>JBAMMX010000008.1:2927234-3547234 GCA_037126225.1 Dillenia turbinata
CTATTGGATCACTGTATCACAAGAGTTCAGCATTTATGAGCTACAGGGAAAAATTGCTAATGCAATGGATATAGATCTATCTAGCCTCTTGGATGAAAATATTAGGGCAGCTCGATTGTGCCTTGGACTGAAAGGGAGGAAGGATTTTGTGCTTATTTTAGATGACGTGTGGAAATACATTGATTTTGAGAAGGTTGGGATGCAGATTGGGGAAAATGGGAGCAAAATGGTTCTAACTAGTCGCATATTAAATGTGTGCAATGGGATGGGTTGCCAAAAAGTTGTTAAGGTGGAGCCTCTTAATGCAAAAGAATCTTTGATGCTCTTCATGGAAAATCTTACAGTTCATGAAAATCTTTCTGCTGAAGTTAGAAGAATCGCTGAAGATGTTGCTAGAGAATGTGCAGGGTTGCCCCTCGCTATTGTTACAATTGCAAAGAGCATGGCCGGAGTTTATGATATTCGTGAATGGCGAGCTGCACTGAAAAAATTGGAAGAGTCTAGAGAACTTGATGACGAGGACAGAGTATTTGAGCGAATGAAATTTAGTTATGATAGGTTACCAAATGAAGTTTTGAAGAACAGTCTTTTGTATTTTGCATTGTATCCTGAAGATTGTGAAGTTAAAGAAGAAAAGTTGCTAGGTTGTTTGATTGATGAGGGTCTAATAGAAGAAGGGTATGGTTTACAAGAAAGCTTTGATAGGGCATCTGCAATAGTGAGTAAACTTGTAAATGCTAGCCTACTTCATTCTTTGCCCAGTGGAGAAACTATATGCATAAAGATGCATGATGTAATTAGAGACACCGCACTTAAGATTAAGCGTGGTAGGTTTTTGGTTAAAGCTGGGTTGCAACTGCGAGAGTTACCATATGGTAGATGTTGGGGAACGGATTTGGAGAAGGTATCTCTTATGAACAATAATATCTCAAAGATTCCACCAAATTTCATCCCAAGATGTCATCAATTGTCAACGTTGTTGCTATGCAGAAATCATTCCTTGACAACAATTCCAGATTCCTTTTTTTGGAATTTGCAGAAGCTTCATGTTCTTGATTTAAGTTATACAAACATTAAGAATTTGCCGGATTATATCTCTGAGTTGACATCTCTCAGGACGATGTTGCTGAGAGGCTGTTCTAAATTGGAGCGCATGCCTTATCTAGGTAAACTTACAGAGCTAGAAAAGCTGGACCTTAGTTTCACTTCAATGGGTGAAGTACCCAACGGTACGGACATGTTGGTGAGTTTGAAAAGTCTAAACTTATGCAGAACAAGATTAAAGGTCATACCAGATCAAATTTTATGCAAGCTAGATCGGCTCGAATGCCTTCTAGTGGGTGTTCTGGTAGGAAAAGTTGAAGTGTTAATGAGCTTGCAGAAATTGGAAATTCTGGGGTGTGGGTTCGAAAATGGTGAGGAGTATTATAGGTATACTGGGTGGTGCAGGTCTCAGGAGAAGAGGGTTTTGACGATGCCATATGATTGGAAAATCAGCTGGTCGGACTCTATCTCCTCCAATGACTGCAAGCATCTAGGTGTAAGCTGCAGTGGTGAGAAGGTGATAACTCGCACTGAGGAGGTGTTATCATCCCCATCAGCACACTCAGGAGGGGGAAGAGGAAGGCTAGGAAAGTCCACTCTTTACATTGTTGCTCCCTTTCAACGCCTCGATTTTCTACAACTGAAGGATTGCAACCTCCCAGTCCCAGGGAACCTTCAAAGCCTTGAGTCACTGTGGCTGTCTTTGCTAGATTCACTAAGTGAACTACTACCTGTAACAAAAACAAGCGTGTCACCTTCCGCCTTCTCGCTTCTTAAAATTTTTAGGATCGGTAGTTGCCCGAAGATGAAGAAATTATTTCCCCCAGGATTGTTGCTTCCAAAACTGCAACACTTACATGTGTCAGACTGCATTTCCATGGAGGAGATATTTGCTGCTGCTGATGCTGAAGAAGAAGAAGAAGATAATAATATGTTCTTTACTCCTATTCTTCCCAACTTGAAAAACTTGCTTTTGCATAATCTCCCAGAATTAAAGGGTATTTGTGGGGAGGGATCATTTTTCCACTGTGGTTATATTCAATATATTTTTATATGCAACTGCCGGAAACTAAAGAGACTACCCCTGTATGTGCCGATGGAGACTACCAACGGCCCCTCTCCTCCTCCCTTTCTTCAACGTATATCGATCGACTCTAAAGAATGGTGGGAAGCATTGGAGTGGGAATGGGATCATCCATTTCCTGCTCCTAATAGATTTTCCAAGTCTCTCGTGGAGCCATTTCTTAGCTAGCTACATTTGACTGTTATGATTAAATGCGTGTAAGTCACTTCTCACTTAAATTTGTATATCTTCTCTATTCTCTCCTCTCTTCTCACACACGGTCATGTCAGCAGCTATGAAAATTTTAACTTATTTCTTGGTGTTTTTATCTGTGCAGGAAAATTCTCATTGGAACTTAACAGCCGCAACAGAACTCAACCATAATGTTGTTCGACTATGATGTTTGAGGAAATCAAGATATCTACCAAAAAGAAAACATATTTCTTTGTATAATAGCAGACTCTTATGTCATACCATTTCTTCTCTTACGCTTTTTAATTGTGATTCCGACATTGTAGATTAGCAAAATGATGATGGTCATGGAGGAACTAGAGAGTTTGAAATGTATTGCACTGCACTTTTTTTTTTTTTGGTACTTTTGTATTTGGGACTATAGGACAATGATGCAATAGAGGTATGGTGATAGGTTTGATAAGAAAGTAAATAAGGAATGAAGAAGAAAGCTGAATTTTATTCCAACACCAAGTCGATGCCACTTCGGAAAACTTTCGATGCATGATAGAATTAATAATATGACTGCGTAATATAATTAAATAAAATACAAACAAGCAATAATTTATATAATTTACATGATTCACTGTAACTATTCTTATAACAATATTTATACTCTCCATTTCTTCTTTGTTTTTTCTATTATTTTCTTTCTACAAAATATCTATATTTTTTAATTTCATATATTTAGATTGAATCTTAACATCACAATTTTAACCAACGGACAGTTGGTCTAATGATAAGGATGCAAAGTCCTATAACAAAAATTTGGATTCAAATATTAAAAATAAAAAAAAACTATTTTATAAGAGTTTCTCTTTAAAAATTAATTCGAATTGGTTTAGTTACAATATAACCTCATATACCAATTAATGAAAAAAAAAAAAAAACTGTTTTACACATACACACGGTTCACACATGCTTATAAACGACCGGCATACTGTTGTTGCACACAAAATTTGCCAGTGTTAGATGTGAGCCACTTTTATGGACCTTAATTATATATCGATGGTTAGTCGGTGTAATGGATAGGTGATCTTACCCCTTAATTAGAAAGTTTGGGTTCGAGTTTTAGAAATGGAGCAAACTATATTGGTAGAGTACTATCTCTAAAAAACTAAACTCAAATTAGTTAGAGTAAAATTGTAGATATCAGCTCGCGCACCAAATCAAGGGCGAAAAAAAAAAAAAAAAAAAAAAAAAGACCTCTTATGATTTGCTGGAGATCTCAAGTCTTGTTGGCCCAGCCCACAACCTAGATGGGCCCGCAAGAAGTAATTCGAAAGAGCGTTACCAATTAGTCGCTGCTGTCTCATCAGTTAGTATCGACGCCTAAGGTTCCAGAGCAACATTTCCACTACGTTTAAAATTGTTATTCAAAATAGAGGTTTACCAGTACCAAAACATATATGTGCATCCACCACCATGTGACTAATGGAATTGATCAAACTGATTTTTTTACAATATATTTTTTATAATTTTTTGTTTTTCAATTCTCACAATTTATAATGGTTTTCCACGCTTTAATTCTTGTTCTTATTCCATAGGGTTTTAAAGATTTTGTTGGTAGTTCCAGTTTTGATTGCAAAAATCAGAAACTGAAACTAATCAGAGACTTAGTTGTTCATATTGGAACATGGGATCATGAAGTTGGAACTAGTTTTGCAATCCCGGTTTGGTATACAAGGTTTGATTTCCGTTTGAACCGGAACCTTGACAGACATGTCAATTTGCATTGCAATGCCAATGTGGCAAACGAAACCTAACAGACTCGTTTTTTTTTTTGCACTATTGATTGCAGAAGTCAACTGTCTAGACTAAGATGGGCTCCATTCGGTAATTTTTAGTGGTTCAAATTTATCTTTATTTTATTTTAAATATTTTTAAAAAATAATAATATAAATTTTATAAATAAATCATAATAATTACTGTATTACTCTTTTTTTTTTTTAAACATTATTTTAGTATTAATTTAATCTCAATTTCTTCGTATAGATCATCAAAATTAGAAAAAGCAGAGAAAGAGATACAGATGTACAGCTAATGTTCATTGATACATACATGTTTGTGAACTTGAGCACATATGTAAATGGTAGATGCTGCTCTTTAACTACCTTAATAGGATGATTAGATTTAAGGTAACAAAAAGGGAAAAAAGGTTAAAATTCAAAGCATGCATTGTAATCGGGTGACGCCACATGGTACTATGTATTGAATTGGTGAACCTATGTAGTCAATGTTAATTAATTTGGACAAGTCGGTAAATATTAAATTTCTAATCCTTGAACCTGTTTCCTATGCGTCCTATTTTTTAACGGGAAGTGGAAGAGGGTCTCTGTCTCACTTTGTGCATGGATTCCACTGTTGTTTTTCCGTTTGTACTTCAGCATGTTTGAAGAAACAAAGACACTTTGTTATTTTGATGAGGCGAAAACATCATTATATGTCTAAGATGGTATGTGTTATCTATACTTTAAGGAACCTACATTTTGTTTAAGCTATTTTTTCATTCTTCTCTAGCACTGGCTATGCTATTGTCTTTAAGCAATCAAGCTACTGTTGTCATATTATTTCAGATGGTGACATAAATGTGCGCCCTGATGGCATTCTGAATATAAGATATGGAATTGCTGGTCATAGAAAAGTGGGAGCCCATACACCAGTGGTGGTTGGATCCTTCAAAGATGGTGATGCTACTCAAGATTTGATATCTAGAAGCACCCTTGCTTTACAAAGGCCTGTTCTGGATCCGTTCATTCCTAGCAGTTGGTTTTCTTCCGGTTCCTTCAGCAGGCCTTCGAGTTGGGCAGCTTATTACCATGAAATGGAGAGTTGAAAGGTTACAGAATGTAGAAGAAGATGGAGCTTCCACTAATAATGTAAGTCAAATGCCAATCTGCAGTTTACTATGTGCTGAATGGGTGAAACAAAACAACTGTAACACCGAAAAATTTGGTATTAGAGATGTTCTACAAATATATTGGTAATTATAAAAGAAAATTTTAAATTTTATTGATTTTCGATTTTGGGTATTAAATTTGAATTTTAGATATATATATATATATATATATATATATGTAATATCATGTCCGCGATTTGTAGTAAATTTCATTTTTATAAAATTTAAAATTTAGTGAAAAAGTGAGTATAAATATATATAGATATATATTTATTTATGAATATATATATATAAATAAGAAAGAGGGGAGACGCAGCGTTTTGGGGTAAAACGCTGCGTCCCAAAAAAAAAAAGAAAATAGATTTCCTTCTCTTTCGTCTCTCTCTTTCCCGAATTCTCTCTATTTCTCCGCCTCTCTTCCTCGACTCTCCGCCGCGTTCTTTCTCTCTCCTGCCACTCTCTGCCTCTCACCGGTGGCTTCTCCGACCACTGCCACCGCCTAGACGACCGTTCATCTCTCTCTCTCTCGCGCGCGCGCGCGACAGCCCCCTCTGCCCCTCTCTTCTTCGCTCGCGCGGTGCTGCTCTCTCTGCCGCTGCAACTCCTTTCTGCAACCTTCGCAGAAGCTCCAAGCCGGCAGTAGCAGCACTTTGTTAGAAGCCCTAGATCGCGACCTGCACTCCACCCCCGGCGCAGGTAAGGGCGATTCTCTGAACAGTAGCTTTAGGGTTGATTCTCTCGGTAATTTAGCCTAACTGCTAGAATTTGCTTCGATTTGGAAGCATTGCAGGATTTCGGACTGAACTGAGCGTGCACGGAAGTTAGGGCTGCGAATTGCGAAAACCCTAATGAGGGAATTTCTAATCCCTTCAATATTCTAACGAATTTTTGCTAAATTTAGGGTGAGAAGACTTGTATATGTGCTAAATACGTTGAATTCGAAGGAAATGTATTTTTCTGAAATTTTGTATGTGAATATTAGGGTTTGTACAAAATTCATAAAGAATTGATAAACCTAAAAATATAATCGTGATTGTGGATTTAGGAAAATCAATTGAGGGTCGGACTGAATTGTGGAAATAGGAAAATCAACACGGAAGTCATGCCTGTACGTTGAGATATTGCGACGGTTGTTACGTGCTCGACGGAAGAGTCAGGACGTGACAACAACCATAGGGTGCATTCTTTTGTTAATGGTCAATGTTACAAATGAGTAACAGTGATTCATATTTGCCTTCCATACTTATTTTTCTTTATCATTTTTGCCTTTCAATTGATGTGCCATCAGTATTTCCATGTAAAACTGATGCCATATGACAGTTGTGAAGATTGTTTGTAGATGACCAAATAATTTTCCTTTTTGATCTTTGTGGTACTGTTGATTTCAGGACATCCCAAAGGGGCTAAGATATTTTCAATATTGTTGCGGTCTAGGTTTCTGTTTATGTTGGGAGCTAGGGAAAGATATTGTGTCACTTTAGAGAGCTAAACAGATTTTCTATTTCTATTTTTTTTCTTTTTTAAATGGGCCTTTAACGGTTCTCATAAAAATGAAATTGTGTGAACTGGATGAGGTGTTGTATGAAGTTGATGCTAGTTCTGAAAACTGGATGATTGCGGGAGGAAGAGAGGGCACGTTTTTCTGTCCACTAAACAAGGTACTAAACTTCCATATTGTATTTATCCCCTTTTCTTTGTAGGGTGATCAGTGTTGGTTGCAGTGAGAAGTATCAATTCATAGTGTAGTGATCTTTCTCTTATCTGCAGTATCTGAATTATCTGTTGGGATAATGACAGGTTCCAGGATAGTCATCTCAATTTTATGCATGCCCCTAGTGGCAGGGTATGTGTGGCCCCCTCAGCTTGGCCTCCCAGATGTTGGGGAGGGAAACATAAGCTGCAACCCTCTGGGGCCTCACTTTGTTTGTCTCTTGCCTCCAGCTCTGAGCTCTTCTTACTGCATTCCGGCATAGTTATTTTGTTGGACTTGTGTATCTCCTCCTGTCAATGTGGGCCATTGAGATGAATGCCGGCACTAAATTTTGATAATTTCCAATCTTGTGTATATGTTAAGATTGCCTTATTCATGTATCCCTTGTGGCAATTGTAGGAACTGCAATAGTTTTTGACAATTTTTCACACAAGCTTCTATGTAGCCCCATATCTCTTGTACAGTAGAAAGAATACAAGGGTGTAGAAACTAGCAAACATGTTGGAATTTCTTTTCTTTTTTTCCCATTTCTTTCCTTAGTGGTTGTGTATTTGTTCACACGGCTGAATGATATATAAGAGAATTTTACTTGGGGGGTGGTTCCCTGGGTTTGTATTCTGTATATCTGTTGTGATGGTACTGCAATATTTTGTTCCCACAGGCCTGGTTGGTTTTGGTTGTAAGTGCACAATGCATATAAAAGCATTTCTAGAGTCCATTGTTCTGGGTCATTAATTGTTACTTTTAAACCTCCCTCCTTACTCTGGGATTGTATTTTTCTTGTCGTAATTAGTTTTATAGGGTATGTCTTTTTGACATGGTAACAATGTATATGATTTCAATTCTCTTAATAGCTGAAATGGTATGAAGTGAGAAGCCTAGTATGGCCACTCCCTAGACAGTGCTGTCCTATTGAGGAATATACTCATTTGAGTTGTTGTTAGGATTCTACTGGTCTGAGAACGCATGCAAGGGCCAGATTTATGAATTGTTCACACTTAAAATAACTTTGTCGCATCGAGTTATTGATTACGCGTATACAAATGTCCCAATTAAGAAAGTCCAGGTTAATTTGTTTATTTCTATTTCCTTCTTGTTGACCGCCCTATTTTCAAACCGCGCTCAACTGCAGACCAACGTTCTGGTGGACCTTGTCAGTTAGTTCCCTCTCTTCCTTTGCGGGTGAACTTGTCTATATTAGTATATTTTGTAGCACCTCTGCTATCCCATTGCTGGGAAATGGAAACCCATGAGGGGCAATCAAAGTGTTTCTTAACAAAAACATGATTGTAAGGCCTTATGCCGTAGTAGTCTTGCCAGAACCTTCGATTCCAACAATGGAAACAACTCGTGCATATGCTTCTTCTTTGGTCAGCTCTTGAACCAGTTTTATTTATGTAGTCATCGAAGCCCACCATATGCTCTTCCCCCCCCCCCCGGGTGCATATCTGCGTCTCCAACCTTGTCGAGGCTGTATTCTGCAGAGTATTGGGGGGGGGGGTGTTGGAGTTTCTCGGATCTGATAGATCCTTGCATTGATGGCTTCAATCTTGTTGCCTACTTGGTGGATGTAGTGGCATTTCTTGTAGATTGAAGCTGGCTTTTGATCTTAGCTGAAACGCCGAGAAAGATATGAAGCTGGCTTTTTAAAAGAGCCATTTCTTGAAGATTGAAGCTGGCTTTTGATCTTAGCTGAAAGGCCGAGAAAGGTAGGAAGCTGGCTTTTTAAGAGAGCCAATGAAGCCTTCTCGGAGTCAATGACGTCCTCTGCATCTTAAGCAATCTCTCTGAGCTGGGAGTCCACTCTTTAAGTATTCAAACGATCACAAAGGCTATAAAAAAAATAATAATAAAAAAAATGTCCCTTCTTTTATCTATTTTAGGAATTGATTAAAGGATGTTCCAAATGACAGAAAAATTTTTTAAATATTTTTTAGGTGAATTTTGATTAAAAATAAGTTTTTTTCATATTGTGAGTTTCAAAAACTTTTGCAACTTAATATTCTTGATATATTTTTATAATTGATTTTTAGTAATCAGATACGAATTTAGAATTTTAAAATTATGAATTAATTTCATGTCTGCTTGACATCCACCTTAGAAGGGTGGGGATTGGTATTGATAGGGGGCTTTTAACATATTTTGTTTATCCTATTTATCAATGGATTGAGAAAAATTGTGATGGATTTACATTTAATTAACTGCCGTTGTTGTATGGGCAGAGGATCAGCCGGTTGTAAAATTTCTTATTTTAACATGAAAGCTTCTGCTTCGAAAAAGTAGTAACCAGCTCGGCCATGGCCTACCCCTAGCATTTAGAGTATGATCTCATTGTCTGATGATCAATGTCATAAGTAAAAACATGCAGATGAAATTGTTAGCGGATAGATGGTAGAAAGGTGCATTCTTTTCAATTTGGTACGACGCCATAGATTTGGAAAAGCTCTTGGAGAAAGAAAAGCATAGGCACGATGAACACATGTGCCAGCAGTTCACAAACTGTTTCTATGAGAATTCTACTTCCCTAAAAGATCAAGGAATGTATCTTCTGTGCAAGGAATTGTCAGACCACCCATTGGATGGTCAAACCCGAATTCCTATTCAGACCTTCCGAGCAAGTTTTTGAAATGAAGGCCGGCTCAAACATATTCTACAACATTGCCTTTTGGGACATGTGAAGGAGGTAGACGAGGAATTTGCCTATGTATGGTTAGGATAGGGTTTTGTGCATGATGAAAAACTCTCCGATCTCCATTCTAACATGATTTAGCAGGTAATGCTATACAAATCTCTTTGGAACAACATTAATCCTACCTCTTTACCTAATGTTTTCTCATAATTTTAACATGAATTAAGTTTTTGATATCGACTGTCCACTAAAAAAGTTACTAAATTATTATTATTTTTAAGAAAAATTATTTCTACCACAAATAGTATGCTTGCACACTGGAAATAAATGAAACATAAACAAACAATCATTTGCATGATATATTGTGACTATTTTCATAACAAGAATTATACTCCCATTTTCTCTTAGTAAATTCCCTACCGGGTTATAGAATTTACATAATTTGCATATCACCCAATATCTTTCCAAATTTCTTACATATAAAATATTCATTTTTTTTACTTCGTATTTCTTTGTTTTTCTGATAATTTTCTTTCTATGAAAAACTACATTCTAATTTTATGTATTTGGGATGTACCCAAATATGACAATTTCAACTAGGTGTTTTATGACAATTTCAACAAGCCTCCCTGGTTTGGAAGCCATCAGCTTCTATTCTTTCTTCCTTTAAAAAAAAAAAAATAATAATAAATAGAGTCATCATTTAGAGTGGCTCATGTGCCCTCGGGGACATCCGATTTAGAGTGGCTCATCCTTCGGCTTTCTCAGGTTGATCCTTTTATGACCAATACAATTCCTTTATTTTTGTATTTTGCTCTAGAGATTAAACCTCGTATATATATTATAAAGTAAAAGGCGTTTGGGTGTGTTTATCCCAGCACGTGAGTACACACCCTCAGGTGACCAATTTTTTTTTTCACACACTTTTTTTTTCTTTTTTTTTCTGTGCATCCAAGACATGACTATTTTTTTTCATACAATTTATTTTTTTTTTTCCATCCAGATCGTGTGGTTGACATAATTCACTGTTCAGTATTCGATCGGATGCCTTTTTTCCCTTTTTTTCTTATCAATTGGGTGGACTTTTTCTTTTTTCTGATTTTTTAAATTTTATTTCTAGTCTCTTTTTTCTTGATCGGCCTGCCGCATGCACATGAGCGGCCAGCTGCAGACATTCAAGTGGCGGACTGCACAACTCCTTCCTCCCTCTTCCTCCCCCTCCCTGAATGTCACCTAACTTTCTTTCTCTCTCCCTCCTCTCCCTCTCTATTTTTTTTTGATACCATATCTTAGATATCATTCGGTATTTAGAGTTTTACTCAGACTAATCCAGACTTGTTGCAGTGGCTCCTTTCGAAAGATGAGTTTTCGAACGGAAAACGTTCTATACACATGAGGGTCCGATACTCCCAATGAGAGTCGAACCTCAATCATGTTTGTTTAAGGGTACTCGACCCAACATCCAGTTGAGTCAGCCCTCTCCATGTCACGTCCCTCTTGCCCTCCGCCACCCTCCCCCTCTCTCATTTTTTTAAATATTGTACAAATATTAATATTATATAAATACTTTTATAAGTTTAATTTAATATATTTAATACTAAATAAATATTTAAATATTTAAATTTTTTATAGTTATCAAATTTTAAATTAAATATTAATATTTTGAAATTTACTTAAATTAATTTATCAAATAATATAGTTTTAATTTAATATTTAATATTTTAATATTTACTATTACAATCTAATATTTAATATTATCATTTAATGTTATATAAATATTTAAATATTTAAATTAAATATATTAAATATTAAAGTTTTCAAAATTAAATTATTAAATTTTAAATTTTAAATAAATATTTATATATTTAATAAATTTGTTTTTAAATATTATACAAATATTAATGTTATATAATTTTTTTATAATTTTCATTAATATATTTAATATTATGTGGTTATAGACGTACGAGAGGCCTGGGTGTGTTGTCGAAGCATGTGACCTCACCCCAATGTGACCAATTTTTTTATATGCTTTCTCCAAGTTTTTGGGTCCTACTGTTTACTGTTAACCGTCTTTTTTTTTTTTTGGGTTTTTCTTTTTTCTGATTTTTTCTTTTTTTTTTTTTGGGTTTTAATTTTTTTTTATTTTTTATTTTTTTCATTAACCCATTTTTTTGGGATGTTATTGCTCACATAAAAATACTCAAAAGTGTGGTCGTCTCATACCATTTTTTTTACCCCAGGGCCTTTTTCATTCAGGTCCCATATTTTCAAGACTCATTTTTTTTTGTATCCAAATCCTTTTTCCTATTCAAATTCGCCCTCTTATTTTTGACCATTTTTTTCAATTCGGATCATTATTCTTTTTAGCTATATATATATATATATATATATATATATATATATATTATATTTATATGTAATATAAAATAAAAATATTCAAGCGTGTGATCGTCTCATGTTTTTTATGAATACTGCACTTTTCTTATTCAAGTCCTTTTTTCATTCGAGTCCTCGTCTTTTTTTTGCTTGAGGCCTTTTTTTTTTAACCTCATAGATCGTCATTATTTTATTTTTAGATCATGTTTTTGTTTTTTATTTTCTATTTAAATCTTTACTCTTTTTATTTTTTAGCCATTTTTTATTCTTAAAATCTTCATCTTTTTTTTTTTTTACATATATTTTTCCCCTTTTTTGGTCCCTAGTCGTCCTTTATTTCTATTATCTTTTTGCTTTACTTATTATGCTTTTTTTTCATCTTATTCGTTGGCTTTTTTAGAACTCTAGTGATTAGTCTTTTTTTTTTGCTAAAATACATCATATTTTTCACTAATTAAGACAATAATTTAATTTAAATATTGAGTTAATTATAAATTTAATAAATGTTTGTATAATAAAAAATACAATTAATATTTTATAGGCACTCTACACTAACTCTAAATATAAAAGAAAAAGACTAATAGGTGTAGTTGTTATTTTAAGTAATCAACATATGATTTTTCTTTAAAAAAGTTAAAAAGTTGTATACACACCCCTATTTTGTATTTTTTCACCGTTTTCATCTGTTCCTTCACTTCTAAAATTTAGAGATCGCTTTGAGATTCTAGATCTGAGCATATTTGGGTAATATATATCTTAAAAAAATATTGATGGGCCCATTTTTTCTCAAAATTTAAAAACTTCTAAATAAGATAAAAGAGATTTTAAAATTGTTGAAATAATTTATTATAATTGAAATTTTAATATTTTGAATTGAGTTATTGATAATTTGATGATTAAATTAAAAATATAATAAATTATAATTATTTTTTTTACGACACACGTCATGCAACACATGGTGACTCCGAAACTTGCTAGTTCCCCGTAAACACTACATTAACGTTTTCTTTAAATGAACTTTCTATCCCTTTTTTTTTTTTTTTTGCAATTACCCTTACCTCTATCAGCCAATGTCTGCGACCCCAAATGCACAATACTTCGTTATAATGTTAATTTTGGAATAACTTTTGGTCGAGCAACGCAATCGTTGCCCACAGCTTTTTAACTCAACAAATTAATTCAAGGACGGTGGTATTTAGCTTTAGGGGATTATCATATTATAAAGTTTCGTCTCTACCAGAGTTTTGAATTTACCATTAGAAAATTAATTGCTTTTTACCTCAACAAATTGGCCCAATAATGTTCATCAAAATGGTTTTATACTCTCTCTCTCTCTCTCAATTGTTAGTAATACATAGCTATTCAAATGTTTGAGCTTTTGTTGATCTAAATTAACAACATCTTTAGATTGTAATACTTTAGAACCCTAGATTATTATAGTATGGTTATTAAATAAATTGATGCTAACTTAATGTAAATAAATTTTTTTTTGGGGGAATATTTTCAGACTGTATATATAACTTTTATAACATGATACTCAAAGCCATTTTTCTTAAGGTGTGGCTACATCAAAAGAAAGGGAAAATGGAGCGAAAATTGCAATTCTTTAAGGGATTAAAAATAAAAAATAAAGTTTTTGAATTTGTACAAGTGCTGTCCACCATGGGATGTCCATTATTACTATGGCTGTGTCCAGGTATTCAAACTCTAATACATTATTTTAACCCAAATTGAGATATTCAGGTTTTTTTTTTTTTTTGACTTGAACTCGAATTCAAATAAATTATTTAAATTCGAACGGGAACTTGAATTCAAAAATTCTTTTTATTTAACTCAAAAATTTAAAATAATATCTAAATATTATTTTTTTAATGAATATAGTAAGGAGATTTTCTTTTGTTACATAAAAGTCAAAGAAAAAATTTTTTCCTAAACAATATTGTACTTATAGTATTCAAAAAAATTGAAAATTTTAAAATTTTTTTAATAGAACTCTATATACAAATTAAAAAAAAAAAGAGAGAAATATGGTTTTTATAAAACATTTTTTTTGCCCTAATTTCATTTTTATTCTCATGATTATATGTATTTGGATTGATTAGAATGAGTCAGGTTAATTTGAATTTTTTAATTATCGACCTAAGCCCAACTCAATATAACAAAATATCTGAATTAATTCGATCCGAACACTTCAAATTTGTCATAAATTTGTCACAAATTTTGTTCGGGTCGGACCCGACATATTTATTACATCTTCAATCTATATATAAAGCGCAAAAATTCGGACGTCCCTGGGTGGTCATTCACATTTTTTTGATCGTTGCTCCTTTTTTTCGTGCAACATTTTTTTCCTTAGCGTCCTTCTTTCTCTCTGGATGTCTGGTCATCCATATTTTTTGAGACCTCATGTTTTTTTTTTTTTTTAATTTCAAATTTTTGCATTTTTTTATTTTGATCATTTTTTCCACTCGGATCCTTCATCTTTTTAAAACCATAATTTTTTTTTTTATTTCATACGAGTCCTTGTGCTTGTTTTGGGACCTTTTTTTGCTTTGGTCCTTTGTCTACCTTTTCATTTTGAGCCACAGCTTCTTTATTTCTTTTCATTTGCATTCTTTTTTTTTTCATGCAGCTTTTTTTGCTTTTGTTCACGTCCTTTTTTTTTAAAAAGAATATTATTTCATATTTTTGGGGTCTCGCATTTTTGTTTTCATTGAAGTCTTTATACTTTTTTTGTTTTGACCACTTTTTCATTTGAATGTTTCGTTTTTTGGATCGTACTTTATTTTTATTTTTTTGTTTTGCATGAGTCTTTGCGCCCCTTTTAGAACCATTTCATTTTGGACTTTCGTATTTGTGAGAACACACTTTTTTTTTTTTTTCAATTCCTTCTGCTTTTTTTAACCCGACATGGCTTTTTCTCTTTTATTTTTTGACCCCAAAATGATTATTTCTTTATTTTAAAACTTTTTTTTCATTCAAATCTTTACTCATTTTAACCCAATTTTGATATCACAAATAGTCGTTTCTTTATTTTCAAGCTAGGAATTTTTTTTTTTATTTAGGTCTTTGATCTTTTTTCTAACTTAAATTTATTTTTTCTTAAATCGCTCATCTTTTTCGAACATAGGCGTTTTTTGCTCTTTTTTTGTCTCACTTGTCCCTTCATATCTTTTTTTGACCCATTGTTTTTTTGTCTTAATCCTTCATCCTTTTAAAACAAATATTTTTCTTTATTTTTTATTTTATGAATAATTATTTTTTTATTTTTAAATCATAATTTTTATTTTTTATTAGATCTTTACTTTTTTTATTTTTGACCCCTTTTTCTTTGAGTCCTTAGCTTTTTTTACCTTAATCGTTTTATTATTTGAATTGTTCTTGACCAAGCCAAAAAAAAAAAAAAAAAACAAAAACAAAAACATCTATGTTTTTGAAGCAGAGGTGATGATTAATTAACTACTTGCTTCTGCAGAACTCCTAAATTTTTTCCCCCTGATATCTCCACAAATTCTCAAACTATCCTTCTATCCATAAACGGCCTTAAATTTAAGATCGACCATATTATCTCCCACCCAAAAATAAAAAATAAAAAAAATTATCGAGCTATCTGCAGCACACACGGTCATAAAGAAATAGCACGCAAAAGAACTAGAAGACAGACTGTCACAAATGAAAGCATTGAATGGCTTTGCCTTGATATTCTTGCTAAGTGGCTCCATCTCTTTTGCATTTCAGACGAAAAATAGCGGGTTTGAGACGAGAATGCAGGTCAAGTTATACACGGTATTTTAAAAATCAAATCGGTTGATGACTCGATTAATCTATCGATTAATCAAAAGGAGTGGAAGACAGACTGTCACAGATGAAAGCATTGATAGGCTTTGCCTCGATATTCTTGCTAAGTGGGCCCATCTCTTTTGCATTTCAGACGAAAATGGCGGGGTTGAGACGAGAACGCAGGTCTACACTCCTCCGATGTCAAGATATACGAGAGGGTAACATCATTGGAGTGGGATCCATCTCTTTTGCATTTCAGAACAAAATAGGTTGGTTGAGGGATGGTGACTGTGGGTCTACCGCATTTTTTGGGACCCGTTTTTGCTTTGGTCCTTTGTCTACTGTTTTTTTTTTTTTTTTTTTTCCCGCGTTCACGTCCTTTTTCTTTGGGGCAACCTTTTTTCTTTCACGTCCTCCTTTTTCCTTTAAGGGTAATCATGCATTTTTGGTTTCATTCAATTCTTTATGCTTTTTTGTTTTAACCTTTCTTTTGCTTGAACTTTGTCTTTTTAGGATTACATTTTTTTTCTTTCGTTCGAATCTTTGCATTTTTTTGAAACCATTTCATTTTGATCTTTTATCGTTATTAGATCACACTTTTTCTTATTCAGTTACTTCTACCTTTTTTACCCTTTTTTGTTTAAATTTGTCATTTTGAAACATGGATTTTTTCACTTTTATTTTTTGATCTCAAAGTGATCGTTCCTTTATTTTTATTTTTAGACCGTATTTTTTCATTTAAATTTTTACACTTTTTAACCTAATTTTGATCTCACAAATGATGATCCTTTTATTTTCGGTTCATGATTTTTTTTTCATTCAGATTCTTTTTTTATTTAAATTTTTTCTTTTAAATCATTCGTCTTTTTTAAATATAGACATTTTTCACTTTTTTGACCCACTTATCCATTGAGATCTTCTTTGAACCATTTTTTCATCTTAATCCTTCTTTTTTTAAGACAAATGTTTTTTTCTTTTTTTACTTCACAAATGATCGTTCCTTTATTTTTAAATCATAATTTTTATTTTTTTTTATTTAGATCCATACTTAAAAAAAAAATTGATCATTTTTCCTTGAGTCCTTAGCTTTTTTTAACATAAGTTTTTTCATTTTTTTTTACTTCACAAATAGTCATCATTGTATTTTTATTATCTTTCTACTCGACTTATTATCTTTTTTTCTACCTAATTCCTTGGTTTTTTTTAACAACTCCAGTTGTTTGACTTTTTTTTTTCTATCGTTGATATACACTTTATTTTTCATTAATTTAAATAATAATTTAATTTAAATATTAAGTTAATTATAAATTGAATAAATATTTATATAATAAAAAAAATAATCCACATTTTATAAACATCTCGTTCATTTATATGGGCCAACAACTAGTATAATTTAGCCCATCCCAACGTCTCATTCCTTGTAAACAAAATAAACCCTCTATTTCTTTTGATACAAAGAAATATAATCAAGGCTCCATCCGGTAAAGTGGGAAAAGGTCTGTGACCATAAAAAAGAAAGGGGCTTGGTATCAGGTACATGAGAGAGAGCAACGTGACTTTAATAGCTAAATTGGGATGGAGGATAGCTAAGGAGGATGACACTCTGTGGAGTAAAGTCTTTCGAAGCAAATATCTTAAAGGGGGAAACCTCTTAGAGTATAACAAGAAAGGAATCTCCTCTACATTGTGGAGAGGGATTTGCAGAAGCAGGGATTAACAAGAAAGGAATCTCCTCTACATTGTGGAGAGGGATTTGCAGAAGCAGGGATTTGCTTGCAAAGAGGTTTGAAGTGGAAAATCGGGGATGGCAAATCTATCGGTTTCTGGTTTGATACTTGGGTTGGGGAAGAAGCCTTGGTAACCAAAGCTTTAATTCCCCAAGATAATTGTAATTCTAATATCAAGATTAATCACTTTTGGGATGAGGAGAGGAAATGGAAGATTGAGGAGCTCCTTGCCGTCCTTCCAAGAGATAAGGTTGAGCAGATTAGAACTATGATGATTCCGAAAGATAGGAGCGGACAGGACTCTCTATTTTGGAAAGAGAAAGTGAATGAGGAGTTTTCAATTGCCTCTGCTTATTGGGTGCAATGGAATACCTATAGGATGTAGTAGGAGCTTGGGAAGGACTTGAGGTGGATATGGAACAAGAGGTGCCATGAGAGAGTGAAGACTTTTCTGTGGTTGGCAGCTAGGAAAACACTCTTGACGATCATTGAGCTGAAGAGGAGAGGCATTATTGAGGAAGGAACTTGCTACATTTGCAAGGAGGATAAGGAAATCAATCGAACATGCTCTAAGGGACTGCAAGCATGCAAGAGGCATTTGGAACACCTTGGTTAAAGGAGCAGATAGGCTGAGCAAGTTTTGGGAAAGCAATGCAGTTGAGTGGCTGAGAAGAGGAGCAGCCCAGGAGTTTAATTTAAACTTGGAAGAGGAAGGCCCTATCTTCTTGACAACTGCTTGGCTCATCTAGAAAGACAGATACTTAGGTGCACCAGAAGAAGTCTAAGCCACCTACCTCTATTGTTAACAAAGCTATGGGTCTGGTCAGGACAGGAGGAAGATCGGAGAAGAAGGAGGTTAATTGCAAATATCTTATCAATTGGAAAAAGCCCCCTGAAGGTTTCCTTAAGCTCAATATTGATGGTACGGCCTTGTTGGAGAAAGGTGAGGCAAGCGCAGGGGAGTCTTTAGGAATTGTAGAGGGGATTGGATATTGGGTTTCAAAACTAATGTGGGAACTACAAATGGAGACATGGCAGAAGTATGGAGTTTAAGAGAAGGCCTGGATTTACCTATGAAGTCGAATTTGCAGTTGGTTATTGTGGAAAGTGACTCTCTCCTCTTGACTAACGCCATTAACAAGGGTGTTGGAAAGAACCATCCGTGGAAAAATATGATCCAGGATTGCAGGAACTCTATGAATGCCATTGGGGTTACTGAGATTATTCATGTCTATAGGGAAACCAATTGATGTGTAGACAAGCTGGCAGACTTGGGGAAAAATGCTGAGCTAGGTAATCATGTGTGTGAGTCGGCCCCACCTAAAGTAGTCTCGATCTTGAACTAGGATGCCCCTAGTGCCTCTCGTCTGAGGAAGAAGAAGCTTTTCATGCCTGTCTAGTGCTCTATTCTCTCTCTGTTTTGTTTTATTTTTTCTCTCTTATGTGTAAAAAAAACAAAAATAAGTAATGTTTTATTTTTTCTCTCTTATGCGTAAAAAAAACAAAAATAAGTAATCAAGTGATATCGAATTTAAAAAAATAAAAGTGAAAAAATTTTACCATTTAGACTATTTTTGAAGGGAAAAGAAAAAACTCTATGTTTTTGAAGTAAAGGTAATGATGGTGATGATTGATTAACTACTTACTTCTGTAGAACTATTAAACAGTGTTTTGAAAATCGAATCGGATTGCTTGGTTCGATCAGGAACAGGATCAACAGTTGATCTGATTTTCATTACAAAATCGAATTTTTTTAAAACCGGTTAAAATCGGACAAATCCGTGATTAAACCGAATGAATCGGATTGAACCAATCCAGTCTAACTGGTTTTCTTAATATTAAAAAATATGAAAATAGTAAAGCTGTTTGGATTCAAATTTAAGAAAGTGATAATAACATACATAACTTTTATCACTATGTGATGTGTTATTATTGTCTATATCTATTATAATTTATATTTATTTATAATCATCATTTCATTTTTTATTTTAAAATTTTTTCGTATTTTAAATATTTTATTCGTACCCATAAAAAATATCTCAATTTTTATTTTAAAATAAAAATAAAAAATGAAAACTATAAATAGTAAGATGACATTTTTTATATAATTTGACTGAATTAAATTAAATTATAATTTATGATATTTTTGAATTTTGAAATTTAGAGTATGGGTTTATATTATTATATCAGTTTTGAATTGTTAAGTTAAAATTTATAATCATTATTTTTACTTATTTACTTTGAATAATTATAATAATATTTTGATAATATTATCTAAATTTAAATTTTTTTAATTAAAATTACTATAATAGATAATAAGTTGAGGTAAAAATTTAATGAATATGATCGCTTATTCGTTTTATGATATGTTTTTATATTTATGTATTGTTGATAGAATAAATTTATTTTTTATAAAAATATATAAATTTTATTTTATTTTAAAATATATAATATATAAATTATATAAGATATTATAATGATATCATTTATAAAATGATTTAATGAATCTATCTAATAAATCAACAAATAAATCAATCAAATTATCTACCGATTCAATTTTGAAAATATTGCTCCCAAATCCCTCTCCTCTGGGGTTATCCCCACAAATTCTCATCTACCCTCCTACACTCCTCCGATGTCAAGTTATACGAGAGGGTAACGTCATTGAAGTGGGTCCATCTCTTTTGCATTTCAGACGAAAATTGGGTGCTTGAGAGATGGTGAACGCGGGTCTATTGCTTTTTTGGGAACCTGTTTTTAGCTTTGGTCCTCTGTCTACCGCTTCTTTTTTTTTTTTTTGAGCCATAGATTTTTCTTTTTTTAATTTTTTGGTTCATAGTCTTTTTTCTTTTATTATTTTTTAAGGGTGTACCTACTTAGTCGTTTCACATTTTTATACATTTTTGTTTTATTCAAGTCTTTATATATATTTTTTTTGTTTTAACCTTTTTAATTTGAATACTCCATCGTTTTAGAATCATAATTATTCGAGTATTTCATATAATCGATTTCAAGTTTTAAGATTAAAAAATTTAGATTATTATTATTATTGTTTATTCAAGTTTTTATATTTTTTTAGAACCATTGCATTTTGATCCTTTGTTTTTATGAGGTCACACTTTTTTTATTCCGTACTTTCTACTCTTTTTTTACCCTTTTTTGTTTAAATTCTTTATCATTTTGAGACATGAATTTTTCCTCTTTAATTTTTTAACTCCAAAGATGATTGTCTCTTTATTTTTAGTCTGTATTTTTTTTATTTAAATTTTTACTCTTTTTTAAATCCAATTTTGGTATTACGAATGTAATCCTTTTATTTTTAAACCATAATTTTTTTATTCAGGTCCTTTTTTACTTAAATTTTTTCTTACGTCGTCCGTCTTTTTTAAATATAGACTTTTTTTTTAAACCTTTTTTGGTTCCATTTATCCATTTAAAAGGAATTCATGAGAGAAAGTTACGAGCGATCAAAATTGACTATTCGAAACAGAATTAAAAATTTGCATTATTCTGGTTTGTGACTAAAGGTTTTTGAGTGTATTTTTTTCCATGATTTTTAGAGTTTCAGATCCAATTTTCTAAAAATTAATTAATTTATCAAATATTAATTTTATAGTGATCCAAAAATGTCAAAAAAAATTCCATTATAGGGAAAGAAATCGAAACCCAAAAATAGTAACTTGAAACTATCAAAAAACAATGAAATATTGAATTTTTAAATTTATACGACTCTTTTCTCCAATTTTCGATGATTCATCCGATTGAATTTTGTTCTTTCTGTATTCCTACCACAATTAGGGTATTATGAGAGAGGAATTAACATCATAGCGTCAAAATTGAACTCATCGTATTATTTGAAGAAATTACATTCCTTATAAAAAAATATATAAAAAACTTAGAAGTCAAAATCAAACAACAGGTACAATAAGAGACCAAAAAATAATAAATTTTTATTATATATTTTTTGTTTTTAGTTAATAAAAAATTATTATTAATTTTTTTAATTAATTCTTTTTTAATTATTGGTTATTTTTTTAATCAATTTTTTAATTATTGATTAATTTTTAATTAATAAAAATTTATTGATTATGTTTTCTTTTTTAATTAAAAACTTATTAATAACTTTTTATGAATTATTAAAAAATTAATGATAATTTTTATTATATATTTTTATTAATAACAATGTTTAAATTTTTAATTAATAAAAAATAATTTCCTAATTAATAATTTTTTAATTTTAATTAATTTTTTAACAAATTTTTAATTATTGATTAATTTTTTGATAATTTTTAATAATATTGATTAATTTTAATTTTTAAATAATGTTGATTAATATTAATGGTTAATACTTAATTTTTTATTATTAATTTTAGTTAATTTTTTATTTTTTATTAATAACTTTTTAAAATAATAAAAAAAGAAAGAGATCCAAGATTTCACTTTCTTGAAAGCGCCGGTGCGGGTATAGAAACCTTGAGAATTAGAATTCCAAAAAAAAAAAAAACACCTCACTTGTATAATTTTTTTTCAAAAGGATGCCACTTAGGAAAAAGTCCCTCTTTTTACTTTGGTCCTTTTTTTTTTTTTTTGAGCCACATATTTTTTTTTTCTTCGGTTCGCATCCTTTTTTGTGCAATTTTTCCTTTCTTCATGTCCTTTTTCTAAAAAAGATACCATCATTCCATATGTTTTTGGATTCCGTATTTTTGTTTTCATTCAAATTTTTATACTTTTTTTTATTTTAATCTCCATTTTCACTTAAAATCTTCGTCTTTTAACATCACATTTTTCTTTTTTTATTTCGTTCGTGTCTTTGCATTTTTTGGAACCATTTTGCTTTGGTCCTTTGCCTTTATGAGATTACACTTTTTTAATCTAGTTCCTTTCGCTTTTTTTTTTTTTTTTATGATTTTTCTTTGTTTAAATCCTTCATTATTTTGAGATATGAGTTTTTCCTTTTTTATTTTTTTGATCCCAAATATGATAATCTCTTTATTTTTATATCATAATTTTTTTTTAAATCTTTTTTTTAATACCCAATTTTGGTCTCACGAATAGTGGTCATTTTATTTTCAGACCATGATTTTTTGGTTTTTTTTTTTCAAATCCTTGTTCTTTTTTTTGACTTAAATTTTTTTTCTTAAATCGTTTATCTTTTTTAAACATAAGTTTTTTTTTCCTTTTTTGGTCTCACTTATCTATTGAGATCCTTTTATGACCTCATTTTCACCTTAATCATTCGTCTTTTTTAAACAAATGCTTTTCCCTATTTTTTACCCCACAGATGATAATTCCTTTGTTTTTAAAGCACAATTTTGTATTTTTATTTAGATCTTTATTTTTTTTAATTTTTGACCATTTTTTCTCGAGGTAGCTTTTTTTAAAATAGGTTTTTTTTTTATTTTTTTGACATCACGAATGATTATCTTTTTATTTTTATTATCTTTCTATCCGATTTATTCTCTTTTTTACCTGTTTCATTGGGTGTTTTAGAACTCTAATAGTTATATTTTTTATTGATTTGAATAATAATTTAATTTAAATATTAATTTAATTATAAATTAAATAAATATTTATATAGTATAAAGAAATCTACATCTTGTGAAAGTCCCATTCATTCGTATATGCCAATAATTAGTATAATTTAGCCGATCATAATGTCTCATTCCTTTTGAACAAATAAATCCTCCGTAAATGTAATTAAATGAGATGAAATAAAAATAAAAAAAAAAATTTATTGTTTGATTTAAAAGAAAAAAAAAAACTTTATGTTTTTTAAGTAGAGGTGATGACGGTGATACTGCTTGCTTACGTAATGCTCCTAAATTTCCACGCGTCATGTCCACGAATTCTCATCTATCCTTCTACCAAAGTCATATACTAAGATGATAAAAGGTTTTAGATTTAAGATTGACCATATCCCCTCCTCCCAAATAATAAAAAAAAAATTATTGAGCTGTCCGCAGCCCAAACAGTCATAAAGAAATATCACGCAGAAGGACGAGAAGACAGACCGTCACAGATGAAAGATTGATGGGATTTGCCTCGATATTCTTGCTAAGTGGGTCCATCTCTTTTGCATTTCAGACTATAATGGCGCGGTTGAGACGTGAATGCAGGTCTACACTCCTCCAATGTCAAGCTATGCGAGGTGGTAGCATCATTGAAGTGGGCCCATGTCTTTTGCATTTCGGACGAAAATAGGGTGGCTGAGAGACGGTGAGTGTGGGTCTCCTCTTCTCGAAAGTCGAGTTCATTTGAGAGGGTACAAAGATTCTATTATTCTATTGTGGCGCTTGTCAATTCCAGAATTGTAAGTTAAAACACTATTTTCTGTGCTACGGGGTTATGAAAGAGAACACAAGGAATCCATTTGTCTGTAACGGTGGCGTGCTTGACCGATGATCACTGCAATGGGACCATTTCTGTGACTCTACATGTCTTCCGATGGCTCAAATGGGGCCATCAGGAGCATAGAAAAACGGGTGCTCGAGAGTTAGAGAATGCTGGTCTACTTTCCTCCATAGTCAGGTACATTTGAGAGGGGTACTTGGTATCATCTTCAGTACCTCTATGCTGTTGCAAATTGCTCCATAAGTTGCAATCATCGCGCGCATGTGAGATGTGCACATAAGTTGTAGTTCGTCCAAAAGATCAAGATTTCTAGCTGCTGTCATGGTAATACTGGTAGGGGTTGTTGAAACCCTAAGATGAATACCGATTCCCTTAATACAATAAACTATAGTAATAATGATTATCAGATCGAATTCTAAGGAAATTAATTAATTTAATCTCTTAGTTAATGTTGAAAATAAAATTAGAAGATTTTCAAACAATTTACTAAAATAAAAATTACTAAATAAAAATTAATAACCTGAAAATAAGAAATAAATCAATAATATAAAATTTTAAAAATTAAAGAAGAAAATTAATCTATCAAATACTGATCCAAGGGTTTATATATTCGATTATCTTATTGATCATTGATTAAAAATATTATTCTTATGATTCAAGCATTTAACCTTAGATCTATTAGGATAGCCATAATAAATCTTGCGTTTTTCTAATTTAATTGATCAAACCCAGCATCCAATCGAAATTTATCATTAACCGACTGGACACGATAGCGTTTCATATCAATATAATAATAGCATTACGTTATGTGAAAACAGTTAAACCAAAATATAAACAATTGGGATAGCCATAATTACTCAATTTTGTTCTATTGATTCCCTAAGTCAATTGAATACCGGTAAAAGACCTATAAATAAATAACCCAGTTGTTATTTATACCATTCGGGATCACTGAAATCCTGGATAACAATAGAAAAATTAATATTGAATTAAATTGTCATATTAATTAATATTAGATTTTCTTAAAATTAAATAAAAAATCAATGAGTATTTGAATAAAAGACAAAAAATTAAATTAAGTACCTAATCTCACAATTAAGAGCAATCACTTAAAAATCTTTTTGAATGAAAAAAATAAATTAATCATCGATGATGAGTTTTTAACAAAATAAAAATAAAAAATAAAATAAAAAAAAAAGAAAAAATGTTCTGGGAGGAGAGGGGAAAGAATGCACAGCCGCCTGCACCTTTGCTTCTTTATATATATATATGAACAGTGGCGTCATTCATTGGTTCCTCAAAATGTGCGGCTGCCTCATGTGAGTTTCTTTTTTTTTTCTTCGTAGGTCATAAATGAATCTTTCCTAAAAAATAAGAACTTCTCCGAATTAAACAAATAAAAATTAAATTTTAAAATAATTTTATCTAAAATAAAATTCTTATTAAAATTAATTAAAAATAAAAATCAAATTTTTTTTCTTCATAAACACAATATGATGTTTGCTCTATTTAATTTTAAATTACCTTTTTAAGTTAATTTTATCTAAATCTTTCGATTCTTATTACTTAAAAATAAAAATCAATAAAACTATTCATTAAAGTATTAATTAATACAAAATCAATACATAATAATAATAATAAATTTAATAATTTTACACGTTATCAAATACCAAAATAAAAGAACACTAAATGCCATTTATTTTGATATTTCGTGCAAAAGCAAGGAACATACATATAAAAAAATCCAACTCCATCCATGAAAAAGAAATTAAAAAAATGAATAAACAAATAAGATAAATTAGGAGTGGTAATCGACTCCCTCGATCCCCGGATATGCTCAAAAGTGTAAAACGAATGCGTTTTATTGGGATTATTATAATGCTTGCGCACGAGAATGAAAAAGCCTCACTCTCTCACCCTCCCTCTCTCTCTCTCTCTCTCTCTCTCTCTCTGGTTCACTCTGAACACTGAGGACGACCTAAATTGCGGGCTTTACGGCTACCCTACTCCTTTTATTTTATTTTAAAATCTGTGTTTTCTGCTTCATATCTATCCCTTCTTGTTTTCCATCTCAAAGGAAAATTCAGTGATCGAAGAATTTTAAATTCAGAGGTTCATTTTCTTTGAATTTCAAGTCATTCTCTATGTGGACAAAACTGGCTCATCACTGAAGATTGATCCTTTTGCTGTGGATGACTGCAGATACAAATCCAAGAGCTTTGCGGTTCATTTCTTCAACTTCAAAGGTTGCCCAGCCGGTACCTTCCTCTTCTCTACATTCTTAAAATGAAAAGAAAAAGGTACTTTTTTAATTATACATACCATTAGATCTCCATTACAAAACTCAAGACTTCCATCAGATCTATCACAGAAGCCAGGTCTACCATCCCTCCATCGATCTGGGTTATTTTCCAAGATGGTGTACTTTTGGCACAAAATTTCCCAAAAAGTGTCAATTTTTTTTTGTTTTCCAATCTAGGGATATCACTTGTGGCACTCTCGACTTCTATGTTTTTTTTTTTTTTAATAGAAGGGGAAATCGGAATCTGGAAATTTCCTAAATGAGAGGTTAAAAAGAAGCCTTCGATCCGAAAGAGAGAGAAAAATCTTGGAAATAACCCCCATCGATCTCTCGCAAAACTTAGACCTACCATTAGATCTCCATCAGACCATCAGACCGTAGTCCCTTCTGATCTACCATTAGATCTCCCTTGCTACGATCTGCTTGGTCGTACATAGCTCCAGATCACTACATAGCTCCAGATCATCTGATCCACCATCACAACCCCCTCAGACCGACGCCTCCAGTCCAGATCGTCAGATCCACCAGCAGAACTATCATCTTTCTCCCTCTCTCTGTCTTCAGCACGGATCTACTGGCTCTCCTCCTCTCCCTCTCTCCCCATCCCTCTCGCCTTGCTTCATCAGATCATACGCCCTTCTCGGTCGCACATAGCTGCAGACCAACAGATCTACCATTCAGAACTCCCCTACAGACCGTTGCCCCCTCCGGATCAGCAGATCCACCACCAAAACTATCGTCTCTCTCCATCTCTCTCACTCGCCCTACCTCTCTCCTTGTTCACCCGACGATACCTTAGACCATAAGCCTCTCTATATCTCTCTCTCCCTACCTCCACCCCTCACGTGGTTGACCTGCGAAACCCCCGAGCTGGCTGTACCTCTCCATCCATATCCCTCCCTACCTTCATCCCTCTCTACCTGCATTAGTTTTGTTATTATAATTATCATTAGTATTATTATTATTTAGTACTCATACTGATACTATTAGTGCTGTTTTTCTCATCATCATCATCATCATCTTTAATATTGGTTATATTTTGCATAACATTAATGATTATTATTATCAGAATTATTGATATTATTACTATAACTATTACTATTATTATTATTATTATCTGTATTACTGGGATTATGACTACTATTGTTATTAATAGCATTATCGTATGTGTTATTACTACTAGTAGTATTATTACAAATATTAGTGTAAAATATATTACTGTAAATGAGTTACTAAAATATAAAATTTTTCAAACTCACAGGAGTATAATTGTAATTAAAATTTATTTTTTTATTATTTTTTTTGTGTATACAGATATAGTTTTTTTTTTTTTTTTTATTGTTTTATATACTATTATGTAAAATGATCCCAAACCGGGATAAAGGAATAAAGGTGCAGTAGGTTGGCGGTCAGCTAAAAATATAAGACATGGAGATACATGACCCTAATGTAGAGAGAGAGACTCAAACTTAATAATTTTAGTAATTGAATAAATTCGACTCTGCTCAAATTCCCCACAAACATCAATTACGCCACTGATGTTCATCCATCGATCTTTGCAACTCACTCCCTCAAATCCATTAGTGGCAATTAAAAAATAATATTGCAGAGGTTCATTCCATATTGAGGTCTTGAAGATGTGTGTATTGGTGGCTTAGTTGGAAACAGATATTCTTTGTAGATTGTAATGATTATGGATCAGAGAAAGAGATCAAAAGGTGAGATTGGATTTTAGTTGGGTTTTCACGGAAGAAAAATGGGTTAGAGAGAGAGAGAGAGAGAGAGACTCAAATTAAAGTTCTCTCGCCCAATTCAGATGAGATATTATTAATATGAGACAGAATGACACGGAACTGAACAAATAACTGTTGCTTCCACCTCGAAGCGGTCCACCATGACCATCAATTTTTGTTGTTTGTAGATAGAAAATGATGATTAATGGGAAAGGATTGAAGGGGGACATATAATTGATCGATATATTATTCTTTCTTTTTTGAATTTATTTTTGCTTTTAAAACAGTCAATGGGTTGTTAAAGCAAACTCCATATGTTTGATGAAACGCCTTTTCCCAAAAATTATGAATGAAAACAAGCACCATATTCTGAATGATCTTTTGGAGGTTCGGGATTGACAACAAACCCTTGAAACTCCTCTCTTTGGTCAATTTTAATTTAATTCAAATCAAGGCAAACAACTTATCATTAACAAAGTTGAATTTACGCTATTTGAGCTATTTGTTAGTATTCTCAAAGTTTGAGGGAATTTTTGCCGTAGACTATGCATATATCTACATTAATTATAAAAAAAAAACTCATTAATACTTGACTTGACTATGTTGATATTTAAGTCAAATCTACTCATTTCTAATCTCAAATTGATTGGGCTCAGCTATTTCAATCTTTTGCCCCCCCCCCTCTTTTCTTTTTCATTTAGTTTCATTAAAAGTAGTATAATGGTTTGTGTTCCATTCTCTATCTTTCCTTGAGCTTTCTGAGGTCTTTTTCTAGAATCTATAATTTATATTTACCGTATCAAAAAATTGTTTTGTGAAGCCACCAAGAGATAAAGGCAGCATCATCAGAGGGGAAGGTAAATCCAGAAACTAGTGCAGTTTGGAAGCATTTGAGATTTGCTAGATGGCGCACAGATCATCATCTAGCGGGTTGAACTGTAGAATGGACGGGTATGTCAGAAGAACTGGGGAATTGAATTTGATTGTTGATCCAGAGACCATACCAACAAAGACATTGGTTGGTGAAAGCACAGCGAAAGTAAGGTTGGAAGAGATATGGGAGGGTTTGATGGATAAGAATGTGACTAGAATTGGCGTTTGGGGCATGGGGGGAGTTGGAAAGACCACTCTGATGGAGCACATACATAACAGGATTTTGCTAAGTAAAAATAAACCTTTCCGAAATGTTTATTGGGTCACTGTATCACAAGTGTTCAGCATTTCTGAGCTACAGGGAAAAATTGCTAATGAAACGGGTATAAATCTAACTGACCTTTCGGGAGAAAAAAAGAGGGCAGCTCGATTGTGCCGTGGACTGAAAGAGAGGGGGAATTTTGTGCTTATTTTAGATGATGTGTGGAAAGACATTGATTTTGAAAATGTTGGGATACAGATTGGGGAAAATGGGAGCAAAATGGTTCTAACTAGTCGCGTATTTGATGTGTGCAGAAGCATGGGTTGCCAAAACGTTGTTAAGGTAAAGCCACTTGACGAAGATGATTCTTTGATGCTATTCATGGAAAATATCAGAGATCATGAAAAGCTTTCTGCTGAAGTAAGAATAATCGCTGAAGATGTCGCTAGAGAATGTGCAGGGTTGCCCCTCGCTATTGTTACAATCGCAAAGAGCATGGCCGGAGCTTATGACATTCGTGCCGGAGCTTATGATATTCGTGAATGGCGAGCTGCACTGAAAAAATTGCAAGAGTCTCGAGAACTTGATGACGAGGACAGAGTATTTGAGCGAATGAAATTTAGTTATGATAGGTTACCAAATGAAGTTTTGAAGAACAGTCTTTTGTATTTTGCATTGTATCCTGAAGATTGTGAAGTTAAAGAAGAAAAGTTGCTAGGTTGTTTGATTGATGAGGGTCTAATAGAAGAAGGGTATGGTTTACAAGAAAGCTTTGATAGGGCATCTGCAATAGTGAGTAAACTTGTAAATGCTAGCCTACTTCATTCTTTGCCCAGTGGAGAAACTATATGCATAAAGATGCATGATGTAATTAGAGACACCGCACTTAAGATTAAGCGTGGTAGGTTTTTGGTTAAAGCTGGGTTGCAACTGCAAGAGTTACCATATGGTAGATGTTGGGGAACGGATTTGGAGAAGGTATCTCTTATGAACAATGATATCTCAAAGATTCCACCAAATTTCATCCCAAGATGTCATCAATTGTCAACGTTGTTGCTATGCAGAAATCATTCCTTGACAACAATTCCAGATTCCTTTTTTTGGAATTTGCAGAAGCTTCATGTTCTTGATTTAAGTTATACAAACATTAAGAATTTGCCGGATTATATCTCTGAGTTGACATCTCTCAGGACGATGTTGCTGAGAGGCTGTTCTAAATTGGAGCGCATGCCTTATCTAGGTAAACTTACAGAGCTAGAAAAGCTGGACCTTAGTTTCACTTCAATGGGTGAAGTACCCAACGGTACGGACATGTTGGTGAGTTTGAAAAGTCTAAACTTATGCAGAACAAGATTAAAGGTCATACCAGATCAAATTTTATGCAAGCTAGATCGGCTCGAATGCCTTCTAGTGGGTGTTCTGGTAGGAAAAGTTGAAATGTTAATGAGCTTGCAGAAATTGGAAATTCTGGGGTGTGGGTTCGAAAATGGTGAGGAGTATTATAGGTATACTGGGTGGTGCAGGTCTCAGGAGAAGAGGGTTTTGACGATGCCATATGATTGGAAAATCAGCTGGTCGGACTCTATCTCCTCCAATGACTGCAAGCATCTAGGTGTAAGCTGCAGTGGTGAGAAGGAGATAACTCGCACTGAGGAGGTGTTATCATCCCCATCAGCACACTCAGGAGGGGGAAGAGGAAGGCTAGGAAAGTCCACTCTTTACATTGTTGCTCCCTTTCAACGCCTCGATTTTCGACAACTGAAGGATTGCAACCTCCCAGTCCCAGGGAACCTTCAAAGCCTTGAGTCACTGTGGCTGTCTTTGCTAGATTCACTAAGTGAACTACTACCTGTAACAAAAACAAGCGTGTCACCTTCCGCCTTCTCGCTTCTTAAAATTTTTAGGATCGGTAGTTGCCCGAAGATGAAGAAATTATTTCCCCCAGGATTGTTGCTTCCAAAACTGCAACACTTACATGTGTCAGACTGCATTTCCATGGAGGAGATATTTGCTGCTGCTGATGCTGAAGAAGAAGAAGAAGATAATAATATGTTCTTTACTCCTATTCTTCCCAACTTGAAAAACTTGCTTTTGCATAATCTCCCAGAATTAAAGGGTATTTGTGGGGAGGGATCATTTTTCCACTGTGGTTATATTCAATATATTTTTATATGCAACTGCCGGAAACTAAAGAGACTACCCCTGTATGTGCCGATGGAGACTACCAACGGCCCCTCTCCTCCTCCCTTTCTTCAACGTATATCGATCGACTCTAAAGAATGGTGGGAAGCATTGGAGTGGGAATGGGATCATCCATTTCCTGCTCCTAATAGATTTTCCAAGTCTCTCGTGGAGCCATTTCTTAGCTAGCTACATTTGACTGTTATGATTAAATGCGTGTAAGTCACTTCTCACTTAAATTTGTATATCTTCTCTATTCTCTCCTCTCTTCTCACACACGGTCATGTCAGCAGCTATGAAAATTTTAACTTATTTCTTGGTGTTTTTATCTGTGCAGGAAAATTCTCATTGGAACTTAACAGCCGCAACAGAACTCAACCATAATGTTGTTCGACTATGATGTTTGAGGAAATCAAGATATCTACCAAAAAGAAAACATATTTCTTTGTATAATAGCAGACTCTTATGTCATACCATTTCTTCTCTTACGCTTTTTAATTGTGATTCCGACATTGTAGATTAGCAAAATGATGATGGTCATGGAGGAACTAGAGAGTTTGAAATGTATTGCACTGCACTTTTTTTTTTTTGGTACTTTTGTATTTGGGACTATAGGACAATGATGCAATAGAGGTATGGTGATAGGTTTGATAAGAAAGTAAATAAGGAATGAAGAAGAAAGCTGAATTTTATTCCAACACCAAGTCGATGCCACTTCGGAAAACTTTCGATGCATGATAGAATTAATAATATGACTGCGTAATATAATTAAATAAAATACAAACAAGCAATAATTTATATAATTTACATGATTCACTGTAACTATTCTTATAACAATATTTATACTCTCCATTTCTTCTTTGTTTTTTCTATTATTTTCTTTCTACAAAATATCTATATTTTTTAATTTCATATATTTAGATTGAATCTTAACATCACAATTTTAACCAACGGACAGTTGGTCTAATGATAAGGATGCAAAGTCCTATAACAAAAATTTGGATTCAAATATTAAAAATGAAAAAAAACTATTTTATAAGAGTTTCTCTTTAAAAATTAATTCGAATTGGTTTAGTTACAATATAACCTCATATACCAATTAATGAAAAAAAAAAAAAAACTGTTTTACACATACACACGGTTCACACATGCTTATAAACGACCGGCATACTGTTGTTGCACACAAAATTTGCCAGTGTTAGATGTGAGCCACTTTTATGGACCTTAATTATATATCGATGGTTAGTCGGTGTAATGGATAGGTGATCTTACCCCTTAATTAGAAAGTTTGGGTTCGAGTTTTAGAAATGGAGCAAACTATATTGGTAGAGTCCTATCCCTAAAAAACTAAATTCAAATTAGTTAGAGTAAAATTGTTGATATCAGCTTGCGGACCAAATCAAGGGCGAAAAAAAAAAAAAAAATGGAGACCTCTTATGATTTGCTGGAGATCTCAAGTCTTGTTGGCCCAGCCCACAACCTAAATGGGCCCGCAAGAAGTAATTCGAAATAGCATTACCAATTAGTCTTGCTGCTGTCTCATCAGTTAGTATCGACGCGCTAAGGTTCCAGAGCAACATTTCGATCACTATCATGTTTAAAATTGTTATTCAAAATAGAAGTTTTAATATACCATGTACCAAAATATATATGTGCATCCACCACCATGTGACTAATGGAATTGATCAAACTGATTTTTTTACAATATATTTTTTATAATTTTTTGTTTTTCAATTCTCACAATTTATAATGGTTTTCCACGCTTTAATTCTTGTTCTTATTCCATAGGGTTTTAAAGATTTTGTTGGTAGTTCCAGTTTTGATTGCAAAAATCAGAAACTGAAACTAATCAGAGACTTAGTTGTTCATATTGGAACATGGGATCATGAAGTTGGAACTAGTTTTGCAATCCCGGTTTGGTATACAAGGTTTGATTTCCGTTTGAACCGGAACCTTGACAGACATGTCAATTTGCATTGCAATGCCAATGTGGCAAACGAAACCTAACAGACTCGTTTTTTTTTTTGCACTATTGATTGCAGAAGTCAACTGTCTAGACTAAGATGGGCTCCATTCGGTAATTTTTAGTGGTTCAAATTTATCTTTATTTTATTTTAAATATTTTTAAAAAATAATAATATAAATTTTATAAATAAATCATAATAATTACTGTATTACTCTTTTTTTTTTTTAAACATTATTTTAGTATTAATTTAATCTCAATTTCTTCGTATAGATCATCAAAATTAGAAAAAGCAGAGAAAGAGATACAGATGTACAGCTAATGTTCATTGATACATACATGTTTGTGAACTTGAGCACATATGTAAATGGTAGATGCTGCTCTTTAACTACCTTAATAGGATGATTAGATTTAAGGTAACAAAAAGGGAAAAAAGGTTAAAATTCAAAGCATGCATTGTAATCGGGTGACGCCACATGGTACTATGTATTGAATTGGTGAACCTATGTAGTCAATGTTAATTAATTTGGACAAGTCGGTAAATATTAAATTTCTAATCCTTGAACCTGTTTCCTATGCGTCCTATTTTTTAACGGGAAGTGGAAGAGGGTCTCTGTCTCACTTTGTGCATGGATTCCACTGTTGTTTTTCCGTTTGTACTTCAGCATGTTTGAAGAAACAAAGACACTTTGTTATTTTGATGAGGCGAAAACATCATTATATGTCTAAGATGGTATGTGTTATCTATACTTTAAGGAACCTACATTTTGTTTAAGCTATTTTTTCATTCTTCTCTAGCACTGGCTATGCTATTGTCTTTAAGCAATCAAGCTACTGTTGTCATATTATTTCAGATGGTGACATAAATGTGCGCCCTGATGGCATTCTGAATATAAGATATGGAATTGCTGGTCATAGAAAAGTGGGAGCCCATACACCAGTGGTGGTTGGATCCTTCAAAGATGGTGATGCTACTCAAGATTTGATATCTAGAAGCACCCTTGCTTTACAAAGGCCTGTTCTGGATCCGTTCATTCCTAGCAGTTGGTTTTCTTCCGGTTCCTTCAGCAGGCCTTCGAGTTGGGCAGCTTATTACCATGAAATGGAGAGTTGAAAGGTTACAGAATGTAGAAGAAGATGGAGCTTCCACTAATAATGTAAGTCAAATGCCAATCTGCAGTTTACTATGTGCTGAATGGGTGAAACAAAACAACTGTAACACCGAAAAATTTGGTATTAGAGATGTTCTACAAATATATTGGTAATTATAAAAGAAAATTTTAAATTTTATTGATTTTCGATTTTGGGTATTAAATTTGAATTTTAGATATATATATATATATATATATGTAATATCATGTCCGCGATTTGTAGTAAATTTCATTTTTATAAAATTTAAAATTTAGTGAAAAAGTGAGTATAAATATATATAGATATATATTTATTTATGAATATATATATATAAATAAGAAAGAGGGGAGACGCAGCGTTTTGGGGTAAAACGCTGCGTCCCAAAAAAAAAAAGAAAATAGATTTCCTTCTCTTTCGTCTCTCTCTTTCCCGAATTCTCTCTATTTCTCCGCCTCTCTTCCTCGACTCTCCGCCGCGTTCTTTCTCTCTCCTGCCACTCTCTGCCTCTCACCGGTGGCTTCTCCGACCACTGCCACCGCCTAGACGACCGTTCATCTCTCTCTCTCTCGCGCGCGCGCGCGACAGCCCCCTCTGCCCCTCTCTTCTTCGCTCGCGCGGTGCTGCTCTCTCTGCCGCTGCAACTCCTTTCTGCAACCTTCGCAGAAGCTCCAAGCCGGCAGTAGCAGCACTTTGTTAGAAGCCCTAGATCGCGACCTGCACTCCACCCCCGGCGCAGGTAAGGGCGATTCTCTGAACAGTAGCTTTAGGGTTGATTCTCTCGGTAATTTAGCCTAACTGCTAGAATTTGCTTCGATTTGGAAGCATTGCAGGATTTCGGACTGAACTGAGCGTGCACGGAAGTTAGGGCTGCGAATTGCGAAAACCCTAATGAGGGAATTTCTAATCCCTTCAATATTCTAACGAATTTTTGCTAAATTTAGGGTGAGAAGACTTGTATATGTGCTAAATACGTTGAATTCGAAGGAAATGTATTTTTCTGAAATTTTGTATGTGAATATTAGGGTTTGTACAAAATTCATAAAGAATTGATAAACCTAAAAATATAATCGTGATTGTGGATTTAGGAAAATCAATTGAGGGTCGGACTGAATTGTGGAAATAGGAAAATCAACACGGAAGTCATGCCTGTACGTTGAGATATTGCGACGGTTGTTACGTGCTCGACGGAAGAGTCAGGACGTGACAACAACCATAGGGTGCATTCTTTTGTTAATGGTCAATGTTACAAATGAGTAACAGTGATTCATATTTGCCTTCCATACTTATTTTTTCTTTATCATTTTTGCCTTTCAATTGATGTGCCATCAGTATTTCCATGTAAAACTGATGCCATATGACAGTTGTGAAGATTGTTTGTAGATGACCAAATAATTTTCCTTTTTGATCTTTGTGGTACTGTTGATTTCAGGACATCCCAAAGGGGCTAAGATATTTTCAATATTGTTGCGGTCTAGGTTTCTGTTTATGTTGGGAGCTAGGGAAAGATATTGTGTCACTTTAGAGAGCTAAACAGATTTTCTATTTCTATTTTTTTTCTTTTTTAAATGGGCCTTTAACGGTTCTCATAAAAATGAAATTGTGTGAACTGGATGAGGTGTTGTATGAAGTTGATGCTAGTTCTGAAAACTGGATGATTGCGGGAGGAAGAGAGGGCACGTTTTTCTGTCCACTAAACAAGGTACTAAACTTCCATATTGTATTTATCCCCTTTTCTTTGTAGGGTGATCAGTGTTGGTTGCAGTGAGAAGTATCAATTCATAGTGTAGTGATCTTTCTCTTATCTGCAGTATCTGAATTATCTGTTGGGATAATGACAGGTTCCAGGATAGTCATCTCAATTTTATGCATGCCCCTAGTGGCAGGGTATGTGTGGCCCCCTCAGCTTGGCCTCCCAGATGTTGGGGAGGGAAACATAAGCTGCAACCCTCTGGGGCCTCACTTTGTTTGTCTCTTGCCTCCAGCTCTGAGCTCTTCTTACTGCATTCCGGCATAGTTATTTTGTTGGACTTGTGTATCTCCTCCTGTCAATGTGGGCCATTGAGATGAATGCCGGCACTAAATTTTGATAATTTCCAATCTTGTGTATATGTTAAGATTGCCTTATTCATGTATCCCTTGTGGCAATTGTAGGAACTGCAATAGTTTTTGACAATTTTTCACACAAGCTTCTATGTAGCCCCATATCTCTTGTACAGTAGAAAGAATACAAGGGTGTAGAAACTAGCAAACATGTTGGAATTTCTTTTCTTTTTTTTCCCATTTCTTTCCTTAGTGGTTGTGTATTTGTTCACACGGCTGAATGATATATAAGAGAATTTTACTTGGGGGGGTGGTTCCCTGGGTTTGTATTCTGTATATCTGTTGTGATGGTACTGCAATATTTTGTTCCCACAGGCCTGGTTGGTTTTGGTTGTAAGTGCACAATGCATATAAAAGCATTTCTAGAGTCCATTGTTCTGGGTCATTAATTGTTACTTTTAAACCTCCCTCCTTACTCTGGGATTGTATTTTTCTTGTCGTAATTAGTTTTATAGGGTATGTCTTTTTGACATGGTAACAATGTATATGATTTCAATTCTCTTAATAGCTGAAATGGTATGAAGTGAGAAGCCTAGTATGGCCACTCCCTAGACAGTGCTGTCCTATTGAGGAATATACTCATTTGAGTTGTTGTTAGGATTCTACTGGTCTGAGAACGCATGCAAGGGCCAGATTTATGAATTGTTCACACTTAAAATAACTTTGTCGCATCGAGTTATTGATTACGCGTATACAAATGTCCCAATTAAGAAAGTCCAGGTTAATTTGTTTATTTCTATTTCCTTCTTGTTGACCGCCCTATTTTCAAACCGCGCTCAACTGCAGACCAACGTTCTGGTGGACCTTGTCAGTTAGTTCCCTCTCTTCCTTTGCGGGTGAACTTGTCTATATTAGTATATTTTGTAGCACCTCTGCTATCCCATTGCTGGGAAATGGAAACCCATGAGGGGCAATCAAAGTGTTTCTTAACAAAAACATGATTGTAAGGCCTTATGCCGTAGTAGTCTTGCCAGAACCTTCGATTCCAACAATGGAAACAACTCGTGCATATGCTTCTTCTTTGGTCAGCTCTTGAACCAGTTTTATTTATGTAGTCATCGAAGCCCACCATATGCTCTTCCCCCCCCCCCCCCGGGTGCATATCTGCGTCTCCAACCTTGTCGAGGCTGTATTCTGCAGAGTATTGGGGGGGGGGGGTGTTGGAGTTTCTCGGATCTGATAGATCCTTGCATTGATGGCTTCAATCTTGTTGCCTACTTGGTGGATGTAGTGGCATTTCTTGTAGATTGAAGCTGGCTTTTGATCTTAGCTGAAACGCCGAGAAAGATATGAAGCTGGCTTTTTAAAAGAGCCATTTCTTGAAGATTGAAGCTGGCTTTTGATCTTAGCTGAAAGGCCGAGAAAGGTAGGAAGCTGGCTTTTTAAGAGAGCCAATGAAGCCTTCTCGGAGTCAATGACGTCCTCTGCATCTTAAGCAATCTCTCTGAGCTGGGAGTCCACTCTTTAAGTATTCAAACGATCACAAAGGCTATAAAAAAAATAATAATAAAAAAAATGTCCCTTCTTTTATCTATTTTAGGAATTGATTAAAGGATGTTCCAAATGACAGAAAAATTTTTTAAATATTTTTTTAGGTGAATTTTGATTAAAAATAAGTTTTTTTCATATTGTGAGTTTCAAAAACTTTTGCAACTTAATATTCTTGATATATTTTTATAATTGATTTTTAGTAATCAGATACGAATTTAGAATTTTAAAATTATGAATTAATTTCATGTCTGCTTGACATCCACCTTAGAAGGGTGGGGATTGGTATTGATAGGGGGCTTTTAACATATTTTGTTTATCCTATTTATCAATGGATTGAGAAAAATTGTGATGGATTTACATTTAATTAACTGCCGTTGTTGTATGGGCAGAGGATCAGCCGGTTGTAAAATTTCTTATTTTAACATGAAAGCTTCTGCTTCGAAAAAGTAGTAACCAGCTCGGCCATGGCCTACCCCTAGCATTTAGAGTATGATCTCATTGTCTGATGATCAATGTCATAAGTAAAAACATGCAGATGAAATTGTTAGCGGATAGATGGTAGAAAGGTGCATTCTTTTCAATTTGGTACGACGCCATAGATTTGGAAAAGCTCTTGGAGAAAGAAAAGCATAGGCACGATGAACACATGTGCCAGCAGTTCACAAACTGTTTCTATGAGAATTCTACTTCCCTAAAAGATCAAGGAATGTATCTTCTGTGCAAGGAATTGTCAGACCACCCATTGGATGGTCAAACCCGAATTCCTATTCAGACCTTCCGAGCAAGTTTTTGAAATGAAGGCCGGCTCAAACATATTCTACAACATTGCCTTTTGGGACATGTGAAGGAGGTAGACGAGGAATTTGCCTATGTATGGTTAGGATAGGGTTTTGTGCATGATGAAAAACTCTCCGATCTCCATTCTAACATGATTTAGCAGGTAATGCTATACAAATCTCTTTGGAACAACATTAATCCTACCTCTTTACCTAATGTTTTCTCATAATTTTAACATGAATTAAGTTTTTGATATCGCAGTCTCACTAAAAAAGTTACTAAATTATTATTATTTTTAAGAAAAATTATTTCTACCACAAATAGTATGCTTGCACACTGGAAATAAATGAAACATAAACAAACAATCATTTGCATGATATATTGTGACTATTTTCATAACAAGAATTATACTCCCATTTTCTCTTAGTAAATTCCCTACCGGGTTATAGAATTTACATAATTTGCATATCACCCAATATCTTTCCAAATTTCTTACATATAAAATATTCATTTTTTTTACTTCGTATTTCTTTGTTTTTCTGATAATTTTCTTTCTATGAAAAACTACATTCTAATTTTATGTATTTGGGATGTACCCAAATATGACAATTTCAACTAGGTGTTTTATGACAATTTCAACAAGCCTCCCTGGTTTGGAAGCCATCAGCTTCTATTCTTTCTTCCTTTAAAAAAAAAAAAATAATAATAAATAGAGTCATCATTTAGAGTGGCTCATGTGCCCTCGGGGACATCCGATTTAGAGTGGCTCATCCTTCGGCTTTCTCAGGTTGATCCTTTTATGACCAATACAATTCCTTTATTTTTGTATTTTGCTCTAGAGATTAAACCTCGTATATATATTATAAAGTAAAAGGCGTTTGGGTGTGTTTATCCCAGCACGTGAGTACACACCCTCAGGTGACCAATTTTTTTTTTCACACACTTTTTTTTTCTTTTTTTTTCTGTGCATCCAAGACATGACTATTTTTTTTCATACAATTTATTTTTTTTTTTCCATCCAGATCGTGTGGTTGACATAATTCACTGTTCAGTATTCGATCGGATGCCTTTTTTCCCTTTTTTTCTTATCAATTGGGTGGACTTTTTCTTTTTTCTGATTTTTTAAATTTTATTTCTAGTCTCTTTTTTCTTGATCGGCCTGCCGCATGCACATGAGCGGCCAGCTGCAGACATTCAAGTGGCGGACTGCACAACTCCTTCCTCCCTCTTCCTCCCCCTCCCTGAATGTCACCTAACTTTCTTTCTCTCTCCCTCCTCTCCCTCTCTATTTTTTTTTGATACCATATCTTAGATATCATTCGGTATTTAGAGTTTTACTCAGACTAATCCAGACTAACCGTTGCAGTGGCTCCTTTCGAAAGATGAGTTTTCGAACGGAAAACGTTCTATACACATGAGGGTCCGATACTCCCAATGAGAGTCGAACCTCAATCATGTTTGTTTAAGGGTACTCGACCCAACATCCAGTTGAGTCAGCCCTCTCCATGTCACGTCCCTCTTGCCCTCCGCCACCCTCCCCCTCTCTCATTTTTTTAAATATTGTACAAATATTAATATTATATAAATACTTTTATAAGTTTAATTTAATATATTTAATACTAAATAAATATTTAAATATTTAAATTTTTTATAGTTATCAAATTTTAAATTAAATATTAATATTTTGAAATTTACTTAAATTAATTTATCAAATAATATAGTTTTAATTTAATATTTAATATTTTAATATTTACTATTACAATCTAATATTTAATATTATCATTTAATGTTATATAAATATTTAAATATTTAAATTAAATATATTAAATATTAAAGTTTTCAAAATTAAATTATTAAATTTTAAATTTTAAATAAATATTTATATATTTAATAAATTTGTTTTTAAATATTATACAAATATTAATGTTATATAATTTTTTTATAATTTTCATTAATATATTTAATATTATGTGGTTATAGACGTACGAGAGGCCTGGGTGTGTTGTCGAAGCATGTGACCTCACCCCAATGTGACCAATTTTTTTATATGCTTTCTCCAAGTTTTTGGGTCCTACTGTTTACTGTTAACCGTCTTTTTTTTTTTTGGGTTTTTCTTTTTTCTGATTTTTTCTTTTTTTTTTTTTGGGTTTTAATTTTTTTTTATTTTTTCTTTTTTTCATTAACCCATTTTTTTGGGATGTTATTGCTCACATAAAAATACTCAAAAGTGTGGTCGTCTCATACCATTTTTTTTACCCCAGGGCCTTTTTCATTCAGGTCCCATATTTTCAAGACTCATTTTTTTTTGTATCCAAATCCTTTTTCCTATTCAAATTCGCCCTCTTATTTTTGACCATTTTTTTCAATTCGGATCATTATTCTTTTTAGCTATATATATATATATATATATATATATATATATTATATTTATATGTAATATAAAATAAAAATATTCAAGCGTGTGATCGTCTCATGTTTTTTATGAATACTGCACTTTTCTTATTCAAGTCCTTTTTTCATTCGAGTCCTCGTCTTTTTTTTGCTTGAGGCCTTTTTTTTTTAACCTCATAGATCGTCATTATTTTATTTTTAGATCATGTTTTTGTTTTTTATTTTCTATTTAAATCTTTACTCTTTTTATTTTTTAGCCATTTTTTATTCTTAAAATCTTCATCTTTTTTTTTTTTACATATATTTTTCCCCTTTTTTGGTCCCTAGTCGTCCTTTATTTCTATTATCTTTTTGCTTTACTTATTATGCTTTTTTTTCATCTTATTCGTTGGCTTTTTTAGAACTCTAGTGATTAGTCTTTTTTTTTTGCTAAAATACATCATATTTTTCACTAATTAAGACAATAATTTAATTTAAATGTTGAGTTAATTATAAATTTAATAAATGTTTGTATAATAAAAAATACAATTAATATTTTATAGGCACTCTACACTAACTCTAAATATAAAAGAAAAAGACTAATAGGTGTAGTTGTTATTTTAAGTAATCAACATATGATTTTTCTTTAAAAAAGTTAAAAAGTTGTATACACACCCCTATTTTGTATTTTTTCACCGTTTTCATCTGTTCCTTCACTTCTAAAATTTAGAGATCGCTTTGAGATTCTAGATCTGAGCATATTTGGGTAATATATATCTTAAAAAAATATTGATGGGCCCATTTTTTCTCAAAATTTAAAAACTTCTAAATAAGATAAAAGAGATTTTAAAATTGTTGAAATAATTTATTATAATTGAAATTTTAATATTTTGAATTGAGTTATTGATAATTTGATGATTAAATTAAAAATATAATAAATTATAATTATTTTTTTTACGACACACGTCATGCAACACATGGTGACTCCGAAACTTGCTAGTTCCCCGTAAACACTACATTAACGTTTTCTTTAAATGAACTTTCTATCCCTTTTTTTTTTTTTTTTGCAATTACCCTTACCTCTATCAGCCAACTGTCTGCGACCCCAAATGCACAATACTTCGTTATAATGTTAATTTTGGAATAACTTTTGGTCGAGCAACGCAATCGTTGCCCACAGCTTTTTAACTCAACAAATTAATTCAAGACTGGTGGTATTTAGCTTTAGGGGATTATCATATTATAAAGTTTCGTCTCTACCAGAGTTTTGAATTTACCATTAGAAAATTAATTGCTTTTTACCTCAACAAATTGGCCCAATAATGTTCATCAAAATGGTTTTATACTCTCTCTCTCTCTCTCAATTGTTAGTAATACATAGCTATTCAAATGTTTGAGCTTTTGTTGATCTAAATTAACAACATCTTTAGATTGTAATACTTTAGAACCCTAGATTATTATAGTATGGTTATTAAATAAATTGATGCTAACTTAATGTAAATAAATTTTTTTTTGGGGGAATATTTTCAGACTGTATATATAACTTTTATAACATGATACTCAAAGCCATTTTTCTTAAGGTGTGGCTACATCAAAAGAAAGGGAAAATGGAGCGAAAATTGCAATTCTTTAAGGGATTAAAAATAAAAAATAAAGTTTTTGAATTTGTACAAGTGCTGTCCACCATGGGATGTCCATTATTACTATGGCTGTGTCCAGGTATTCAAACTCTAATACATTATTTTAACCCAAATTGAGATATTCAGGTTTTTTTTTTTTTGACTTGAACTCGAATTCAAATAAATTATTTAAATTCGAACGGGAACTTGAATTCAAAAATTCTTTTTATTTAACTCAAAAATTTAAAATAATATCTAAATATTATTTTTTTAATGAATATAGTAAGGAGATTTTCTTTTGTTACATAAAAGTCAAAGAAAAAATTTTTTCCTAAACAATATTGTACTTGTAGTATTCAAAAAAATTGAAAATTTTAAATTTTTTTTAATAGAACTCTATATACAAATAAAAAAAAAGAGAAATATGGTTTTTATAAAATATTTTTTTTGCCCTAATTTCATTTTTATTCTCATGATTATATGTATTTGGATTGATTCGAATGGGTCAGATTAATTTGAATTTTTTAATTATCGACCCAAGCCCAACTCAATATAACAAAAAATCTGAATTAATCCAATCCAAACACTTCAAATTTGTCATAAATTTGTCACAAATTTTGTTCGGGTCGGACCCAACCCTATTTATTACATCTTCAATCTATATATAAAGCGCAAAAATTCGGACGTCGCTGGGTGGTCATTCACATTTTTTTGATCGTTGCTCCTTTTTTTCGTGCAACATTTTTTTCCTTAGCGTCCTTCTTTCTCTCTGGATGTCTGGTCATCCATATTTTTTGAGACCTCATGTTTTTTTTTTTTTTTTAATTTCAAATTTTTGCATTTTTTTATTTTGATCATTTTTTCCACTCGGATCCTTCATCTTTTTAAAACCATAATTGTTTTTTTTATTTCATACGAGTCCTTGTGCTTATTTTGGGACCTTTTTTTGCTTTGGTCCTTTGTCTACCTTTTCATTTTGAGCCACAGCTTCTTTGTTTCTTTTCATTCGCATTCTTTTTTTTTCATGCAGCTTTTTATTTCTTTTGTTCACGTCCTTTTTTTTTTTTAAAGAATATTTCTATTTGGTTTTTTCATATTTTTGGGGTCTCGCATTTTTGTTTTCATTGAAGTCTTTATACTTTTTTGTTTCGACCACTTTTCCATTTGAATGTTTCGTGTTTTTTGGATCATACTTTATTTTTATTTCTTTGTTTTGCATGAGTCTTTGCGCCCTTTTTAGAACCATTTCATTTTGGACTTTCGTATTTGTGAGAACACACTTTTTTTTTTCAATTCCTTCTGCTTTTTTTTACCCGACATGGTTTTTTCTCTTTTATTTTTTGACCCCAAAATGATTATTTCTTTATTTTAAAACTTTTTTTTTCATTCAAATCTTTACTCATTTTAACCCAATTTTGATATCACAAATAGTTGTTCTTTTATTTTCAAGCTAGGATTTTTTTTTTTTTATTTAGGTCTTTGATCTTTTTTCTAACTTAAATTTTTTTTTCTTAAATCACTCGTCTTTTTCGAACATAGGCGTTTTTTGCTCTTTTTTTGTCTCACTTGTCCCTTCATATCTTTTTTTGACCCGTTGTTTTTTTGTCTTAATCCTTCCTCCTTTTAAAACAAATATTTTTCTTTATTTTTTATTTTATGAATAATTGTTTTTTTATTTTTAAATCATAATTTTTATTTTTTTATTAGATCTTTACTTCTTTTATTTTTGACCCCTTTTTCTTTGAGTCCTTGGCTTTTTTTACCTTAATCGTTTTATTATTTGAATTGTTCTCGACGAAGCCAAAAAAAAAAAAAAAAAAAAAACAAAAACATCTATGTTTTTGAAGCAGAGGTGATGATTAATTAACTACTTGCTTCTGCAGAACTCCTAAATTTTTTCCCCCTGTTATCTCCACAAATTCTCAAACTATCCTTCTATCCATAAACGGCCTTAAATTTAAGATCGACCATATTATCTCCCAACCAAAAATAAAAAATAAAAAAAATTATCGAGCTATCTGCAGCACACACGGTCATAAAGAAATAGCACGCAAAAGAACTAGAAGACAGACTGTCACAAATGAAAGCATTGAATGGCTTTGCCTTGATATTCTTGCTAAGTGGCTCCATCTCTTTTGCATTTCAGAAGAAAAATAGCGGGTTTGAGACGAGGATGCAGGTCAAGTTATACACGGTATTTTAAAAATCAAATCGGTAGATGACTCGATTAGTCTATCGATTAATCAAAAGGAGTGGAAGACAGACTGTCACAGATGAAAGCATTGATAGGCTTTGCCTCGATATTCTTGCTAAGTGGGCCCATCTCTTTTGCATTTCAGACGAAAATGGCGGGGTTGAGACGAGAACGCAGGTCTACACTCCTCCGATGTCAAGATATACGAGAGGGTAACATCATTGGAGTGGGATCCATCTCTTTTGCAGTTCAGAACAAAATGGGGGTTGAGGGATGGTGACTGTGGGTCTACCGCATTTTTTGGTACCCGTTTTTGCTTTGGTCCTTTGTCTACTGTTTTTTTTTTCCCCCCTGCGTTCACATCCTTTTTCTTTGGTGCAACCTTTTTTCTTTCACGTCCTCCTTTTTCCTTTAAGGGTATTCTTATTTGTTCGTCCTATATTTTTGTGATCATGCATTTTTGGTTTCATTCAATTCTTTATGCTTTTTTGTTTTAACCTTTTTTTGGCTTGAACTTTGTCTTTTTAGGATTACATTTTTTTTCTTTCGTTCGAATCTTTACATTTTTTTGAAACCATTTCATTTTGATCTTTTATCGTTATTAGATCACACTTTTTCTTATTCAGTTACTTTTACCTTTTTTACCCTTTTTTGTTTAAATTTGTCATTTTGAAACATGGATTTTTTCACTTTTATTTTTTGATCTCAAAGTGATTGTTCCTTTATTTTTAAACCGTATTTTTTCATTTAAATTTTTACACTTTTTAACCTAATTTTGATCTCACAAATGATGATCCTTTTATTTTCAATCCATGATTTTTTTCATTTAGATTCTTTTTTTATTTAAATTTTTTCCTTTAAATCATTCGTCTTTTTTAAATATAGACATTTTTCACTTTTTTGACCCACTTATCCATTGAGATCTTCTTTGACCCATTTTTTCATCTTAATCCTTCTTTTTTTTAAACAAATGTTTTTTCCTTTTTTTACTCCAAAAATGGTCGTTCCTTTATTTTTAAATCATAATTTTTATTTTTTTTTTAGTTAGATCCATACTTTAAAAAAAAATTGATCATTTTTCCTTGAGTCCTTAGCTTTTTTTAGCATAAGTTTTTTCATCTTTTTTTACTTCACGAGTAGTCATCATTGTATTTTTATTATCTTTCTACTCGACTTATTATCTTTTTTTCTACCTAATTCCTTGGTTTTTTTTAACAACTCCAGTTGTTTGACTTTTTTTTTTCTATCGTTGATATACACTTTATTTTTCATTAATTTAAATAATAATTTAATTTAAATATTAAGTTAATTATAAATTGAATAAATATTTATATAATAAAAAAAATAATCCACATTTTATAAACATCTCGTTCATTTATATGGGCCAATAACCAGTATAATTTAGCCCATCCCAACGTCTCATTCCTTGTAAACAAAATAAACCCTCTATTTCTTTTGATACAAAGAAATGTAATCAAGGCTCCATCCGGTAAAGTGGGAAAAGGTCTGTGACCATAAAAAAGAAAGGGGCTTGGTATCAGGTACATGAGAGAGAGCAACGTGACTTTAATAGCTAAATTGGGATGGAGGATAGCTAAGGAGGATGACACTCTGTGGAGTAAAGTCTTTCGAAGCAAATATCTTAAAGGGGGAAACCTCTTAGAGTATAACAAGAAAGGAATCTCCTCTACATTGTGGAGAGGGATTTGCAGAAGCAGGGATTTGCTTGCAAAGAGGTTTGAAGTGGAAAATCGGGGATGGCAAATCTATCGGTTTCTGGTTTGATACTTGGGTTGGGGAAGAAGCCTTGGTAACCAAAGCTTTAATTCCCCAAGATAATTGTAATTCTAATATCAAGATTAATCACTTTTGGGATGAGGAGAGAAAATGGAAGATTGAGGAGCTCCTTGCCGTCCTTCCAAGAGATAAGGTTGAGCAGATTAGAACTATGATGATTCCGAAAGATAGGAGCAGACAGGACTCTCTATTTTGGAAAGAGAAAGTGAATGAGGAGTTTTCAATTGCCTCTGCTAATTGGGTGCAATGGAATACCTATAGGATGTAGTAGGAGCTTGGGAAGGACTTGAGGTGGATATGGAACAAGAGGTGCCATGAGAGAGTGAAGACTTTTCTGTGGTTGGCAGCTAGGAAAACACTCTTGACGATCATTGAGCTGAAGAGGAGAGGCATTATTGAGGAAGGAACTTGCTACATTTGCAAGGAGGATAAGGAAATCAATCGAACATGCTCTAAGGGACTGCAAGCATGCAAGAGGCATTTGGAACACCTTGGTTAAAGGAGCAGATAGGCTGAGCAAGTTTTGGGAAAGCAATGCAGTTGAGTGGCTGAGAAGAGGAGCAGCCCAGGAGTTTAATTTAAACTTGGAAGAGGAAGGCCCTATCTTCTTGACAACTGCTTGGCTCATCTAGAAAGACAGATACTTAGGTGCACCAGAAGAAGTCTAAGCCACCTACCTCTATTGTTAACAAAGCTATGGGTCTGGTCAGGACAGGAGGAAGATCGGAGAAGAAGGAGATTAATTGCAAATATCTTATCAATTGGAAAAAGCCCCCTGAAGGTTTCCTTAAGCTCAATATTGATGGTGCGGCCTTGTTGGAGAAAGGTGAGGCAAGCGCAGGGGAGTCTTTAGGAATTGTAGAGGGGATTGGATATTGGGTTTCAAAACTAATGTGGGAACAGCAAATGGAGACATGGCAGAAGTATGGAGTTTAAGAGAAGGCCTGGATTTACCTATGAAGTCGAATTTGCAGTTGGTTATTGTGGAAAGCGACTCTCTCCTCTTGACTAACGCCATTAACAAGGGTGTTGGAAAGAACCATCCGTGGAAAAATATGATCCAGGATTGCAGGAACTCTATGAATGCCATTGGGGTTACTGAGATTATTCATGTCTATAGGGAAACCAATTGATGTGTAGACAAGCTGGCAGACTTGGGGAAAAATGCTGAGCTAGGTAATCATGTGTGTGAGTCGGCCCCACCTAAAGTAGTCTCGATCTTGAACTAGGATGCCCCTAGTGCCTCTCGTCTGAGGAAGAAGAAGCTTTTCATGCCTGTCTAGTGCTCTATTCTCTCTCTCTTTTGTTTTGTTTCTTCTCTCTTATGCGTAAAAAAAACAAAAATAAGTAATCAAGTGATATCGAATTTAAAAAAATAAAAGTGAAAAAATTTTACCAATTAGACTGTTTTTGAAGGGAAAAGAAAAAACTCTATGTTTTTGAAGTAAAGGTAATGATGGTGATGATTGATTAACTACTTGCTTCTGTAGAACTCTTAAACAGTGTTTTGAAAATCGAATCGGATTGCTTGGTTCGATCAGGAACAGGATCAACAGTCGATCTGATTTTCATTACAAAATCAAATTTTTTTAAAACCGGTTAAAATCGGACAAATCCGTGATTAAACCGAATGAATCGGATTGAACCAATCCAGTCTAACTGGTTTTCTTAATATTAAAAAATATGAAAATAGTACAGTTGTTTGGATTCAAATTTAAGAAAGTGATAATAACATACATAACTTTTATCACTATGTGATGTGTTATTATTGTCTATATGTATTATAATTTATATTTATTTATAATCATCATTTCATTTTTTATTTTAAAATTTTTTCATATTTTAAATATTTTATTCGTACCCATAAAAAATGTCTCAATTTTTATTTTAAAATAAAAATAAAAAATGAAAACTATAAATAGTAAGATGACATTTTTTATATAATTTGACTGAATTAAATTAAATTATAATTTATGATATTTTTGAATTTTGAAATTTAGAGTATGAGTTTATATTATTATATCAGTTTTGAATTGTTAAGTTAAAATTTATAATCATTATTTTTATTTATTTACTTTGAATAATTATAATAATATTTTGATAATATTATCTAAATTTAAATTTTTTTAATTAAAATTACTATAATAGACAATAAGTTGAGGTAAAAATTTAATGAATATGATCGCTTATTCGTTTTATGATATGTTTTTATATTTATGTATTGTTGATAGAATAAATTTATTTTTTATAGAAATATATAAATTTTATTTTATTTTAAAATATATAATATATAAATTATATAAGATATTATAATGATATCATTTATAAAATGATTTAATCAATCTATCTAATAAATCAATAAATAAATCAATCAAATTATCTACCGATTCAATTTTGAAAATATTGCTCCCAAATCCCTCTCGTCTGGGGTTATCCTCACAAATTCTCATCTACCCTCCTACACTCCTCCGATGTCAAGTTATACGAGAGGGTAACGTCATTGAAGTGGGTCCATCTCTTTTGCATTTCAGACGAAAATTGGGTGGTTGAGAGATGGTGAATGCGGGTCTATTGCTTTTTTGGGAACCTGTTTTTAGCTTTGGTCCTCTGTCTACCGCTTCTTTTTTTTTTTGAGCCATAGATTTTTCTTTTTTTAATTTTTTGGTTCATAGTCTTTTTTCTTTTATTATTTTTTAAGGGTGTACCTACTTAGTCGTTTCACATTTTTATACATTTTTGTTTTATTCAAGTCTTTATATATATATATATATATATATATATATATATATATATTTAACCTTTTTAATTTGAATACTCCATCGTTTTAGAATCATAATTATTCGAGTATTTCATATAACCGATTTCAAATTTTAAGATTAAAAAATTTAGATTATTATTATTATTGTTTATTCAAGTTTTTATATTTTTTTAGAACCATTGCATTTTGATCCTTTGTTTTTATGATGTCACACTTTTTTTATTCCGTACTTTCTACTCTTTTTTTAACCCTTTTTTGTTTAAATTCTTTATCATTTTGAGACATGAATTTTTCCTCTTTAATTTTTTAACTCCAAAGATGATTGTGTCTTTATTTTTAGTCTGTATTTTTTTCATTCAAATTTTTACTCTTTTTTAAATCCAATTTTGGTCTTACGAATGGTAATCCTTTTATTTTTAAACCATAATTTTTTTATTCAGGTCCTTTTTTACTTAAATTTTTTCTTACGTCGTCCGTCTTTTTTAAATATAGACTTTTTTTTTTAAACCTTTTTTGGTTCCATTTATCCATTTAAAAGGAATTCATGAGAGAAAGTTATGAGCGATCAAAATTGACTATTCGAAACAGAATTAAAAATTTGCATTATTCCGGTTTGTGACTAAAGGTTTTTGAGTGTATTTTTCTCCATGATTTTGAGAGTTTCAGATCCAATTTTTTAAAAATCAATTAATTTATCAAATATTAATTTTATAGTGATCCAAAAATCTCAAAAAAAATTCCATTATAGGGAGAGAAATCAAAACCCAAAGAAAATTCCCACCATTATAAATATAAATTTTATCAAAGAAAATTCCCACCATTCTGAAGTGGTTGCTAAAAATATGGAGGGTTTAGTGTTGGTGTGTTGGCTAACCCGTAATTGTATTTATGATAGCTCCAGAGTTCACATATTCTATATATTTTGAATTTCAATTTAATTGATAATAAATATATATATGTATGTATGTATGTATACATTTTTTAAAACATACTAGATTTGAGCACAGGAGGGTTTGCCTTTAAGCGTATTCAATGAATTTATTGATTTATGCTTGAACAATAAAAATTCCCACCATTATAAATATAAATTTTATCAAAGAAAATTTTATACCCCCACTTAGACATTGGAATTGTAGAAATTTGATAATTTATGTTATTTTAGTTATAATATTTGTGTGTATATATATATACACACCTTTTTAATAGAAAATTTAAAATTGTTATTATTCTAATAATTTTTAATAAAACGGAATAGAATTTTCACTCCCTAGAGAGGGTGAGAAATGAGACTCCTATATCACTGAATTTTCATTTTCCCAGATTATTGATGTCAAACCGAGTAAATGATGCTATGACTATAGCTGCACCATGGCTGCAAAAAATAAGAAATTAGGGTTTAAAAATAGATCAATCAAAAATTAGGAAAAAAAAATAGGGTTTTGGGCGAGGCAAGCTGAAGCAATCAAACATTACCAGAGAATTTGATGGAGCGATTGAGAAATTGAGTTAAGGAGATTATTCTGGGGATCGGGCGTTGGCCCACCGCACCGCTTCACGTCAATTTTTATGTTAGTGCTCGAGCCGGATCTCGGAACTCAAAACTTAAAATCACATTTAGGAAAAAAGTTAAATTATCCCATTTATTCAATATCTGAACTTAAAAAAAAAAAAAATTAAAAAAAAAAAACACTATAAATTACTGTTTAAATTTTGGACAAACTACACAAAACCGTATGTGGTTTGCAACATTTGTGATTGTATCATATTTAATAGATTTTTAAAATCATGCATGGTTATCCGATAAAGAAGATAATTACTATCAAAAATAAATCTTTTCATATTTTTTTAGGAAATTTAAATCTTTCAGAAATCACTAATTACAATCCAACTATCTTAAAAGACTTCAAACAAAAAGAAACTAGAGTTTTCTACACCCTTGAAATGTTATAAATACAGAGTATAGACAACCATCAGAGGAGATTCGGTTTTTACATACGGAAGAGGGGCAGTCCTATACATCATTCAAAGGGAGTTCTATACCCAGATAGATATTATTCAGAGGGGGTTTCATACCCGATTCTATACGTCATTCAAAGGAGGTTCTACACCCAAATTTATGTCATTTAAATGAGGGTTCCATACCCAGTTATATATATCGTTCAGAAGAGGGTTTCATACCCGTTTACAAACACCAACGAAGGTAGGGCTCCACGCCCAATTCGGTAGTCAGTTCTATATCACCAGAGGGGGGTTTCATATCCAAACATGTTCCACCAGAGATATGGTTTTTACACCGACTCTACACACGATCAGAGGTATGACTCTATACGTATGCTTTTATATTGTATCACATGGATTCACATATGCGACATACATAATATTTACTATACAATACATATGCATACTACACATACGCAAGGGGTTTCGACATCCGCTCGACCGATACATCACATGACAGAAGCCACAAGGTCATATTTCTCTCAGCTATATTCAGTTTTCCTTTTATTATTACCTTTCCTGACTTGAGCATCGGAGTCACCCGCCGGGCCAGTCCCAATGGGGTTTTTACAGATTTTTCATCCGAGAAGATCGGACGAACATATTGGCACAGGCTTCCCATTCGAGTTGAAAAGGGCAATTATCTGTGGGGTAAAAAATACCTCCAACAGATTGGCTCCGTCTGTGGGAAACGATTAATTGAAAAGCCGAAAAATATTTACGACCCGACTCTGTCGAAAGAAAGGGATTTGACTTCCGGAGCGAATGCTGGGCCAGAGTCGCCCTGATTCTACCGAAGGTCGGGTCTAAGTTGCCCAGTTCCTATCACTCGGAGGGTCTCAGTCGCCCAGCTCCTGTCGTTTGGAGGGCCTCAGTCGCCCAGTTCCTTTCATTCGGAGGGTCTCAGTCACCCAGCTCCTGTCACTCGGAGGGCCTTAGTCACCCAGCTCCTCTCGTTCGAAGGGTCTCAGTCGCCCAACTCCTCTTGTTCGGAGGGTTTCAGTTGCCTAACTCCTATCACTCTAAGGGCCTCAGCGCCCAGCTCCTCTCGTTCGGAGGGCCTCAGTCGCCCAGCTCCTCTCATTCGAAAGGCCTCAGTCACCCAGCTCCTGTTATTCGGAGGGCCTCATCGCCCAACTCCTGTCACTCGGAGGGCCTCAGTCACCCAACTGCTATCGTTCGGAGTGACTTAGTCACCCAGCTCCTATCGTTCGGTAGGAGTAGGGCGACTCATCGTTCAGAGGGCCTTAGTCGCCTAACTCCTCTCGTTCGGATGGTCTTAGTCGCCCAGCTCCTGTCACTCTGAGGGTCTCAGTCGCCCAGCTCCTCTCATTTGGAGGGTCTCAGTTGCCCAGCTCCTCTCATTCGGAGGGCCTCAGTCGCCCAGCTCCTGTCACTCGGAGGGCCTTAGTCGCCCATCTCCTCTCGTTCTGAGGGCCTCAATCGCCCAGCTCTTATCACTCAGAGGGTCTCAGTCGCCAGCTCCTATCGTTCAGAGGGCCTCATTCTCCCAGTTCCTGTCACTCGGAGGGTCTCAGTCGCCCAGCTTCTCTCGTTCGGAAGGCCTTAGTCTTCCAACTCCTGTCATTTGGAGGGCCTTAGTCACCCAACTCCTGTCACTTGGAGGGCTTCAGTCGCCCAACTCCTCTTGATTGGAGGGCCTTGCTTTTGTCACTTGGAGGGTCTCAGTCACCCAACTCCTCTCGTTCGAAGGGTTTTAGTCGCCCAGCTCCTGTCATTCGGTAGTAGTAGGGTGACTTATCGTTTGGAGGGCTTTAGTCGCCCAGCTCCTGTCACTCTGAGGGCCTCAGTCGCCTAACTCCTCTCTTTCGAAGGGCCTCAGTCGCCCACCTCCTGTCACTCGGAGGGTCTCAGTCGCCCAACTCCTCTCGTTCGGAGGGTCTCAGTCACCCAACTCATGTCATTCAGAGGGCCTCAGTTGCCCAACTCCTCTCGTTCGGAGGGCCTCAGTCGCCCATCTCCTGTCACTCGGAGGGCCACAGTCGCCCAGTTCCTCTGGTTCGGAGGGTTTCAGTCGCCCAACTCCTGTCACTCAGAGGGCCTCAGTCACCCTGCTCCTCTCGTTCGGAGGGCCTTAGTCGCCTAACTCCTGTCATTCGGAGGGCCTCAGTCACCCAACTCTTGTCGTTCGGACAGTCTCAGTCACCCAGTTCCTTTCGTTTGGAGGCCTTCGTCGACCAGCTCCTGTCACTCGAAGGGCTCAATCGCCCAACACATATCATTTGTACATGTCGTCAATAAGGGATGTAACTTCCCGAATGGGTGGACGCGGCCCAACAATCTAAATATTTCCTATTGTTCAGAGGGTCTCAGTCGTCCAGCATCTATCATTTGTACGCGTCGTCAATGAGAGATATAACTCCCCGAACAGGTGGATGCGGCCCAACAATTTAAAGATTTCCTATTGCTTAGAGGGCCTCAGTCGCCCAGCACCTATCATTCGTATGCATCGTCAATAAGGGATAGAACTCCCTGAACGGGTATATAACGCCCTGATCTACTGTTGGACTTGTTAGACTAGTATTCTCTCGATCGTTCGACCCGAAGGTCTGGTATTCTCTCGATCGTTCGACCTGTCGGTTTGGTATTCTCTCGATCATTTGACTTATCGGTCTGGTATTCTCTCGACCGTTTGACCTGTCGGTCTAGTATTCTCTCGACCGTTCGACTTACCCGTCTAATATTCTCTCGATCGTTCGACCCGAAGGTTTGGTATTCTCTCGATCGTTCGACGTGTCAGTTTGGTATTCTCTCGATCGTTCGACCTATCAATCTTGTATTTTCTCGATCGTTCGACATGTCGGTTTGTTATTCTCTCGATCGTTCGACCTGTCGGTCTAGTATTCTCTCAATCGTTCAACCTGACGGTCTAGTATTCTCTTGATCGTTTGACCTGTCGGTCTGGTATTCTCTCGATCGTTCGACCTGCCAGTCTGGTATTCTGCTTGATCGTTCGATCTCTGGATCTCACGATCACTCAACCTATCGATCTGCCAACCTCTCGATCACCAGATGACTCGGTCTCTCGATGACTCGATCTCTCGATCATTTAATCTCTCAGTCGACTAGCCTGCTAATCTCCTGACCTTTCGATCTTTTGGAAGACCTCTTACAATCCACTCTACTTCTAATACCATTTCTTCAAAATGCAATTAGGAATGGGGGCAATTGATGGTACCCTATTTAATAGGTCTCTAAAATTATGCATGGTTATCCGATAAGGAAGGTAATCACTATCAAAGTCAAATCTTTCTATATTTCTTGAGAAAGTTTAAACCTTTCATAAGTCAATAATTACAATCCAACCATCTTAAAAGATTTCAAACAAAAGGAAATTAGGGTTTTCCACACTCTTGGGAAGGCTATAAATACAGAGTATAGGCATCTCTCAAAGGGGACTCAGTTTTTACGCACAGAAGAGGGGCAGTCCTATACATCATTTAGAGGGGGTTCAATACCCAGATAGATGTCATTCAGAGGGGGTTCCATACCCGATTCTATACGTCATTCAAAAGGGGTTCTATATCCAAATCTATGTCATTCAAATAAGGGTTCCATACCCGTTTACACATACCAACAACGGTAGAGCTCCACGCCCAATTCGGTAGTCAGTTCTATATCACCAGAGGGGGGTTTCATACTCAAATATATTCTACAAATGTATGATTTTTTACACTGATTCTACACACGATCAGAGGTATGACTCTATACGTATGCTTTTATATTGCATCACATAGATTCACATATGCGACATACATAATACTTACTGTACAATACGAATGCATGCTACACACACGCACGCATGCTACACACACGCACAGGGGTTCTGACGTCCGCTCGACCAATATATCACATGACAGAGGTCATAGGACTATATTTTTCTTAACTGTATTCAGTTTTTCTTTTGTTGTTACCCTTCCTGACTTGAGCGTTGGAGTCCCTCCGCTGGGCCAATCTCGGTGGGGTTTTTGCAGGTTTTCTATCTGACAAGATCGGACGAACATATCGGCGCAGACTTCCCATTCGAGTCAAAAAGAACAATTATCTTTAGGGTAAAAAATACTTTCTACAATTTGCAAGCTGTTCCCATAGTTTTTAAATTAACAAAAAACTTCATGTAATTCAATTTTTTGATAAGTTGCACTTTTAATTTTGAATTGACAAAAATTCTGTATAATTTATAAAATTGATAATTTCTCTCAATAATTGACAAAACAAAATGAAGTTAAAAATAAAAAATAAAAAACATGTGAAAACTATGCATGTCAAAATAAAATACAAAGATAATATTGGAATTAATTCTAATTTTTTTTTTACTAATTTTGTTATTTTATATGTCAAAATATTATTTATTGATTTTTATGTATTAAGATAACGTGTATTTTAATTGTTCGAATAGATTAAATAGTTTTACATATTATTTATGTTTGTACAATTCTCTACTTAGTTGTAATACTTTTTTATTTTGAATTTTTTTTTTAATAAGGGCAAAGATGAAATTTAACCACAAATAAGGCAACATCATGAACTCATCAACTCTAAACCCACTAAATTTTGGTCTTTTAAGTATGTCCCTAGATTTCAGTCAACTACATCAGGAGGCCTATTAGATCAATCTCACCTCAGAAAAGCTCATTGGAAAACTTAAGGCATCAAACACAGTAGTCAAGCATTTGAATTCAAGTTTTGCTCTTGTCAATGTTGTTACCACATGTTGAATAGGAGAATTTAGCAACAATCTTCAGTCTTGGCCACTGCAGATCCAGTAGATTCTGAGATTGGATTTCAGTTGATTTTGGCCAATTCGGATAAAAATCACATCAAGGCAGAGAAAATCGGAAGAAGCAGAATGCAAGCGTAATTCCTCTGCCCACAACTTGAATGGCTCCCACAAACTATTTATCAGCAGACATGCGGTCATTAGAGCACATTATCATGTGCAAGAACAAGGATGAATAATTTTAGCCAAATTCCGACTTCAGTTTTACGAACAAGCAACGTGGCCATCTCCCATGATGCATTCACTTCTAGCACCACATGGGAAGAAGCCAAACATGTATAAAGATAGATTACATATTAATACACAAGTATTGTGGATCTCACAGCGAATATCAGATGGATGTAACAAAAAAACATTTCTTAATCGCTCGATCAAAATTTTATGCCCCTAGGTGGCATGGTAGCAGATGTTCGGTCCCTTGTGTCAAAAATGAAGAAACTGTTGTTCCTTCCAAAGTTTGCTAGTACTATTATATACCAACGCCTAGCTGGTGTGGTGGTTGACTACTGAAAAACATGTGGTTTTGTGATTCTGTATGTGCATTCGTTTGTACAAGAATTTTGGAGCACTGCGTTTTGTTGAGTGCTGCAGCCGGAAAGGAAATCTCATCCCCCCTCTCTCTCTAAAGTCGACTCTGAACGGTGAAGAAATTGTTAAAAGACCTTAGATATGGCTACCTTACTTTTTGTATTATTTTTTTCAAACCTGTGTTTTCTGCTACATACCTCTCCCTTCTTTTTTTCTAACTCAAAGGAAAATTCACTGATCGAAGAATTTTAAATTCACAAGTTCATTTCCTTTTGAATTTCAAGTCATTTTCAATGTGGATAAAAGAGAAAATTGCTAATGCAATAGGGGGTAGATCTATCACATCTTATTGATGAGAACACGAGGGGTGCCAAAATGTTTAAAGAATTTTGTTGGTGGTCATTTTCGACTCGGCAGGTGCCTGTTATTTCGACTTGAATGAGGAGTTTGTGCTAATGTGTTCATTGGGTCTTCTTGGATGGGAAATCTACAAAAACTCTATCGGGTTTGTGCCAATGTGTTCGCTGGTTCTTCTAGGATGGGAAACCTATAAAAACCCTATCGGGACTAGTCGAGCAGGGGGACTCAGACGCTTGAGTCAATAAGAGTAGTAATAGAGAGAAGATTGAGAGTATCCTATATGTTTTGCCTTGTGTATCCCATGTGTGATGTAAGTAGAAAACCATGAATATGGCCATGTTTGGTCTCCGCATGATTTGTGTAGAGTTGGCCGGTATTGGTGTATCAGCTGAATTGTCGTTAATGGTGAAACCTATAGAAACCCCACAGGGACTGGTTCGGTATGGAGACTCCAATTCTCAAGTTAGCAAGAGTCATAAGAGAGAAAATTGAGGAGAACCGTGAACATGACCCCACATGGCGTAGGGATAACAAACGTATTATATGTGGCCTTTATGTATATTGTGCATAGCATGAATGTAGATGTCAAAGGCCCCGTGTGTGTTGTGTGATGCATTTGAGCATTGTATAGTGAACACCGTGTATGAAACATATCGCGTGTTGCATATATAATGCCATGTGATGTGATCTCTATGTGTATGTATATGAAGACCTACATTTGATCATGTACAAAATGAGATATAAAGTCGTACCTCTGACGATATAAAATTAAACATGAAACGATACCTCTGATAATATATAATTGGGTTGTCTCCTTGTGCCTTCCAAATGTGTGTATAGAGAGAGAGAATATTGTAAAATTATGTAGTCATGTGGTGATGTTTGTAGAGAATTATCCTCTTATGGGTGTCCATGCTCTATATATATAATGTTTTAAGGAATGTAAAAAATCATAATTTCCTTTTATCTGAGATCTTCTGAAATGGCAAAGGATTTGTGGTTAAAGATTTTTAAAAAATTTAGAATCATTTGAGATCAAGAAGGTTTAGTATTTTAAAAAAGATTTCATTCCTTTTTTAGAGCCCAAGAGAATTATAATTCTAAAGGGATTAGGGAAGGTTTGAACTTCTTGGAGATTTCCTTTGTTGTTGGATGATTACAATAGAATTTGAATCTTATAGGAATGAAGAAAGTTTCTACTGTTAAACCAGGTATCATCATTTGGCCCTACTTTTAGTGACATTTTTGGAAAAAAAATGACATTAGAAATAGAGTGAATTGGTAAATTAGAAAAGACACGAAAGTAAGTATTAAATGCGAAAAGTGCCGGTGATAGGGCTCGTGGAATTTGTGGGGCGCATGATCGGGTGAACGAGAGGTTAAGAGACCAAGAGATCGAGAGACCCTGAGGTCGAAAGATCAAGAAGATGGGTGAATGAGAAATCAAGAGACTAGTCGCTCGAGAGACTATGAGATCAAGGGACAAAGAGGTCATATCGAGCACCAAGAAGATGTTGAAGCGAATCTACCAACTAACTGAGAAGGATCAAGTGGATAAACACCGAAAAAGTGGGTCATACTTATCTGTCTGGGAGATACATTTTATATTGATGACTCATTTCGGAACGTCTTGCCTTGTCAAACTGTAGGCTCAGTGAATCTCAAATCTTATGATAATGGGCTTTTAGGACCGTGAGGTCGAGAGACCGGGAGGACAGGTGAAGTGAAGTCAAGAGATCAAGAAGTTGGGTTACCAAGAGGTCGGACGATCAGGAGGTCAAGTTACGGAGAGGTCAAGAGATTGGGACATAGAGGGACTAAGAGGTTGAGTTATCGAAAGACCTATTAACCAAGAGATCGAGTGATCGAGGGATCGAGTAACTAAGAGGTTGGGTGACTCAGAGATCATGTAAGTTACGTAGGCTAGGCAAAGTGTATTGAGAGCAATGGGGTAGTAACCGAGAGGTCAAGGGACTTAAGTGAAAGTACTTGACCAAGCAGTGTCGAGAGTGCAGAATGCCTATATTATAGAAAGCAAAAGTAAAAGATCTTAAGACTGACTTGGAATCATAGCTCTTGGCATGTATGAGAGGCTAGAGATTGTAACAAGAGATAATGGAACCGGGCTGCAAGTTGCTAAGAGATTGGTGGAAAAGTGATAGTACTCCTGCCTCGTCATAGAGAATTTGCTTCCTCTTTGCATTCTTGTTCCTTCATTGATCATGTATTAAAGTGACTTAAGCGTTAGATTGTTGTTAAAGGCGTCATAACCGAGTAAGTATTAGGTGTAGAGCCAAGAGAATATGCTGGAATAATATTGTAACTAGTACGATGCAATGCCGAGCGAAAGGAAATTGAATCCCGTCCAGTGCAGTGGTTGTTATGTTAAATAAAAAACTGAAATAAAAGGAGTTGAATCCTATTTGGGCATCGATGCCATGTCTAAACAAAAAACACAAAAAGGGAATTAGATCCCATTTGGGTGCTAAGACCCTATATAATAGAGAAGACCAAGAGAAAGGGAGATGAATCACATCCAAGGGTCAGATCCCATATATAAACAGAAAATCGAAAGAGTTGGCTGTGTCTACCCAATCAGTGGTTACATCTCATATTGATGACTCGTTCGTGACATTAGAACCGAGAGTGTGGTTCACATTTACCCGGTCAGGGGTTACATCCTGTCTTGACGATGTGTTCATTCAGTCGAGTTTACCCATTTGGGAGATACATCTTGTTGGTCTCTATGACAATCAAGAAATGAGATTGAATTAGTTGTTTTTAATTGAGTTTTAAAAATTTAATCTAACTTCACTTAGATGTAAAATAATTCTATGGTCATTTTAATCATATGCAATGAAATATAAAAGTAAAAATAGAGAGACAAATCCGATTTTATAGTGGTTCGGTCTTATACCTATATCCAATCTTCCAGCCAGCTAGTTGGGATCTATCAACTTGTTAGTTTTTCACTGTAATACGAATTACAAGATACAACTCAAAGATTGTGGACTTCTAATCTTCTTAGTCATGAATATGTTGCATCCAATGGAAAACCAATCGCAAAACTACCTCACAAAGCCAAGTACATGACACAATTTGGGCTATTCAAGTAGTCAACTTCTAGAATGAATTTCTCACTCTAGAAATACCAAAAACACTATGTAAAAATGATTGTATACTCTATGTATATCAAACTTTTAATCCCCGAAGAACTCTGCTCAAATCTGTTACCATCATTGAAGATATATAAGTCCAAAACTACATTCGCAGCAACATTTTATAGTAGTAAATTTTTGGTCTTTTTTCTAATTTGAAGCACTATAATCTCTTCTGATTTCTTGAGATTTTTTAACTATTGATATTTAAATTTGAAGTTTGAATTTACTCTTAATGTTTATAAATTTTGACTTAAATTTTCCTAATTGTTAAAGATTGCTGAAAGTTCAAAATCTTTCCAAAAAATCAACTTTTGAATATGCCTCCGACTTTGGTAAAATTGAGTGATCACTCACAATTTTCTCCGGCTTTTCCTAGTGCTTTTAGTGTTGTAAATATTTAGCATTGTAACTCTACATATTTTCTTTAATATGCAATTTCCAAATTTGAAAAAGTTTGATCACACAAATAGAGATATAATAGACTAGATATGTGCAAATGATCATGTCACACTTTTTTGGAAAATTGTCAAATTTTTTTTTCTTCGAAATTTCTCATCCAAAAAGTTCCAAGTAATGCTTGACTTTCCCATCTTATCACTATGAATTAAGGCCATTTGTTTTTGAACTTTCTATCCCTAGGAGAGATCTTTCTTTCCTTGTTGGATGAAATCAATAACTGTAGCTATTATGTTTGAATTCAAATTTATTTGAATTTAAATACTCTCTCAAATTGTGGCTTGAATTTTGAGACCTTCCTCCTTTGGTGCTCTTAAGCTTTCCTTCCTACAAGATATCCCTTAAATCATAGCTTGGCCAAGGTATCTGAATATATTTTGAACTAAGTACAGTACTCGATCTACACTTAAATTATTGAGTTAGATCTTTAATTAAAAAAAAAAAACAGAACCTCTATCCCTGTGATGGCTTTTATAGTCCAAGATAACTTACCTATATGGTCTCCTCTATAACACCCTCTATAGATCACTTTTATAATAATTTCCAAATGAAATTTAATCTGAATACTTAATAAAATTATTAAAACAATATGAAAGATTTTGTTATCGTCAAAACGAAAGGGTTCAATAACAATTTCCCTAACACATCCCTATTGACAGCACGTCTATTCAATCAAGATGATGGGTTATATCTACCTATCTGGGAGATATATCCCTTATTGACAATATGTCTATTCGATCAAGAGGACAGGCCGAGCCTATCTATTTGGGAGATATATCCCTTATTGATGGCACATCTGTTCAATTGAGAGGATAAGCCTAGTTTCTTCTTTTAGAGGTGACAAGAGATTTCCTTCCTAAGAAGAGCTTAACTTCTTGATAGGAAGTTTCGTCGGGAACCGATTAGGCGGTTAATCGATCAAAATGGCACTTGAACAAAAGTCATAAGACCAACAGATGGAGTAGCTCAACGAAGGGGTACCTCCAACTGTGTTATCACCAGCCAAAAGTTGCTTTCGATTGTTACAATGTCGACATGATCAGAGCATGTAGAATAAAGGTATTAAACCAATACATTCAACGAATCGCAATCATAATCGAGCACTCCAATGCCGAGAGACGTTCTGAGGATAGGCAGTAAGTGGTTGGGGATCTCACTGTGAGGGTGACTTTGCCTGATATCACATATGGATGATGAATGCATAGAGATAGGAGAGACGAAGCAAAACATGGTGTGAAGTTTCTTTAGCTTATCAGTCAGTCATTTGCCATAGACGGTATCAATCTATTGGAGGTCATTTTTGACTCCATAGATACTTGTTCTTCCGATTCGAATGAGAAGTTTGTGGCGATGTGTTAGCTAAGTCTTCTTAAATGGGAAATCTGCAAAAACCCCATTGAAGTTGGTCTGGTGAGAGGATTTTGATACTCAAGTTAGTAAGAATAGCAATAGAGATGAGACTGAGAGTAGCTTGTATGTTTTGCCCTATGTTTCCCCATGTGTGATGTATGTAGAGAACCATGAATATGGCCTTGTGTAGTCTTTTCATGATCTGTATAGATTTGGCCAATGTTGGTGTGTCGGTTGAGTTGTCGTCAATGATAAAACTTGCAGAAATCCCACCGGGTTAGCCCCACCAGGAGATTTCGACGTTTAAGTTAGCAAGAGTTATAAAGAAAAAACTAAGGAGAGTCGTGGACATGACCCCACAGGGCGTATATATGTCGAGAGGGATAACGAACGTATTACATGTGGCCTTATATATATATTGTGTATAGCATGAATGTAGATGTCGAAACTCCCCTGTGTGTTAGTAATACATATGAGCATTGTACAGTGAGCACCGTGTATGAGAACATGTCGCATATTGTATATATAATGCCATATGATGTGATCTCTATGTGTATGTGTATGTGTATGTGTATGAAGACATGCCTTTGATCATGTATAGAATGAGATATAAAATCGTACCTCTTATGATATAGAATTAGATATGAAACAGTACCTCTGATGATATAAAATTGGGCTACCTCCTTGTGCCTTCCAAACGTGCGTGCAAAGAGAGAGAATATTGTATAGTTTATGTAGTCATGTGGTGATGTTTGTGGAGAATTGTCCCCTTTATGGGTTGTCATGCTCTGTATATATATAGTGTTTTAAAGAGCGTAAAAACTCTTTTTTTTTTTTTGAGATCTTTCGAATGGTATAGATTTGTGATAAAAAAAAAAAATTTAAAAAAATTTAGAATCCTTTGAGATCGTGAATGTTTAACATTTTAAAAAGATCTCAATCCTTTTCAAGAGCCCAAGAAAATTAGAACTCTATGGGATTAAGGAAGGTTTGAGTTTGTTAGAGATTTTCCATTTTATCGGATGATTTTAAGAGAATTGGAATCAGAAAATTTTCTGTTGTTAAATTAGGTACCATCAAATTTAAAGACACGGAGACTTTGTGCTCATTTTAGATAATATGTGGAGAGATTTTTCTCTGGAAGATGGAGTAAGGTTTTCGAGGGAAAAGTAGTAAATTGATCGTTAGTACGTGGATGGTAGATGTTTGCATCAGGATGGACTACCAAGAAATCCAGGTGGAGCCATTCAGGGCAAAAGAATCTCGGGAACTTTGCGTGAAAAACCTCAAGCATTATAACCAATGGTTGTTCCATAATCCAAGGACGGGAAGGCAAAGAGCGGTGACCGATACTGGGGACAATATTTTATGTTTAATGGAGATAATATTTATTCAATATGTAAAGATTAATGAAATTATTTTGATCTAATGAGAACAATTATCCACCCTTCTTTCTATGTGACTCTATCACTAATTGTGATAGTCTTTCTGTTGTAAGTCGAGGAAATTGCAAAACTCGTTGCCAATGAATATGCAGGTTTGCCTCTCGCTATTGTCACTATTACTAAAAGCGTGGCTCCAGGGAAAATATGCTTTGTTATTCTCATATATAGGATCTTATGAAAAATATAAAATCTTATCATTCTGATTAATATACTTTGTAATTCTCGGATGTAAATGTTAAGAGTAATGCATACTGAAAGTATATAAATTTTCATGAAAGTGGAGAAAAAAATGAAGTTATAACCCATATAGCAATTACAACTCCAACAAAGCCAAAGGATTCTAAAGTATGTCGCATGTACTTAACAATGTCGGACGATATATGATTTGGAGACCCAACCTACAAATTTAGGACCTTAAATTACATGTATATCAAAATTCGTAGGGTGGCTCAGGGCAACTCGTGGCATTTCGCAAGGGAGGTAACCAAAACGTAATATATAAAGAGAATTTTGACTGCTCTGTGGGAAATTTGGAAATCGAGATGCATCTTGGTTCACCAAACCAAGAGGGATCCAGCTTCTTCAGTAGCTAACAGAGTCTTCAGTAGGGTGAGGACGTGTGGATTGAGCGTAGATAGGGAAAACAAGAAGGGCGAGGAGCTGCTCGTTAGTTGGGACCGGCCAGAGCACAATGTGATGAAACTGAACATTGATGGAGCTACAGATCTTAGAAGCGGCAGAGCTGAAATTGGGGGCCTGTACAGAGATAATGGAGGAACCTGGTTGTATGGTTTCTGGATGAATGTGGGTAAGACGAATGGGGAGACAGCTGAATTTTGGGCCTTGAGAGAAGGCTTAAAGATAGCCATTAGGAGGAATGTAGGTAAGCTTGATGTTGAGAGTGACTCCCTCATGGTGGTTGAAGCAGTGAATGAGGGAATTGGTGAAAATCATCCCTTGCTCAATTTGGGCAACGATTGTAAAGAGTTGATGAAGGCTTTGGGCATCCCCAAGATCAAGCACATTTACAGGGAGACAAACAAATGTGCCAACATGCTGGCGGCTATGGGCAAGGAGGCAGGAGCTGGTCTTCATGAAGCTGAAAATCCCCCTGACGATCTCAAGGATCTTCTGCAGGCTGATGCCAGCGGAAGGTCCTTGGTCAGGAGGATGCGTGTTATGTCCTTCTCGTAGGCTTCCTTTGTTCTATTGTGTTGCTCTCTTTTCTACCAAAAAATAAATAAATAAAGAGAATTTTGAAAAATAAAGAATAGTGTATTTAGGCCAGATTTTTACTTTTTAAACATAAAATTACCCAAAGATGATACACTTACATAATGTAACTAAAATACAATAAACCAAAATATTACCCTGTGAGCTGTTATTTTATTATTGAAGTAAACTGTGCTAGGCACGGCCCATGTCCACTCTTAGCCAGAACCTATATATAATATATGAGCGTCGAAGAGGACCATGCAACCTGAAACGGCTTTGGAAGCGGAAGTTGGAAGTTGAAACGAGCCAAAGATCGCTGAGAACTCTTTTCATCTCTCTCAAGGTTCTCTCTCTCTCTCTCTCTCTCTCTCTCTAGTACTTTCGTTGTGGTGTTTGTCGTGTTTTCAATTGGATCATCGACATGGATTTTTCAAACTCATGTTTTTGCTATATCTCTAAACAAGAATCACCATATGCTCACCTTGCTAAAACCCATCTAGTTCTTGAAATGAATATTAAGATTCTTGATTTCTAAGCATACATATAATGATATTTATAAATTCTTAGTAATGTGCACTCATCTGGCTCAATTTATATGATGCTGTTACAACTTTTTGGTACCACTGGTTCACATTACTAACATAGTTCCATTTGTATTAGAATCTTCCAATTCTTTGCCCCTTTCTTCTTCTTCTTTTCTATTTTTCTTTCTTCAAATTTGAAATCATGGAAAAAGGGATGATTTGGATTTCCTTAGGGTTCAAGAAAATGACTTCTGAAATCTGCAGATGGAAAAGGAATCTTTAGCAGTATATACGGAAGGGGAGTGGTATGCAAAGCTGAACGGATTGAAGATTGCAGCAAAAGAGGACATGAATAGGCTTGTCATGAATTTTTTTGTCATTGAGGGTTATGCTTCGACCGCTGCAGCATTTCAAAAAGAAGCCGGAGTTGATCGTATCCTTCATGCTCATTTCTCTTAAAATAGAAAATTATAAAAAAAAAAAAAAAAAAAAAAAAAAAAAAAGTTGAAAATTTTGCTTTTTGTCATGTTGATATGTTATAAAGATCATGAAGTAAAAATCTGTTTGATCGTATTATGAGGTCAACCCCACTTGAAAATTTCTTTCTTTTTCATTTGACACTAAGAATTCTGCTTGCTTTTTGTTGCTGCAAGAAAATTTCCTTTACTGCGAGATAGCAAAAGTTGATCTTGTGACAGTAGGAATTCGGACAGACATAATGAATGCAATTTCAGATGGGGATATTAAGGGAGCTTCTCAACTTCTTAGAGATTTCTACCCCAATGTAAGCTGCTGGTCTTTTACAAGTCCTTTTCTGTTATCTTTACTGGAAAAATACAAATCACTGTCAAATGTTGAAATAATTTCAATGCAGGTTTCAAGTTTTCATTTAAACAAGCAAACCCTGATAGAACTAATTCGAGTTGGAGATGTAAATTCTGTTTTCGAATTTGCCGTTGATCATATTGTACCCTGGTGTGTAGCAGATGTAAGTATCATATGCTTCCACAACTTGCTTTACATAAACAAGTATATATATTGTCACTGCCTTAGGATCATCGTCCTACAAGAGTCTTGTCCATGTAGTTCATGCACGGTTCAACTAATAACTTTTGCCTGCTTTCAGGAAAGCCTACTGATGGAGATTGAGGAGGTGCTAGGTCTTCTGGCTTTTGAACTACCATCCAAGTCTCCTTTAGGAGATCTTCTGAGTCAATCGCAGAGAACGAAGACAGCTTGCCAAGTGAATGCAGCAATTTTGGCTGTACTAAATCCACAGACAGGTTCAAAAACTCCTCTTACCACTGTTTCGAAACATTAACTGTGAACCATGCTGACACATATTATTTTTTTCCCCCCGAAATGCAGAGATAACTGTGGACATGGTAATGAAGGCACTACTGTATGCTCAGGATAAGCTTGATACGCAGGCTGATTACCCATCAATTAGATATGTCCTACAACAGGTGAACGGGACACTGTAAATTTGATCTCACATTGAAGGTGGGGCTGATGAACAATGTTTAATTTTTCTTTGAACAGATCTTTTTTCTTATTGTCAATTAATAGTTTGTATCACCCTTGGCTTTTGCTAAATTTCATCTTTTTTCTTTTTAACTTGCAAGATAGGTTGTCCATACACATGTTGGCATTATTTTCCTTCATTTTGCGGAAACCAGAAAACCATTTTCAGCCTTGCAGGAATTTATGGTTTTTTTTGGTACATTGAATAAGGAATTTTTCTAGGTAGAAGACTATCAAAGTAACGGCCAATGTATTTGAGAAATCATAAGATTACCATTTAGTCTTGCTGCTGTTTCATCAGTTAGTATCGATGCCAAGGTTCCAGAGCAACAATTCGATCACTATCATGTTTAAAGTATCATTTTAGGTTGGGAGGTTTTCAGATCACATTTTGGGCACAAGGATAACAAGGTCGACTATCGTTACAATCCTTTCTTCTTGTTATCATGAGTCTCTCAACCTGTTGCAAATTCTGATTTAAATTATTATTTAGTGTTATTTGGACAGATCCATAACACAATCTGAAAGAACTTGCGGTTTCATTTCAAGGTGTGATCCACATCTTCTCTATGGTAGATTTTGAAGAGAAAACAAGGATGATAAGTGCAGACATTTTGACCCAACCATGACCAGACTCCAAAAACATAAGATCTATGTTGATATTCTAGGTCTAGTGGGTCGGTTCTCAAGGCTGATCGATCTATCTATATATTGAAAAACTTGAAAGGCTAGATTGTTTATTTACAAAATTGTAATTTGTTTTAACATAATTTGGTTATGCATGAAATCAGTTATTTATATTAAGGAAAAAAACACTATGATCTGTTGATCTGATTTTTGGGTGAGGCCATGCTAATGGACTCATAATTATGGGTGCTAGGCCCGGCCCATGACTATGCAAACACCACCTAAATCCAATTTGAGTAGATTTGGATCTCTAAGGAACAAAATTCTCTTGATGTTTATTTTCTATACGGATAAGACTCAAATCTAGGACTTTGTTTAGAGAGTATTAATACCTAACCACCGCGTGCCAAAAAGACAAATCTCCTTCTCTCTCTCTCTCTCTCTCTCTCTCTCTCTCAGAGGAATCAGATGGTTCCTGGGGCTTGGTGTCTTCAACTGGATCATCAATCTGCTTTTCTCAGCTTCATATTTTTTTGTGGCATCATTTTCCTTTAAAAAGCAAGAGTCGCCATCTTAGCCGTTTCTAAAGATTCGTTGATTCTTAAAAATGAATTTAAAGATTCCAAATTACGTGAGTCACTATAAAATATATTTAAATGCTGTGACAAAAGTTGCTAAATCTTTCGTCGTGTTTTCTCCATGATTTTTCAAATGGGTTTCAGCAAATCCCAGCTTCTCTTAATATCTTGAATTTCAAAAACATAAAATATTATGTGGATACATACATACATACATATATATATAGAAGAACTTAAATATATTAATATGTAAATTTGTTGATTACAAATTCGCTTTTCAAAATGGGGATTTCAATTTCTTTTGTACCAACCCCATTTTAAAATTTCCCAACACTAGGGATTCAGGATCTTGAGTTCAAGAAACTGCCTTCTGAAATATGCACATGGAAGAGGAATTTGTGAGTTATACAGCGGAGAAGTGATGGGCAAAAGCTAAACAGAATGAGGACTACTGACAAGAAATTCATTCATAGGCTTGTGAGCTTCAGCTGCCGCAGATTTCAAAGGGAAGCAGCAACTGAATGTATTCTTAATGCTCCTTCGTTGAATCAAAATGTCAAAAGTAGTGACCTTTTTCTAAGTTAAAACGTCCTAGACTCCAGTAGTACTGCCAATGGTGCGTAAAAGGTGTGTAAGGTCAGGCTTTTGTAGATTGTTGGGAGCATAGATGAAGTGCTCATCAATTTCTTCGAATTTGATGTAATAGAATTACAAAAACACTTTGTTGAGGCTAACTATAAGAAGTTGAACTCTGATGTGATGTCCTAACAAATTAAAGCAACATTGGCATTAGTTTCCTGGACCACTCTTTTAATCCATAGATTAGATCTTTAGTATGATTTTTCTCGAGTCGCACACCATCCACATGAAAGTGAGAGTTGAGCCAGAGCCAGACCCAGATACCATGTAAATACCTTATGGGTCCCCAACATAAGGTATCACTTCTATGGGACTCGCAAAGCAAGAATTCTGTCTAAGATACTAGTAGTTCAATGATCTACCAAGTTTCAAATATTTACAACTAAGTCAAATTTGATAAAGTCAGAGGAACAAGTCCAATATGTAAGTGAAAAAATTTGAAGTGCACGGGTCTTAGTTGTCAAGAGTCAAAATTGCCTGCCATTTGCTAACTAGACCAATCCTCATTGTCCCTATGTTGATGGGGTCTTCCTGATTGCTGGTCCACTAAATTTCATGCCTACTTTTTCAATGTTTTTTAAGTTCAAATGTAATCGCCTAATCAAAGATCACCAGTAATGTTTTAAAATGTCAAACGAGAGGCCTAATCTCTGATGTAGACTTCCCACCAAACCCAAAATGGCACCCATCTCCATCAACAATTCCCCAACCTCCTACCTCCACAGACACCAAACTTTATTATGTTACTCCCAAAATATCACACTTGTAAATAAAATCATGTCACATTTTGAATCACATCATATATAATTAAGTATACATCTATCAACCCATCAATTCAATGCCCTACACAACAAAACCATGTGTGTGTCACTTCCACTTGAAAACACTTTAAAAAAAAAAAAAACACTATTTTTGATTATGTTTTCTTTTGTATGGTAACAATTTTATTCTTGTCATTCATTATGGTACAACTACAAAACAAGTTAACTATAATTTTCCAAATTCACATTTTATCAAAAGCAAAAGACTAAAAGTATATGCATTTTATATCTACTGGGTCGACTTCGCCTACCCAGGCCCAGCCCCAGCCCCAGACCAAAATATAAATAAAAAGAAAAACTCATAAGGAAAATACAAAATAAAAACACTTTCCGTGTTTCCATGATCACACTTTTTTTTTATTTTTTTTCCTGATCAACAAATATTGGTGAATCTCCAATCCAATCTCACCTCTCCTGGGCCCACCATTTGATGACGTGGCTTCCTGAATGAAACGATATGACTACTCGCCATGAAAGCAGTTACTCTGTCAGAAACCCTAATTTCCTCCATTTTCCACTCCTGCAACCTCTGCACATACTCGGGGACGTGCAACAAGTCCCAAACGACGCCTACTCCTCCTGGCTTCAAAACCCTAACCACCTCTCCGAGCACCCGCATTCGCTCTGCTGACGCCGCCGCCGTGCGTGGCCCGAACTCTTTTCCGACGGTGTGGAGGAACACGGCGGAGACGACGACATCGAAGTAGTTGTCCGAGAAGGGGAGTGTTCTCGGGTCACCTTCTCGGCACGTGACATACTCTTGCACGCCTTCGACTCTGGCTGTATTGAGGGTGGAGGAGACGGTTGCTTTCCGGCGATCGAAGCCGACGACTCTCCCGGAGCTGCCTTCTTTCTTCAACTGCATCGCGACGGAGTTGAGAAGGATCCCACGGCCGCAGCCTACGGCGAGAACGTGCTTGACGGAGGACCAGTCGGAGACGGAGTTGACCATACGCTGTGACATGTCCCAGTGGAGTGCGACGGAGGAGTAGAATATATTTCCGGCGGCGAAGAAGAGGCAAAAGGCGGAGATCGCGGTGACAGAGCCGGTGAACCCGGCGGCAAATCGAGAGGATCCGAGGGGAAGTGAGGGAAAGAGAGAGTCAAAGTAGAAACAGAGAAGATCAAAATAGAGAAGAATTAAAATTGCGAGAAATGAGAAGAAAATGGCATGAATCATGAGGAAAAGTAGGGTTTGCCACTCTTCATCCATGCCGTAAATTGCATAGATCTGAGACCAATCTCTCCCACTTTTCCCCATTTCTGAACAAATGGAAACAGTGCTGAATTCTTAGAGGGAATCGGCTGCTTCAAATCTTCAGGAGGAGAGAAAGAATATGTGTGTTAAAAATGGAATGCCAGTTTCTCAGCACTTGAGATCCAATTCATTGTTATTTATATATATAATATATATATGGAGAGAGAGAGAGACAGAGAGAGGGATGTGGTTTAATCTGAGGAAGTTTAAAATTAAATAGATAAGAGGAGGAAAAAAAGGAACGACGCGGTTTTTGGGTGCGTCGGTTTTATATCCTGAATCAGAACAGAGAGGTCGGGTTCGGTGGTTGCAGTAGCAGCATAGTGATAAGAGAGAGAGAGAGAGAGAGAGAGAGAGAGAGGTTTGGGAGTGAGCCGAATGAACCGGTGGAACCGACTTAAATGAGAGAGAGGGGGTGTTTGGTGACTGGGGTTGGAGTTTTCTAGTAGAGAGAGAGAGAGAGAGAGAGAGAGTGTGTGTGTAAGCGGACTCAAATCAGTACGTAGGGGGCAAAGAGTGAGAGAGAGAGAGTTGAGTAGATTTACCAAAATACAAAATAAAAAATAAAAAATAAAAGAGAGAGAATCGATGAATTGGTGAATTTTTCATTTATCTGTTTTTATAATAAAATTCAAATGGATTTGACTTATGTTATCAGACATTGTTGGCTTAGTCGCTTTTTTCGGTAATTCCACGAATCAAATCAGAGATGTTACGTGACTTTATAAAATGCCGTGTTTGATAATAACAAATTCTTGTAATTATTAAAATAATTAAAAATGATAAAATACTATTAATATCATGTAAATAATTATTTATTAATATGAGAATGGTAAATATGAGATAATAAAATATTAATTAGTACAATTTAAATACCTAATAGATCAAATTAAAATAAATTATAAGCTGCAGTAAAAAAAGAGAGTGGAGCTATTTCTTTAAAATAGTATATATATAAGTTTTAAATATCTTATTTACAGAGTTTTAAATCTTTTTTAAAAAAACATCAAACAAATTATTTATAAATACTCAAATACTTTATAATTTTTTTTTGAAAAAATATATATATAAATTTAGTGAAACACCTACTAAATTTTGGAATTTTTGGAATTTTTAATATTATACAATTACCTTAAACTGGTTGATTACTTTTTTTTTATATATATATAGTGAGATTTGAAGTTCGATATCTTTACAAAGGGGAGGGGAGTGATGCGAATTGAGGTATAGCTCTTTGACAGCTGGTTGATTACTGAAACAAAGACAAAGTGAATTTACTCTTATTCGTTAATCGATAAGGCAATGTTTGACCATTTCTTCTTTAACCTTTGAAAGACAAACAAGAACCTTGGACTCCGCAAATCATGGGCATTTTACACACAATCAATGCCCAACGCTACGACCACATCAAACCCCCCACCCCCATCTTTAATTCATTCTAATACGATTTTTGATTTGAGTAAATTACGTGTCGGTTCCTTAAAATTTATCTTATTTTTATAAATTAGTCTCTACAGTTAACAATACTATCTTGTAATTCTTAAATTTTTAAAACTCTAACGAGTTGATTTTTCCGTCACTAATGGTGACAACCTGTCCGTCAAATGTTGATGTGACAGTTTACGTGACTGTACGAATACTGATATGTCATGACCAGCTCAACAACCTCAATACATCATGTTGCCATGCTAGCATTTTGCTGATGTAGCGGTGCCACACTATCATTTTGCTGATGTGGCACTGCCACGTCGACATCAAGGGGCATTATGGTCATTTTGCTTTTTGGCCTATTCCCAATTGGATTTAACCTTAATCATCCGACTCCAAACAAACAAGATCAGATTTGAAGAAAATACAAAAAATTACGAAACTGAAGCAACATAGGAAGAAAATTGAGGAAAATACAGAAAATTGAATACAAAATTGAGAAAAATACAAGAAAATATATTGGCAAACAAACCCATAATCATCTTAAGCAACTAAAACAGCATATGAAGAAGACCTCTGATTTTAGGAAAAATACAGAAAATTGAATACAAAATCGTGGTAAAGAACGAAAATTAATCAAAAATTGAGAGCAAATTTTCCACTCTCAAAGAAATAAAACTTCAAAAAAACAGCCACAGATGGAAGTTTGAGCAAATCTTTTGAAAAACTTTTGAAAAACACCCCGAGCACACGGTCGGTGCCTCTTTCAACATCTAGAACCCTAATTGGTCTCTTTGGCCTGTCGAGGAAATGATGGCATCGCGAATAAGTTTGGGATTTGGATTGTCGAGTGAGGTCTCATCGATTTGCAGGGTGACCCTGAATCGCAATAGAAGCCTTTCCAAGCGCATGGTTTAGATTTCTCCCCAATATGAGAGTAGACTTCTTGGATTTGAAATTAAGGCATTGAAGAGGAAGTTTGAGATGATTGAAGAGGAGACGATTTTCCAAATCCCAAAACAATAGATTGAAGAGGAAACGATTTCGAACCATTTGATTCCGTCTCTTAGAAATCCAAAATCGAAAAGAGAGAGAGAGAGAAAGAGATGGAAGATGGAGAGAGAGAGAGAGAGAGAGATGGAGAGAGGAAGTTTCAAAACCCTGACCTAGGTTTGTTTTTCGATGTTGTTTCTGGGGGAAACCATAACCCTAGCTTTGGAGGAGAAGAAGAAGAACAACAAGAAGATGATGATGATTCAGCATTTCTCCATTCACTCTCTCTCTCTCTTGGTTGCAGAAAAATGCCCCTTGTGTTGGCGTGGCAACATCACATCAACAAAATGACAGCATGGCATTGTCACATCAGTAAAATGCTAACATGGCAACATGATGTGTTGAGGTTGCTGACCTAACCATGACACATCATCATTTTGTACAATCACATAGATTGTCACGTCAACACTTGACGATCAGGTTATCACCGTCAATGACAGAAGGACCAACTCGTTGCAGTTTTGAAAGTTTGAGGATCACAAGATAACATTCCTAACTACAGAGACTAATTTGTGAAAATTGGACAAACTTTAGGGACTGGACATGTAATTTACTCTTTCTGATTTCATCTCTCTATCTCTCTCTCTCTGATGGAGCAATTTTTATTCAAGTACCAATTTCAGATTTAATTCATTCCAATACCATTAATTACTCTCTCTCTCTCTCTCTGCCAGAGCAATTTTTATTCAAATACTAATTTTATTCAAGTACCAATAGTTTAAATAAATCAAATAATAATATAGATAATTAAATATGGAGAGAAGAGAGAGAGTAATTAATGATAATAGAAAGAAGAGAGAGAGTAATTAATGTATAATGAGTTTTAATAAATCAATTAAAATAAAAGAGTTTGATTAATTAAGGGTAAAGTTGATATTTGAATAAAAATTGCTCTAACAAGAAAGGATTTACTCTGAAAAGATCACTACCCCTTATAATTTTTGGCTTCTAAACTAAATGGCATCACCAAATTAATTTATCACCGCTGCTTGTTTGCCTTTTTCCTAGAGGAAAAAAAAACCCATAAATTATAATTTTTTAATTTTTATATAGATATATTTTTTAAAAATAATTTTAGAAAATTCAAACCTGAATAAAATATTTTATGTTATCCTTGACCATTTTTATGTTTTTTTAATAATTTATTATCTCTCGAGACTTTCCAAAAGACTTGGCCAGCATCTTCTTAGACAATCCGAGTCAACTTATTTATTAATATTGTTATTCAAAATCAACATCCAATAGATACAATAGTCAGATATTAAATTTTTTTAATTAAAATTTTAAATTTAAATTTTAAAAATAAAAAATAGATGCAGAAAGAGTTAATATTTAAATGATTCTTATAGTATTTAGATCAAAATAATTAGATAATTTGGATACCATTGATGATAAATATACCTAAAAAATAGTAATTCGGAAATGCATGGAGTTCATATGCATAGAGAGAGAGAGAGACAGAGAGGGGACACAGAGAGAGAGAGAGAGAATTGTGGAGGCTCCAAGCATGACCATGAGTGCACGATGAGCTCCTCCAATGCATGGACCTTTTCTAGACTACCCTTCTCGTAATCTTGACTGACCTTAGCCATCTTAACCTAACCTTCTATGGCCATGGCTTCAAACGACTCGTCTGTCCCTCTCTTCCCATTCCCACCCGTTGAACAAGCACCAAAAAAGTTACAAGATGAGGGTGTTTTTTTAATTGAATTATGCTTGGCCTCCAACTCTTTCATCTTCATAATGATTAATTAAAGCAAAACATAATCATTGTAAGCCCTTATCTTTTCTTTTAAAAAAATAAGATCCGTTCGATTTGAGTTTCTATGCATAATAATTCGTGTTTTGAAATTTTTTATTTTTTATTTTTCAATAATATATTATTATTTAGCTTTGTATCAATAAATTCAATATTTATATAATATTTAGTCGGGCTCCCAATCTAAAATAAATAAATAAAAAATTTAATATGCACCTCGTTCAAGAACACTTCAACAAGTGCAGCTAAACATCATAAAAAGAAAATATTAGCTCGGTTCCCTATCCCTACATGCTATACTTCATTTTTAATATAATTTTCTAGTTCTTTCTGCGATTTATGTGTGGGTTGCCATGCTACGTGACACCCCGTGGTTTGATTCCTTGAGATTTGCTTTCAAAAAAGTTGCTTTTAAGTTGATATTATAGGTAAGTGTGTAGGTTAAGAGTCTTTATCGACGGGAAAGAGAAAAAAGAGAGTAGTCTAAAGTTCAAATTTGAAACGGGCATCACGCATAATCTTTCATTAGAACCTACTAAAAATCCATTAAAATTTTATTTTTCACTGTCCTAAATTATTTGAGGTGGATGAATGAATGAATGTGGTAAATTCCCATCTGGGCAGACAATTTTTTTATGGAAGCACAATCAACCTCGTGATACTAGAACAACCTTCTACATTTCAAGGTCGAAATAATTAAGAAAATAAATTCCCTTTAACATTTATTGTTTACTGATAGTATTTATTTGTATATTGTCATTGTCATGAGGCTTGGTTCGTGACAATCATTTTTCCTGAAAAAAAAAAATCAAACCATTATTGATAGTTTCCGACAATATATATTATATAAATGTGTAGACATGTGTGACAATTTGTCGTATTGCATAAGCTTTTGAGACTGGGAACAGCATGATACGACCGCCCCTTGCGTTCCCATTCAAAAAGTCTGTACTCGAATTAAGGAAGGGCATTTTTGTCAAAATGTTATGGAGGACTTTCCCTTCAAAAATCTGGAATCTGGATGAAGATTTTAATTGGGATTTTCTTTTGCTTAAAGAGAAGAAAGATGGTGCGGGACCCAGAATAAATCAAAGGAAAAGTAGGGGACCCACAGGGTAGAACATGGAAATGGGTGAAAACGACGAGCCAAGGGCACGTCAGGCCTCTCGGCTGGTCTCGACTACGCCCACCAACTGTGATTAATGCGTTATCCCTTCCACCAGCAAAGCACGACACCACATCCCATACGTCCATTTCTCAGTTTCTCTATTTCCCTTTCTCCTTACCGTCGATATCCAAAGTTATGAATGATCTGGTTTAAATATAATTTTATAAACGATAGAAATTAAATATTATAAATTGTTATTATTGCTTAATTATTTAAATATTTAAATATATATTTTTATAAATGTGAAATAGCCATCATCATTTTTTTTTTTAAGAATTAAATTCATTTGCGGTATGCCTTTTGTATTTTCTATCCTTATAGTTTATATTTTAATTTTTACCACACTATGATCAAACAGTAACTCGGCTGCTAAAGTTACAACAGCTAAAAGGTAATCTACGCCCTCTAATTATTATTCATTATTAGAAAAAATAAACGTTAACCCTCTAATGCTTTCGCATGGATCAAAAGGATTCAAATTCCTAGTGATGCTGTCCCTCTCTTTGGAGAAAAGGTCCCAGAAACATTTAATTTTGTTAAGGTCTTCGATGTTATGTATAAGGCAGAAGACCATGAATTATTACGTAAAACTAAAGTTATGAACCTTAAGGAAGGGACAATTTCATGTAGGGTATAGGAAAATAATTAGGCATTTTATATTTTTTAATATTTTTATGGGAGCTTAGCATAAGCAAAAACTTGTTGCATATTAATTTTCCAAAGCAAAAATATGGGGTTTCTTGTTGAATAGTCTTATGGTTAGGGATCTTATCTCTAGAGCAGAAAATGGTACTACGATGCTTGACTTCCTAGCTTGTACTTGTGGGTCACAACCCAGAAAAATCTTCCTCGAACACTCCTCCAATTTTTTGTTGCCGGTTTTTGACTTATTCCGACTATTAGGGTTTAGGGTAATTTTTTAAAAAAAAAGAATAATGTTATTTTTTTAATAATCGCTCTATATTTTAAGTTATATTTTAATTAATTCGATCTGAATATTATTAAGTCCAATTTAAAAAGAATTTTTCTAACACAATCTTCTATTCACAAATTGTGGATACAAAACTTAATTAAAAAAATCTAATACTCTTATCAATTACGTCGATTATCCAATAAAATTATTTTCAATAAATGACTTCTCAGTGATTAATATATTAGGATATATTTTTAATTATATATTTATTTAAATTAGTAAAAATATGTTTGTTTGCCGACTTGAAGCAAAGGCGGATTGAGTATGGGTCCATTCCGAACAACTTCATCGGAATATTGCAAAGGTTTTTTGTTTTTTTTGGGGGAGGGGGGGTGGAGGTGGGAAATGGGAAGGTTGATGGTCTAAGGTTTCCTCTTGTGTATCAGGTTGTAAAGCACTAGGTAAGGTATTCTCAAAGACGCGTTTTTCAACTTTACAATAAGATATTCTCTGCAATTTTATCACCTTGATGAAGTTGTAAAACTTCATCATTTTATTTAAATATTGGCAAAGAGAATCATATTAAAAAAAAAAAAAAACATTTCAATGTTTAAAGGCTTGAGGCGAGGATAAAAGGGATCAGAGATTATAATTTTTAAAAAATAAAAAATAAAAAATATTTTAATAGTATTTTAAAATTTTTTAGCTTAAATTTTAGTGACATGTAGTAGAAAATCACTAGAGAATTTTAAATTTTGGGGTACCCTGCATTTACCTTGCTTCACCTCTGGCCACAATGAATTCTATTGGATGTGATAGGGTGTTAATTGTTTGACTCAAATTATTTACTTGATTAAAAATTTGAGTTAATGGTTTAGTTCATTCACGTACCCGATTTATAAAGTTATGAAATTAGTTTGGATAAATTGGTTCAGATAATTTATTATTTTAAAATTAAATAAATTTTTTAATCATTTTCATATTCTGTAAAATTGATTCAGATAAATAAAAACTAAACTATTTAATCTAAAATTTAATTTTAATAAATTAATTTAGATTTTATATGATTCGATTTGATTCTCGATTAAAATTTTTAAAATTCAAATCTCTAATAATTATAACCGAATCGTCCAACAAACCTGATACCTGCGTGAATAAACCCCCAGCTGTGATGCGCTCATTCTTCAATGAGATTAGTTTAGGTTTTTAATATATTAATATAGAAAAAATTTACATAATATCTATGTGAGAATTTACACGTAATTTTTTACTCATTGCAAATGTTTTTGATGGTATCATATCTAAGAAGGTTCAATGCGAAAAAAATCTGATATTAGTAACGCTCATGATTCTTAAAACCTAATGCACTCAAAGTTGCCGATAGAATCTATCTTTTCAAACGGATCATGTCGCTCTGAACTGTTGATGTGATATATTTTCTTGAACAGGGCACGTCCTTCTAAACTGTCAATGGGATCTATCTCCTTGAACGGAAGATGTTGCTCGTCAATTTAGGGAAGTATCCTCCATATTATCCTATCAACTGTTTGGCTAATTTCCAATGACATCTATTCGGTCACTCCATAGAAGTATTCAATGCTCCCGAATACTCGTCTCTTCCTTCATCAATGACTAGCAGTTGACCCCTTCAGTTCTTACCAAATCGAAAATAATATTCCACTGAGTCTAATGACATTTGTTTCCATCTTGCTATAAAACATATCTTTCGGATAAGGTAAGAAATCCTCATATATTTAACTTTCCAAATAATAAGAATGACGAATTTTTTGAATAATTTGATTAAAGAAATTTCAAAATTTTTGGATCTTTTCATAAGAAAACTAAAGTTGTAACACTTAAAATTCACACGATTCTAACGGGACATCATATAAAAGCCTTCGTTACACAGTAGTCCAGGTAGGTTTCATTAACTCAACACTTAGCACACAAGTCGTAGGGAGATCTGCTCTCTCTCTCTTTCGAAAACCGTTCTTTCTTATTTGAGCGTCAGAATCTCCATCGTCGGAATACTCTCTGACAGTCTTTTATAAGTTTTAAACATTTTCACCGAGTATCCGTTTGAATCATATAAAACCAAATCTGTAGAGTTAATACTATGTTATATTCCTAAAATTTTATGTGGGACCTAATCTCAGAGATAATACCTAATTATTCGTTGATTTTAATTTTTTTTTTAAGTTTTGACATTTTATTCATTTTGTGAGAAAGGAAAATAATTTTCTAAAAAATGTATTTTTGAAATATTTTCTTTAAGAATTTGATTTATGTTGATATAATCTATATTTTTTTTATAAACGAAAGAAATTAAATATTATAAATTCATTCTTGGTTGTTATTATTATTTAATTATTTAAATATTTAAATATATTTTTTTATAAATGACAAAAATGAAATAGCCATCATCATTATTATTTTTTTAAGAATTAAATTCATTTGCGGATTGCTTTTTGTATTTTCTATCTTTATAATTTATATTTTAATTTTTACCACGTTATGATCAAACGGTAACTCGGCTGCTAAAGTTACAACAGCTAAAAGGTATTCTAGGCCCTGTAATGATCAGTCATTATTAGAAAATAACGTTAACCCTCTAATGCTTTCGCATGGATCAAAAGGATTCAAATTCCTAGTGATGCTGTCCTTCCCTTTGGAGAAAAGGTCCTAGAAACATTTAATTTTGTTAAGGTCTTCAATGTTATGTATAGGGCAGAAGACCATGAGTTGTTTCGTAAAACTAAAGTTATGAACCTTAAGGAAGGGGCAATTTCATGTAGGGTATAGGAAAATAATTAGGCATTTTATATTTTTAAATATTTTTATGGGAGCTTAGCATAAGCAATAACTTGTTGCATATCAATTTTCCAAAGTAAAGTATGGGGTTTGTTGTTGAATAGTCCTATGGTTAGGGTAGGGATCCTATTTCTGGAAGAGAAAATGGAACTACAATATTTGACTTCCTAACTCGTAGGGTCACAACCGAGAAAATCTTCCTCGAACTTTCCTCCAATTTTTTGTTGCCTGTTTTTGACTTATTCCGACTATCAGGGTTGAGGGTAATTTTTTTTAAAAGAATAATGTTATTTTTTTATAATCAAGACAATATTTTAATTAATTTGATTTAAATATTATCAGATTTAATTTAAGAAGACTAAACTTAATTAAAAAAATTTACACTTTTATTCATTAGACCAACTATTTATTGATAGAATAATATTATTTTTTATTATAATTGATAAATTTTTAATTATATATTTATTTAAATTAGTAAAAATATGTTTATTTGCCGACTTGAAGCAAAGGTGGATTGAGTATGGGTCCATTCCCAACAACTTCATCGGAATATCGCAAAGGTTTTGATGGTCTAAGGTTTCTCCTTGTGCATTAGGTTGTAAAGCACTAGGCAAGGTATTCTCAAAGACGAGTTTTTCAACTTTACTATAAAATATTCTCTGCAATCTTATCACCTTGATGAACTTGTAAAACTTCATCATTTAATTTAATTATTGGCAAAGAGAATCATATAAAAAAATGCATTTTAATGTTTAAAGACTAGGGGCAGGATAAAAGGGATCAGAGATTATAATTTTTTAAAAAATAAAAAATATTTTAATAGTATTTTAAAAATTTTTAGCTTGAATTTTATTGACATTTACTAGAAAATCACTAAAGAATTTTAAATTTTGGGGGTACCCTGCATTTCCTATGCTTCACCTTCGGGGATTCTATTGGTTATGATGCACTTATTCTTCGATGAGACTAGTTTAACTTTTTAATATATTAACATAGAAAAAATTTGTATAATATTTATATGATAATTTACACATAATTTATTATTCATCGCAAATATTTTATCGTTTTTTTATCTCTATTAAGACGTAGCCATGGTCTCTTACCTTCATTGAGAGAGAGGGGGGGCAAAGCACTACAAATGACAGTTAGTTTAATTGAAATTTGAGAATGAAAAAAACTATATTAAAAGAGTCATTCTTTAAATAAGACCCTGCAAATATTAAAATCGAATTAGTAAAAAAAAAAGTCAAGGCAAAGCACTTGAAAAAGTGAGATTATGGCTTCAGCTTCTTAGCTTCCAATTGGGACTCATTAATTGATCATGACAAGAGAAAGAATAGATCTAATCTAACACTTCGGCTTCATCATTTTTTTTTATGCTATAAAATTTACATATCGACTGTCGGTGACAAAACATTGACTAATTCATGATACAAAGGGCTCTATAATAATTTTTTTTTTTTTGAATTCATGAGGAGACTAAGTTATAATTAATAAATGGCAGTCAATTATCATACCCGACAACCATATGAAATTAATACTATGTCTATTCCTAAAATTTTATGTGGGACCTAATCTCATACTGAGATAATACCTAATTATTTTGACTTAGATTATCTAGTCTATTTAGGTCTAGGGGAGGACTTTATGTAAAAGAATTTTAATATGGTACATTGATAGATATGAAATTGGTGGTCAGATCTATACAGTACAGAGAATATATTATTACCCCCAATGTTATAAATAAATTAATTTGTGTTAAGAAGTAAAGTAAATGTCAAACCATGGACTTACAAGTCTGTCCCTGTTCTTACTGGTGGATCCAAATCCATCAATGAATTAATAAATCAAAGAGAGAGAGATTTGATCAATGGACAATTTGCACATGGTAAAATTTAATTGAGGATCTCTAATGTCATCTATCGACAGACTTCACTGGTTGAAATAGCATCGAGCCAACACTTGGCCATTCTTTGGTTATTTGTGATTTTTTTTAATAAAGAGATACAACCAAATGTGATCGAATTAAAAAAAAATAAAAGTGGAGAAATTTTACTATTTGAACTATCACTACGAAAGTGGTTCATTTCATGTTAAGAATATGATGCTTGGACGATATCAGTGGCGAACCAAATTGTTTGTACCAATAAAAATTAGAAAGTTTCAGATTTAATTAGTTTTAAATTGATTAAAAATGCTTTTAAATCTTAAAAATATATTAACATTATATAAAATTTGATTCATTTAATCCATAATTCATTGTTTCTGCTGAGGATCCATAACCCCACAAAAATTGTCACAACACGTTTAGAAAGAGGACAAGGTGTTGGACTTGATCAGGGAATGCTCACCAAATGGAGAGAAACGACGGTGATTGCTGAGAAGAACATGCGGAAGAATTCCACTCTAAGCCTAGTTAGTATTCTCTCTCTCTTGGATGTCCCTCACATCTGTCTCTGTCCTCTCGCCATGTGAACCAGTCACCATACGTTGAATAAGGCCACCTCTCTCTCTCTCTCTCTCTCTCTCTCTCTCCTGGTTTATCATGGAACCTTCTCACAAAAAAAAAATGTGGTGTTGAACAAATAAATAATAGAATACTCACATGGACCTTATTCGGAAAATCATCAACAGGAACATACCTACAAAATCAGCAACAGTACCAATTCAAAAGTATCTCGCAGTATTCCAAGAATTTTTCCCATCATACTAGATTTTTGGAGGGCAAATGGTTAACAATTGTCACGCCCTTTTGTCTGCACTGGATCATGCATCACGTTCATATGAAAATGACAGGAAAAAGATATCCCCCCGGCCCGCTCCCCAAGAAAAAAATGTGTTGATATACAAAACAAACACACATAGATTGAGCAAGGTCCTGAAAAAAATAAAACTTACGGACGATCGCCCAAGGCCCGGCTGCAAAATGCAATATGCAAGTCCATATGGGAAAATATACAAAGAAACTAGCACCAAATAAACAGGTACTGCTTCTGTGAAGATTGTACCCAAATAATCCCAACATGTTGCATATAATAATAATCATATAATTATTTGCTTTCGCAATTTTCTCCGTACTCTATAAATAACCCAATATTGATTCATAGACGATAACATCTTCACCACCTAGAATAACAATGACTCAAAGAATTCCATGCATCGATAGATGGCGAGGACGCGTATCGAGTATCATGAATTTGCGGTTGGGAACAAGGTAATGGCTAATGGGTTATCGAATAAACTTTTGTAATTATACAACAATGTCACAGGTGGTTGAACCTTAGCACAACGATTGAGTTGCTTCTTTAATAGCTTTAAGGTCACGAATTCGAGCCATGGAAACAACCACTTTGTTAAATGCGAGAGAAAAGTTACGTACATGTACATCCACCCTTCTCCTACCCTCGCACTAGGTAAGGGAGTATTTCGTCTTTTAATTACACAACAATGTCGCAGGTGGTTGTTATACAGGCATTATAACATTCTCAGTTGACTCTGCAGTTTATTTCAAGAACAATGTTCCATCTCAACGTTTTAAGTTGATCAAGAATTGAGCAAAGCCAAGAGAGAAGAAAAAGTTGCCTCTACATCCCCGAATCCTTCAAAATTATCAAAACTAAACTTCCTACTTCAGAAATGTTCACATGTGGTTCCTAGAATCTGTATCTTATTGGGCAAATTGCAGCATGCACATCTGAAGGAGCAGCAAAAATATGGGCTGGAGTACCATGTGGAGGATGAAACCAACAAGTAAAATATAAACCATGCAGAAGTTCGCAATGTCCAAAAATTTATTCAGCATAGTCAGGAAGCTACAAATAGAAAACTTTTCAGGACTTGGATGAGCGTGTGAATGTGGGCAGGAAGCACAAAAAGCAAGTCATTGAAGACAAACTAGAAATTACCCTAATGGCATCAAATGAAGGCAAGATACCTTCACGAAGTTGAAAGTAACCCAATCATCCAATAAAAGCACATCTCATAACATTTCTACTATATCTAAAGGGTTAATTAATACCAAATATGGAGATATTTGTCCTTAGTTTTTGAGATGCATTTAATAGCATAGAACAATCTATATAGCTGACCCCACTTAGTGGGATAAATACTTGGTTGTTATCGTTGTTATTATTTTCTCCAACCAAATACTAGTTTTGTACTATAGGTGAGACCAGGAAATATTTGGGTTCATAAATCCATTAAAAGGAAAAAAAAAATTACTTTGAGCAAGTTGAACTAGGTATTGACTCTCTCTTTAACATAACCCTTTAGCCTTGTCATGCCTTCAGTGGTTTTGATAAATTAAAGTCTCCTTAATCAAGATAAAGGTACGCTAGCTTTTCAAGATACCTATTTACTCAGAAAATGTACCACAAAGATGCTGCATCAGCAGAAGGGGACGATTTGAAAACCTCAAAGATTAGAAGAATCTCAGCCAGCATAAACAGCCCCATGATTTGCTCATGCGATGTTTCTCCAGCACAAGCAACAATTCCTCTATCTAGGCCTTCAAGGTATACTCTCTTTGAAAAGTCAAGTGGAAGGCCCCAGCATCAGTAACCACCCCGACCGCCTCATGTGTAATGAGAACACCGGCAGCATAATCCCATATTTTTTCTTTATATCCAGCCCCTGCAAACTCATAAACACCTCAGCATCTCCACGAGCTATGGCTGCATATTTGACTATGCAATGTACACGTAAGGGCTGCTTTCTGCAAACAAAGTAGGTGAAAGGTGATCGATCACTAACATGTATATTCAATTAATAAATCAGTGGAAACAAAAGGAATCATGATGCCATGCCCCTAGAGGCATCTCAAAAATGGTTAGCAAGAGCAGAGCCTATAGTATATTACTAATGCAAATCAAGAAAAGGAGGCAAATTTCTTTAAATTTCTTAATGATCACCCCAAAAGCAAGGTCCCCTTTATAATTAAGCTAACCAACTTCGTAATGTCAGTTTGAAAAGTTATCTTTCTCATCTTTCATTTTAATTCATAAAATTTCTTAAGACATATCAAGGGAATGAAAGGAAAATTTCTAAAATTTACTACTGTTCTTTATTTCTTCAAACTTCATCTTTCAAGCACCTCTGCAAATAGTATTCTACAGTAATTAATTAGTCAGAAACAAAGTTTTGGAGACAGGGGATGTATCCACCTAAGCCCAACGCTGTTAGCAACACCAGCTGAAAAAGTGTGGCTAGTGTTTGCCCTCTCAACCGGTTCACGGAATGTTGCAAGTGCAGGATCATCAATAGAAGAAACCTTAACCAGTTTAGCAAAATTAGGCCACTCAAATTTCTAATCTCCATATATTAATGGTTGCATCCATGCCTCTCCATCACCTACTGTGGTATACAACACACAACCTTTCTCCTAAGTGAAGAGATAACCTTGACATTTTGTCATGATGGTAATTAATAAAGTCTTTATTAAGAGGATAATTAGGGCAACCTAAAACCACAACAAAAACTTTTCCCATTCTCAATTAGGGCTAGAGCTACAGCATATTGATCTCCACATACAAAACCTAATGTGCCATCAACAGGGTCAAGTACCCAATATCTTCCTTTAGGGCCACCAGTTGAGTTGCATCAACTGATAGCCTTAAGAACCTGGGAAGTCTCAAGTTCTTCATCTCGACTAGTAAGACCATATCTAGACGCTTCAGATAAGCAGCCGTTCACAGTGGTTACAAAGATTCCAGGAGATCTACTGAATCTGGCCTGGAAAGTGTTTGGAGATCTTCTTCAGCAACAATGGACACATTGTCACTCCCAAAAGATTGTGCCAGTACCCAGCTAACAACTGCTTGGACACTTTGATCTCCTCAGAAAAATCCCATTAGATACATACAAAATAACACATGTTGTAGGATGATATTTCGGTAAAGAACGAGAAAAAGAAATGCTACCAATAGAAAATCTAGTAGCTTTTCAAACATTTTTTAACACAGCAAGCATTATTTTGATCTCCTCATTTCAAAAGCACATAAAATGAACACAATTAAATATCCCCACTTTGACTGCTCCTTCCAAGTATTCAACTTCAAACTCAAAGAAGTAAAAAAGAAAAAGGGAGGGCCCCGACTATATAAAGAATTAGAGGACTCCAACATCAAGACAAATTACAACTGTTCTAGGGTATATCACTGAACCAGGTCAGATTAGTAAAACCAGAAACTGAAGAGAAAATTTTCATTTTTAAAGCAAGAATTGTACTGCCAGATTTAAGTAAGCCACAACTGAGATATATTATATTCATGTAAACAAGGGTGACAATCAACCCATGTATTTTTAGAAAAAATAACTCTCTCCACTGATATGGTTGCATTCAAGAGATACTACAAGATGATTGTAAAATGAATTTGTGAACTGAAGTTAGTAACTGCTACTTGCTCTCTAAAAAATTCTAATGAAAGAAAAGGTATGCAGGGAAAGACTGGGTCTTAAAAGGATGTACTTGACCTTAAAATATGGGGTGTAGTAAGCCAATTTAGTCTTCAATTTCCATGGCACAAAGACTGTGTCTCTTATATCTACTTGTTTAAACTCAAGGGCCCTCTCAAACACCTTCTTCTGCACTTAAACACTCCAGCAGAGATCTTTAAGTTCAGCATACGTAATGTCTTTAAAAGTTCAAAGAATTTTCACAATACTCAGATACTCTTTAAGCCAATAAACATATTGGCACTGCTCTATGGTCTTTTTCATTCTTGGCAACAAGTAATGTTGCTTAAAGTCTGTGTAAATTCTTTTCTTCCAAAAATATATATTCAGACTCCCGAAAGTTTTTGCTTTTCATATGTTTCGATTTTCTAAACAAACACTTGTCCTGGATCTTGCTTCCCCTTCGTGAGCCCCCAAGAAAAAGAGGGGAAAAAAATAAAGAAACCAATCTTACCATTCTCATTGTTGCAAACCACTAAAAAGAACTATAATATGGTGCATCTTCTTGCTTTTAACAAATGAAAGGCCACATTACTCTCTCTCTTGTTAGTGTTGATATACCTCAACATCTTCAGTTGATAATCATTACTTGCAATATATTGTTGAAAAAGCATTTTTGTAACACAGATCATTACAGACCTTCTAGTATCTCCTCTTCAGATCCATGTCTAACATCCATAATTAGGTATGTAATTCCATCCCAATATTTTTATCTAACAACTCTTGGCAAACAAAAGCTTATCTCCTTGAAAGAAACAGGTCAACAAAACACATGTAGTGCCTGGCCCATCCAAAAGTACAGGATCGAATTTCCTATATCTGAAGCAGAGACTGATATAAGTAATGCCAATGTCCTACGGTATGATGGGCTTCATTGGCCTTCTATGACTCATCCAAATATGCTACACTGGATTTTCAAACGACCACAGGGAAAAAGGCGATGTTCCATGCACAGATCAACCCAAACTACCCCCACGAATAACATATCATGGTCATGACTCAATGTCCAAAATGCAGAAAAATTCAAACCCAGAAACCAAAAGGACCCGAAAATTAACAGTTGCATCAAAATACCCAGCAAAAAAGGAAACCGAATTCAATTCAGGAAAAAACCCAAATAAATAAATAAACATAGTACCTGCAACTGTGACAGGAGAATCATCAGCTTTCGAAATGACCTGATCGCCGCTTGAAGAAATCAAATTCTCTTGCACCCTCTGACACAGAGAACAACGCAAATGAACAACTCTCACAACCACATCCAACTTCTTAGAATATTTTTTTTTCCCTTCCTCCATCATTACAAATTTTGATCCAACCCAGAAGCGATTTTGGGAACCTTAAGCATACCCTTTTGGGATTTACACCAACCAGAATTGAAATCTTCCCCTTCCCACCTCTACAGGTTTAGGATTTGATCGATATTTTGCTTTGGGCTTTTCTTTTTGTGTTGGGCGTTGAAGGGCATTGGCGCCTCTTAGAAAGTACAGATTATATGCCTTTGTTTCTATGTTTTTGTGTCAAACAGAAAAAGGAATAATATTTCCTATTTTTCTTTCGTGCTATTCGAACATTATTTAAATTGAATTTTCTGCCCATTTTAAAAATTAATTTAAATTTTCTTAATTACGGTATTAGCATTTACTTAATCATCATTTTCTTCATTTAAACAGTCATTTAAGCAATGAAATATCGGTTTTGATTTTGTACGGATGGTTTAGTTGAGACTTGAAGGGCGGAAAGTGCATAGAAAAAGAAGGCTTAGTGTGATATCGCACCCTAGTTCATGCGAGTTGGCGAGTGCTAAACACGTCCCGAGTTGGCGAGTCTTCTCAGCAATCCATTTGTTAATTAGTATTTGTTTATTAATCTTGTCTTTTTTTAATCAAGATTTATTAAATATATATAATAACTTTAAGTTTATAAAAGATAAATGCAAAAGTTATATGCATAGTTTGCTTGAGATTTGAACCTTGCCGCTAGTAATTACAAGTAATTAGTTCATTACAACCCATGAAAAAATTGATATAAACTCAATTTTTTTCAAAAGGATATATGTAAACTCTTATTAAAAAAAAAATTAATTTATTTGATAATTTCTGAGCAAGAGTTATCCCTATTATATAGTCCAAAACCTACGTACCATTTTTTTAAAAAAAAATCATAATATAGTAGCTCCTCGCGTAATATTTAATAACTAATATGTAATCAATTTTTTCTTTTCAAAATTAAAACGATTAAGGTGGTTGATCCATGTATAAATAAAGTTGTTAAGAAGCTAATCCATTCGTTAGTATCTTATAACCAAACTTTTTTAAGAGCTTAATTTAATTCTTATAACTAATTCCTATATTTTTTTAATTCCATTTGAGTCGCATATACCTTTTGTTAATCAATGTTAGTACAATTGGCAGAGTGATTTTAAGAACAAACACAATAAATGAAAATTTTCCTTTGGGAAAAAATGCCCTCCCTCTTGTTGTATATACATATAGTTTTTATATGTAAAAAAAAAAAAAAAGGTTAATAAAAATATAATATTTTAAACAATTGTGCGTTGATGGAGCCTTTTGAAAATTATTTTTCTGTTGATTTAAGTGATAAATATGTATACATGTATTATATATGGTTATTAATAAAATGCTATAAATTTAAAATTATATAATAAAGATTAACTATTTTCATGCAATTCCTAAATAAAATAAAATCTATCCTCATGCTTGAACTTGCTTTTTTGAAAAATCCATCCAAATACACCACAATCACTTAATTACTGCTTGTGCATTTATGTCGTACCTTCGTATCATTGTTTGTTCCTGTACTTACAACGAGGGATTGACGTTGACTTGGTTTATCCATGCACGGCCCATCAAATTGGAGCAAACCCTTCTCTGCCACACTGTTGAACAAAGATGGTGCCCTAATAAGATGGGCCATATCCTTTCTTTTTTTATTTTTTTGGATATATCGGTGAAGCTCGAACTTGAATCCTTTGAGAAAAAGGGAGGATGATATCAACTGAGGTAAACTCGGTGGCAGCCATATCCTTTCCAACAGAGAGAAAGATGGAGCAACTAGAGTTGCAGGCCCTCCCAAGTCTCAGTTTTTGAGTTTTTGCTAAGAGGCTTCCTAATGTTTGAGGTGCACATCGAAGTTGATACGCCACACCCATATCCAATCTTTCTTTTTTCTATTTTTTTTCTTGATCATGGTATATCAAAATTCAATTAATTTAGTTTAAACAGTTATAAAATTTAATTTAGAAACTGACTCTCTTAATATTATTTTTTTATTTTTAAAATTTGAATTCAAAATATTAATTAAGAGAATTTAACGTTTCGTTGGTCATCCAAACAAAAAATGTGTAGTATATGTATGTATCCCTCAAATTTAGCAACGTCAATTTCCATAGCTGGTGGACCATAACCATTTTTTTCCGTCGAAGCTATTTTACTATTTTTTTTTTTCCTCTTTTAAAGAAACACCGGAAAATACTGATTGACATACAAATCATTTCTTAGTTATACCTGTTATAAAATATTAAATTTATGTTGTAATTTCTACTCATAGGTTAAATTTGTTAAAGGAGCACAATCGACTCTAATTGATATTGTACAGAGCTTAACATACAAATCTGCTATTACAGGTAAATTAGGGGTGTAATCGAGCCGAGTTGAGTCAACACATTATACTACTCGACTCGATTAGAAATTGTCCGACTCAATACTCGACTCAAACTCGATCGAGTTTGAATTTTCAAACTCGAACTCAACTCGAAAGAAATTTTATAATATTCGAACTCGACTCGACTCGAATACTTGTAGAGATCATGTTCGAACTCGAATTCAAGCTCGAATTTAAATGTAAACTAAAATTTAAGTTTAAAATTTATAAAATATAATATAATAAATAAAAACTCGATTAGACTCGCGAACATTTTGTGTCGAGTATTTTAATATTCGAACTCGACTTGATGCTTAAATTAATATACTTGAATTCGACTCGAACTTGGCTAAAACTTGATTAAATCGAGCCGAGTTCGAGTATGCCTCGAGTCGAGTTTGAGTTACTTGTGAATAGCTTGACTCATTTATACCTCTAAGGTAAATTAAGACCGATGATGATATAAATGCTGTTTGTGAGCAATAATTTATGTCAAAACCCAAGCCATGCTTTTCTTTACGCAACCCCAATGTAGAGGAAGGCTCTTACCCACAAATACTCGCCATTCCAAGCTGGCTTTTTAGTTCAAAAGCAGAGGACATTTTTTTGTTGGTAGCACCCACCCAAGTTTGCTAATTTTTCAATTTTCTACCATATGGCGGCAACTTCTTTTTTCAACAACACTTTTCATAACCGGGAGATATATATATATATATATATTTTATGTCTTGGATTTGGTCCATCATCGAGTATCCAGAGTTTTGTCCTGATTAATCTCGACTGAGGTGCTGTCGGGTCTACTATAGGGAGGGAGCTCTCCCAACATAATTTTTTTCATTTTTAAGGAAGTTCAAACTCGAGCGTTTGGTTAAGAGGTCGCAATGTACCAACCAAACATTGGTATTTTTTTGAAGCTTTCTAAAAAATAATTAATAACATTTTTTTTTACATTAATTTAAATTTTTGAAAGAAACCGTAGTTGTTCAAAATATAAAATGGTATCAAAATTGAAAATTCTGAATTCAGATCATATCATATTACATAATTATGATGAACAACTAAAAGAAAACATAAAGGATTACATCGAAGTAGCCCAATGTATATTGTTTCCAGCACTTAAAAAAGAGAAAAATATTATTGCTATAAATAAATTACGACATCTCCTCTCCCACCATACTTTCCTCTCTCATTTGGATCCACCCTCGTCAACTTGTGTGTGTTGTCTTTGAATCACAACAAAATGTGGTGTGTAAGGCATGGAGAGCTAACCAAGACCATGCCTCTACCACTCCGTGGTCCGCATGTTACAGTGTACTTGAAACCGCCATGCATGCACCTCCAAGCATGTTCAAAACTAACAACATCGCCCCATCTTTTAATGCCTTTGAAAATAGCCAGGCAAACACTTCAATTTCGATTGTTTTTCATTCCTTGAAAATTTCCTAAGTTTTATTTTATTTAGTTTTCTTCTTTTTTTTGGAGAATAAACACTTATGTTTAATTCAAATTATTGGGTATAATTACTTTAGTTATTCTATAAATATGAATTTTATTTCTAGGGGAAGAAGATTGTCTTTTATCTCTAGCGGCAGAGAACTTTAGTCCAAAAATTGAGGAGGAGAGGTCCTCTTTAATGTCTGATTGATTCAGTGATTGACACTGATATCGCTTAAATAATATTTTATATTTAAATTTTGTATATGAAAAAAAATATTGAGGGAGATTTTCTTTTTAAAGATTTAATCTGATTCAAATCGAATTTAATCAGAATCAACGAGATTATAGATAAAAGTGGTTTATTAAAAAGAAATCCAATTTTGAGCTCTAGCATTTGTAATCGCATTGACCAATCTAAAAGTCAACTATTTTTGTTCTTCTCTCATTAAATTTCAACAAAATTAAACAGATGTAAACAGTCATATCCCTAGGAACTTTTGTCTTTTGAAAAATGGGAAATACTCTACCCTTAGATCACGTCAAATGCAGGAATTAGACCCCACATAGTTATTATTATTGATTATTAAGCATGCAATATGACAGATTCAACCATTTCACCCCATTAAAACAAAGTGAAGTTTCATCTGCACATCCCCACATGGATGTACAGCTAAATAAATTAATGACATTCCATATGGTAGTGCCATAAAGGACATTTTGGTTTCCCTCAGGGGGTGACAACATTTTGTGGAACATTTAAGACCTTTGGTTTCTTTTTTTTTTTTGCCTTAGATTTGGTCTACCGTCTATTATTTGAAGTTTCATTTCGATTAATTTAAACTGAATTACTGTCAGATTCTTATTCGAATGGAGCTTTGTCAATATCATTTTTATCATTACCAAGATTCAAATTCAAACACTTGATGTAAAATTTTAATATTTTTCCTCTTAGATTAATAAAAAGTTGATAGAGCTATAGTTTCTTAACCGTAAGGCATTAACCCTTTATTGGGTCCTCCCCTACTGTTGCCCGTTATCTCCATGATGACTTTCTGATGGCCATGTTTGAATTTCTAGGCTACCAGCTTGCTCGATGGACCCTTCTGTTGAGGTACAAGAATAAAAGTTAGATTTTAACGATTTGTATGATTTCCAAACTAATTTAACAAATCTTTTATCAGTTAAATCATTTGATTTGAAATAAATTAGATTTTTAAAAAATAAAATTTTTTCAATATCTATTTAATTATACACAAAACTCAAATTTAAGATTTTATTTTAAGGATATCGATATCTAATCATTAAATAAATTAGATATTGATATAAAATATCCATTCTATGGAAGGAATTTGAGTAGAAAATTTTATTTAAAAATTCTCACAGGGGTATAATAATTTAAATATCAATTTTATTTTACATTTCACTTGGACCGACTGTCCCTTAGATAAAAACTTCAATTGCCATTGCTGACGTACCATAACTTTTTTTTTCTGTCAAAGTTATTTTATTATTATTTTTTTCTTTTTTAGAGAAAGGCTGGGAAATAATGATTCACCTGCTATAAAATACATATATATATATATATATATATATATATATATATATATAATTTATGTTGTAATTTCCACTTGTAGGTTAAATTTGTTAAAAGAGGTCTATGAAGATATGATGACTCTAATTGATATTGCACAGAGTTTAATATAAAAAACTGCTATTACAGGTAAATTTAAACTCAATCAAGACGATACAAATGCTGTTTCTGAGCAATAATTTATGTCAAAACCCAAAACCCAAGTCATGCTTTTCTTTAAGCAGCCCGAATGTAGGGGGAGGCTGTAATTTTTTTTAAAAAAAATTACACATATTTAAACTTCAAATCTCTATATATTGAGACGGGACTATAACCATTAAGCTGTTTCCTGATTTCTAAATTGAGAATAAAGTTGTAACTATTAGATTATGTCTTTGAAAACTAACAAATAGTCGCCATTTGAGTTTACCCAACCAAAGGAGGCTTTTTAATTCGAAAGCAGGGCACTTCTTTTGTTGGTAGCACCCACCAAGGATGCTAATTTTTCAATTTTCTACCATATGGCAGCAACTTCTTTTTTCAGTAATATTTTTCATGGGGTTCTTTGTTTAAAGCCTTGCCCTATAACAAGTTTATATTTTCTTAGTTTTTCAAAATAATTAATAACATTTTTCTTACATTAATTTAAACTTTTAAAATGGACAATAATTACACAAAATATAAAATAGTATTAATGTTAAAACTTGGCCTAAGTTGTTGTTGGGATATGATCGACCCCAAATTTTTAAGATAGAAGGTTTAAATTGTTGTTGTAATGTTAAAACTTCTGAATTCAAATCATATCAAATTACATAATCATCATGAATGACTAAAAGAAATCATAAAAATTTTCATTAAAGTAATCCAATATATTGTTTCTAGCGCTTAAAGTTAAAACAATATAAATATATATATATATATATATATATATATATATATATATATATATACTTGCTATAAATAAATTACAACATATCATGTGAACAGACTACTCTCCTGCCATGCTTTCCTCTTTCATTTGAATCCACCCTCTTCAACTTGTTTTTTTGTCTTTGATTCGTAACAAAATATGGTGCATGAGGCATCTCAAGGTTGGGACAGTCTGATGATTATAATTATTTTCTTCAATTTTATAATCTGAACTTCGAATCTTTCATATATATATATATATATATATATAAAATGATGTATAAGGCATGCAGAGCTAACCAAGACCATGCCTCTACCACTCCGTAGTCAGTATGTTACAATGTACTTGAAACCGCCATGCATGCACCTCCACGCATGTCCAAAACTAACAACATCGCCTCATCTTTTTATGCCTTTCACACTAGCTAAGCAAACACTTCAATTTCGATTATTTTTCTTTCCATCAAAATTTTCTAATTTTTCTTTTATTTAGTTAGGTTTCTTTTTTTTTTTTTTTTTGGAGAATAAAAACTTATGTTTAATTCAAATTATTGGGTATAATTACTTTAGTTATTCTATAAATGAAAAAATATATTTCTTGCAGAAAAACTGTCTTTTACTTTTAGCGGCAGAGAGGTTTAGTCCCAAAATTGAGGAGAGGTGCTCTCACTTTCAGAAGTCTAATGGCCGTTGATTTAATGGTTCACACACACACACACACACACACACACACATATATATTATGAGAGATTTAATTTTTAAAATTTTAATTTGATTTAAATTAAATTTAATTAAATTTAATATAATTATCGAATATAAATAATTTATTAAAAGAAATCTAATTCTGAGCTCCAGCATTTGCAGTCGCATTCACCGATCCAGAAGTCAACTGTTTTGGTTCTCCTCTCATTAAATTTCAACGAAATCATACAAATGTAGGCAACCATATCCCTAGGAACTCTGGAAAATGTGAAAAAGCATATTCTTAGATAGATCACCTCAAATGTAGAAATTGGACCCACGTAAATATTATATACCTTTTTCTGTTACGATAAAATTTAAATTTTAAATTACACGATCAGTGAGGAAGAGTATAAACATTAGACTATCTTTTTACATGCTATTATTGAACATAAATATAACAAATTTAACCATTTCACTCATTAAAATTAGTGTTTAAAACTCGAATCAAACTGATCAGTTCGATCAAAAATCAAACCAAGAGTCAGTCTGAATTTAAAAAATCGATCAAAATTGATCAAACCCAGATTAGATTGTACAATTAGATAGAAAATCGATCCGATCCAATCGGATTTTAAATTATTTAGTGAAAAAAATGTGCAATGTGATGATTTGAATTCAATGTCATTTTTTCCTTTCTTGTTTTTTTTTTTTCATCTCACCTCTTCATTTCTTTTTTTTTTCAATTGTTTTTCACTTGGGTTTTTTTTTTCCTTCTCATAGGTCTTTTTTATTGTTAAATTAGATTTTAATATTTCAATTTGCTATTTGAATTAAGTTTTAATATATTTGAATAATATTTCGTATTAAATTATGTGTTATATTTAAATGAATAAATTATGTTATATTAATATTATATATTTTGAACATGATTTGATAATATTTTATAATTAGATATGTAAATTTTTGAATTATTAATATATTATAATTTAAATTTATTTATGATGTCATTTAGATTTTTTATTCTGTCTGATCAATTTGATTCAATGATCTATTAATCTTTTGATACGATCGATTTATGTTTGGATTTGAATTTCATAACACTAATTAAAAAAAGTGAAGTTTCCTCTGCGCGTCCCACGTGGATGTACAGCTAAATAAAGTAATGACATTCCATATGGTAGTGCCATAAAGGACAGTGTGACACACATTTTGTGGAACATTTAAGAGCTATAGTTTCTTAACAGTAAGGCATTAACCCTTTATCGGGTCCACCCCGACACTTGCCCTTTTAAGTTGCCTTCATGATGACTCATGATGGCCATGTTTGAATTTCTAGGCCACCAGCTTGCTCGATGGACCCTTCTGTTGAGGCACAAGAATTGAAGTTAGATTTTAATGATTTCCAAACTAATTTAACAAATCTCTGCCTAGTAATTAATAAAATAACATTTCTTTTATAAATTATTTATTAAATTAGATTAAATTTTTTAAAGATAAAATTTCTCTAATATCTATTTTTATCATACACAAAATTTATATTCAAAATTTTATTTAAAAGATATTAATCTCGAATAAATTAAACTTTGGTATGATATATCCTTTGGATAGAAGGAATTTGAGTAGAAAATTATATTTAAAAATTCTTACATATTGATAGGAGTATAATGATTTAGATATCACTTTTATTTCATACCGTCTCTAGTCTATATATGTATCAAGAAATAAAAAAAAAAAAAAAAAAACTTAGAGATTTAAAATACGACCACCTAGACCCAAGCTTTTCTAACACGGGTACACGGCCTCACAACACCCAAAACGCCTTGATTCATTAACCGGAACCCAAGGAAACCATGGGCGAGATTGGTGTCCATTGCGAATCATGTGGCGCTCTCGATGGTTGACCAATTTTGTTGACCTTAAGACCTCATCTCGACCATTCAATGCAATTACATACACCACCTGTCATGAATTTTACGTCTACCGCTGCTTCTGACCGTCTGATTCGGTAATCAATATCTGTATGGGCTTTAATTAAAGTGTTTGACTCTTACAGCTCAATTTTTCCCTACCAACTGTTCACCCACGTAATATTACGTCCATTAAATATATAATTTAAAATAAACTAAATTTCATATATCAATTTATATTAATAATTTTGTTAATAAAATGAATATTAAATTGAAAATTGATCAAAAATGCTAATATAAGTCGTTATGTAAAATTTAATGTATTTAATTTTAATCTATTTAATTTATATAACATTATTTATCTAAAATTTTGTTTGCTTAATTTTATCTTAAAATCACAATGATGTGAATTATAACTATAAATTAAATTAAATCTTTTTTGATTAATAGAAATTTTCGTAATAATAACGATAATAATTACACGACTATAACAAGTTATTAGCTAGGAAAATTTGATCAACACAAAACAAATAACTATTATAAAATAAAATTATAAAATATTTCATTATAAAATAATTAAAAAAAATTTAGAAAAAATCAAATGGGTTATTCATAATTACTCCGCACACTCCACCTGTACCTAACACGTGGCATTGACCCATACGATTATCATGAAAGCTTAACAAGTTTGCCTCTGCAAATACGTGAACAAGAAAATAATAATCATACTTTCAATTAACTCGTGTCAGTCATCCAACGGCCCATGCAACAAAACATGTTCGACATTTTACTGCAATACCCTATTTATATAAAGCGTCACATATCACTTCTCAAAGCAACGCTCACCAAGGTTTCTGTAAGTTGGAGGACGACCCTTTCTCTCAAAACATGGTTTGCTTTTGCTTTTTAGTCGACCAAAAGAGGAAGATCAGAAGAAGCAAACCGGCCGCCGGTATTTGCTCGCGGTGCGGCGGAGGAGCAAGCATCGCCGACATGAAGACGGTCACGAGATTTTGTTACGTCCCCTTTTACCGGCAGTCTTGGAAAGCTATTATATGTACTTTTTGTGGAGCTATGCTTAAATCTTACAGATGAACGTCATTATTTTTGTTTTTTGGAGGTACCATTTTTTGCTTTTTGGTGAATGATAGTATGTTTAAATCCTATAAAATCTAACTTTCTGCTTAAGATGTACCGGGTAGGTGCTGCATTGTGTTCTTTGACATTAATGTTTATTCTGAGCTTTATTTATTAACTCTGTCACCTTTGTACATACTGCTATGGCTTCTCCTTTTCTTTTTCCTTTTCATGGCAGCACAGTTTGGTTGAAGAGCAGGTTTTTTTTCCCTCTTCCTTTTTTTTTTTTTTTTATATTGATCACACGTGAAGTTTCTGTAGCCCCATTTTTCTTTTCTATTATTATTATTATTATTTATATGTATAAAAATAGGGTGAAAGGAAAGGAGACCATTTTTAGTCCTTTCATGCTCTCAAAGGTTGAGTTTAGGAAAGTTTATGTTACCATTTCCATTAACCACCTCGTTGAAGAGAGTGATAACTAAGCATTTTCATATTAATTCAGGACAGGAGGGGTGGCTTCACTTGGCTCAGCCCGTAAAGCATATTAAATGAGAGGCCTGAAATCAGATTTTTCACAGTTGTTCTTCCAAATGGGTCACGGATTAGCTTAACAGTTAATTTTGTGATTAATGAGACTGAGATGTCAAACTCGTTTAGTTGAATCGAATTTAAAATTATATATAACAAAAGATTCAATTATCAAATCTCGCACAAAAAAAGAAAAAACTGAATTCAAAATGTTAAACTTTTTATTATACAAAATTATCTTTTTAAAATGGTAAAATTGTAACATTAGTTTAAATTTAGATGATGTAGCATATTATTATTATTATTATTATTATTGTTATTATTATTATTGGTAATGAAGATAAGAAAACAAGTAGAAAACAAAAACAAAACAAATGCCCAAGAAGGGTTACATTACACAGGAGCTACTGCCCCTTCTTCTGATTCAGTAAGCATCCGACTTATCCTGATCCAAGAGCGCCTTCAGAGCTCCCCCCCCCCCCCCCGGGGGGGTGCTGGATTCATAAAGCCCTACTTCAGCCGGCTGACCTAACTCAGCTAGCTTGTCCGAACATCTATTATAGCTTCCCTAAGGATATGGAAGATCTCTGTAGCTCCAATGTCCCTCATGATCTCTCCGCACTCTTGCACCAGGACTCTCCAAGGATGATTCTCTCCTACCCCCTTGTTAACAGCATTGACCAAGAGCAGGGAATCACTTTCCACTTCCAAGGCATCGAATTTCATTCTCTTGGCGATCATCAGTCCCTCTCTCAGAGCCCACAGCTCAGCCATATCCCCCTTCGTGATTCCTATATTAAACCAAAAACCATGGACCCAATTTCCACTGCAGTCCCTGAAGAGCCCACCAGCACTGGCCTGACCCCCTCCCCAGCTTAGCAGCGCCATCATTATTGCATTTTGTAATCTGTGAAAAAGCAAATGAAAAGATCAAAATGGGACTAGAGATAGAGACTCTTCTATAATAACTTGAGATCCAAGCTTATTATTTGTTGTTTTATTCATTTTTCTTCTCCTAGTAAAACTTCAAACTTTCATTTACCTTGACTACCATTATGCTATGAAAGCCCACTGTTCTATGGAAGCACCTTGACACCTGCTAGACATAAAGTAACAATTTGGTCCACTATTACGTTAACATCAATCTCATGGGAAACATGTGTCTGTTGATGTGGGCTGAACACGGGTTGAGCTTTAAATAACGTTTGAAATGATATTCAAGATGAAAGAAATAAGTATAAAATATAATATATATTATTTTTGATTTATGAAAATTGAGACAAAATAAAAAATTGTTTCTTTTCTGTATCTCTTTTTAAGGGACGCGGTTGCCAAAGATGGAGATGAAAATTTTAAACTTCTTTTCAACTTTGCTCTCATTTATTTTCAAATTTTTTTCAGCCCCTTCTGGTACTTCTAAGCCAAACACTAATATAACAGGATTCCTCCCTTGCAAAAATAGGAAAGAATATATCAACGAATTGTGTATCTAGTCACAAGATGTTAAATTCCTTTAATTAAGGTCTCGATTTCAAGACTTGAGAATGAAAAAAGAGGTAATGGGAGAGCCTGTCTCTTAATTTATTCTTATAACTTTTTTAATAGAATTAGTTAGATTTCTAGATAACGATAAGCCAATGCATCTTTGTGCAATTGGATTCCCTGCGTTTTGGGGACGGTCCACTATGACATGGGCTCTTAGGTCCATAACAAATGGGCCTGCATAGTTTGGGTGTTCGGCACATAATGAGGTGGTTTTTTTATTTTTTGTTTCATTACACAAGAATTCAAATTTAAGTTAAAAAAGTAAAATTGTGTTCACTAAATCATTCCTAGGGATCGAGGCAATTCTCATTTTGCTTGAGAACAATACTTTCGGTCTTGCCGCTTGAGAACATTACCGTGAAATCTCCCGAACCAAGGATCTAAAAAAAATCAATAATAGAATAATTAAAAAAAAAAAAGTTAAAGTGACATAATTTATTGATATATTGACATGCTATCAAATAACTAAAGATATTTTACCAGGTATGATTATATTAATTCTTTTATTTCCTGTGCTCTTTAATACATGGTTGGTCCATTGGCGATATCCCTTAAATGAAGGCTAGGGTTTGAATCTTGTACTAACGCTTGGTTGGTTTAGGATAGGTACTAATATTTTTTAAATAAAAATTTTTAATTCAAATCTTATGTATAGCAAAAATTAATATTGAAAGAATTTTATTTTTTAAAAATTTAATTCAATTCAAATCGAATTTAATATGATTTATTATCAAATAACGATATGACGACTACGACAATGAGAAGAACGACGACGACGATGAAGAGCACCACTCCAATCACGTCCGGTTATCACAATGACAACTAAAGCACCATGTCATATTGGTATTCATGAATTTTATTTAAATTATTTTCTATTTTGCACTTTAATTAGAACTCAAAAAGTGTTTGATAAGGCATTCATTCTCTGCTATGAAGGGAATCTGACATGACAAGACAAAATTAGATCAGAATACAATTGAACTGTTGGGGCTGATGGGTTCCCCTTCCGAATACAGATTACCATTCAAATAATATACAACACAAATAAAATGAATACAATACATAAAATATTGTATTTGGTCTGCTCCAATTTCAGTACCTTCTTTTTTGAAGGACACGGGGACAAGAATGGAGATGAAAATTTTAATAATTATTTTTTTTTAATTTTTTATTTCTTCCTTTTCTGTAGTTTTTCATACTTTCTGTCTCATACGCAAACCAAACTTTAACTAAATTAATTTCCTAATAAATTGGCAATAAATTTTTGCAACGCAATTGGTGGGTTCTAAATTCGGATTCAAGAAGTTGTCAGCATAGTTTCAAACAAAAGCAATCAGAGATGTCAGAAAAATCAGAGAAACCTGTGATATCGGTGACCATTAATATTGTTTTCAATTTCTTAGCAGCTCCTCAACTGCAATTCTTGATTTATTCTTTTTTTTATATACAAAATAACAAAAATCACAAAAAAATATTAGTTCACAAAAGTTCAAGTTTCTTTGTAATTCTATCAGTCAAAAAATACAGCACTCACCGATGAGTTAACTCAAGTTGTATCATTTCATGTAAAGATTTCAAAAAAAAAATAATAAAAAAAAAAATAATGCTGCATTTACTCTGCCGGGTGGAATGGGACCATCCTCCTTTATTACAGCGGCAAGCTAAAAGCATGCAACTCACTCAAGCAGCTGATTTTATTTTATTTTTCTTTCTTCTTTTAGAAAAAAAAATAATTAACCCAATTAACTTCGAAATTCTAAGATCGGACCGGGATTTAGCTTTATTCTAGAAATCTGCCTCAATCGGTTATTAGGGCCGGATTCGGGTTTGAGTTTTTGGCCCGATATATTCTTGCAAAGAAAATATTTGATGGTTTCAAAGTACTACCTTGAGCACTTAAATTGTTGTAATTTATAAATATGACTTGTTCTAAATATTCACTCTATTTTTTTAATATTTCTTTTTCTTTTGTATTTTAAAATGCATTACTCTAAATATTTAAAACATATACTTTAAAAATTAAGATATAGAATATAAAATTAGAAATATCCAAATTTTAGAAAATTAGGTATTTAGAAATTTTAAGTGAATGCAAATTTGAGTTATAATAAAATATTAGATACAAAAATATTTAACTAGAACATTACTAACTAGATCAAAATAGACTGACAGGACATTGACGTAACCAATTAAATTTTTTTAATAAAAAAATATTCAGAGATAACTTTAAAATATGATTTATTTATATTTGAAATATCATAATTAAAATTTTTAAAAATTTTTCTCCTAGAGTCTTCGGTATTTTAAATATACACGATGAAAAAAAAATTTCGACCTAATTTTAAGGTCTCTGTACTACTAGAAAAAGTCGACCATGGGTACAATGCCTAAGTGGTTAAAAACAAGGAGTTCAAACATCCAGCACAGAACACACACGAAGTGACGAAGGTGTGTCCCTGTCCAGTCGAGCAGGCCTCACATGAGAATGTTGGGTTGGACAAAAGAAAACGAGAGGGAAAATTTTCTGTAAACGTTGCCGATGACGTGTCTGAAGGAAAAAAGGGCAGTGAACGACGTAAACCACGTGTGAGCGTTGCATTGCAGCCGTGTCATTTGCGACTACGTAGACAATGGTCGCTGTCATCCTCATTCCCCTTAATCATCGATGATAATTTAGAATCTCATTTGCCTCCAAATTGGAGTGGCCAAATGGGTTTTGTACAAAAGATTAAAATAGAAAGAACTTATACACTTCTCTTTTTTTTTTTTTTTTTTTTGCCCTAGGTAAAGAAACATCATTTAATATTCAAAATTTTATTTTGATTAATCTGAATCAATCTGTAATCGGATTTCCTTTTAGAAGATCTTTCAATATAATTATTTTTATTTTCATAATGAATTGAATCCATGAATAATTAAAAGATTTCAACTCTCTTCCTCACCCAGCCAACAAATGTGGGTTGCTTATGTACTTCTATCCACAGGTAATGCTTACCAAAATATATATATATATAAGTAATCTAATCATCATTACATCCATGAATCTCTAATTTGTATACAATTATAAATTTAATTTGTTTTTTCCTGAAAATTTTTAGGATCCGTCTTTTTTTCCCTATATTTTTGGAAAGGTTACAATTCCATACAATCCTATTGCTTAACACTAGTTATCTATCTTACCTATCACCTTGGTGGATGGCAAAGAAGTCAATGGAGGAAATGATTGGCACTTTCCCATAAAATGATGACCCTTCAAATTTCTTACGAAGGCCCATGGGGGGACTAAAGTATTATTAAGATAAGATGCCTCCCATTAATCTCGGAATGAAATTTTCAAGTTGACTTGAGCAGATGATGGAAGTTGACACTTGTGAAGGTGGCAGATCATAGCAATTACTGTGCATGACAAGATCTGAAGAGTTGTGACCCTGTCTCCCAAAATTATTTCTTTTTTTATTTTTAAATTTTTGGAACCACACAACAAGACATTCAACCATAGGCCGCACCCCTCCGCAAAGGCCCCAGCCCAAGGCCAAAAATGGTGTCCTCAGTACCCCATGGTTGTTTGACAACAGCCGGCACCCTAAAATTTCTTCACTCACACCAACTAATGTATGACTCACAAATGTTCGGTCGGGCTCATATTGCCTGGAATTAATTATTTGTGTAGAAAATGCTACTTACATAAAATTTTGAACATGGTATTAAGTTAAATTTTGAGATATGAGTCTAATAATTTTATTTTTTAAAATAAAAGTGAGATGTCTTGAATTCAATATTTATGTCAAACCTTTTTCATTTATTTAAAAATTCTAGTTATTGATAATTATCCAACTCATAAACAAAAGAGTTGAAATATTACAATAATGAATAATAACTCTCTTTCTTAATTTAAATTTTTAAAATAAATAATAATTATAAGTCTTTGTAGGAATACCCGAGTGGTAAAGAGTTCTTGTTCAAGTGTTTTCTCCAAGATATAGTGTTTGAACCTTTATAGACGCATGTAATTTTATGATTTTCGTGACTTTATGTAACAAAAAAAGTAAAAATAAACCATTTATAGAAATTTAATAATCATAATAAGTTAGAATTCTCCTACGCCATTCATTTATATTTAAAATCATTTTTTTCAACTAAATACTTATCATTTATATCTTTACGGATAATATATATTCACATTTTTAATGGTCTATCCTGCCATTTTACTAAATCTCTTACATTTAAAGTCTCTCTTCTCCTAATTAATGAATATTTTGGTTTTTATTGCATATGTTCAAACAACTTTAAATGATATTTTCTCATCTCATCCATAATTAAATTCATTTTCAAGTTATTACATGTTTTTTCATTTCAAATTCTATTTTTTCTAGTTTTACTATATATATTTGAATATTTTCATTTCAATTACAGTTATTTTATACTTTTATTGTTGTTTAATAATATAATACTCAGTTATTCAATTTCATACAATAATATTGATCATACTATGGTTCCATAAAAGCTTCATTTCAATTGCAATGGTGTCATGCAATGATAAAAGAAGACAGTAACACCTAATAATGATGAAGTTATGTTCCTGGTCATTTGTTTACCCGTATGCGTTTAATAAGTAGTTTAGTGCAAAATCAAATTATCATTGTTAAACATAATTAATAATAACACCTAATAAGTACAACCCAATTTTCAGCACCATTAAGGATTAAAAGACACACATATATAAATATATATATATATATGTATATGTATACACACACACACATACATATAGATATGTATATATGTATATTAAACTTATAGAAAATTACTAAAAACACCTACCCGACCCAGTGCTATCAAAGTTTCATTGTAAATGTTTTAGTCTGTTACAAATATTATATATGAAATAAATATGTTAATAATTTTGTACTTGCATTTTTTAAAAAATTATTTAATACATTTGTATAAAAAAGTAAATAGTTAATAAAATATAATCGAAAAAGTAACTTCAAATTTTTTTTTTGGGTATTTAAAATCTAGAAGAGAAATGTATATTTTTAATATTTCAATAAGTACAGTTAAAATTTTAAAGTGTTGCTTATTTTATGAAACTATAATTTCTATTTTATTTCCGGTATAAATTTTTTATTTCGTTCTTTTGGAATGCAATTAATCAATTGAATTGGGAGTTAAGCTACGAACCGGACAGACTTCGATTTCCATGTTGGGCCTTCCCTAAGATCCACAATGGAAAATATAACATAGCGACCGCGTGGAAATTCCTGGGAAAACTTAATTTTTATTTTTTTTTTAGCTCATGTACTCGATTCATGATCCGGTATCTAAAATTTTATCTTGATTAATCTAAATTGATCTGACTGAGATTACTTTAAGTGGAGTAGCAATCTCCCAATGTAGTTACTCTCAATAGGTAGCGATCTCTCAATATAGTTCATCGGAAAATATTTGTTTATCTATGGGATAACACAAGTGATGTTAGCAATTTTCTAACGTTCAAATTTGAGAGACACAACTAACAGTAGTAGGGCTGTTGGTTTTGATGGATATTTAAATTTTTGGATTATTTGATTCGAGTTATTTGAGTTTTGAGTTTTAAAAAATCTAATTAAGAATCAAATTGAATCATACGAAAATCGAATCAATTTATTTGAATTAAAATTTAGGTTAAATTGTTTAGATTTTATTTATCTAAATTAATTTTATAGAATATGAAAATGATTAGAAAATCTATTTAATTTTGGTTAAATCAATTTTATAATTTTGTTAATTGGATTTTGAAAAACTTTTATTTTTTAAATTAAGCTATTAATTTAAAATTTTAATCGATAAAATTATTCAATCAAGTTTTATTAATACAAATCAAATAATTTATTTTTTTAATAATTTAAACGAATGACTGATTTGAGTTAATGAACACCGAACTGCAGAGTCAAAAATGGTAAAAGACCAAAACCGATGGGATGTTCACCCATGCGGCGCTCTGCCCCCCTGTGGGGCGGGGGAAGAATATATTAAAAAAATTGAAAATGCTTTCTTGACGTCACCGTAACGGTCGGTCTAGGTCTAAGGTCTTATTCAAGAATTGAAAGCACACATGGTCGACGCAACTTTTACTTACCTCCTTAACGGTCATACAACGTCGTTAATTTTCAAAATTAAACTTCAGTTGGAGAGCAATAGCACGACTAGGAAAGGTACAACCTAAGTGTTTATTTTTTCCCCCGAATGTAAGAAATATAAGAGGGAATGTTTAGTTGCGAAAAATATTTTTTAATTTTATTTTTTTTATATTTTTTATCTCTATAAAAGAAAAAAAATTAAAAAAATATATATTTTTGTATCTCTAATTTCTACAAATACAGTTAAAATTTTTTTAATAATATGGATTTTATTTATAATAAAAATAGTAGAAAATAATCCTAAATCTATTTTTTATTTCTTTTCATAAATTAAAAAATATAGTATTTGATCACAATTTTATTTTTTAAAAAAATATTTTCAAAAAAGCATTCTTATTTTTTACAACTAAACAAAAGCTAAGGTATTCTAATAATCTCAAAATTATCGTATGATCCGTGTAAAATAATGTGGAGTGAAAATTCTAATTTTAAAATTTTAATAAAACAAGATCTGTAAAATAATTAGGGTTTTCTCCTTGTCCCACTAAAGTATTAAAAAGCCCACTTCACTACTTTTCTGTAATTTGATTGTCGGGACATGGCTTCAGAAATGATCATCTATGACTTCATGATTATGAACATAATCTTTCATCTACTTGAATAACCATTCAAGTTGTATGGCCAAAACATACATTGGGAAACATTTACTCCCTAACATCTAAATTGGATTATCGAATTTAGTTCGGATTTATATGATTATTAAAAATTGATGATTTATATATATATATAAAAGAATAACCATTTAATGGTGTAAAATGCCTCACACTTGCTGCCAATATAAACCAATGGAACATAAAAATTTGTTTTAGATAATTAGGATTAGTAGTTAGGTATGGTATGTGAAAACTTTTTGACACTAATATGTTTTTTTTGAAACATGATATATTAATTTTATATTTTAATATTTATATATTTTATTATATTTAATAAATTATTTATTTATTTAATTATTATTTTTAATTTTTATATTATTTATCTTATAATTAATAGATAACAATTTAATTATTTTAAAATTTTATTATAAAATATAATTATTTTATTATTTTTATAAAATAATTAATATTTATATAAAAAATTTTATACTTTTTATTTCTTATGTTTTAATTTTTATATTTCTATAAATATTAATTTTTATATTATTTTATTTTTATTTTTATTTACATATAACCGGATGGTTAGTGTGACTTTAATATTGTCAAGTACCATCCCTCTCTCGCCAAGTGGCTTGCAGAGAAGGAAAGCAAAACCTAATTATGGCGTCTGTAAGCAAAAATATAATCCACGCCTTTTGGTTTGTCACACCCTGTAAAGCTCGTATTACAAAAATTTTCTGTCAGAGTGCTGAGAAAACGCCGTATACAGCTGCCGCTCCACCTGCAAAGTCCGTCAACTAAAGCCGTTAACTCAGGTCCTATGCATCTCAAAGCCGCGTAAAAGTGGGTCCCACGGATCGTCTCCAGTTGCTACTACAACCCATACATCTCGTACCTTAAAATTAATTTCATGGAAATTCACAATACTGTTGTTATGGTATAGCCATAAATTAAAAAGATTAGTTACAGAACTTTCATGGTGTTTTCCAGTTTTTCTGTTCTCCAGTCAGGAAATAAAATAATGGGTTTTGCAAATTATTTATCCAAAGAACTTTTTAATTAGACTATCTGTTTCACAAGCAGCAGCCATTTGATCATTGTTGGTAGTATTCTGTACGGGTGTGGGTCCGTTTTCTTTCTGTAAATGACAGCCTAATCACCAGCTGGAAAGAGCTGTGCTTACTCGTTCTAAAAGGCCTTTGATTTGATTGAGTTCTTTTTTTTCTCACGAAATTGTGAACTTTATTTTCGTTGATCTTGGTTTCTCTCATTAACATTTCTCAAAATTGCTTATTTCATCCATTGAAGTCTCCAAAAGAGGTAAGGGTACCAAAACAAACCCAGATCTTATTGCGTTCTTGGCGATAAGGTTTTGTTGTTTCTAAGTTGGGTTCTAGTTCTGCATTTATTCTCTTGTTGTTATTGGAAGTTATTTTGGATTGGGGATTTTTTTCATTAGTTCTATGGTTCTTGAAGATATAGACTAGCCGTGGGGGATTGTTTGTAGTAGCATTTTGGTGTTCTGTGAAGTTGGGATTGTAGATCTTGGTGATTGGGTTCTGCGGTTCAGGCATTAATGGTTTTCCTTGTCGGGAATTTGAGTTGCTGGGCTTTGGTACTGTTAACTAGTTGTTGAGGAGGTTTGGGATTTGGGCTGCCAAAAATGGTGAATAGGGAATTCGTTAATTGGGTCTCTCTTGCTTTAGCTGTTGCTGTGCTTGAGTGTCTGGTTCTCTGTTCTTATGCCTCATTTACTCCTGCTGATAAATATTTGATCGTCTGCGGTTCCTCCCAAAACGTTACATTCCAAGGTCAGACTTTTGTCCCTGATTCCGTTCAATCTTCATTCACGTTGAAAAGTCTAGGGAATTCAATTGTTGCTAGCTCCAGCTCAACTGCACCTTCTCCAATATACCAATCTGTTAGAATTTTTCCCAGCACTTCCTCTTATAAGTTTGATATTGAGCAAGAAGGTCGGCATTGGATCCGCCTTCACTTTTACCCCCTTCCTGGTTTGCGCCAAAATCTCACTTCTGCTAGATTATCAGTCGTCACTGATAATTTTGTCCTCTTGAACAACTTCACTTTCAAGAACTTCAATGGCTCTTATCTTTCTAAGGAGTATGCAATCAATATGACTTCTGATACCTTGACCCTCACTTTCATTCCTTCTAATAATTCAGTCGCGTTTGTTAATGCAATTGAAGTCGTGTCTCTGCCTGATGGTGTAATTTCTGATCAAGCATTTTCTATAACCCCATCTGAACCTTTTACTGGCCTATCTGACCAAGCATTTGAAACTGCATATCGGTTGAATATGGGCGGTCCATTGATCACCCCTGAAAATGACACCCTTGGAAGAACTTGGGAGAATGATGTGAAGTACCTTCATGTCAACAGCTCTGCTGTGAATGTTTCGGTTAATCCTTCAATAATAAGCTATCCACCTACTGTCACACCTGAAATTGCACCTAATTGGGTTTATGCTACTGCTGATACCATGGGAGATGCAAATGTGTCGAACTTAAATTTCAACATAACCTGGGTCTTTCCCGTTGATCCAGACTTCGTGTATTTTGTCCGCGTACATTTCTGCGATATTATAAGCAAGACTATGAACACTCTTGTCTTTGATCTGTTCATCAATTCAGAAAGTGCTCTTTGGAGTCTGGATCTCTCATCCTTAACAGGTGGCCTTGATGTTCCATATTATAGAGATTTTATATCCAATGCATCAGCTGATTCGAGTACTTTGACCGTTAGTGTTGGTCCGGATACAGCTGCTGTTGTTGCTAGTGCAATCATGAATGGCTTGGAAATCATGAAAATTAGTAATCATGATAAAAGCTTGGATGGGCTATATTCTGTTAAAGATCTTCTTCCTGAGTCACCTTCTCAAAAGAACAAGACAGCGATTATAGTTGGTTCAGTTGTTGGAGCTGTGGCAGCATTGGCATTGTTTTGTCTATGCTATTGCTGCTTGGTGGCACGCAGGTCAAAGGCTACTAACCAGGGTAATACATGGTTACCTCTGCCTTTGTATGGAAATTCTTTAACCTTGACAAAGGGATCCACAACTTCTCAAAAGAGTGGAACTGCAAGCTGTGTCTCTTTGGCTTCCTCCAATCTTGGCCGGTTCTTCATGTTCCAAGAAATCTTGGATGCTACAAACAAGTTTGATGAGAGTTTACTTCTTGGGGTTGGTGGCTTTGGAAGGGTCTATAAGGGCACGCTTGAAGATGGGACCAAAGTAGCGGTAAAAAGAGGGAACCCTCGATCTGAACAAGGTCTTGCTGAATTCAGAACTGAAATTGAAATGTTATCCAAGCTTCGTCATCGCCACCTTGTCTCCCTCATTGGCTACTGTGATGAACGATCAGAAATGATTCTTGTGTATGAATACATGGCAAATGGGCCCCTGAGGAGCCATCTCTATGGAACAGATCTACCATCACTGTCATGGAAGCAACGACTTGAGATCTGCATTGGTGCAGCTAAGGGGCTTCATTATCTACACACAGGTGCAGCTCAAAGCATTATCCATCGAGATGTGAAAACAACAAATATTCTCTTGGATGAGAATTTTGTGGCCAAAGTTGCTGATTTTGGTCTGTCAAAGACGGGGCCAGCTCTAGACCAGACGCATGTGAGTACTGCTGTTAAGGGTAGTTTTGGTTACCTTGATCCTGAATACTTCAGACGGCAACAGCTTACTGAAAAATCAGACGTATATTCGTTTGGGGTGGTTCTAATGGAAGTACTGTGCACAAGACCAGCTTTAAACCCTGTTCTTCCCAGGGAACAAGTTAATATTGCTGAGTGGGCAATGAGTTGGCAGAAGAAGGGCATGCTGGATCAGATCATGGACTCCAATCTAGTGGGGAAGGTTAATCCAGCTTCGCTGAAGAAGTTTGGGGAGACTGCAGAAAAATGCTTAGCTGAGCATGGGGTTGACAGGCCATCAATGGGAGATGTCTTATGGAACTTAGAATATGCTCTTCAGCTGGACGAGACTTCATCAGCCCTAACAGAACCTGACGACAATAGCACAAACCATATACCTGGAATACCCTTGGCACCACTTGAGCCATTTGATAACAGTGTTAGCATGATCCATGGTGTACATTCTAGCACAGATGATGATGCAGAAGATGCTGCTACGAGCGCTGTATTCTCTCAACTAGTCAATCCTCGTGGAAGATAAAATGGACAGGCAAAACACTTTATACCATCATCTTGCTCTTGGATGTCCTTGCAAGTATATATGGTCATCCTGGCATCAAGAGTGAACCCCCTTGGAGGTTATTTTCCACATTGAATTTCTTATTTATTTCCAAAATTTATAGTTGATAATATGCTTTGCTTATATTATACTTCATTGATGGGTTCCAATTAATCCGTCAGATATTGTGTCACTGATCATTGTCTTGGGTTGAATTTATTTGGGTCTTATCGACCCATGCTCTTTCTCTATTTGTCATACTTGATATGACTATGCAAATTATAAATAGTTGTGATTTCCATGGCTGACTTTTCTTTCCATCATTGCGTCCATATTAACTTTTGCAGAGAACTGATCTCTTTACCGTAGATAAATATATACAAATCATATAAAGAACCTAAGTATGGCTGACCCCAAATTTTGAGATAGAATGCCTAGGTTGTTGTTGTATATAGAACCTAAGTAGATTACGCGTTAAAGAAAACCAATTTACTCCGAGGGCCCATTCGTTTCCAAGTTCAATCAAATGAATTCACTAGTTCTGAGCATATCCTTAATCTTTCTTGCTATTTCCCATCTGTATTGGACTTCCCTAATCATTCATTCAGTGCTTTCCATTTTATCAATGGGTTTTGTTTCCCTTTTAAGCACAGTTATGGATGATAATAGTGATAGACGTGTAGAATGGTCATGCAATTTTTCTGATTAACAACCTTTTCAATTAGAAAAATTCAGAAGGGGAATGGCAGAATTTGAATAACAGAACTACTCGGAGGGCAACTTTTATAGTTATAATTTAGAAGAGAGAACTCCAATTTAATCAAAGAAGCGGATGCTCTTGATTTTCAGTTATCAATAGACTTGTTTTCTATTCATAATCTAGAAGCCATAAAACCCTGGCTCCACTGGTGAAAATATAGTGAGTGACAATCTATTATCAACGAGCTTTTTCTTTCCACCATTCCTGATAAGAGAATATGTATTAGAAATGGAATCTGCAGAATGAAGTTGTTTTGTACTCTCTCCACCTTGTACCACCACTGGTGGTGCTGCACTCCTGGCTTTGTGAAATCACTAAAATCTGACTGATATACTTGTTCGAGCACTCCAACCATGGTGGAGCAGCCAAAGAATTTAAACTGCACTTTCAGGTAAGCACCATAATCATGTACTCTGTTTTCCTTCTCTTTTCCTGGCACAATATTTATTGGAATTTCTACAAGCTCTGGTGGAACAATTAGTATATTATTCTTGTTCGGTGTCGATTCTACTTTTAAGGCATTTTGACTTCCAGATAGTTTGCTCCTTCAAACTGTGAGATAATGTCAAGTGGTCTATTTCATGGACTAATGTCCTTGGAGAACATTTGTGCATCATAAAAGTGTCCAGTAGCTTAAATCAAGTTTATGCAGATTTGACCAGCTGAGGCCACTGAATCATTCACCAATTTGGAGATTTTGATCAGAAATTATGCATTTCATTCTCATTGTGGAAGTAGAAGAAAATGCTACCACCTCAAATATAGCAGGGATCAAATCAGGCTGCCATGGCCATGGGGACTTAGTTATGATCCATAAGTACAAAAAAATTTCTTTGCCAGTATTATTATTATTGTTATTATTTTTTATTTTTATTTTTCTTTTTGCAGTGACAAGAGAAAGATGACGAACACTTGCACTCAGGCTTCTGAATGGGTGATTTACAGTCAAGGTAGCATACTTTGGCATGACCTTAAAGGACAAGCTTGAAACTTGAGAAAGCATTGGATTTTAGGGGCATTGCGAGTAACTTCTTCTGCCTTAGTGTGAACTACACCCTGCCCTAACAGAAAGAGCACGGCGTGTACTTGGTGTAGTTTGTTTCTTGAGTCTTTATTAAAGAGAGGACTGGATGCGTAGCCAAATCCTGCATGAATTATTCAACTTTCTATTACCAATTTTATAGAGTTTATCAAGTGATTTTTTTTTTTTTTTTTCATGGTGGCTTTTCCTGTTTGCTAATTTGAAGCTTCTGATTTATTGAAAATAACTTTGAGACTCGAATCTGTGTATCTCTTCTTGGTTTAGCAGACTTGATGTTTTCTTTAGAATTATTTACATGTTAACTAAACATGGACTCTATTTTCATGACATTCTAGTTCTAAGTTCCCATAATCGTTGCAGAAATCCAGCACAATTTGTCCACATCATTGAACTTCCTTTTGTTATTTATTTATTTTTTTCTGGTATTCCAGATGAAGAGCATCTTGCATTTCATTATCAAAATTTTCTCAGCAGTCTTAATATTTCTTCTAATACTAGGAACGAAGATAGATGGAAGGTTTATATTTTATTAAGGAAATTCATGTTTAATGTTCTAATGTATTATGGATCATAGCCTCACTAGGTTGCCACAGATGATAAAGGTTTTTGATGTCCTCTCACACAGTCACCCTGTTTGGGCACCCGGATGTGTTCAGAAATTCTATATGGTGTTGTCATGTCCCGGTGAATGCTTTTATTTTCTAAGATGATTAAATAAAATATATATATATTTATATATTGACAATTACTCATGTTTCTAGCCAGGTTAGGTTGAGAATCGATTTTGCTTCCATTGTGACCTAAATTGCACTGTCTTTTCTTTTCTTTAAATTGCTTCTATTTTGTCAAGAACTTCAGATTTATACTAGCATTGCATTTTTAGGTCGAGGGATACAAAAAGTGAGGTGCAGGGTGTTTGGTGCTGGGAGTTGGCAATTGGCATGGGAAGCTTCTTGATGGGCCAGGCAAGGAGAAAGTAAAGAACCAAGAAAACAAAATCGGATCTATGCCATCCTCAAACACAGCATGGGTAAGATGCCATTACATGTACCTAGTAACAACTTATAACATTATTCCTAAGCAGTGGTGGACCCTAGAAGGGCCCAGGTGGACAACTGCACCCCTTTAATTTTTTTAAATTTAAATGATTTATATCTATTTTACACCAATTTAAATATAATTTTGCCCTTATTTTTATTTATTTTTTTTAAATCTCATTTATTTGACTAAATCTCACATGTTTTAAATCAATAAAAAAATATTTTATAATCTTTAAAATAAAAAAAGATAAATAATAATACGATCCCAAGAAATATTTATTATTTAAACAAGTATTTTATAATTTTTTTGCACCCTTGCCTCTGTTTTAGATTCACCCTCCTAAATGTGTATCTTCATCACTAATCAAATAATCATTTTTATTATTATTCTCCCATATGTTCTATCAATGTAATTTAAGTACGATTCATATTCTGTCGGTATAAATTAGATATATTAATAACATGTCAATATATTTTAGTAACACGACATTCTATCAATATTTTTCGTCTTTAATAATACAATAGTCAGAAAATATTGACAACATATGCACTGCGTTTCCATACGCGGCATATTCTACATCATATTGTACTGCTAGAGTCAGAGTTTGGGATCTATATATATAGCATTTCTCTACTGTTATAACAACATCAAATGATACAATCTCTATAATATCGCAGAGGCAACTATGTATTATGTATTCACATATTTTTACAATCTCTACAGTTAGAATAGAAGTCAATCCCATGTTTCTATTCCAAAATTACTTTTAATATATCATGTATTATGTTCTTTTTATGAGATTGTGAAATCTAATTAATAAACATAGTTAAGTTGGTTGGTCAAACTATTTGGGACATGCCTACTTTTTTTCTTCTCTTACTCTCTGTTTAATCAGTAGAAACAGTCTTTTTGCACGTATATATACACCCGCACTAAGTCGGAGAATAGTTTGTCCACCAGGTGAGTCCATTTCTCTTGTATAGTGGTTAAGGGATCTCTCCCCTTGATTTGAGTTTTTGAGTTTGGTTCCTTGTTCTCTCATTTAAGACAATGCCTTCCTTTATAACAAAATTGATGCCATGTGCTGCTCAAATTAAGGGGGACATTTGCCATTATCCTAGTAAGAATAGTAATCCTTTGAAAGTTATATTTCAAGAACAAATCATAGGGTTTCATGAAAAACTATTCGAAACACACCCCCTCAAATTTTTATTTATTTATTTATTTTTTGTGACTCCTCTACAATGACAGAAATGTACAATGGTCATGCAATTTTTTCGATTAATAACCTTTCTGATTAGAAAAACTCAGCAGTAGAATTCAAAATATCGCAGAATTTGAAAATACTAAACTTGGCCACTCAGCGGAAATTCTTTAATGATTTCATCTAAGAAGTAGAGACCCACTGTTTTCGGAACTCAGAACTGTTGTTTACTAATATCCTAGAATTCCATAAAACCCTGGCTCCACCTCCACAGGTGAAATAAAGCGAATGACAATCTATCATGACTTTTTTTTTCCTGCCCACAGTTCCTGATAGGAGAATATACATGAATTGGTATCTCCGTATTGAAATTGTTGTTGAAATATGTGTAATTTAGAATTAAATAATGTTATCTATATGCCGCAATCTATAATGTTATAAATCTCCGGATTAAAGTTGTTTTTTCTATCCACATTCCCCAATTTAAAATGTCATCAATATGCCTCAATATACATCAAGAAGTTAACACCAAGACCTAACTTTTTTCCTCCAAAACCCTTGGCCGAAGCTCTCCACTCTCTCAAAACTTCAGCCCACTTTGTGAACGACAGATGAAACCGAAATTCAAACCCCACTCATAGGTGTCTTCATGAGAAAACACCTCCACAAATGCCTAAATTATCACCATCGTCACTTTTGATAATTGGATTTCCAAATGTGGAGAGCCTCTTTCTTTTTTATTATCAAAATCCTTTGAGAAGTACAGAGATTTCTTATGGTGTTCTGTATGTTATTGCCACAGATAATATAAAAGCAAGTAAAATGGTTTTTGCCTCTCTCTTGTTGACCCTGTTTGGGCACATGGGTGTGTTCAGAAATTCTATTAATGCTTTTGTCACTACTCATGTTTGTGTCCCGGTTAGGTGATAAAATAGCTACCTGGTTCCAATATCTCCTAAAATATCCATGGTTGAGAATCCATGTGTCCTAAAATGCACCTTCCTTTCTTTTCTTAAAATTGCTTCCACGTTATCAAAGGACCTGAGATTTATACATCCAATTCTTTGAAGCATGGCATTTTTTGGTCTGGTTGCTGGCAGTTGGACATTGGCACGCATGGACAGCTTCTTGATGCCAGGCGAGGAAAAAGTACAGGGCGAAGAAAACAAAATGGAATCTTTGTAATCCTCAAACATAGCAAGGGCAAGATGCCATTAAATGTACCGAGTGAGAACTTATAGTATCATTCCCAAATGCCTTCCTTACTAACCATCTTCTTTAGTGTCTTGCATTTTTAGCATAGGAAAGTATGAGTAAGGAGGCAGCAGCCCAAGCAAAAGTTGGAGTGGACATAGGAACCTTATGGAAAGCATTTTCTGAAGATTTGAAACTTTTGCTCCCCAAAGTAGTTCCAAATTTTATCAAAGATGCTGAGGTGGTGGAAGGAGATGGAGGTCCCGGCACTGTTTTCCTCTTCAGTTTCTCCACTGGTAAGGTATTTTTTTCTTTTAATAGTCCTCAGTTTGTGTTTTTTCAGCAATTGGAGATGTAATTATTATTAATTTTTGAATAATATTTGCCACAGATGCCTCAACCGTGAGGTTCCAAAAGGAGAAAATTGTGGATTTCGATGAAACTCTGCATCAAATTGGTCTGGAAGTGATTGAAGGAGGCCCCTTAAATCATGGATTTACATTGTACAAGACTGTATTCAGACTAACCAAAACTGGAGAGCAGGAGACTCTGATCGATGTCAAGGTTGTGTATGAAACCGAAATTGCAGAACCTCACATGCCATCCGGGACTGTGAAGAAGGTGTTAGTTTTTGTTGGGTGTCTGGAAAGTTTCCTCTTGAATGGCAATGCTTCTTAGTTTTATCTTGTCTCAGGACCTCCATTTTTTAGGCTTCAACATTATGCGTCACACGGAGTTAGCCTCTAAAATCCAACTTTGTTTTATAGTGGTCATCTTGTACTCTGGAAGGAGAGAGAGAGAGAGAGAGGAAAAAAAAAAAGCTATTCTGGTGATTTTGGCTGTGGCTTTCTTTCATCATATGTTGACAGGCTTGTTCTTCAGAGAATTGTAGCTTCAAGCAGAAATGTTTCATAGCACAGTGATCTCTAGAGTAAAATGCAATTGGCAACAATCTTGCGTAGTGTCATAGCGCAAGCTTGGCAATACAAGTTGGCATCAACCTCAAATCAACAAGCTGTAAATTATTGAAATATTGTACAAGCAGTCACAAAATTTTGTCGCAAATTATGTTTGTTATCGTGTATGCACTATAAATGGTTTTAGTATCCTACTTTAAAATCTAGATTTCTGTTGATTGGTTTAAATGGGGTGAGATATTCATGGATTTTTATTTGACTCGCTCATTCTTAATCTATAAATTACACCAAGACGACAAGGGATGTATGGTGTTATAATAGAAGTGAAGATCAAGTTCCTATTTCAAATTACCTCAAAATTTTGAATTCTTTTTTTGTCTTAAACCGATTAAATCTCGTTTTTATCATACATATATATATATATATAATTCAAATTCAAGAATTTACTTAGGGATACTAGTGTCTCACTACTAAATTCAAGATCTTATATTTCAGTGCATGATAACAATAGAGATTATAAAAGATTTATTTCTTAAAAATTTAACTCGATTAGAATTAAATTTAACCCAATGTTTTAAAAAATGAAAATAATAAAGATCTAATCGAAGAACAAACGATTCTCCATAAGAATACCTCAACATTTTTCTTTGTGCGCGTTCTGTAATTCTGCTTCCTTTTTCCCTTATCATTTGACTTTTTTCATCCCTCCCTCTCTCTCTCCATATACATTTATCCATTTAGTTGTTGTTGTTGTCGGCTTTCTTTCTTTTTTTAATGATTGAATGTAAGAAAGAGTAAAATATTAATTAGTTTACGATTGACAAAATTTTACCATCTTTATTATTGTTATTATTATTATTTTGCTTTTGGTGGTTGTTTTTAATTATATAGCTATGAAATTTAAAATTATTATTTGATTATTTACTTTTTAAATATCATTATTGATATAATAATAAACAATTTTAGTACCGTGAAAAGAACAAATAATTCAGTTTAAAAATTATTTTTATTATTTTGTTTAACACAGTCTTCTTCTCTATTCTTTTTTGAGATTTCGTATTCGAATTTTTTTTTTAATCCAAAAAAATGAGGAGGGTGAAGACTTAACCAATCTCATGCGGGTTTAGTAACAAAATATTAAAATCTTTTAATCAAGATTTTAATTTAATTATTGAAAATAAAAAATTAGAGTGGGTTAGTTTTAAAATTAAGTCTTATACTGTTCGACCTGGTGGAGACTTACTGCTTATTTTATTATTTTATAAATGGTTTTTTTTTGGACTTTTTTCAATTTATTTCGGAGAAAGCCCAACCCGTAATTTTGGGCCGACAATGGCATCAGGACCACTATTTACTGCCATTCCCTCCAATCTTATTTCCCATCAACTTACAAAAAAGTCGCCTCGGGCTCAGGCACCACCAACATGGAGAGGCGTAAAATCCAAACCCGCTTCACCAAATCTGTCTTCAATCTACTCGGACCTGGAAGGTGCGTTAGTCTTCTGAACTCCTCATCTGAAGCTATACACATTGTTGTTCAAATTTTGACCAGGCTATGAAAAATTAGGGCTTCAATTTAGTTCCACATTTGATCATTAATCTTCATAATCCATCACGAAGGGTGGCCGCAAATTTGGATATTTTTTCTAGGTTTGTGGTTATTCTGGTGTCATTGGGTTGTATTTAGGGTGATTTTGAGTTCTAGGGTTTGGGTTGTCTATGGCGAGTGAGAAAACCCTAGGCACAAAAATGGAGAACCCTGGTTCGGATGGGTCGGTATCGAAGCGTTCATTGAGGAAAAAAGTGGCTATAAGGAATTATGATGAGAATTTGATGGATGAGCTGATAGAGAATCATTTGGGCGGGGCATTGAAGAAAAGGATCAGGACTAAGGTGGATTTGGAGAAAGAGACTGAAACTGAGGCCATGATAGCACTCTCTCTTGGATTTCCCATAGATGCTTTGCTTGAAGAGGAGATTCAAGCTGGGGTTGTGAGAGAGTTGGGTGGGAAAGAGCAAAATGATTACATTGTTGTGAGAAATCATATACTTGCTAAGTGGAGGGGTAATGTTCGGATGTGGCTTTCGAAAGGGCAGATTAGGGAAACTGTGAGCAGTGAGTATGAGCATTTGCTCAATTCAGCCTATGACTTTCTTTTGTACAATGGGTATATCAATTTTGGGGTGTCTCCTGTGTTCACATCTCAGATTCCCAGTGAGGCAACCGAAGGGTCTGTGATAATTGTTGGTGCTGGGCTTGCTGGATTGGCAGCGGCGAGACAACTCTTGTCTTTTGGTTTCAAGGTGGTTGTTTTGGAGGGAAGGAACAGACCGGGTGGAAGAGTTTATACTCAGAAGATGGGTCGTGAAGGAAAGTTTGCTGCTGTGGATCTTGGTGGAAGTGTTATAACCGGTATCCATGCCAATCCTCTTGGAGTTTTGGCTAGGCAATTGGCTATTCCACTTCACAAGGTGAGAGATAAATGCCCCTTGTACAATCCTGAAGGTGTACTAGTTGATAAGGAAATAGATACCAGGATTGAGATTATCTTTAACAAGCTGCTTGCTAAAGTAACTGAAGTGAGACAGATTATGGGTGGATTTGCAAATGACATATCGCTAGGTTCGGTTTTGGAGACTCTTAGGCAATTGTATGCTGTGGTTAGAACTACTGAAGAAAGGCAACTTCTAGATTGGCATCTTGCTAACTTGGAATATGCAAATGCAGGGTGTCTTTCAAATCTTTCGGCAGCTTATTGGGATCAAGATGACCCTTATGAAATGGGTGGGGACCACTGCTTCCTTGCTGGGGGAAATTGGAGGTTGATCAAGGCATTGTCTGAAAAAGTTCCTATATGTTATGGAAAAACAGTTCACACCATCAGATATGGGAATGAAGGTGTAGAGGTTCTTGCAGGCAGCCAAGTTTTCCAGGCAGACGTGGTTCTCTGCACTGTTCCTCTTGGGGTCCTTAAGAAAAGAGCCATCAAATTTGAGCCAGAATTACCTGAAAGAAAACTTGAAGCCATTGACAGGTTGGGGTTTGGGTTGCTTAATAAGGTGGCTATGATTTTTCCTCATGTTTTTTGGGGAGAAGACCTTGATACATTTGGTTGTCTCAGAAAAGAGAGCCATAGACGGGGAGAATTCTTCTTGTTCTACAGTTACTATACTGTCTCTGGGGGTGCAGCACTTATTGCACTTGTAGCTGGAGAAGCTGCACAAAGTTTTGAAAACACAGATCCTTCCACTTTGCTTCATCGCGTTCTTTCTGTCCTTAGAGGTATTTAATAATGTTTAGTAGTGAAAATATTACTTTAACTATCAGATTCATAGCGATATAATTGTAATATAAAGTTAATTACTTTATTGTTATTATAAATATGTTTATTTTATTTTATTTTTTAATTCATTTTATATATTATTATTTAAAAAAACTCCGTCACGGTCACAAGCCCAAGTAAAAGAATAGGATTGTGGTAGGTTGACAATCAGTGTAAAATCTTTTGTCAAAATTGAAAAATAGGAGTCAAATATAGAAAAATTTTTGGGTGTTTCCTCCTCAGTGATATACTAAATCGAATTCCGAGTGTAGTGATAAGTTAGCAATGGACCCTAGGGTGCGGGTAAATAAATTAGTTGATGAAAATAGAATTCGCCTAACCACTTGAAATATAGGATCCTTAATCGACAAGTTAGGAGAAATAAGAGAAGTAATGAATAGACGAAAGATTGATATCATGTGTTTTCAAAAAACTAAATGGGTGGAAAAAGGGTTAAAGTAATTGAGTTTTATGACCATAAGTTTTGATACATAGGTAGGGATTAAACTAAAAATGGAGTAGGAATGATTGTACATAAGGATTTATGAGAGAATGTAATAGAGATAAGGAGGAAGGGAGATAAAATTATACTTTTCAAGTTAGTTAATGGAGAAAATATAATTAATATAGTTAATATATATGCACTCCAAATAGATATAAATGCAATTAGTAAAAAATAATTTTGGAAGGATTTAGATGAGTTTATACAAATCATACCTAGTGGAGAGAAGTTATTTATTAGAGGAAACTTAAATGAACATATAAGAGAGAATAATGAGGGATTTGAAGCTATACATGGAAATATTGACTTTAGTAGTAGGAATGAGACGAGATTTATCATTTTAGAGTTTGCCATAGCATTCGATTTGATACCTATAAAAGCATTCTTCAAGAAAAAAAAAATCACACATAGTCACATATAGAAATGGGTTGATTGCCAACTAAATAGATTTTTTCCTCACCAGAATGGATGATAGAATGACTTGTAAAAATTGTAAGGTTAAATCAGGGGAAAGTATAGCTACTCAGTATATGTTTTTAGTTTTAGATGTACGTGTGCATAAAAGACAAGAAATATTGTCTATTTGTGAAATCAAGAATTAAGTGATGGAATCTGAAAGAAAAAAAGATGACTTTTAGAGACAAATTAATTCAAGTATCAAGTTGGTCTGTTAATAATGATTCAGAAACAATGTAGAAATAGATGTCTAATAATATTAAGAGTATAGATAGGAAGGTTTTAGACATATCCGAGGGTCAGGTCGCAATAGGTAAGGAGTTATAATGATAGAACGAAAAAATACAAACTACTATTCGAACCAAATGAGAGTGTTATATGGATCTTAAAAGTAATAGAAGTAACGATACATATGAAAAATATAAAAGTGCAAAAAAAAAAAAAACATATGAAAAGGATTATTCAAGAATCAAAGAATAAGGTGTATGATGAATTATACAAAAAACTAAAAACTAAAATTGGAGAAAATGAGATTTACAAAATTGTCAAATTAATGGAAAGAAAGAGAAAATATCTAAATGGTGTTAGGTGTATTAAGAGTGAAACTAATAGTATGTATGTAAGAAATAAAAACATAAAAAAGTGTTGGAGGGATTATTTTAATAATCTTTTTAACGTTGAGAGTACAAAAGATATTGAAAATATCAAAATACTTGTCGAAGAGATTAACAGAGATTTTAAACGTAACATTTGTTCCCATGAAGTAAAGAAGGTTTTAAAGAGAATGAAAAATAATAAAATCATAAGACCTGATGATATCCTTACTGAGGTGTGAAAATATTTAGGTGAATTTGGTATAATAATGTTAACGGATCTTTTTAATAAAATTTAATGAACCAAGAAAATGTCCTGAAGAGAGAGTACATTTGTACCACTATATAAGAATAAAGGAGACATAAGATTGTTTCAATTATAAAGAAATTAAATTTATGAGTCACACTGTGAAATTATGAGAGAGAGTGATAGAATATAAATTGAGATTAAAAATAAGTGTGTTTCAGAATCAATTTGAATTTATGTCGAAACGATTCACCATTGAAATAATTCGATTGTTAAGATTTTTTATGGAAACATTTAGAGTACAGAAGAGAAATTTACATATGATATTTATTGACTTAGAAAAAAGCATACGATAGGGTTTCTAAAGATATGGTGTTGCGGGAATTATTGAAGAAAAAGATTTCTTTGAAAGACATTAATTTTATTAGAGGTATGTATGAGGGTGTTGTAATCAATGTAAAAATTTGCGTGGGTCTGATTGATAGCTTTCCTATTAGCATTGGATTTCGTCAAGGTTCGGTATCAAGTCCCATCTTTTTAGCAGTAGTGATAGATGAGATCATAAAAAACATTTAAGATGAAATACTATAGTGTAAACTGTTTGCAAATGATATAGTATTTGTTGATAAACTAGAAAGGATATCAGTATTAAATTAGAGTTATGGAGAGACACATTGGAATTCAGAGGATTTAGATTGAACAGATCAAAAATTGAGTATATGAGTTGTACGTTTAGTGACAATCATCAAAATAGTGAAAAAACAATTAGATTAGAAGGAAAATAGTTGTCAAAAAGTGAACATTTTAGATATTTTGATTCTATCATTCAAAACGATGATGATATAGATGAGTATGTGAATCATAGGTTTCAAGGGGATTGGATGAAATAGAAAGGAATATTTAGAGTTTTTTGCGATCACACGATACCATTGCATTTGAAGGGAAAGTTTTATATAACCACAATAAGACTTATACTTTCGTATGATACCGAGTGTTGGACCATTAAACAGTAATAAGAGTATAAAATGACTATAGTTAAAATGAAAATATTTAGGTGGATGTATAGTAAAATTAGAAAATATAAAATTAGAAATGAAGAGATATATAATAAGTTGAAATTTAGTTCAATTGTGGATAAAATACGTGAATATTGTCTGAGATAGTTTGGATATATGCAATGAAAACTCAAAGATACATCAGTGAGGAGGATCAAGAACTTATGGTTAGTTTGATTGGGGTGAAAAGTGAAAGAAAAAAGAAAGGTGAAGTAAAAGTGGAAAGAAATTATATTTTTCACTCGTTTAGTAAGGAAAGAAACGTGGAGGGAAAGTAAAAGTGGGATGTAATCCATTTTCTTCTTTTTAAAAAAATATTTTTCATCCTAAAGTGGACGGAAATGGAATGAAATAAAATTTTTGGACAAATTTGTATTTTTTCTTTTTTAATATTTACGAAATTATCCATTATTTTTTTTCTATTTCAATTTTATTTAATATAAAGTAATAAAATTTAAATTATTTCGTCAATTTTATTGGACAAATTATTTTTTCTAATTTTACTTTTTTATATTAATATTCTAATTTTATTTAATATAAAATAATAATGAAAATAATTTATAGAAAATAAGAAAAATATCTTAAATAACTATTTTTTAGAAAAAATAATATTTTTAGAAAAGTATTTTAAATTAAAAAAATTATGCGGTGAGAAATATTAAAAATATTATTTTATAAGGGTATAATAGTAAATAATGTGGTATTTCTTTTCACTTTTTATTCTAACTAAAAAAAAATGTACCATTCATTTTCTTTTCTTTTATCCCTAATAAACAAAAATGAAAGAATTATAATTATTTCCATCAGGTGAAGTAAATTTTCTCCTTCCCCTTCACCTTCCCCCCTCCCTCTTTCCCTCCCATTCCGCAAACCAAACTTACCTTTAAATATAATAAATTTAGTAAAATATAGAGGTGGACAGTTAAAAATTTGGATGTAAATTATCCATAAAGACATGATAGTTAACGGTTTAGTTGAGGAGATGGTTTTGATAAAAATGAGTGATATAAGAGAATTCGCACAAATTAAATCAACACATTTGTTTTTAGTCTACCTGATATTTGTCTCTCATGACCGATTTTAAAATTTAGGATTAAGGTCCAGATAGTTATTATGTAGTGAAAATATTAGATCTTCCACTAATTTGACCACCGCAAATTGTGCCCTTGGGCGCACATGAAGACATATTTTCTGAATGTCATTTTTAGTTTCATTTTTGGTGTCTATCTCTGCTGAAAGTATTGCTGTTCAAGTCTGGACTCTTACAGATGTTTTGTCATTTCCAGGTATATACAGCCACAAGGGTGTCGAAGTGCCTAATCCCATTCAGACAATATGTACCAGATGGGGTAGCGACCCTCTTTCTTATGGTTCATATTCTCATGTCAGAGTTAAGTCATCTGGCAGTGATTATGATATCCTTGCAGAGAGTGTGGGAAGCCGGCTCTTCTTTGCTGGTGAGGCAACAAATCGACAATATCCGGCTACCATGCATGGGGCTTTTTTAAGCGGCTTAAGAGAAGCATCCCGCATTCTCCAAGCCACAAGGGTTCAGCAAAATTATTCCAGGAAGAGCATTCAAAAAAATATTGTGCCAAGTAACGATATGCTTGAAGATTTCTTTCAGAATCCTGACCTAGCGATTGGGAAGCTGTTGTTCATATTCAATCCTCTCACAGAAGATCCAAATTCGCTGGGTCTTATGAGAGTTACTTTTGGGGAGGTCAGTAGTGACTCTAAACATGATCTTGGTTATACAAAAGATTCGGAGAACCTCTGTCAAAAGTCATCTGATCAGCCATTGCAGCTTTATTCAGTGTTGTCTCGTGAACAGGCACATCAGCTACAAATGGTGCCTGGAGGGGATAAAACCAGATTGTTGTATCTAACAGAAAATCTTGGCTTGAAGCTGATGGGGCTTAGTTCCTTAGGAAATTTTGTTAACAACTTAATTTCTAGCATTGTTGGTGCAAGGAGAGGCAGAGGAAAGTACCGGATTCCTGCAGGACAACAACAGAATTAGCATTCAGTTGAAATACGTCCGGGTAGCTTGTGTATTACCTTGGATTGCTTTGTCTGTAACTTTCAAGCAGGGATCTTTGAAGCATGGTAGGCCTTTGCTCCTTTGTGCATCCTTTATGATTGATGGAAATTACAGGATTAGTGAAGAGTCTACCCTTTAGAAGCAACTTCTCCAAATTGTTACTGTAGATAAGTTTTGTACTCCAAAGTTGCAGAAAGTGTACAGGAGCAGAACTCATAGTGGGAGGCCAGGCATAAAATGTAGTGTAATGCTTCTGCTTGGGCCATGAGTGTATTATCATGGATTTCAAGACTCAATTTGTTGGTTTACATGATCCACCTCCCCCCCTCCCCCCCAAAAAAAAATTCTGTTTTGATTTTTTTTTTTTTTGTAAAGACTGTAATAGTGCAACACCAAAAGGTTTTGTTAATTGTGGTTTACAGTTTCTTAATAAACTTCTAGTTTCTTACATTCAATTGTATACTTAATTAGTTAAGAGTTGCTGATTTACTTTTCCTGGATCTATGTTTTATAAACAATGTTTCATCAAGATTCGACATTAAATCTTATTCATTTTACAATAATAATAGACGAAATCATAAAAAATATTTAAGATAAAATATTATGGTATATATTTTTTTATAAATGATACAGTGTTAATTGATAAAATTAGAGGGAGTATTAGTACTAAATTAGAGTTATAGAGTGTCGCACTAAAATTTAAAACATTTAGATTGGACAGATCAAAAACTGAGATGTAGGTTTAGCAGCAATCATCTCAAGAAATAATAATTAGGTTAGAAGAAAAAAGCTTATTAAAAATAAACGTTTTAGATATCTGGATTCTATCATTTAAAATGATAATAATATAAATGGAGATGTGAATCATAGAATTCAAGTGAGTTCAATAAAATAGAAAAGAGTATCCGGAATTCTTTACGATCGTACGATACCATTATATTTGAACGTTGAATCATTAAACAACAATAAGAATACAAAATGGTTGTAATAGAAATAAAAATGTTTATGTGGATGTGTGATAAAATTAAAAAAAATAGAATTAGAAATAAAGAGATACGTAATAAGTTGAAAATTAATTCAATTGTGGATTAAATGCGAAAATATCATTAAGATGGTTTAAATATATGCAACGAAAATCCAAAAGCGTACTGGTTAAGAGGACTGAGAGTTTAAATATAGAAAATTTAATAATACGTAAAGATAAACTATTGAAAATTTGGATATAAGTAAAAATATGATATTTAAAAATTTATTCAAGGATATGGTTTTGAATAGGAATAAGTGACATAAGAAAATCTATATAAATTAAATAAAATTTTTTTTAATAATTTTTATCTTTTAAATAATCGATTTTAAAATCTATGATTAAGCTATAAGGTATTGTTGTTATCGTTGTAGTTAGAATGTTTTAGATACAAAATATCAGCTTCATTTGTACGCGCTGCACGAAATGCCAGTGAGAGTGAGCTTCCGGGAAGTAAAGGGTAGTTCTGAGCGCCCTTTCTATGGTCTTTGGAACTTTGTACCATGAAGACCAGGTTCTATTTCTAATAATCCTGGTCTTATGAAATTCACCTAAACCTAATTTCTGACTTGTGTTAAATCCCGCTTACCTATTTCTGTTGCTTAGAGATGTACCTTTCCCTAACTGGAATAGATGAGTGTTGCACAGCTACAGGAATATTTTTCTTCTAATTAGCACATCTTATTCCTGAAAGCAGGAGTCCATGGATAGGGTACTCTGGTAAGGAATGCAGGTGCATCAGAAAAAAGCATGAGTTTCATTTTTGAGAAAATCTTTGGTTCATGCCAATAAACAGTACACAAGGCAATGACACTTATTACACGCAAGATGTGAAGGAAACAAAGACTGCGAAGTTAGCATGCATTGCACTGTAATAGGAGAAGTCCTACTTGCTGATAAATGTGAAGGAACTGAAAAATTGAAATTTGGATGCCATTTCTTGACTGCCTTGTATACAATACAGAGAGAGACAGCAATTGGATGAATCCAGCCAATCAAAACCCCACGTTTTGGAAAAAATCCAGGCATGCACGGCAGCTGCAGTCCTCGAAATGGCACATATCGCACCCAAGGCAGATGCACCTCCTGCACCCCTGGCATGAAATAGCTCTAGGACACCCACAAAGAGCCTTGCGTGAAAAACGTTCTTCTTCAGTTTCACATGTCAAACTGCAACATAGTTGGAACATTTGAAACAAAGTGAATTGGCATAATCAGAAGATTATGCATGTTATGTAAATTTCTACGTCAATAGGCTCACCTTCCATCAACCGAATCAGTGCATTTCCACATTTTATTATTAGAAGCATCATGGTAGATTCTGCATTGAATTTTGCTTCTTCGTTCAAACCTGCGCTCCTTGTTACACTTGCTGCATTTGATGAACTCATCACGGTGAACCAGACTGGGGAGTTTGCGCTTGCATGAACTCTCACTTTCGTTTGGCTTGTAGTACTTGAGCAACACAGTTTCTTTTAGAGGAACCTTGTTGCCATCCATGGTTGTCACCCAAATACTGTGCAACCAATTACTTTGCCCTCTCTTTGGTGTATGTTTTATAAATGCCGCAGGGCTCAGGTTTCCTACGCATCAAAGTTACATTCTATAATAACCAAAGTGATGGAATTCTTCATTTTGGAAAATGATTTTTGTCATAAAAATCCTCGCATTAAAAAGTTAATAGAATTATTTAATAAGAGCTTGCTCCTTTAGTTCATAAAAAATAAAAGTACTTATAATTAGTTAAAAAGAAAATAAGAATTCAAGAAAAGGGCAGAGAAGAGTCTATTGTTAGCAGAGCTGAAATTGTTCTTTTGACAAGTGGCAGAAACTAAATTTCCACAATTATTAATATTAGACTTAGGAATTTCTGGTAGGATGCACATGTAGTTTACATTCAAATTCCAACAATTAATTTCATTCTATATCAGAAGTCAAATTTTATGTGCATCAAATACTAGGTAAGTTGGTACAAGAAAAACTACAAAAGGACTCTCCATCAATGTAGAATCAACACAAAAGCACTACACCCAAAAAAAAAATAATAAAAAAAATTAATGTTTAAACTTCAAAGAAGTTCCTTTGTAGCATGACTAGATATATAGACCAAAGCCCACTAATATGTGGAGCAAAGTTTGTTTTAGGGCTTGTGAAAGAGCACATTTGAGGAGATATATAAGTTTTTCTTGAAGAAAAAACAATCAAGTCAGAAAGGTAGTCACTTCAAAATCTTTCTTGCTGAAAGTTCCTTTTTAATGAAAAATAGTGATCCTAAATAGGCCCTTTGTTTGTTTTTGTGTGTGTGTGTGTGAGAGAGAGAGTGAGAGAGAGAGAACGAGCATACTTAACGGGCAGCCAGGAAAGCATTCACAGTTGATAAGAAGTCCACCACTAGCATATACTCTAAGCTTGCCAACATAATCACCAAACCCACTACTTCTGCAACCGCAAGTTACTTCAATATGATCTCCTCTTCTCTGCAGGTCATATATATCTGCCAACTCTTTGTCAGTGAAAAATGGAGTATCACCAACATCCCCATTTACATTCTCCATCAATCCTTCTCCCCCTGTGACCCATATGTAGAAACAAATAAGGACAATGCCCACAAACACCAATTCTTTTTTTTTTTTTTTTCAAATTGTGCATTCTCTTATTAATTACTTTTACAAATAACTACTTGTTGTGTGCAAATCTTAATGACAAACATTCCTCTATGCAGAAAACAATTGATGATTGATTTTAAAAGCACTGCCCTTGGTTAATGCAATCTAATAGATTTTTTTTTTTTTAAATATTTGCGCTTTACATTTTTTAAACAAATGATTAGAGGGATGTTGATAATGGGTTTAATAATAGATTTTAAATATTAAATTTGTCAGGCAACATTTTGAGAAAATTGTTAAACTCTTAACATAAAGAAGTAAATAGTCCTGCCAAAAAATCTTGTAAAGAAAGAAGAACGAGTAGAGATAGATTAACTAAAGCAAGAAAGTGGATTCTGTTAAAGATTTATAAGTTTGAATAATTCAAGACAAACATGAGTAGGGATTTGATGGAGCACATAAACACAATCTTTCATACCTCGAGTATATCCGGAAATTAGTTGATCTTTCGCTCCGCCTATCTGCAACTTAAAACTTCTTCACAGTTTTGAACGCCGTAAAAACTATTATTATTATTTTCTCTTATACTGAATTATTTTAAATTTAAAATCAGCTCTAAGAAAGAATAGAGAATTATGTTTAGATGAATTTTTTTTAACAAAATGTTTCAAATGAGACTAGCCTTCATTTATAGAACACGAGGTTCATCGCCATTTATTAGGGTTTTGAAAAGTGTTGTGGTGAAATCGCCTACCGCGGCGGAAGCTATGAATTTTCAATTAAATCATATGTCTCACATTCATTGTATAATCCACTTTAGAGCAATTATAACCTAATGTTTCCTTCTCTTATCTGCCCGCCTATTTTTTTTTTTAAATTTATCTTTTATTTTAATATTTACGTTTTATTGAATGGATGTTTTATTGAGGCGTGTTTAATGTTTGATCAAGAGAGGAAAAATTAAATGTCCAAAAAAGAATCGATGCAAACAAAGATCAGTGTCGTTTGAAATTGACTGATGAGAATATTTTATTTATTTTTTTATAATAAGTTGCCAGCTAATAATTTGAAAAAACAAATTATCTTGAATTAAAAGTGTCGAGGATTATCTACCATAATCTTGCTTTTTGGTGAGTTGGGAGACATATTTTGCTTGTGAAAATCCATTATTATTTCATGTGACTATGGGTGATCCTAGCAGTATTAATGGCTGAAGTTCAAAACAATAAACAGGAATTATTGAATTTTATTATTGTCAGACCTATGATAAATTAAGCTAACGTTGCTTCTCATAACCCACGATCATTTTCATATACTTTAAGATTTATCTTAACATGGGTTATGTTGAACACATGTTAGATGCGTTTATTATCCGATAAAAAAAAATTAAATATCAAACAAAGAATTAATAAATACAAAAATTGGCGACATCTGAAGTTTATCTTATAGGAAGAAATTATTATTATTATTAGACCTACTTTAAATTTTAAATTTTGAATTTTATTATTATTTTTAGACCTATTTTTAGTTTACATATTCAATTGTAGCCGAGATGCAACTAAAGGAAGGAATTTATTTCCTCTGTCCAAATTTCTTGGTTTCCAATTGGGAAAATCCAGCCGCTTTTGATGGGACATAACATCCATTTTTCTATCACTGCTTGCTAAATACATAAGAAAAATATTTGAATTTTAAATAATATGAATGAATTTGTTAAGTAATGTACAATTTATTAATTATTGCAGCTTCAATTAAATTTACTAAGCTACCCAGAGGGGTATAAATGTCAAATAAAAGAATTAGTAAATGCAAGCCACAGCAAAAAAAAAAAAAAAAAATAGAAGAATCACCGGCAAATATATCAGCGAGAATAAGAATTTTAAGTTAATTATTATTAATAATAATTTTTGCCAATAATATATATATATTTAAGTGGATCGCCTGGACTAGAAAATTTCGTTTGCGTTGTCTCGTCGGAGAACGATGCAGGCCTTATCCTGCGCCATCTCTGCTTATCCTGCGCACCTGCTCAACAAAACCGGACCCAAACCCATTGCTTCACTTTATTCAAACTCTGTCTCGCTCTCTTTCAATCACAATCCTCTAGTTCCGGAAGTAAAAAAGACTCTAGCCCCCAAACCCTAGTTTAAATCAATTTCATTTCGTTTTAATTTATTTCCCTTGAATTTGGGTTTAATGGGTTTGTGTAATGCAGGTAGTTGAAGCGGCGGATTCATTGTCTTCGGAATTTAGGGCTGTGGAAAATTTGGTTGCGTACAATACGGGTCGGGTTCTTAAGGCATTCAAAAACGCCCGGGTCGGGTCTCATGTGAGTTTGTTTTCTATTTGGTGGAAAAAAGTTTGATTTCTTCATTTTAATTTTTTCCCCCTTCTTTGGTGTTTCAGAATTGTATGTATCATGTGAACTTTCATTATCTATCATAGTTCTTTACATAGAAAGGAAATCTTTATAGTGAAAAAAAAAAAAAACTCTAGAAAAAATGATGGCTTCTGGTGACGAAACAGTGAACTTGTGTGGTGATTAACAAATGGTTTGATCCTTAAAATAATTATCGACCCATTATGATCTTATTATTCATGCAAATGTATGTGATATATATATTTTTTTAATAAATTTTAACAATACCCTAGATTTTATTAATTTGGTGATTGACTTTTTCGGTCGAAATCGATTGCTCAGGATAATCATGCTATAACGGGTGAATTATGTTTGCATAAATGAGAATGGGAAACTGATGGATTATCCAATTTTATTACTGGCATGAGATTAGGGTTATGTATTTGACTCACCGCACATCCAACCCCCAATTGGCTTTCTATCACACATTGACAATGGTGAAAAGTGATTTGCAAATTCTGAAAATTTGCATCCTAAAATGTTGTATATATTGTAATAAGTAATTTAATTTGCACGTGGCAAAGCGGAAAAATGTTAATGAATTTGGTGACTGCTAGGCTGGTTATTCATCTTTTTTTTTCTTTTTTCTTTTTTTAATTTCCAGTTTTACAAGGCTTTATGTCAATATTAAAATTTCACCATTTTGTTGCAATTATTTAACATGGAAGACATTTGAAGAATTATTTGGTTGAGAAACTAGTAGAAAGATTGTTTCTTAACACAGAAAAGGTGAAGAAATAATGACCCTTAATTCGTGTCCAAAATAAATGTGGGTGTAAATGTGTAGCACTGATCTAATTTAATTTAGGTTAGACTTTGTTCCCCCCAACATCTTCAAGTTTATAGGCATTCCGACTGGTTTATTACACTTGACTATTACTTCCTGTTCATGTTTGTGTCATTTAGCATATAGTTGTCTATTGCTCATCCTGTCTCTGGGCGTTGCTGGTCTGGGATTGGATACTTTTCTAAGTTACATTTATTATCTCGCTCCTTTTCTGATTCCACTATTTTAATAACTTTTCTTTGGTAGAATTTGGAACCTCTTATTTTGATGAGGATCTTAAGCGTTTGCTGGCTCGTATTTTGTCTTCTATAATCTGCTTTTGACAAGAATGGTTGCATCAGCACTTTGCAGGGTGCACCGGCTATGGTCATGATGAAGCAGGGGGACGTGAAGCACTTGATCAGGTCTTTGCTGAAATTTTTGGTGCCGAGTCCGCTATAGTTCGTTCACAGGTTAGCTACTTGTGCTTCTCTGTTTCCTTGTTTATCTGAAAATATCTGATACCTTCTTAATGCTTTCTACTCTTTACCATTAGTTTTTCTCAGGCACTCATGCTATCACCTGTGCTTTGTTTGCTCTTCTAAGGCCAGGAGATGAGGTAAATTATGGCACATTCCTTGCTGCTTCCCTCACTTATGAACATCTTCTGAGTAATATCTTCTCTAGGATTCTAGATGTTGACTGACTTAATCTTCAGCTTTTGGCGGTTGCTGGTGCTCCATATGACACCTTAGAGGAAGTGATTGGCAAAAGGGACTCTCATGGAATGGGCTCCCTCAGAGACTTTGGTGTTGAATATAGAGAAGTACCTGTAAGATACCCCACGTGGTTCAAAAGGCAGAAATTTTTTATCCTCCAAAGCAATCTTCCTACTAACATATATAAAGTCTCAGCTTGCTGCAGATGGTGGGTTAGACTGGGTTGCACTTCCTGTTGCCATAAAGCCTCAAACAAAATGTGCACTCATACAGCGGTCATGCGGCTATTCATGGCGGAAGAGTTTGAGTGTGAGGGACATAGAGAGAGCAATAAAAATTATCAAGGTAAGTGGTGTTCAATGTGATTAGTTACTGCTATGCTTGTTATTCCAGAGCCGGTTTTACTTTTATCAATCATGCGAAGAACATTCCATGGGTCCATTTCTAAATATTGGCACCATTTCTAAATATTGGCACCTTCTATTTCTGTTTATGCTTTCTTAAGTATAGAAACTCCACAACATTGATTTGATCTCATGTCTAAACCACAGAAACAGAATCCAAATTGCTTGGTTATGGTGGATAACTGCTATGGCGAATTTGTGGAAAACATTGAACCTCCAATGGTGGTGAGTGCATTATTATTCTCTTTCAGCATCTACTGCAGAGTGAATTTGTTGTTACTAGTTAATGGTGGGCAGGGTGCAGATTTAATTGCAGGAAGCTTAATAAAAAACCCCGGAGGAACCATTGCGCCATGCGGTGGATATGTTGCTGGAAGTGAAAAATGGGTAAAAGCAGCAGCAGCTCGTCTCTCTGCACCTGGCCTTGGAGTTAATTGTGGCTCCACTCCTGGTGACATTATGCGAGCCTTCTTCCAAGGTTTGTTTCTTTCACCTCAGATGGTTGGCGAAGCAATCAAGGTACCGTATATCAACTTGTAATTTGTCCCATTCTTTCATATACCTCATACCAATAACTGTGTGACTTTTGTTCTCAAGGGAAGCTTTCTCATTGCTGAAGTCATGTCATCCAAAGGCTACCATGTGCAGCCACTACCTCGGTTTCCCCGTCATGATATAGTACAGGTAAATGATGCTCTACTTGATATCTTGCTAATCCTGAAAGCACCTTCTTTGTCTAGAATGCTGATCTAATTCCTTTTATTCTGCTGCTTCTCTCTCTCTCTTTCTCAAACTGTTGCTCTTTTCTCTGTGATTTTCATTTGGTCATAGAAAACTATAAGTTCAGACAGTTTTGCTGATTTTATTTTTATTTTTATTTATTTATTTATTTATTTTGCATTTTCTAAGGCTGTACAGCTTGGGAACCGAGAGAAACTCTTGGCCTTTTGTGAAGCAGTGCAAAGAAGCTCCCCAGTGGCATCTTTTACCAAACCAGTTGCAGGGTTCACTCCTGGATATGCATCAGAGGTTTGGTGGTTTCTTCTTTAATATTTCATCCTGTAATGTCCCAGATTCATGTCATTGGCAATGCTTAAATGATGATTCGCAAATCAATGGATGCATGAGTTGTCTCTATCCTAAGTTCTCTAAGGTGCAAATGGCATTATGTGGGCACCTCAGGTATAAGGATGGCAGAGAGAAAACTCTTTGTTTTTCCATCATGATTGATTAGAAGGAGGATTAGTTATAGTCTATTTTTGGATGAAATACTAAATTACATGTTTGTGTATGATATTTTTGCACCCACCTTAATGTTTTCCTTTTTTGCTAGTATTTTTAGTTTCTAAATTTGTAAAATCAATAATGGCATGTTCCAACTTTAATGTCACGTCCCAACTCTCCCATCGAGTACGAAATAATTGTTGCGTTATCTCGATATATAGGCATGACCTCCCCATATACTGGGATAGTGCCAGACATTCTAATTGTACAGTAATTCTTTCAAAACATAAACCTCCATCAAAGTAAGAAATCATATATACAACACACATGCAAGGGCCCATCTGGCCCATCCCTGTACACACATGCATGCATCGGCACACAATCGAGAGATCCCTGTAGATGCATACATGCAGTGTGGCCATCCCAGCCAATCTAGAAATCTCAGACAGTTCATAAAATTCATAAAACCGGAATAATATATCGAAATACATCATTATAATCCAAATGTCCCAATACAAGATAAAACATTTATTAAAAATAATTTCATACAAAAGAATGAATTCTCAAATCATAGTCGTTCGGATTTTACTAATACTTGCTCAACGAATTCAACCAGTATTAGTAAAATCTGCATGGTATGAGATGCACAGAACTTCCTTTCCGTGGTCCAATGATCTACAACTCCCAAAATAATTACATAATCCATACCTATCTAAAATCTCACAAAAATAAGATCTTCGTCCAATAGAAAGAGTCGCCCCTAAGTTACACTTTCTCTGAAAAATATAAATGAGAGAGGTGAGTATTTTAAATACCCAGTGAGTGGAGTGCAATGGTATGCAACATATAAATGAGGGGTGAGGGTGGTGATGCCAAATACCTGTATCAAATATAATTTAATGTCAAAGAAATTCATTCACATAAAATCATTCATATCAAACCACCATGATTCATATAATCAAATCAAACAATTCAAATTCATTTTTTCACAATATTTTGGGTGTGCTGAAATCATTATCCTACCGATGGCTGTTGGCAGGACCAGCCAAGGTTTTTTTTTTACATTTTTATAAAATCTCATTTTTACCTTGGCGTTAGCCTGGAACTCCGTAGGGTGTTACCACGTTATCCGACGGCTTGTGGAGGCTCTCCAACCCACCTCCCCCAAGCCAAATTTAACCAGCCTTAACCACGCCACTCCGATGGCTTTTCATTTTCCAGCACCACGTTACCATATTCAATTTCATAATCAATTCATACTCAATGTATAAAATAGAGCAACATTTCACAATTCATAGGAGTATTCAATCGTAATATGGTGCAAATAAATCATCATTCAAATTCAAGAGTCATGGCTTTGTCACAAAATCCATTTCAAGGCTCACTACAATCACAAAACATTTATAAATCCATTTCACAAACTCATTTAAAAATTCAATTGATAAACCATGGTTGAAAGCTTTCTCATTCATATGAAACATAGCCATTCACTCACCTCTAAGGAGGTACCCACTCCCAATTTTCACAATTCAGTCCAATAAAATTTTACTCCGATCCTCGATTGATTTTCTTAAATTCACAATCACAATTACATCAGCGATTTCCAATTATATATATATATATATATTTTAAAGACATCATCCATAGACTATTTAATTTAAAGATATTTTCCACACTGGCTTTTCCTCCCTCTTCACCTAGTCAAGCTGTTGTCATTTTCTTTTCGGTGTCTTTTTATCAGCGCTAACAATCTCCACATTTCATTCAATGTATTCTTAAAATTGCGGTTTAAAAAGAAATATTTTCCTTATATTTTCTTCTCCTTTTTTTTTTTGTTTGGGAAGAGGGGGATGACAAAGAAATTAAATCTGCAATACATACAGTTTTATCTTTTTGATTAGTGTTGATTCAAAAGCAAATTCATGCGCATTATTAATCATGATTAGATCCAGAAGAATCTGCAGAAAGGAATCAAAACATTTCAAACTCCTAATTGTCCAAAAATCATGAATGTACGTCATAATGTCATTAATAACACCAAATGTATATAGAAAAAAAATGTTCACTCTGATTTTCCTAAAATCTCCATAATTCGTAGACCTAGAGTTTTGGTTCTCTAAGGCAATTTCTTCAATCTCCCTAATACAAATTAAATATAGCAAAAACGAAGTTAAACCCAAGATTAGGGTTAGGAAATTACCTTGATTTGAAGATTGGATCGCGTTTTGGGGTTGGGTTTCAAAAACCCTAATTTTCTCCCTTCATGAAACCCTAGATTTCCACCGTTTAATTCTTTGTTTCTAGAATTGATTGAAGAATTTGGGTGTCCCTTTAGTGTGTTTAATGCAAAATGAGGTTGGTTGGTAGAAAAATTAAAGAGAGAGAGAGATTTGAGTGAGTGAGACCGAGAGAGAGGGAGAAAGAAGCAATGGCGCGAAGGAGAGAAAGAAAGAAAAAAAATATAAAGAAGACCTTTTGTGCGTGGACATCAAATTGAGAGGGTAAAATTACTGTTTTACCCCTCTCTTATGTTTAAGTGTTCAGTTAGGCTCTAAGGGCAAATTGGTCTTTTTACCTTTCCATTCTGTGCCCATTTATTTCTCCTTCTCTTGCAAATTTTCTCCCCTGTTCCACGCCAATCTCTCTTTTTTTTTAATATATTTAAATAAATAAATATATTCATATATATTCATACCCACATTATATTAAAACTCCAAATTTATCAACAATGGAATGCACTACGAATTTGCAAACACGGATGTTTTAAATATACCTAAAACTCCAATTTAATACCCCAAAATCGGAAATCAATAAAATTTAAAATTTTTCATTATATTATAAAGACGTTTAACAAAATTTTTAACACCGGATTTTCGATGTTACATTTAATGTGCAAAATATATTTTGAAAACTTGGGATATGTGTTCTAGAGTTTATATGAGATGACTAGTTTAACTTGGGTCAGTTATATTATTGAAATTGATTAGTGCTAGTGGTAACAGAACAGACTGTTGTTTAATGTGGACCAGGAAAATTTTCTCACAGCCTTAACTCTTGACACGCACTTATTTTGTTTTTACAATACTCCTTTGTGCTTCCAGTGCTTTGTCTTGTGATTACTCTGTCTGTGAACCTATTAAGTGACCTATGTACTTGCATGACATTATGATTTGGAACTTTCATGGACAATGCCACCTTCTTTTGGGTCTCATTATCATATATTTGTGAAACTTTCATAACTGCTCAACTTGAGGCTCATAATGGCTATTCATCACATTCTAAATGCGACCAAGCAGGTTATCTTTGCCGATGGCACCTTCATTGATGGTAGTACTAGTGAGCTTTCCTGCGATGGACCACTGAGGGAGCCTTTTTCTGTGTTTTGTCAGGTATATTTGCTCCCTAACATCATTATTTCACCAGGATTGAGGCTTAGTACTCTCGTTTCCTTGAATTTTGCAATGTAGGGTGGCACTCATTGGACGCAGTGGGGCATAGTTTTAGGAGAGGTTTTGAAATCCATATAATCAATCAGCGGAGCATTAATAATCACAGTACATTGGCAAACATATCCTCATGACATGACAACATTAACAAGCTTCATTAATCTCCCAGGACTTTCAATTGATATTTGGCACAGGGTAAACAAGGATGATCTTCGCCAGATTACTTATTAGGATCAAGAAGTTGGAAAGAACTCAACTTGATGCAGATCCATGGTAACAAGTTTTATGCTCCCTCTTCCCAAATAAGTTTATGTACAGTGTAATAATTCCTTTCTAATACTGCCTCGCGTCATGCATGCTCATCAACTGATAAATTAGGAGTGCAATGGTAGCTTTGAACCAGGCTCGTTTTAGTTACTTCTAGCTTATAACTCTTAAGGCGAACGGAGTTGATAAATCGGATACCTTGATTTATAATGCTTGTTTCTTTACTGTTTAGGAATGGAGATTGTGTTCGACTGTGGTGACAGGACACGAATTTCATGTAGTCGTCAAAATTTTGGCCTTGCAAAGCTGAAGAAGGCTTATTTTTTATTTATTTATTTATTTTTAAGAATGGGGTGGGATTTTGGCTTGATAATATCCTTGTATGGTAATTCTTGACCTCGCATTTAGATCGTGGAAGAGGATGTATACCCTTGCATTAGGTAAGTCCTCTCATGTTTATGCCTTGATCACTTTTGGAAGGTATTGTCAATGAGTGAAGAAAAGGGTAAGGGAGCCAGTCCCCTCTCTTCCAGTGCTCGAATGTCTTGACCCTTTAATTTGGAGGGAGGGGATGTGAATTTGCAATCAATTTCAAGTCCTACAAATTCTATTGTATGAGGAAAATAATTTTCTGAATTTGATCTCATGATACTAAAAATTTTCAGAATATTATCGTAGGGAACAAGTACGCATCATCAATAGAAAATTTCTCTGAATTGCTAATCTTTTTTTCGGAATGTATTCGTATTAAAACCTAATTTTTAATATAAATTAAGTTCTTGAGCTCCATCGATCTGTCTTTTATTAAAAAAAAAAAAAAAAAAAACTTTCACAGCTAGTGTGTTGTTGACATTGTCAGCCGTGATAAAAAATTGCGGAGAATAATTATAAGCACCAAATTTTTATTTTTCAATAAATCTATTATTATTATTATTATTATTATTATTCAATAAATGTATATTGCTTTCTTACAAGTAAAAGTTCAGGAGTAAATCATTTAAATAGAAAAAGTAAATATGATGTTTGTAAAGGGATATTTTAGTGATTACAATCTCTTTCGATAATTTTGAATTTAAATATTGATGTAATAAAAAAAAAAATTAAATTTGGTGTTCCTAGTTAAATCGTTATGAACTAAATGAAATTTTTATTATTATTTATATATATTTATCTTATATTTAATCAATATATATTTCTTCAATATATTATAATGTTGTGAGGAAATTTTACTATGGTATTAAAGCATAATAGATTTTGTTTGGTAATATATTCAATTATCTATATTTTCTATTTTAATAGAAAGTTAAATATTTTTCATTTCATTTCGTATTAATTGAATTATTTTCATTTTGTATAAATTGAATTTCTAATTACTTACTAAAATATTTTTTAATTATTTTCGCCTAGTCATTAATAAAAAAATGCTTTTCAAAGGACGATTAATCCTTATGGAACGAGTGAGAAAAAATGTAGATACTAGCATTAAATTGGCATTTAGAATTAATGATTAAATCATGTGATCGCACCCATGTGTATGAAAGCCATTTCTCATGATTTGGTCAGAGTTCTTTTGTACCTTAAGATTATGTCATAGTTGTTCTTGATCGAAGTTTAAGATTATGTCATATGTCTTTTAAGATAAAAATATTATTTTTATTGAGTTCGAGATTTTTAGAGAGAGAGAGAGAGAGCTGGGACTTCTCATCTGGGTTTCCCTAAGCCGCAATTATTTCTTTGTCGGTGCTGGCAACTGCAATCTGGAACCAATAAATCTGTGTTCTTTGCCATGGTAACACTTGTACAATCCACTGCGCATGTCTCTTCATTAAATCCGTTCTCTGCCATTAAACCAATCAACAATCAAAACCAGTTTCATTTTGGGTTCAATTTTCAAGAACCCATTAAAATCTTCTCAAGCGCGAATTCCTGTTGTTTTTCTAACCAAGGGCGTTTGAAATTGAAGGTTTGGGTTTCTAGTGGGAGATGGGCTTATTTGGGAGGAGGAGGGAAGAAAGATTGGGTTCTACAGAAAGAGAGAAAGAAAAAGAGGATGGTTTTGGTTAAAAGGGTTTAGTTTTAATGGAGGTGGGGGTAGTGGAAGAGATAATAGTAACACTGCTAGGCTTTTGGGTAATCTTGCTTTGGCTATTGGCCTGACTAATCTTTCTATGACCGGACAGCTTGGATGGCTTCTCGATGCTATTGTATCCATTTGGGTCTCTCTCTCTCTCTCTCTCATAATAATCCTTTGTCTTTATTTTTGAATTTTTCTTTGTTTTGGTGCCCGAGTGTTCTTTTCTTTTTTGAATTGGATTCTAATTTCACTGCAAATGCTATAGTTTGTCTCTGATTGACAAACTGATTTGGTCAACCGTAAAAGTACAGCGTGGAAATAAGGCGCATTCACATTGTAAAGTGGAGTTCTCTGTGTGACATGTAATCGTTCCTCATAATCTGGTAGCGGATTTTGGTGTCATTTCAGCTTTATCATTTATATGTGGGTATTTGAATCTTTATCCTAGTAAGTAGCACTGATATATGTGTTATTATTGTTGCTGTAGTTTTCTGTATTTTGGAGTGCCTAAGTTGATGGAAGTAGAGGATTTTAGATGTTAAAGTCCCCATGGACTAACTCAATCTTCTATGAGTGGTAAATAACATGGAATCCTTCCCCTAAGGTCTTAGGTTGGACTCACCTCCACCTGTAAATTTTAGTGGTATTACCCCATATCTTTGTTGAGGTAGTTACCTGTGAAGGAGGAACTAACTCAATCTTTGGAGGATGGTACTTTAGACATGAGGATCTTCCACCTGAGTAGAACCTTTTTTTTTTTTAAGGATAGGAGTCATGTTCTCTCTAAATACTACAATCACGAATAAAATGAGGACGATGTTCTTTTGTAGGCAATGAGAAGGATACAAGGCTTGCGTTGTTTAGTATGGTCTGGAACTATGGATACTCTGGAACAGGAATTTCAATATACTTGTCCGATTTATAGAATCTTGGTGATTATATAATTAAGGCTTCCCTATGCATTTGCTGAGGTCTGTATCCTGTTTCTTTGTTCAAATATTTATTAGTTTTCCAGATCGTATAATCATCTAGCTGATGTGGTTGTAACAGTAGTTCGAGTTTTTGATCTATTCTAGCATTAATGTTTTATTCTTATCCAGCTCCTTGCCGTGCTAATACCAATTGTGGGAGTGGGTGCATTTCTCTGGTGGGCAGGACAAGATATGGTTCAAAGCAGTGTGAGGCTTCTTTACCTTTTGTTTCCAATTTGTATTCTTTCACTTAAACAGTCGAGCTTATTGGTGTAGCCTAGCCTACCTAGAAGAAATTGTGACTTTAGTACCTCATCTCGATCCATTACTCCGCACTATCTTTTCACGATCGAATAATTTCTGTGGCTTACTTATTTGGGATGCTCCATTATGTGCTGATAATATAAACATCCAATAAACCGCACCCTTGTTAATATTGATTTTGGTTTCCGCATTCACTGCTTGACAGGTGAATATCCTACCTGAATAAATAGATTAAGCCCTATGTAATTTGTGAACTGAAGCAGAATAATCTGTCATGGACCAGGTGGAAGATTATATTCTGTTCGTAATAATAAACCATAATAATGGAAAGAACATAGTCTAAAATAGACAAATAATGAGGGCACCATTTTTTTTGCTTTCTTTGTTGAGGTGGGTGGGGTGTTGACAGGAATCCATATTGAAAGATTTTTCTTAATAGTAATGCTCAAAGATTAGGAATATTAGGGTTTTTTATCCTATTTATTCCCATTAGTTTAATTTCATATAAAATGGTTGTATGGTCGCACTTATGGCATGAATATGCTTGTTAACCTCCAAAACACTATAACCTGTTCATTATCTGAAAATGCTATTTTGTTATATCTAAGCATGAATTTTGAATTTATGCTACACATTCTTTTATACGATGGCCAATCTGCTCACAGTGAAGAATAGCACATTTTTTATTTGAAGATATTAAATTTTGATACTATCTTTCCTCTCAAGGGGTTTTCACCAGAGTTCCATTAGAATCTGTCAAGACCTTGACTAAGTTGATATTATCTTTATGTACACCCTCAGTATTGTTTCTATGTGATGTTTGGACTTAGTCTAGTCTGTGGATGCTTCCATGCGCTTCCGATTCAAGTGTTTCATACTTGGGGTAGAAGTAATCTGTATAACTGAATGCATAGTTATTCTAAGTCTTAAGGACATTCAATTTTGTAATTCATTCAGCTATCTTAAGCTTCTAGCGATTGAACTATGATGTATGTGCAGTGTCCAAACTGTGGAAATGAATTTCAGGTATTCAAGTAAGTAATTATCTTTTCATCCTTTCTGGCTTGTCCCGGTGATGTGATTATTTTATGTTTAGATAGTTAACTTAGACCATGCTGTGCTATATCGTAGGTCTACTTTGAATGATGAGTTGCAGCTGTGTCCTTTCTGTATTCAACCTTTCTCAGGTAACACTATCTACTGGAGCATATGTTTCTATATTGCCACTTCGTACAAGAGCCTTTTGAAGAAATTAAACATTTAACTGAGTTCCACCCTTCCCTTATAATATGGGAATTCGCGCTATTGCTGATGCATTGCAGCTAAACCTTAAAATTCAGAATATTGGGATATTTTATTGGGGCTTTCTCTATTTTCTGTGAATCTTTAGAGGCATCAGTACTGATAGGTGGGAAGTGAACATTAAACCTTGAAATGATAGTAATGGATTCTCTCAGTTGGCTCTACATCTAAGCAAGATTATTGCATTGGGCATTATATGTTGCTCCATATGTCTAAAGTTTTTCTCAGATTGTGATAGTTGTATATGAATGCGAAAGTAAAGAGATTTGTATATTTTGCAAAATGCTAAGGGCATGATTATGTTTTCTATCACAAGTCATGGAAAATTTCCCCCAAAACTTCAAAACACCATATATTGTAATGTTCAGGGATATTGTGCATATCCCTCAACTTTGTGTTTTTGGTTGACAAATCTGATCTCTGACCTTTACATAGCCAAAGAAAAAAAGGACAGAAATTTTGTCATGATTTCTGTTGACTTTTTTCTTCAAACAAATTTATTTCAATACTCTGTATCGATGTTATGGATCTTGCTTTGTGTACTTTCTATGGTGTTCAGTTGAAGTTCATGATTTTATTTGCTATACTTGCTCATACTCGAAGTGCATACATTTTCAACTCATTATCATGTGAGATGCTGTTAGGTAAATTCTAGAACTCAAGAAAGCAAGATAAAGATTGAAAGGAAAACAATCTCAGAATTTTCATTGAATTTTGTTAAGCAAACTATAAGTTCAATTTCCAGAATTTAGAGCCTAAGCTCTACCCATAGCCTATAGCTTCCAATAGCAAGAATCATGCCTTCCTTCCCCCTCCTTGACCCCTATTTAAACATGTTTTCTAACCCCCCATAACCTCCCTAGATTCTCTGTTGCAATTCAGTTATTTCAAGCCAAATTCTGGTGCAACTTCTTTCTGCGTTGATAGACCAAAAGCCCCTTAGGCATCCTCCTGTCATCCACATGTTCAGCTTCTGCCACATCCTCATCCAGCTGGCCTTTTGTAGCTTCAATCCTCACATTGCCTCCTGCTGAAGCTTCAGCCTTGTCCTCAAGGCTGTAATAAGGAAACTGTCCTTTAAAATCTGAAAGATTCACCCATGTAGCATCATCTTTGGTGCCTCCTTTCCAATGAACCAGCAATTTCTTAGTGGTTTGTTCCCCATGAGTTATCTCTTGCTCTTGTAATATTTCAGCCGGCTCACATAGAGTGCTGTCTACTTCAACATGTGAGGTAATGTTGGTTCAGGGACTTGATTTCCTATCATTTTTTTCAACTGGGATACATGAAAAATGGGGTGTATTCGTGATCCTTCAGGCAACTGGACTTTATAGGCCACTGCTCCAATCTTTTGTACAATAGGAAATGGTCCAAAGTACTTGGCAGCCAGCTTAGCATTGCTCTTACTGCGGAGTGAGAGCTGTTTGTAGGGGCGCAACTTAAGGAAAACCATGTCGCCTACATTGTACTGAACTTCCCTCCTATGAGCATTGGCAAACTTCACCATCTGCTGCTGTGCCTTTTGAAGGTTATTCTGAAGTTGTTTCAGAATTTCATCTCTGTCCATGAGTTCATTGGACACGGCTTCCACTTGTGTTTCACCTGGAAGGAAGCGCAGAACTGCGGGTGGAGGACGTCCGTACACAGCTTGGAAAGGAGTCATTCCGGTGGATGTATGGTAGTTTGTATTGTAGCTGAATTCTGCCCATGGCAGCCACGTATACCATCCTTTTGGCTGGTCTGAAGCAAAGCATCGAAGATAGGTTTCCAGCCCTTTATTTAGAATTTCAGTTTGTCCATCGGTTTCCGGATGATAGGCACTACTCATCTTCAATTTTGTGCCTTGCAAACGGAAGATCTCCGTCCAAAAGCAACTTAAGAAAATTGGATCGCGATCACTTACAATAGATCTTGGAATTCCATGCAACCTAACCATCTCTATAACAAAAGTTTCAGCAACTATTTTGGCTGTGTATGGATGTTTCAAGCCAATGAAATGCCCATATTTAGACAATCTATCAACCACCACAAAGATGCAGTCCTTGCCTTGTGAACGAGGAAGACCATTAATGAAATCCATTGATATGTCTTCCCAAACCACCGAGGGAATAGGCAATGGTTGCAAAAGTCCTGCAGGTGATCTGGCTTCATATTTGTGCTGTTGACATACTAAACAGGCTGCAACAAAGCCTAGGACTGATTTCATCATCCCTTTCCAATACAAATTTGCCGCCAATCTCTTGTAGGTCTTCAAAGCACCTGCGTGTCCTGCCCCCGGGGTTTCATGAAACTCAGCCAATAAAATAGGAATCCATTTAGAGTTTTCCGAGAGCACCACTTGCTTTTTGTGCAGCAATGTGTTATTTACTAAGGCATATGGAGGATTACAGCTAGGATCTTCTCTTAACCTTTGTTTTAGTGCTGCCAGCTTTGGATCCTCATTGACTTCCCTCTCTATTTGCTTCCAATCATCCCATATCTGCCATGACACCATAGTACAATCAGAGTCATCCTGCAGCCTTGATAGACTGTCTGCTGCCCTGTTTGTGTGACCTGGTTTGTACTCCACCTTAAAATCATAGCCAAGTAATTTGGAAACCCAATTTTGCTGTGCAGGTGTGGAAATCTTCTGTTCCAGCAGGAATTTCAAGCTTTTCTGATCAGTTTTCACCACAAATGGCCTTCCTATTAGATACGGACGCCAATGCTGAATTGCTAGCACGAGTGCCATCAATTCTTTTTCATAGGCGGACTTAGATAGAGACTTTTCAGAGAGAGACTTGCTGAAAAACGCAATGGGCCTCCCATGCTGTAAGAGGACAGCCCCTACTCCACGTCCCGATGCGTCACATTCAATTAAGAACGGTTGAGTGAAGTCTGGCATTGCTAATACCGGAGCATGAACCATTGCAGACTGCAATGTCTCAAAGGCTCTTTTAGCCTCCTCCGTCCATATAAACTTGTGTTGACCCTTTTTTTTAAGTAGCTCCGTAAGAGGTTTAGTCATCTTCCCATATCCACATATGAACCTCCTATAATAGCCTGTGAGCCCCAAGAATCCCCTAACATCCCTTGGAGAACGGGGAGTGGGCCAATTAAGAATGCAAGCTACTTTCGTTGAATCCATTTTAACACCTTCTGCTGAGATTATGTGGCCCAAGTATTCAACATTCTGCTGTCCAAAGTGACATTTCTTTTTATTGGCCAGCAAGGAATTTGTTGACAAAATCTGCAAGGCTGTGTCCAAATGAGCCAAGTGATCCTTCCAAGTTTGGCTGTAAATAAGGATGTCATCAAAAAATACCAAGATGAATTTTCGAAGGTAAGGACGGAACACGTCATTCATTGTGGCCTGAAATGTGGCAGGGGCATTCATGAGTCCAAATGGCATGACAATGAACTCATAATGTCCAGAATGTGTTCGGAAGGCTGTTTTGGATATGTCGGAATCCTTGACCCGTATTTGGTGGTAGCCAGATCGTAAATCCAACTTAGAGAAGAAGTGAGCTCCATGTAATTCGTCCAGCAGTTCATTAACTACTGGAATTGGATACTTGTCTGGTACGGTGGCTTTGTTCAACTCTCGATAGTCTACACAAAAACGCCAACTCCCATCTTTTTTCCGAACCAGCAATACTGGACTGGAGAAAGGACTGGAACTAGGGCGAATGATCCCCACTGTGAGCATTTCAGCTACCAACTTCTCTATTTCATTTTTTTGCTCATGACTATGCCGATAGGGTCGGCTACTAACCGAACCATACCTAGGCCATAATGGAATTTGGTGGTCAGTAGGTCGCCTAGGTGGTAATTGAATGTTATCAGCAAACACCCCAGTATAATGGTGTAATAGTAAGCGTAACTCACTTTGCTGATCCTCAGTCAAGTTGTTCTCAGCCTGGTTGTGCAGCTCAGTGTCACAGTTAAGCTCCCATAAGCAGGCTCCAAATTTAACCCCCCTCAGTTTCTTTAATGCAGTCAGTGAAGAAGGAGTCCTAACCAATGCAGGGTCCTCTTTCAAGCAAACTACCTTATCAAGCCACTGAAACTTCATAGTCATCGACTGCCAATTAACCCTGACTTCTCCTAGGGTCTCAAGCCACGAAACACCCAGAATAATATCCACTCCACCCAGAGGAAACAAGAAGCAATCGATCTTAATTACAAGACACCCTAAATCCAATGGTACCCCGAGACACAAGCCCGAAGAGATTAGTCGCCTTCCATCACCCAAGCGAACCCAAAAAGGGTCGGTGGGTTGAACAAGAAGTCCCAATCGAAAGGCCACCTCCTCTGAGATAAAGTTATGACTAGCCCCACTATCTATCATAACTATTAGTTTTGTTTCCGCAAGAACTCCGAAGAGTTTCATCGTTTTAGGGCGTGAAATTCCGCCCACAGAAAATAAAGGAAGTTCAAGAGAAGTAAGGGAAATACCTTGTTGCTGTTCTATATCTTCCGTAGACCCACCATCCACAGCGATGTCGTCAGCTGGTGGAGTCTCGTCTTCGCCTAAAATCAGCGCCCTTAGGGTTTTGTTAGGACAATTGTGCAAGGGGTGGTAGGGTTGTTTACATTTGAAGCATAACCTCTTGGATCGCAGGTCCATGAGTTCTTGATGAGACATATGGCGAAAGGTCCTGGGGATCGTGTTCGAAGACTGGTGAGAAATCGAAGTCGAAGGTGGTCGAGGAAATGGTGAAGTATCTCGTGTAGGAGGTGGAACATAAGAAAATTGGTTCCGGGTCGGTGGTTTCGGAGAGTATAGCGTAGTGGATCCTCCATGGGTCGGGTTTGATCCGCCCCATTTTCGCGGCCCGATGGGTACTTGGGTGTCCTCTACTCTACATGAAAGAACCCCCGTAGTGAAATACCCAATCTCACGTTCGACTTCCCGTGCAAGCTTCATAGTCTGAAAGAGTGAGAGGGCTTCGTGCGAACGGATTCGCACTCGAATCTCGTCCTTGAGGCCATTGAGAAAAAGCCCTAAATGAATCGAAGAACTCATCCCCTTGACAAGCGCTGCGCGGGCAACGAATTCGTCGATGTAAGCGTCGACAGGTCCCTTTTGCTTTGTCGAAGCAAGGGCTTCAAACGGATTTGCAGAGAGACCGCCACCGAAGCGATCGAAGAGTTTTGAGGTCAAATCGTTCCATGAGATAGATGGATTTTGAGTATAAAGCCAGTGAACCCAGTGGAGCGCAGGTCCATCCATGGAAACCATGGCCATGGCGACCTTCGCCTCCTCACTAATATGGTTGATGGAGAAGAATTGTTCTGCACGCACCACCCAAGCGGCAGGGTCATGACCCTCAAAACAGGGGAGATCGATTCTTCGCAAGGCGAAGGAAGAGTCATCGTGAGAGGTTGCTTTAAACGGCGGTGGGGATGTCGTAGGAGCGCCAAAGATGGGTATGGAGCCAACTTTGAGAGAAGCACTATTTTGACCAGCAGCGTTTGCCGCGGATGAAGATCCAGCCTCATCGCGTCCTTCATGTTTTTGGCGCAGAAAGGCGGCAACCAAATCTTCCAAGGAGTCCATTTTCTCCAGTCGCGTGCGATGGTGAGTGATTTCGTCAAGTAAGGTTGCAACACTCTTACCAATTTCAGCAATACTCTGTTCGAGGGATTCGAATTTAGATTCCATCCTTGTTTGCGGCATGAAGATTGGCAGGAAGAGAAAGGATAGTCGACAGAGGGGCAGGGGAGAGGCAATGGCAGGTCGGACCAATTGTTAGGTAAATTCTAGAACTCAAGAAAGCAAGATAAAGATTGAAAGGAAAACAATCTCAGAATTTTCATTGAATATTGTTAAGCAAACTACAAGTTCAATTTCCAGAATTTAGAGCCTAAGCTCTACCCACAGCCTATAGCTTCCAATAGCAAGAATCATGCCTTCCTTCCCCCTCCTTGACCCCTATTTAAACATGTTTTCTAACCCCCCATAACCTCCCTAGATTCTCTGTTGCAATTCAGTTATTTCAAGCCAAATTCTGGTGCAACTTCTTTCTGCGTTGATAGACCAAAAGCCCCTTAGGCATCCTCCTGTCATCCACATGTTCAGCTTCTGCCACATCCTCATCCAGCTGGCCTTTTGTAGCTTCAATCCTCACAGATGCACTTATAGTTACTTCAGCCATTACTTGTAAAAGTAATTTAGTGCACTCTTATAGCTTACAGAACAGCCACACTTGCTCAACACTCTCTCGAGACGTGCTTTCATTCTTAACTTTTCATGAAATGCTAAGTCAGAGATGACCGAGGACTCCGCTAATTATTTCATAGCATAACAGATTTCTTTTATAGAGCTAATTCTTTTGCTCAACACTCTCAAGATTGTCGCTTTCATGGTACAAGGTTCCTTTCTTTTAATTTTCATGGCTTCATCTGATTATGATTATGTTGAAGTGTTGTACAAAGACATCAAACTTAGATTATTTCAGATGGCTATTTACAGAAATATTTGTTTCAAGTAGTTCCCCTCCCGGGGGGGGGGGGTTTATTGTTGACATGGTTTCAATCTTAAACTCCCTCTTTATATTCTTGAAATTATTGTCCAAGTTCACTCAGATACTCTTTGATTTTGTAACTTTTGAATTTTATAAAATAACCAACCACTCCAAAAGCTTAAACTTATGGAGGAACGAGGTGTTTTATTGTTTTCATATCTTAATATTTCTTCTCGCATGTTGGGTAGAACATCCAAAGAGACATATTAACAGTAACATATCTCAATAATCACATGTTGCTACTTTTGGTTATGTGTGCCGTCTGAGTTTGAAGACTTATCTCTAGTAATATCAATCTTTATGCTGCATTTATATGTGAAATAGAAATTTAATCAAAGTCAAAGAGACGTTTGGATTCCCTTGGCTTTGGAAGATGGTCCATGAGCTTTGACATTTATTATTAGGAACTCGGTGACAATCGTGCAGGGACTTCCCTTGGCTTTCGGAGTTATGCTACTTTCACTCCCTTCACGTTGTTTTACCTTTTCTGCTGGTTAATCTTGGAAATGGAGTCATAATTTGGACTTTTCTTCGATCCATGAGAGGGAAATGTATAGATTTCTGGTTCACTTCAAACATTCTCCTCATGACTTTGACATTTGATTTTGATGCTTAAATCTTGACTGGGTAGATATCAGGACCTCAAGTTGCTTTAAGTTTGTACAATTATTTACAAACTTGGTGGCAATCAATTGTGCCACTGTCGCTTTGATACTTTTTTTTCCTAAAAAGTGAAGATATCCAGGCTCTTAATGATTGCAAGTGAGATGAATTTCACCATGTCACATATAATCAGATCTGAGCCTCTCTTCCGCATGTTGGCTCATAAGTCTTTTTCCAAATTTTTCGCGGCCTAGCGGGTTACCACTTCCATGCCCTTATATCAGGCAAAATATTATATTCCATTAATTATGTCTAAATAGTAAATATGGACTCATCACCATTGGGTAAAGATGTTGAAATAAGATTGCAATGCAGGTAATGCTAGCCTGAAGTTTCTGGTGCCTTGACTGCTCCAGGTAGATTTTCCTCTTTGAAACTTTATAGTTGGTTGCTTAAGGAATTCTTTCTCAAGTTGCTGCAAGCATCTCCCAAAAGTATTCTAAACCTATGGATTGATGTTTTCATTTTTTCTTTTTCTAATATATTGAGATATACCATTAGGTGGAGTTCCAGTGTCTTGGTTTTGTAGAAATTTATGGTTCAATTTTGGATACATGCTCTAACTCTCTCTCCCCAACTCTCCTCATGGTTCCCGGAGTTTTATTATGGAAACTAATGCTGAAGAGAACCTTGTTCTTAGCACACGTGTAAGTGATGGGCCTGAACAGTCAGAGTTGGCTTTGGAAACATGGTAGACTATCTCATGATGTGTTGCAAGTCCTGGGATTGGATTCTACCTCGATCTCACTTTGAGCTGAGGCCATTTGAATTCATCAGGATGCCCAAAAAAAAAAATGCTGATGCCTTCCTCTGTGATTCCACCCTCTAGGTTTAGACACCCCCATCCTCCTTCAAGCTGATCTATTTAAATTACTTATCACCATTGTTTTTATTGTGAAAATATTGGCATAGTGTGTGTAGCCCTAGTTTTTCTATTTGAATCCCCCCAATATCCTTTTTGAAGAAATTTCAGAAAAACTTATATTATTTGTTGTATAAAATCTCTAATAATCCTTAGTGGTGAAGCCTGACCTGCCATATGTAAGATGGGGGAGGGTGGACCCAAGGTTGCCTTTAACTATCGATGCACTACGTTATCCGTCACAAGTTTATCATGCTGAACGTAACTCATCACATTGCTAGTATAATGCTGTTACCTCTCCTTGATCAACTTGTGAAATATTTGCCTCTCAAGGTTAATCCAGGCATTATATGGCAATTTCATGGACTCGTGGCTTAATGCCATTCATTATACTTTCGTCAGATTAATTTTGCATAGCTGTTTCTGTACAATTTAAGAAAGGCAGTCCTAACGTTTCCCTGATTCAATCTTTTTCCTGGAATTTCAGTGGTTAATGATGAATTTGTGTGGGATCCTGTTGAGTTCTCTAATCAAACTACAACATTTGGACAGGCATTCAATGAGTTCATCCCTCGCTCTAAGAAAGGTACTCTTAGTGATAGTTTTTGTGATGATTTGATCTTGTAATTAATTCATGCTTGGCTTTTCCTCTGGGCCTGATCAGTCACTTGAGATGAAAGATTAGACTTAAAAAGTAGTTTTTGAAGTACTGAATGTACACGAGGACAATAAATCAACAAGTTGTGACTGCCAAGGCCACGAAGCAACACTGGTCAAGTTCATGTTCATGCAATCTGCTGAACAGTTTTAACATTAGTTGACACAAACCACTAACCAAGACATGACTTTATTGAAATTTGAGAAAAACAGAAAATATTTTCATGGCCTATGGAATAGCTGTTAAATGAGACGACTGGTGAAAAATTTACATTGATTCAATATTTAATGTGGCCCAATTTCTAAAATTATGATTGTCATTAATGATGGTTCAGGGAAGGAATCTTCTGCCACAGTCGTTGATGTTGAAGGGGAAGTAAAAGATGCAGACTGAAATGCTTCATGCCGTTGATTTGTACTTGGTACGTGCTATAAGATCTTATTGATCCCTTTACTCAGTCCTTAGATTGATCCTTAGACTACTTTCATATCTAAGCATTTTCATAAGGCTGCAGCATATCCTTTTCAAACCATCAAATATCGTGTGCCCTCTGCTGCTTTTTTTTTGGGGGGGTTGATTGTTAAATGAGAGGCGATACAAAGAAGCAATTTAAAAAAATAAAAAATAAAAATAAAGGAACAAACTTCAAACCAAGAGGCAGCGATTCTGACTAGGCGAGTCCACTGAATTTCAATTTAGTATGTGGTTGACTGTAGTTGTTGAGAAGATGGTGTTGCAAGTCATTCGACCAAGCTGACAATCAGTAATCATCTTCTCTAAAGTAGTGCAGCAAATTTGATATTCTTTGTAATTGTACAGAAAACCTTGCAGAGGTGCTCAAGGCTTTATTTGTTACAAAATAATAAACTTCTTTGAAAATATTTCCTCTTTTTCCTGAGTTTAGCTGTAGAAAGTAATCTGGTTAATGAAAAATGCTGTACTTAACAAGAAATCAGAGAGAATTCTGAAGAGATGGCTGTCTATTTATTGCTGGGAATAGACCTCGCTAGAGTCCCAATTTAATAGAGGACAGTAATCAATATTCCACCCAAACAAGTGAATATACTGTCAAGTAAGGGTGTCGTGAGACTCGGGTAGTGTCTCGCGTACCTGTGACACTACCCGGTCAAAGCACGACTCGAGTTCAATCAAACCAAACTCGAACTCGGGTAGTTCGGTATCGAGCTCGAGCCCAATTGTGTCGAGCTCGAAGGTCGACGAGTTATCCGAAATCAATTAATTATATTATTTTTAAAATAATTTTTATATGTGAAATTACATTTATAGGTATATTTTTTTGAATATATTATCCGAAATTAATTAATTAAGAGACATTATCCAGTGATACTATCTGACGACACTTGGAGCTCAAGCTCGAGCTTACCTAAATAGTACTCGAGCCGAGCTCGGGTATCGACACTACCCAATTCAACTCGAGTCATAACACCCCTACTCTCAAGTGCATATGGGAAACTATTTTCCTAGAAAGAGCAATTTTCCGTGAAGCAAAGTGGAGCCTTAGTATCAGTACCCCTTTAGAGTCTCCCTCCAGAGAATGAAATTTGAGCTAATGCTATTTCAACCTTAGGTTTCTGTCAAATTACATAATTCTTCCATTCCTGACAAAACTTGGTGATACCAAGAAAGGAGATCCAGAATATGAGAACAAGATACTGGTGTCACTTCTAGAATGCTATTTAGTCCACTAGTGAAAATATACAAGCAGCTTGTTTTTCAATTGTAAGTGAGATTCTTTACATGTGACAGCCTATGAAATATGGTCACTTAAAAATGAAAGCCATGTCGGGTCTGATACGTGTTGGACACCCATGTTTGGATGCTCAGTGTGGTGTGTCCTAATTTTTTTTCACGATTTTAAATATTCAATTTTGGGACATTTCTTGGTCACTTCTCAGATACTTTAAAAACATTGGGATTGCTAAAAATAGACTACTTATATAGTTTAACTTACAAGAAAATATTGACAATTGTAATTTTGAAATTTATACATTATTTGTATTATTATTTTTGTAATAAGTATATACAAAATTTAACACTGTGATTTAAACTATATATCCATATGCAAATACATAATCCGTATTTAGGGTTGTATCCTAGCCATTATCTTGTTCATGCTCCACAGGAGACAAATGTTGGAATGATTCAGGTTAGTGGTAATAAAATATTCTCCTGTTATACTTGCCAAATAGCAATATGCAGCTTTTAGGCAATCATGCGCTCTCACATAAATGACGTCCTTAATGTAAAATGTTAAACATGATATTTTGTGCTTATGCCACAGGTCTATGGTGGGAGCTGGAGACCTCAAAAAGGGGGTGGGAACTGGGGATGCTTACAACGTTACAGAATGATTGCTGCATAAGAATTGTATCACGAGTTTTGTGATGATACTTTTGTAAGCATGCATGTATTTGTTCCTCTATTCATGGTCATAGTTCTCATGTAAATGGCAGCCATACGTAACAGAGAGAGAGTTGTAATACTTGCTTTTACAAGAGGACATGATACAGACTCTTGTTCTCCAAGTATATACTCGTTAATCAATTGTAGGTGAAGAATCGGTCAACGGCTGCCAGTTTCATGGTACACCTAACAACATTTTGCTTTCCAAAATTCCCGTAATGATTTCTGGTCTCCTAGCCGACTTTTATAACTGGCTTGACAGATATTTGAGCCTGTGGACGTACCTGAGCCCACCAGACTTCTGGCCTGAGTGGTTATAAGTATAGAGGTCGGGTCCTTTCCTGCGTTGAAAAGCCTAGCTGACCCGTTATTTACGGCTAACAATCGAGGCTTGTTCTCAGGTCCAGCTAGGCATAGATGCCAGATACTTTCTGGTCAGCCCGAGCTAGGCCCAGCCCATGCCCAGGTTTTGATGTTGAAGCATCATTCTGTAACGTGAATTAAACTTAGTTGCCCAAAGGCGCAGATGATTGACTGCATAGGAAGCCATTTCTCATCAGAATGTAACGACCCGTTCTGGGAATGGAAAAAGGATCTTTATACGCCAATCCAAGGTATAGAAACATAGAGATGGTCGAACATTTATCACCACCCCTAATCCTCCAAAAGTCATTTACAAATGACTGCTTTTCAAAACTGAACGTCTACATGTAAAACATGGGACAACAGAAACAATGGAAGATGTATCCTCGTGCCAAGGTTTTGAAGACCAAGATTGCCTTTTATTACAAGCACTGCAATAGCTGCTCCAACTAACTTCGGTCCTACTACTTTCTGCAAAGAGATCTCATGAGTTAGATACTTGAAAATAAGCATCAGGCGTTTACATGCCAAAGAGATGATAGTAATGATCTACACAGAACCTCCTTTGCAACTGCATTATGATTTGTCACAAAAGGGACTTTTAAAAGCTGATGCAGAATGAGTAAGATAAAAACACAGGATCCAGCAGTAAATCCAACCAGCAGAGATTTTTCTTTTCTTTCCTTTTCTTTTTCTTCCTTTTTTTTTGGGGGGGGGGGAGGGGGGAGGTTAATGGGTAGAGAGAGAGAGAGAGCTGCCCTCATTCTGTGGTCCAATCACCCCCATCAGTAAATATCTTGATGACCAACTACTTCATAACTATTAGTATAAACCCATGAACTGGATGCCAAGAACAGGCTCCCTGAATTGCCTATAAAAGCATTCATAACAATGTTGCAGGCAAAACAACTTTCCTCAGATACCTTGTTTCAAGGAAAAAAGAAAAAATAACAAGTGCAAAGCGAATGACCATGAAAGTGAAAATAAATAAAGTTTGATGTAGGATGTACAGAAGTTTCAATAGGAGATATTTGTATCCCCACAATTAGGGGTGGACACAAAAACCTGGAAACAAAAAAATTAGCAGACCGCATGGTTTGCTGAGCTAAATGGTCGCCCTATGGTCGGTCTTTTATTTTTTAAAAACCAAGTTTCAGTGCAGCCAAGTGTTTACATGCCAAAGTGCACAGGCAGACCAAACCACACCAAATAATAAAATTGTGCATGTTGGAAGGCTAATAAGATGATGCAAAAGAGATAAATGTATGAAAGACAGAAGAGGAATCAATGTATGATATAACATAGAAATGAATTTCAAAGACTACAATGAAAAACTCCCATTCAAGCATCAGAATCCCATCCACTATGGTGGAGACCATACTTACTCTTAGTAGTCTCATGCTAAGGAATTGGTTTCTAAGGGGATTCTCTGAAGTCATTTTCTTACCATAGACATGTTCTTGGAAACCAAAATATGGAGACCCAAAGTCCCAAACCACCCTCAACTCACCAAATGATCGCTTTTAGCTGCCCACTTCTCAACAGAAGGAAATCTCCCATCAACTTCTAGGAAATCTCTCAAAGATGAGCACTCCTATGATCCCCCCCCCCACCAATGGAACCCCTAAATAAGAGATGGGTCACTCCCTCTTTGAATAATTGACAACAACCGCTAAATGATCAAGACTCTCACTAGACCCTTTTATGCCCAAAAACAGCCAAAAACCATAGAAGTTAGCGTACCCTATATCCAAAACCCCAACAGGGAAACATAAGCCATGACCCAATAAAAAGCTCCACCCAGAAGGAAGAACAATTTATCCACCTAGTAGAAACATAAATAGAAGTGAATCACATAATATGACTTATTTATGGACGAGTCTGATTAGGAGGTTGCTTAAATATGTTACTAAAAGAACAACAGCTTATGAAACCATGGCTTCATGCTAACACCCATAAACAATCGCCAAAATTCTACCACGGCAGCCTTGGATATTAATGATGAATGGTGAGTCCAATGGCCAATGCATGGTGGAAATAAGAATTGCAATTGAAGTACTTGAACCACAGAAAAGTACCTCTTCCTTGTCTTTCTTGCCTCTAGTAAAAAATTTGTAACTGCCAAAGAATATCAGGCCCCATCCAGTTACTGAGGCGATCACAAACTGCAAAAACAAGAAGTCAAAACCAAATTTCCTGTGCACCAAGTAGAAGCATCCATAACTATATCAGATATTAGCAGAGTCAAAAACATTATCAGATGGACCGAGCACAATAGCATGAATAGCACCACAAATTAGATTTATGAAGGATGCTAACTTTGTAAGATCTTAAAATTCAATTCGAGTTAGCAAGTGTAATGTTTTGGTACATATACATCAAGTCTGTAGACTGCAACATTTATTTTCTTTTTATTATTCACATTTAATACATAGATAAACCTAGAGTTACCATGCCAGCTTATCATGTGTGAACATCTCCATCACACATCCTACGCATCCCAGTTAGACAGAAGCAGGCCCATAGAACAATCTCCAACCCACACAAAACAGGTAGGAGTTGAGTTGCAATTTAAAATCTCATACTAATGGTAACAAAAGAGTCCCTTAGAATAGAGTAATCAATAATTCAAACTTTTTAAAAAGAAAATCATTTATTGGAAACCAATGAAATGTCAAAACTCTTCCCTCAAAATCACCTACATCATACATGAGAAATCATTGCCTGTGCTCTCAATGCTACAGAAAAGAAATTAAGAACGACGGTGGATTATCTGACTCCCAATATCAGAAGAACATCTCCTTGAAATGTGAACAATGGCATGGTTTGGTATGGCATAACCATAAAAGCCAATGATTTAACCCATAAAAGCCAAATCCAATGCACTTCATATTTTGCAGCATTGCTACAGGAATCCAATGGTTGCAATATAACCTTTCAAACACTTGAATCAAGGTGGTAAATCTTTGTGTAAAAAACTCACGTGCTCTTCTTTCCACCTAGATGGGTTCATTGGGTCTTCCCAGAGGTTGACTTTTGGAGGTCCATGATGATCTGCATGACACACAAAGCAGAAAAAGGTTAGCTCATACTCCTATTAGGTTAACTATCAGGAAAAGCGAATTTGACCTTCTCACTTTTCAACTGCACACACCCAAGTAGTGACTACCATGTCTTCCCATCACCAAAGTCAGATGCTGAATAGAAACAGAAGGCCCAAAATCACTTTCCAACCATGATGAAAGGTTCCAGGCATCGGCGCCGATAATGATCATAAAGAATAGATGAAATAAAAACAACTACAAACTAGGACTCAGGAAAACCTCGCCAAGATGGGAGGAAGTTGGAAAAGTAAAGCCTCTTAACTAGTAATGCACCTATTCATGCCTTAAAAGGGAAAAGGCATTTCTCACTGGTGGAGACAACAATCAATAGCATATAACAATGAAATTCATCAATATCACCAAAGTGTCGGCACAGGATAAAAGAAGAGCTATATTTTAGGAACACTAAATTCCCTAAGACCAAATTCCCCCAATTTTATCACATTGAACAAACAACCAGAGAACCCATTTCAAAAGATCAATTCGGCCTTCTTTAAAATCTAATCATAAACCTAATTTAATACATTAAACAACATAAACAAACATACCCAATTAAAAGAAAATCTGCTCAACAGTCATCGCCCAAGACTGGACTTCATCTCAAATCGACTGACTAAGAGAAGAAAATCCCACAATCTGTTTGAAATCGGTGAGACTAAATGCCCTAGGTGTGAATAGTTATACAAGTGTATACACAGATGCGTAAGTTTTTGTAACCAAAAAAAAAAAAAAGCGTAAGTTTAAGCAATCGAAACGGAAAGAAGGGAATACCGCCACCGCCAGCAAGACCGCGACGATGAATGAGGGCTGAGGGTTGACAAGTAACAGCAGATCTCGAAGACGTAGTGATCTGAGAGAACTGACGAGCAGCGCGAGCTGCCATCGATGCCATTGCTTGCAACGGTAGGTACAGAGGGGGAGTAGAAACGAGATGTATAGTGGCGTTCGCGAAACCACGAGAAGGGTACCAATACTCCAAAAAGAAAACCTTTTGACCTTTTTTCGGAACAGGGGATGAGAGAAAATACTCCATTTGTGACGAAAATGGCCCTGTTCTTTTGAGAATAATGACCGTGGACCCAAAACGACGTCGTGCCATTCAGGGTTCCTCCCTCTTTTTTTTTTTTTTTTTTTTTTTTTTTTTTTTTCTTACAGGTGGGGGAGTGGTGTGATGGTTGGCTTTTGGGAAAGGAGCTTTACTTGGGTGAGCCTCGTTGGTGGGTCTCTATAACAGTTTAGCTCTTTAATCTCTATTGAACTAAGCTGAGAAGCTTAAGCTTGCTCAAAAAACACCTCACGAACTATGAATGAGTGAGGACGGAGAGATCTATTCTACGAATGCAGGTGAGAAACATGGTGATGTCTGATGCTAAGGTAGTGATGTTGGTTACAGAATTACATTAAGATAGTTTCAGTATGAATTAGCAGAAGCAGAGAGAAGGGAAGTAGAGAAGAAAGAGAACTCGAGAGAGAGAGAAAGAAGATTAGCTATGAATCACTTTGTCTGCTCATTTCCTTCTGTACAGGTTCATATATTCTATAACTCCTAACTAACTCCAGCTACTTTAGTTAGTTGGTTGGTTTTACAGTTAGAAGGATTCCTTTCTTGCCTATTCTCCCTAACAACTACTTCACTCCTTGAAGTAGTTAATTGTTACACATTTCCCCCCATTGAAAGAATCCTTGGTCTCAAGGATTGAAACTTGGAAATTGAGTCCTAATAAAGTCTAAATCTTCCCAAGTAGATTCCTCATAACTAAGGTTGATCCATGAACCAAAATCTGTATCACAGATCCTTTGTCTCACCATATAACTCTTCTCTTCAACACAACCTATGGTTCCACCAAAACTTGTTTGTCTGGCCCCAGCAACGGTAGAGTTGGCATTGTTGTTTGATTAGGTCTCAGCTTCTTTTTAAGTACTGAAACATGAAAAATTGGATGAATCTTTGATTCAGGAGATAGTTGCAGCCTGTAAGCCACTTTTCCAATCCTTACTAATACTCGAAAAGGTCCATAAAACTTGGAGGAAAATTTGAGTTGCTTCCTTAATTCTATTGATTATTGCCTATAAGGGTGCAACTTCAAATAAATCAGGTCTCTCACTTGAAATTCCCTCTTTGATCTCCTAAGATCTGCATATATCTTCATTCTATTCTGATCTTTGGAGAGATGATCTCGAAGAATCTAAATCATAGCTTGCTTATTTTTAATAAAGTCTCCGGCAGCTGGTGTAACAGTGTCTGCATAGGGTCCTAGAGGAATCTGTCTAGGTTGATAGCCATACAAGGTTTCAAAAGGAGTCATCTTGACGCTGCAATAAAAGTTGGTGTTGTACCACCATTTAGCCAAACTTAACCATTGAAGCCATAATGCAGGTCTGTCTGAAGTCATACATCTGAGATAACATTCAAGGCATTGATTCAGCCTTTCATTTTGTCCATCGGTTTGGAGGTGATAAGCACTACTAAGTCTCAACTGCGTGCCTAGCAATTTGAACATTTCTTGCCAAAACAAGCTGGTGAACACTTTATCCCTGTCAGAAATTTTTGAATCTGGCAGACCATGTAGTTTGAAGATATTATCAATGAATGTCTGAGCTACTTTTGCAGCAGAGTATGGATGTTGTAGGGCCATAAAATGTCCAAATCTGGTGAGTTTATCAATGACTACTAAAATTATATTGTAGCCCTTAGAATCCAATAACCCTTCGATGAAGTCCATACTCACATGTGCCCATGCTTGAGTGAGAATAGGCAAAAGTTATAACAGTCCAGGATAAAGAATATTTTCATGCTTATTTTTCTAACAAACATCACACTCCTGCACAAATTTAACCACATTACTCCTCATAGAAGGCTAGTAAAAGGTGGAGTTAACCCTTTGCAAGGTGCCCTATTGTCCAGAATGACCCCAGTAGCTGATCTATGTATCTGGTGTATTATTTTGTTTCTGAGTTGAGATCCACCTCCCACCATAATTTTCTTCTTGAATTTCAAAAGTCCATCATGGTATTGAAAGTCAGGAATGCAATCTGGCTATATAGTGAGTTGGGCTATCAACTACTGGCATTCTTTATTCTCCTTGTAATTTTGAATTACTTTAAGAATTTATAGAGGTTGTGCTACAGAGTTGGTTGTCAATGCTCCTTCTTCCTGTTGCTCCTCTTGTAGTTCTCTTCTCGACAAGGCATTATGTGACGACCTGCTATCCAGGCGTCGCATCCCCTAACAGAAAGGAACAAATATGTATAACGTAATGCGACGTCCGGACTTGTGACAGTCGCACTCTCTATGTGTGATAACACGGAAGGAGATTTAAATAAAAAGGAAACCATTTCCTTAATCTTTCAAATAAAAATCTGACAGAGTCTATCCTGTTTAGTGACTGTTGACCACCTAGGGTAAGTACAAGAACCTGACCAAATCAAAATAGCACTTCTATCATTAGACAATCTGGCATCAATGGCCCACCTGGCCGCCCAGCACAAAACATCATATATATAAACTTAAATATCCACAAACTATATATAAAAGTATCTCTTGTGTCCAAACTATGCATCTATATTTACAGCATAACTTAAACTTCTCAAAAAGTATTAATATTTACATACCTTAGATTAAATAAAAGATGACGAAGACAAGTAGGGATCTAAATCCATCGGCTCAAGTGCCTCTACCTGATGATTCTCTCTCGTCTCCCAAATCACCTGAAAACAAGGATATCGGGATTAGTTTAACCTGAATAAATACACAGGGGACCAAAGGCATGCATGGCAAGCAAGTAAGTATCCCGATATCAATATCTTCATACAACAATGTAAACGAAGCAAATATATAAGAATTACATATAGTCACCACATCCTTAAGAAAATAACATGATCGTCATTTATAGAGGTACCATTCTTTTTCATATTCAATGTTCTAAATAACTCAGTAAGTAAAGAAAGGAATAGAATTTCGAACCAAGTTAGTGCATGAGGGTCTGGAAGAGGAAGCCAAATTTTGGTATTTCTAAGAAAAATCTAGATCCTTTTAGGTTAGACGCCTCAAACACTTCACTTGTTTCTAATTCTATCATCGTAGGGAGAAGAGATATAACCACATTTTCTCAAGCTTCGCCCGCACACTTCGCACAAGTTTTGGAACTCTATATACAGTCTGCATTCTTCAAACTTCGCCCGCAGGCTTCGCACAAGCTTTCGGAAGAATGTTTCATACCATCATTTCCTCTTCACCTTTCATTATGTTTTCCATAGTATAAACACCACTATTTACCAAAAGATTAGTACTAGTTTTACAGCCAAACATCACAAATAAGCAATTTGTATAGCTAGCTCACTCATAGCATTCCATTGGGCTATTTCAAAGAGTTATCAATACAACAAGTCTTACGAAAACTATCATATCTTGAGTTACAATACCAGGATTAAGATAAATCCAGTTGTCACACAAACTTAAGACTTAGAATTACAACTCTCATGTTTATAGCCAAAGTCAATTCCAATGACACAAAAAGTACTAATCCAAACAATGTTGCAGTCCATAGATTACAATACTTCTTGCGCAGTCATGGGAAAAGTAACATAACTTCTTCTACAAATATCCGAATGAGGTGATCCTAGTGGTCATTTAAAGATAAGAGATAGAGCTACTATTTCTATGTTCAGACCTCAGCCTAAATCATCCTAGAAGGCAACTAAAAATCACAGTAAAGATTAGTATAGAAACATGACAGAAAACATGATAATTTTTCTACAGAAACATACAAATTTGAAAATTCACCAAAAATCCATTTCTCAATGAAGTCAGACGAATCATATGTCATTCTAAAGCTACAGGAGTCTAGTTTCTTTAGTAGAAAACCTCACATGATTTTGAGTATTGCAGAAAAAGTTATAGATAAAAAACCATAAACTAGTCAGGTTATCCAACATGCAGAAATTTTAGGTTTTCATCTAAGAACGAAATCCTCTTTTCCCTATAGAATTTCATCTGTATTCTAGCAATATAATCTTATCCAAAAATATGTTTCAAAGTATTATTAGGCATCAATTTAATAATTCAATACAAAGTACTTGCCTTTAAAAGCTTAAAATCCACTTCACTCTCCTATGTGCTTGTTCATCCAAACCCCTAACTTTCAAAGTGATTTCAGCTTGTCCTAGGGTTGTTCCACTCCTTTTCTACACTTACTTATGTTGGGGACACTCAATACTTGGATGGAGGATGCTGAATCCAAACTTAGATAGGTGTTTTAATGGAGTTTTGGGGTGGTTTTGGGAAGAGAAATGAGAAATCCGAAAATGTGCTTGTAGGAAGAAGAAGGTAGGTCTCTCTCTCTCTTTCTCTCTCTTTACAACTCTAAGTGGATTGTGGGGCCCAACATGTTATGTGTCAAGTGCATAACAAGTGTGGTGTGTGCATGTGCCAAGTGGTAAGCAATAATAATTTTTTTTCAATAATCTTACACATCAGCCACTTTATTCTCACTTCCTTTCTTATATTGGATCTCATAGTCAAACCCCAACAGCTTGGTCAGCCATTTGTGCTACATTATGTTATTGAGTTTCTGCTCCAGTAGATATTTCAGACTCTGATTATCAGTCTTAATTATGAAATGATGTCCCAGCAGGTAGTGCCTCCACTTAGTGACTGTCATGACTACTGCAAGCAACTCTTTCTCATATATGGACAATCCTCTACTCCTAGGACCTAATGTCTTGCTTAAGTATGCAATAAGTTGTCCTTCTTGCATCAATACAGCCCCCCACCCTTGAGTGCAAGCATCTGTCTCCACCACGAATGATTTGGTAAAGTCAGGCAACCTCATGATTGGTGCTGTGCTCATAATTATCTTGAGTTGATTGAAAACCTCTTTTACTGGTTCATCCCATAAGAACCATCATTCTTCAGTAAATCATTCAAAGGTCTTGCAATGACTCCATAATTTTTCACAAACCTCCTGTAATAACCTATCAGTCTTAGAAAATCTCTTAAGGCCTTAACTGATTTTGGAGCTGGCCAGGATAGGATACACTCTACTTTCTCTGAATCCATCCTAACTCCTTCCCCTATAACTACATGTTCCAGATATTCTACTTGTGACTGTGCAAATGTGCATTTGGATAATTTGGCAAATAGTTGATGCTGTTTGAGTAAATCTAGAACTACTCTAAGGTTAAGAGTATATGTGGTTATGTCTGAATTATAGACTAATATGTCATCAAAAATGACCAAAACAAATCTTCTCAAATAAGGTTGGAAAACATGGTTTATTAGTATTTGAAATGTAGCAGGTGCATTGGTTATCCCAAAGGGCATGACAAGAAACTCAAAATGACATGGAGTGTCTAAAAAGTAGTTTTCTCCACATCCTGCGGCTTGATCCTTATTTGATGATTACCTACCCTCAAATCTATTTTTGAAAAGATCTTAGAACCATGCAATTCATCCAATAGTTCATCTATATTAGGAATAGGGTACCTATCATTAATGGTGAGTTGGTTTAGTTGTCTATAGTCTACACAAAACTGCCATGTCTCATCATTCTTCTTAACTAACAGGACAGGTGATGTATAGGGACTAACTCTAAGTTTGACAATGCCATTGCTCAACATTTCCCTGACTTGCTTCTTGATTTCTGATTTTTGAGAGAGAGGGAATCTATAGGGGTTAAGTTTGAATGGTTGTGAATCTGATTTTAGGACAATAGAATGGTCATGATTTCTCTGAGGTGGAAGGGTGGTAGGTGTAGTGAAAACATCCTTATATTCAGTTAAGAGTAGGGAGATAACATTTGACTCCTCAAAGTCTCCGCATTTTGGACTAACAGTTAAGGTTGTAAGGCTCTGTAACTGTTGTTGTCTAAATTTTCTAGTACTCTTGCCTCTGATCAGTTTCATCAGAGGTTGCTCAACCCTTCCTTCTAATACTATCTCATCTCCTTCATTATAGAATCTGACTTGCAATTTTTTAAAGTCAAAAGTAATAGGGATGTAATTGTGCATCTAATCCACTCCTAAGATAACATCCCATCTACCCAAGGGAATTACTCTCAGATCAAAAGAGAATTGATATTATTGATTCATCCATTTTACACTGCTTACCTTGGTATTGTTGGAAATTAAGCTCTCATCTGCTATTTTTGCTTGCAGGGTTTCTGTGGGTTCTGTGATCAATCCAAGATCCTCGACTAGCTTCTGGTGTATGAAACTATTGGAGCTTCCTGTGTCCACGAGAATTGTTATGAGTATTCCCTTAAGTGTACCCTGCAATGCAATGATTTGCCTGTGCATTAAACTAGAAAGTGTGTATAGAGACACTTCTAGAGCCCCTTTAGATTGAATCTGATTCATTTCTTTTGTTATTTTTACTTTTGTGTTTTCACTAACTTCAGTAGCTTCTGCAGTCAATATGAAATTGAGGTGTCTGAATTTGCACTTATGTCTTGGAGTAAATTTCTCTCCACATTTAAAACATAGGTTGTTATTCCTTTTATGTTGAATCTCCTGCTGTGTTATTCTGGGTATGTTGTGAGCAGCAGTGATTTCTCATTGCAGATGTCTGTTATTTCCTCTGACTGTGAGCTTGCTGAAGGAAGGACCCCATTATTCTTTCCTCCTATGTTCATGTCATTCATGCTTCAGGGCTTATGAGGATTGATCCTTCCTCTTCTTGTTAGTTCTAAGGACTGTTCTTGTAATGATGCAATTTCGAAAGCTTGAAGAAGGGTGGATGGTTTTATCATTCTTAGTGTAGGCTTTATATCTTCTCTTACCCCACTAATGAAACTGGAAATGAAGTAGGACTCAGGAAGTCTTAGATTTTTCTAAAGCATCAAGGACCATAGTTCTTCAAACTTCTCTTGGTATTCAGATATGGAGCCAGTCTACTGTAACTTATTGAACTCTTCTATTTTATCCTGTAACCCTTTGCCTTCAAATCTCTGACATAACAGCCAAGAGAACTCCTCCCAATTCATGTCTTTCCTGACCATTTTGACCCTTTGATACCATGTTTCCACATTTCCTTCTAAATACATTTCCATTGTGTCTACCCATTGGTGATTAGGTATATAGTGAACTTGTTACATTTCCCAATCTAGGCTTGTGGATTTTCTCCTAGGAAGATTGGAAGCTTAATCTTAGGTGGGTTAGGGACTGGCCCTCGATGGTTGTCTTTCTTGCTCACCTGAAATTCGCCTTCCGTCCTTTGCCTTCCTTCCGGAAGAGTAGGTAACTGAGGAGAATTAAGCATTTTTTTAAGAAAAATCTCTTCTGTCCTATTTTTCTGGGTTGCTTTGTAGTGATTCTTGAAGGTGATCATCAAGGCTTTCATTCTTTGATTTTGTTTTTCCAATCTTTTGTCAACTTGGAGTTGATGTTCTCTGAACTCATTTGTCAATTCTTGAATCTTGGTATCCAATTTCTTGAACTAATCTTCCTGGGTTTTCTAGCGGGTTCCTTCTACCATGGATTTCCACTGACCAAGAATATTGCTCTGATACCAATTTTGTAACAGTCCAGCTCTTTAATCTCTGCTGAACTAAACTAAGAAGCTTAAGCTTGCTCAGGAAGCACCTCATGAACTATGAATGAGTGAGGATGGAGAGATCTATTCTACGAATGCAGGTGAGAAACATGGTGATGTCTAATGCTGAGATAGTGATGTTGGTTATAGAATTGCATTAAGGTATGAATTAGCAGAAACATAGAGAAAGGAAGTAGAGAAGAAAGAGAACTCAAGAGAGAGAGAGAAAGAGAGATAGAAAGAAAGAAGATTAGCTATCAATCACTTTGTCTGCTCATTTCCTTCTGTACAGGTTCATATATTCTACAACTCCTAACTTGCTCCAACTACATTAGTTGGTTGGTTTTACGGTTAGAAGAATTCCTTTCTTACCGCTTCTCCTTAACTACTACTTCACTCCTTGAAGTAGTTCATTGTTACAGTTTCATTGCCGATGCGAGGGCCATCAATGTGATTTTGATTTAGTGTTAGAAGTATTAAATTTTTTTAATCAAATTTTTAAATTCGAATATTGAAAATAAAAAAAAATAAACATAAAAAAAATTCACCCACTAATGAACCTAATAATTAGTTCAAGCAAAATTAATCGAGATTAATAAATTAATTACCAAATACCGATGGATTAAGTACCAAAAAATATATATGCATATATATATATATATATATATATATATATATATATATATATATATATATATATATATATATATATGTATATATATGTATATATATATATATATATATATATATATATATATATATATATATATATTTAAACGAACGTGTTTAAGGGTCAAATAATGTTTCGCTTAAAATTTACATATTGATAGTTTAATATTTTAATTTTACCATTATATAAATGTCTGGATATTCCCTTACATATCAATAGTTTAATATCTTAATTTCATGAAATGAGCATAAATGCCTAAACTGAGAAAGTAGGAGATGCAATACATTATTACATGTTGAGTTGAACCAGAACCAGTCACCACCACGAGCATAACGGGAGCAGGACAGATGGTGGCCTTTCGAACTTTCACAAGGAGTTTATTCAGGAACAAAGTTCCATGTACACACTTTGAGAAATTTCATACAGCTTTACGTTCCTGAAATTCACCAGGAGAGGAGTGGCTTTCAGAGCCGGGAACGTATGAAAACCCTTTTTTGATCAGATTGTTGAGGAGCTGATCCCTTGATAAATTCCGAAGGCACCTCTGGTGGCTCTGATTCCTTCACACACACATTAAAATCCTTATATTGTTGTTTTATATCATTCAGCTCTTCATGCATTTTCTCCTGCTTGATATGCACGTCCTCCAGCATCAATGTGACATCGTTTTTTCCGTACAATCTGGTAGAATCCTTCAAACCTTCTTGTAAAATCTTGCATGCTTGCAAGCCACCTGCTGATACTGTCAGAAAAGCTCTAGGTCAGGTATCCATCAATATTTTGTCAATAGTAAGGAAATTGTTGATAAGGTATGCAACTTCTTACAGGACAAAGAAACTGCAGACCTCTTAACATATAATTTCCAGAACCCAAGTATGTTTTCAATTTTTTTTTCTTTTTTTTTGGGGGGGGGGGGATCTCAATCTTTGACTTGTTAATCCAAAAAACATGCACAAAGACAACATTTTCTCCTTTTTCTTGGCCTATTCATCAAACTCCAAACATTAAGCAAGCGTTTCCTACATGAATGAACACTGATTCTTTCAGCAGCTGTGACACTCATATATGGCATAGCCCAAGTTCATTACCAAGATTCTAACGATAGGCAGATGAAACTGGATGAATTTTGAATATTTACTTTTATGGCAGGCCATTTTCATGCCACTGGAAAATTTTTCTCATTACGAAGTTTATAACCCACCACCACCATTATCCACATGATTGCCAACATTCCTATTCAAACTTAAGCAATATCCCAGGAGTATAATATGCCCTCCAATGGACATGGAGGGAGGAAGCATAATTAGAAGAAAAAAATCGGAAAAAAAAAAGAAGTTAATAATAAAATCAAATGAAAAGACCTTTAAAATATTTTAGGCATCGATTGATCCTTAGCAGCTGAGCAATCGAAACGATCTTCTCACACAAAAGTGGAGAAAGCAGAATTCATATTTGAAAATTAATGCATTCAATTACAACCAGAAGCATTAAAAAATAAAAACTGTAGCGAATCCTCATAGCATACCCATTTATCAATACTACAAAAAATTATCCTAAAAATCATAGCTCAACCCATTGCCCATTAAAAAAAAAAGTATTCCAGCACTCGCTAGTCACAACTACCACACACTATGCAGCAGGGTATCGATACACAGGGCCTGAGACATAACACGACTAGGACATAGCCAAACATCAAAGTTACAATAATAATAACAATACTAATTGTACACAATTTTGAAATGTAGAGTGTTATATCATGTCTTGTGTAAAAGACATATCGAACATAAACATAGTTATTTCTACAAGTACAGGTGAAGCATAGATGTTTGTGCACAACTCATACTTGAAGAGAGTTTCCTAAGGTCTTTTTGTTTCATGGTAAAGTCTTAACTTGATGGGATTAAGCTTTCTCTTACATTTTTCAGACTCATCATTATGTCACCGAACTTCCTAGATCAAAACACACTCAACTTAACAATGAGTCTCAAATTCTTCCCCTCTAATCTCTTCATTAAGGCTGATGATACATAGCCCAAATCACATTGGGCCCCCAAGTTAGTCAGGTCCACAGCTCGTCAATGGACCCTATTAGTACTCGCCGATCACCTCTCCTGCTTGGTACTCCAACTGGTCAGTCCCAAGGCCTCCTTGGTGCTCGATGGTCGATACGCAATCCGCTAATGTAATACCCACTCTCCCTAAATCACGGGAGAATCTCACGTAAATAGAAAGGAGACCTACAATCATAGCCAATAAGAAAAAGAATCTCTACAACGATCTAGACTTTCTAAACTGTATAGATTTTGCAATTTTTGAGAAACTCATAACATGATTTCCCAAAATCTCACGACATTCTCGTAAGGAAACTAAGATTTTATCATCCCGTCTACACACGACTCTCGTATGGGAAATCTATGTAAACTTCAATGCACCAACCACCCAGATAAGTTCTCTTGACCTACACTTTACACATGAGAGATATAGAACTTTTCTTTCTTAGTTTGTTTCTTTCTTTCGAAAACCGTTCTCTAATTTGAATATCGAAATCTCCCCACCGGAATACCCTATGGCAGTCTTTTGCAGGTCCCTTCGGTCAAAACCATCGGACGGCCAACTCATCCCATTCAAATTAAAAGAGCCATCATCTGTGTAGCCAAACCCACCTCCAGCAAAGGCCACAGTTTTTTTTCCTCTTTCTTGATTGGCTACCATTGATGAATGTCTTGATTGGCTACCCTTGTGGCTTTACTTTAATCACAAGATAACCAATGGTTCCCAAATTCGTTCGGTTTCCATGACCGCAACCCTAACCAGTTTTCTCTCTAGTTATTTCATCCATGAAGTAGCAGTACGAGAATTTCTTGTCCCAACATTTTCGCATATATTTCGAGAATTTTAGAAAACATTTACTTAGTATTCACTTCGCACATAACTGGATAAAGGCCAATTTGTTCCTTTTTTGGCTTAACAATTTGAAAATCGTTAATTAACCCGCAAGAACATTTATCATTTAGTCATTACCCTTTAGTTTGCAATATAAACCAGAATTAGAATAGAACATAGAATTATCATTTTCTACGAACTAATTTTCTAAACACTAAGCACAGGAATAAGCATGAATTCCTCAGCAGAAGTAATACCCACAAAAGAAAACAAAATCAAATATACTAACAAAACCCTAGCAACAAGAGAGAGAGAAGAGAGAGAGAGAGAGGACCTGTGAAATCTTGGCGGATGTTATCGCAGTCATCAGAATCGGATTTGAAATCTTCAAGCTTTTGGTTGACTCTAACGGCGTTACCCATTTTAGTGACGGTGGCGAGACCAACATCATACGGAAATCGGACGGCCTCCGTTACTATAAACAAAACGTTTCGCTTCAGCGTAGCAGCAGTTGATCTCATTTCTTCCCCAAATCGAAACCTCATTGCTCCCGATATCCCTACCGTTTTCTTCCTGATGGGATTCGCCATTTTTTTGCCCTTTTTCAGAGGTAGTCCTTATGGGCCGAGCCAGTCCAGCAAAGCAACCTCGGCCCAATCTGGACCAACTGCTTTTTTCTCTTTTGCCTTTTGTTTTAGTTTTTTTTTGGCTTTTTTTTTAATAAATTTGTTTTAAGAGCGAATATCCCCCTTGCGACCAAACTACAGCTATTTTCCACAGAGACCACTCCCATTGTTTTTCTTGGGACTCTCTTTCTTCTCTCTTGGTACTCTCTTTTTTCTTAATAAAAGAATGAGATGGATGGTATATTATCCGGAAAACCTTTTTATAATTTTTTTTATATATATAATATATCGATATTTTATAATCACATTAAATCCAATTAAATTATTTAAATATATTTTTATCATATATAAAATTTGAATTCAAAATTTCAATTAATGACTATCGATACTCAATCACTAAATTAACTAAAATTCAATAAAATATTTTCATAACACTAGTTATAATTATTGTTATTATATAAAATCATTTTTAAGAGAGAAAATCCTGTAAACATTCATATTTCTTATCATTTTAAAAAGGGTTTAGATGATAGGTCAAAGTTTGGCTTACTAGCAACATTGATATCTCTTCAATCTTGAGATTTAAATTTTAATTATGAATTGCTTATAAACTATTACTTGTTTGGAATGATTTTGGAAATGTACGAATAAATGTAATCTCTAAATTTTCACTACTATAAAATAATTATGAATAGTTTTATTTTTTTTTATTCAAACATCTAATAAAATATATATTAAGATGTGACTTATAATTTTTAAAAGAAAACGATAACAAAGAGTCAAGAAAAAAGTGGTGCAACACATGACAGGGTACGATGAAAAACTCTTTTCATTGATTTATCACAAGAGATAGGAAAGTTTCAGATTTCATATATTGGCTATGACTTATTCTTGAACCAGATGGGAAATCCAATATCAGTTACAGTCACCGCATAAACACAAACCCATATCACAGACCTTTGACTTGCAAAAAGGTGGACAAAAGGACTCGCAATCATGATTATGTTTACAGTTTTCATCATTTGGCTGCATCTCTTGATTAGGAATGCAGATGCACTTCCCTTCCTTCAATTTGTAGTCATCTTCTCTGCAAAATTTTTTGCACATTCCTTCATCAAAAACATAATTGGAAGCTTCTAATTCCCTTGATGCTTCAACAACGCCTGTCATCAGAAATTGTTTATTGTTATAGAGAGAGAGAGAGAAGAGACTTACATGAGAGAACGACCAGAAGGAGGACCAAGAAAGAAAATTTCATTGTAGCTTTCTCCATGGCTAGTGATCGGTAGATGTTGCACTTGTTTACTTTGTGGGGTTGAGGGCCTTTCAGAGAGTTTATTTATAGGTAATGTAGGTTATTTTGATTCATTGCACCAAAATTTTCAAATTTGATAGGGGCAAATAATTTGAGATCCTCTGATTGTATCTTGTTAATATTTTTTATTTCTTGAATCCTTGAGTAACTTCTTTCAGCTGAGCCAATCAACCAGAATACATTCATTGTGGCAAAACCAAATCAATTTACTTTTAATTGATTGGATATTCAATGGGTGTAAAAGGATACAACTTCTAAACCATTTTTACATCAGATATACAAACAATGTATTTTGATTGATTGGATTAACTGAAAGAAGACACTGAAGGATTGAAGAAAGCAAAAATATTAACAAGATACGATGGAGTGTCAAAATTATTTGCCCATATCAAAAAGATTTGGAAAATTTAGTGCAATCAATCAAAATAACCTACACTACTTTACCTATAAATAAAACTCTCTGAAGGGCCCTCAACCCCAACAAAGTAGACAAGTGTAACATCTACCAATCACTAGCCATGGTGAAAGCTACAATGCAATTTTCTTTCTTGGTCGTCCTTCTGGTCCGTTCTCTCATGTAAATCTCTCTCTCTCTCTCTCTCTCACTAACAATAAACAATTTCTGATGACAGGCGTGATTGAAGCATCAAGGAAATTAGAAACTTCTGATTATGTTTTTGATAAAGGAATGTGCAAAAAATTTTGCATAGAAGATGACTACAAATTGAAGGAAGGGAAGTGCATTTGCATTCCTAATCAAGAGATGCAGCCAAATGATGAAAAATATAAACATAATCATGATTGCGAGTCCTTTTGTCCTCCTTTTTGCAAGTCAAAGGTCTGTGATATGGGTTTGTGTTTATGCGGTGACTGTAATTGATTCTGGATTTCCCATCTGGTTCAAGAATAAGGCATTGCCAATATATGAAATCCGAAACTTTCCTATGTCTTGTGATCAATCAATGAAAAGAGTTTTTCATCGTACCCTGTCATGTGTTGCACCATTTTTTTCCTTCACAACTTTGTTATTGTTTTCTCTTAAAAATTATAAGTCACCTCTTAATAGATTTTATCATATGTTTGAATAAAAAATTGAAGCAATTCATAATTATTTTATAATAGTAAAAATTTAGACATTATATTTTTTCCATATATTAATAAAATCATTCTAAATAAATAACAGTTTACAAATTATGTAAGATAAGTATAATACATGAAAACGATTCATAATTAAAATTTAAAACTTAAGATCGATAGATATATATCAAAATTATCTGCCCATATCAAAAAGATTTGGAAGATTTAGTGCAATGAATCAAAAAACCTACATTACTTTACCTATAAATAAAACTCTCTGAAGGGCCCTCAACCCCCACAAAATAAACAAGTGCAATATCTACCAATCACTAGCCATGCAGAAAGCTACAAAGAAATTTTCTTTCTTGGTCCTCTTTTATTAAATTTATTAAATAGTTATCTTTTATAATAAAAATTTAAAATAATAAAAGATGTAATTGTGTAAATATTAATTAATATAAAAATTTTTATACAAATATTAATTAATTTAGTCTGTTCAAACTTTTCAAAAACGAAAAATATTTTCAAAACAAGAAAATATTAGTATTGAAAAGTTTTCGTGTATTAATGACTCGCCACTATCCCTGAATAGGGAACAAGCCATGAATTCTAAATATAAGGGTTTTGGGTTATTGGGATGAGCATTTGAGCCAAGAACACTTGGTTTGGTGAAAAACTATAGTACTATAGTAAAACAAACCATCATTGCATCCGACTAAATTTAATTCAAACCGAATTGAACTCTTAAATGACAAAGCTCTCCTAATTTCTATTTTTACCAAACGAAAGACACCAATATTCAGTCACCGAACTAAATTGGTCGTAAAAAAAATTATAGCGCTACTTAATTTATTTCACTCAATGGATTTAGAATTATAGAATAGTGTTATATTATTTGATAGAGTTTAGGTTTAAAGTAGTTATTACATAGAAATTAGTTAAAAATTTATGATATATGGTTTGTTGGTTAATAAGTTGCATTGAATTTGTTAGAGTTTATTACAGGAAATCTATAGTTTTGTAGGTATAGGTGTATATGTACTTCTTTTGCTTCAGCAGAATGTGATGTGATGAACAAATCATTCAATTTAAAAGTATCTTCTTCACATTTTTTCGTCTCTTTGCTATGTTTTACCTCTTGTAACATGGAATCAAAGCAAGAAGATTTGCAGACTCCATTTACTATGAGTTCATCAACAATAGCTTTGGATGACCCGAACTCTCCATAGTTCCTTCATTCAACTGATGATCATTCTTCAGTCATTATTTTTGTAGAACTAGAACTTCAAATTACAGCTTGGAGTCGTTCTTTTATGTTGGCATTGTCAATCCAAAATAAATCTGATTTTCTTGACGGTGGCATTCAAACACCGAATTCTAATGATTAGAATTATGGTGCTGGCTTAAGAGGTAACAATCTCTAACAAATTCTATACAACCTATTAACCAACTTACCATATCTAACAAATTTTTAACTAATCTCTATGTAATAATTACTTTAAGGGCTCATTTGGTAGAATTTTTTTTTTTTTTGCTTACCTTCTCATTCTTAAGACTTACTAAATACTATTTTGAAAAAACTCTTAAAAAAAATAACTTTTTTTAATAAAAGAAATAGAGTTTTAACAAAAGCTTCTTGGAGGAGCTTTTGCTTCTCTTTTTTTTTTTTTTTAAATCTAGCTTTTCATTTTTTTTTATTTCTTTTATATCCTCACTTTAAGGATATGAAATCTCAAATATGTCCATATCATAAATTCATTTACCTTCATATCCTCTTTTTTCCTTTATTTTTACTTTTTATTTTTTAATTTTTAATTTTTTACTTTTAACTTTATTTAAAAGCCATCAAATAAATTTATTTTTAAAATTAAAATTACCGAATAATTTTTAACTTCTTTTTATAAACTCTTAATTTTTACTTCTCTTTATAAGGAGAAGAGAAGTTAAAAATAAGTCTTACCAAACGGACACTAAATATAAACTTTATCATCATCCTCTTATTTAAGTTAATTAAATTTTGAATTTTGAATCAGCTGAATTTTATAATTATAATTTTTGATTTAATTTTATGCCATTTAATTTTTATTTTAAGATAAGCTGCATGACAAAAGATAAAAAGAAGTCAGACAAAAAATTAATAATTTTTTTAATGTAAAAATAAATAAATTCCTTGAGGGAGCGGGTGGGGGAATTAAACACACAAAAAAAGAAAAAAGAATGTGACCGTTACACGCAATACGACGTTCAGACTATATGTGATCGATAGAGAGAGAAGGAGAGCGATTTGGGTTTCTTGAAGCCTAGATAATGCTCATCGTGTTCCGTTCAACGGCGAGTCTCCGGCGGAGACTATCTTGAGATTTCTGAGGAAAGATTAAAGACGGCCGCAACCTTTTGGTAAGTGGTGTTTGATCAGTTTTCCGATTCAAAGATTTCAATTACTCGGCTTTGATTCTTTAGGTTTGATTGATTATTTCACTTTATTTCTGATTATTTTCTTTCATTATTTGCCCCCAAATGTTCTTTTAATTTCTTTGAATTGGAATTTTCATTTCCAGAATGTTCTCCTTCCATCTAATATTATTAATTCTTGTGGTTTTCGTCGATTCCCACTTAGATTTTACTAATTTCTTTCTTTTTTTCCTTTTTTTTTTCTACGTGTTTGTTGAAAAGACTGAGAAGCAAAACTGATAAATGCAAATACGACTACAACTGGTATAATTTCAATCTCTCTCTCTCTCTCTCTCTCTCTCTTTCTCTACCCCCTCCCTCCCTCCCTATATTACTTGTCTGCATCTGCTTCGTGGATGAGATGAGATGCAAGGCTTTTCCATGGTTCTTGTGTTGGATTCCGGCGGACATCCAAAAAAAGGTACAACATGGTTTTTTCATGGTTGAACATCATGCCTTATCTCAATGTTAATCTTGTTTGGCCATTTTTGGATGTAAGCTATAAATTTGTTTCAACCATGGGACCCATCTGAAAGAAACTGGGGCTACATGGTGAGGATTGAAACATCTCAAAATACAAAGAAGAATATAAGTAGCAGATAATTTTGTCACGTCACTTGAAGAGACACCGAGGATTTGCAGTTGAAGAAGGCCAAGGTGCGTTATGTAGCCCCATTTCACTGCATGGATGCTAGCCGGACTATGGTGTTTTGCATTGGTAGTTTCTCCTTTACGTGTGTTTTCTTTATTTATTTGCCTGTGATTCATAGGTGAGCACCACGGGGGGATTGTGCCTTGATATTTGAAATCCGGAGATGCTTAATTTCTAGATTGATCATAGATTATGGCAAAAAGAGAAAAAATTGAATGATTAGTTTTTCTATGCTCTCCTAGGCTTGTTCTAGGGGCGATCCCAAGGTTTTCAATGAGAGTATTTAATTGATATGCAATGGTTTCTGATATAGAACTTCAACTGGTCTTGCTAGAAGTATGTGTTTTTCGTTATTTAATAATGGGAATGACTATTGGTGGAGTGCTCTGCTTTCATGGCTAATTGAAATTTAATAAGCAACACCAATATATGAATAAAATCCAAGGATAATAACAAAAGTATGTGAGAAGAATTTGGATAGCTGCTAGTAATATTTGTAGTCATTTGCTTCAACTCTAGTGACACACAAAATGTGAATTGGCTTTTTGTTGTGGTATTTTTTCTTGCCTTGCTAATCTAAAACCTAATAGGAGTATTGGAATGTTGATAAATATTAGCTTTTAGTTTGTAACTTGCCGAGTGACCTAAAAATTTTTAACCAATTAGCTCATTAATCCCTAAAACTTGAAGGAGTATTGTGGATATTAGATCTGCAAGTCTGACAACACATGAAAAGTGAATTAAGCAGGACCTATTGTTTCCTTGACAAATTATAGTTTACGGTGATCTCTTGAACATTGATAAAATTTGCAGTTAAGTTAATCATCTTTTTTAATATTTAGTTTATAATGAGTGAGTTGTCCAATATTGTTGATATAGATTTAAGTATGGTTTCAAAACTGGTTTGTGTGAAAATTATAAGAGTTTGCTCATAATACTTGTTTTCACATGGGTTGCATTTACAATGGAATTACTACGATTTACTTTGCTGGGAATAGTATATTTTTCTTATCAGCCAATCCTATAGTATTCATATATGTCTAAACTTGTCAATTGATTAATTTTAAGGAAAAATCCTGAGAATTTTTTCAGAATTTGTGCATGTACATAGACTCCCTTCGTGGTGAAAAAACTTGTTGTCGTGAGAAATATTTAGGTTTTCTCGATAAAATTAGATTGTGGACAAATTTAGGGTAGGTGTTATTGTTTCTTAGTATGCAATTTGTTTGGTGGCCTTTATGCAAATAAAAGCTTGTTAAACAAAATATTTCGATGAGGAACAGTCTTTTGAAGTTTGCCAAAGGTATTCATAGGTGCAGAGGCTTAGGTTAGAGTGGCCAAAACCTAAATTAAGTTATGATTGAATGTAATTAAGCTTGTTCAATGAGTGCTTCAATGATGTGTAAACTGTTTTCATTTGTTTCCCATATTAATCTGTAAGGATTGAAAGTTTATGTCTAATATTTTACTTGAGTTTAATGTTTATTATCAAGCAATAAAAGTAAGTATCAAGGAACCCTTTTTTTGTGAAGGAAGCTAGTTTAATAAAATTTGTAAATTGTGAATGCCAAGTTCTTTTATGGTAATCTTTTTTCATATATAAATGTGCATATTATATTATATAGACATGTGTGCATATACATATGTGTGTGTGTTTCCAGAGTTAAGGCTTTTCTTAGGACAAATGAACCTCATGTTATAAATGCATATGCATGACCTGGTCTATATTAATTAGGCATGCAAGGATGTTTGATCTGTCATGGAGAGTTGTTGCTTAAGATTCATATGATGCGTGACCTGTTAACTATTTTGTGCTACCCCCCCCCCCCAAAAAAAAAACATCTAGTATTTAGATTTGCTATCTGTGAAACTCATACCTAGGACTTCGAATTTGAACCATGCATATTTTAATGCATGAGTTACATTCGTAGAGGTAGATCATTGAAAACTTGGATGCAATGTATTCGTAAAGATATGATAGTGATGGAGTTAGTTGAGGAGATGGTTCTAGATAGCAATGAGTGGCGTAGGAGAATTCACACAAACTAAATCTTACTTTTTTTTTTGACTTCATTGTTTGTCTCTCATATGGCCGACCCCAAATTTTAGGATAAAAGATTTAGGTTGTTGTTGTTGTTGTTATTTTACAAATACACTATGCTGAGATTCTTATGTATTCTAGTGGAACTGATACATATAGTAGATTTTCCGAGTAAACTGGTAAGTTCATTTTTTCTGCAAATTATAATGAGATAGAGATGTAGCTCAAATGATAAAATGCTTGCTTAGCATACAAGAATTCTCATATCTTCACTTCTCAACTCTCCTTCCACTTATTTTTTTCCCGGACAAACTAGAAAAGGAAAAAATATTTATTAAATATTTTAATGGTTGTTTATTTCACTTTGTTGTGAAAGATTCTCGCTGAGATTGGGGACTTTAGTGGAACTAAGAGTCGTGGTGATTTTATCTACAAATTACAATGAGATTGACAGAAGAAGGGACCAAAATTAAATATTGTAATGGTGGTTTGTTTCACATGATTAAAAAAGATTTTAGTGCTCAGATTGGGGAACCCACTGGAGGGATCCTAATAGATCTGGGATCGATGGTGATTCTATCTGCAAATTATAATAAAATAGGAATGTTTTTAGATGGTAGAGTGCTCGCTTATCATGGAAGAGGTAAGGGGATACCCTGCATGCCCGCTTCTCAACTCCCTTTTCACTTGGTTTTTCCAAGCCGGCCAGAAAGAAGAGAAAATAAATATTATAATGGTTGTTCATTTCACAATGTTGAGAAAGATTTTAGAGAAGAGACTCCTGCGGAAACTGGACCGGTGGTTATTCTATCGACAAATTTCTGTATGGTGATCCACCTGGCTCAATTTTTTGGTGATGAGATTCATCTGCACACGAAGCAGCTAGCAAGAATCTTGCTACGATATGATTTGACTTTCTTGGTGGGAAGCAGGCTTGTGTTTGGCGAAGTGTAAAAATATACGAATCAAGGACACGTATACTGGATAATCCTCCCCAACTGCCTGAGTTGATCCCTGAGGACTTCCCAAGGAAAGCCTAAGGGAAGAGGTTAATGATGCTGTGCAGCTTGAAGATGATTGGATGCTTATGGATGATCAAGTACAGCAGAGCTAGGTCTTCAAGGAGATGGTCTAACAGTCACAATCCCCGTTCTTCAACTCGATGATTCTAAATTCAAATCTCAGATAATCAGGAAAAAAAAAAAAAAAAAAAGTACAGCAGAGCTGGAGGAAGTCCTCCGAGCGAAAGAGCACATTCTAGTGCACTTGTCCTCGAAAGCATTGACGACTTTCCATAAGCAGAGATAAAGCCTCTGCCAAACGCGCTTCTTGATTTTCTAAACCGCTGAATGAGGACTTGCATGCCGTTTCTCATGCATTGGAACTGAAATTATTGTGACTACAAAACCGAAGAAAGTTTTAGCTGTGCTACAAGGGCAGAAGATAGAACTCGCACTAACCAAGCAAAGGCAGATCCACCCTACAATATAGGGTCAAAAAGTCAAAATAAGCGATTTTAGCCCTTAAAAATAAAACTGATAAGTTCTAGTAGCAGGCATGTATATAGTGAAAGTGGCAGGGCGTATCAAGAGAATCATAGTAGGCACAGGGACTCCTAGAGTTTGTTGATCCAATAGAAACAGAAGCAAGAGGAAAATTAATCTCGAGCATCAAGGAGATAAGCCAAATACAGGAGTGATGAGCAAGATGTTAGGAATATAATGGAGGATAACGATGGCCACCGAGACAGAAGGGAGGATCGAGATTATAAAAGATAAGTCAAGATGGTCACTAAGACGAGAGGGATGAGAAAATTTATGGAAAGAGAAGGGCAGAAAAAGATGGGCATAAAGGAAGCTGGGAGAGTCTAGGAGCACGCGAAGTAATGATCATGATCTTGGAGGATAACGATGGCCACCGAGACAGAAGGGAGGATCGAGATTATAAAAGATAAGTCAAGATGGTCACTAAGATGAGAGGGATGAGAAAATTTATGGAAAGAGAAGGGCAGAAAAAGATGGGCATAAAGGAAGCTGGGAGAGTCTAGGAGCATGCGAAGTAATGATCATGATCTTGATCCGTCACTCAAGGCACCATACGGTGATGGGAGATGAGACCTTTGTAGGTTTTTTCTCTTCATAGCATCATTGGAGTTCTTTTTGACATTCCATCACCAGCTTGCTGCTTCAAAGCTACAATACTGAAAGGAGATTTTAAACAGATGTAAAAAAGAAGCCGGAGAGGATCAGGGAACAATAATGAATTCAGCACGGAAACAGCTGCAATGCAAATATAACTATGAAAGATGCATGGGTAACTAATAGCAAACCGGGGCTTTGTTCCTTTAAATCACATAAGAACAAATCTCCCATGGTACACGTCTGCCATCAACAAGTGATCCATTCAAGTGTATTCACAAGGGCTGCAAAAAGCCAATCGAACATAAATGGAGAAAGGAATAGATGCAACAGTGAATAGAGAAAGGCCTCTGTGACTGGATACAGATGATCCCAACTTCAATATCCATAAATAATTAGTAAAAAAGGAATATAGAAAACAAAAGAGTTTCAACTTATGGTGGATGCGCAAACTTAGGAAAAAGCCACCAGACTAGACCTCCAAAGATTACAGAAGATGGAATATACAAAAAGAGGTCTTTCTTTTCTTCATTTTTATACTAGAACCTTGCTTCTATAACTAGAACTAGCTTTGGTTCAAGGACATGTCACAATATTTCACATGTCAAGGCTTAAAACGAGTGAAATAATCAAATCCATCTCAACCTAAATTCACAGAGTACACCAACAAAAAGAATTGCCCGAGAGGAAGAGTATTCACAAGCATACATCATCTGTCAGCAGATATTTCCGTCCCTGCAGAGGCAAGGATCAGAACGAGCTAGCTTAAACCATTGTGACAGTGCAAAAAATTCAGTTCAGAAATTAATCATAAGCTGACATAACTCTCCACAAGTAGCCTCCAAGTTGGATTGCACAACATAGGAGGGTATATTTAGATCTAAGCAAGAATCCTGTTTAACTAAAACTCAATCCGACAATGCCTTAAAGAATAGCATATCATTCCCCAATTCTTATTAGGTTGATTTAAGCCAAGATGATCTATAGTGGTGAAATGAATCACTATGCAAGGCCTAATTTGAAAATTAACAACAATAACGGTTGCTATGACTAAAGGAATTTACTACTTGCTGCACAGCAACATTTATGGCCTTGACATGGTAATCAACCTCAGCATTTGAACCATAAATGCTCCATAATTATGTTAAAGGATCAAATAAATCAAAATAGTAAAAAAGAATGAGCAAAAGAAAATTGTAGACCACAACCTGAATAAGGTACACTACATAGACAAACTAGCAAAAAGCAACTCCAACTCCTCATCCTGTGATCGTGTCCTCTGCACAGAAAATTCAGTTGCAATTTGTCAAATCAAGAGGTGAAGGTAAAACGGGGAAAAAAAATTTTTTTAATCAGGAAAGTGTCTGAAAAATAATCACTAATGTGTTCTTTTTTTAATCCACCCACACTAAGTAAGCTACTGCACAGCGACAGCAATCAAGAGTATGGTTGCGTGTGAAAGAGAGGAGGGGTAAGAAAACATGCAAACAAGAACATATGCGTCAGGTCTAGTTATAATAGTCAACAGAAAGCAGCACATTGTATGAACAATACAGTATTTAAAAGGTAAATTGAGTACCAAACATTGTCATAACATATCAAAACAATGTGTGTGGAAGCAAAAAGTCTGCAAGTCTGCATAATCAACATCTTGAAGCAATGCAACAAGGCACTTGTTCAAGAAACCTGCAACCCAGTATAACCGCGAAAGCTTCATTAAACAGACAGCCAACTAGAGAAGAAAACCTTACTCACAATCATCTAGGGCCCAACCATTGTAAGTTATGGCTCCAGGGAATTTAATTTTGTGAGGATGCCATCTAGATGTTAAAGAGTTCCCCTGCGGGTAAGGGAGTGTTAATATCTCTTACACCACAGAGAACATCAGATCCGACAAAAAAAAAGGGAAGAATTAATGTTTCTCAACTTTCATTGCCTTCACCTAGATAAATTACTGACTTATCTTCAGGCACAAGGAGACTTGTCCTCTTTACAATTGGGTGGGGATCCTCAAAATAATACTATATTTTGCACTCAACAAGTCCTTTATGGCCTACTTCTCAGCTATATTGCCAAGGTTACGATAGCGCAAGACTAAAAATCATGATTGGAAGAAATCATGTTAAGCAATATCATTTATCCAAATAGAAGTTAAAAGGTCCTGATATGGCAGAGACTTGGCCGGTGCAAGTACTCATAAAAAAACTACTCTGAGGTTACTAAATATAGCATTGCACAAGTTAAATCTTGGTCTTTGGTTCAAACCCTGGTTAGAAGAGCTGACAAAAATACCCAATAGATTAGACATGTTGCACATGGAAAATCTTATATGAAATTCCACAAAGCAGCCAGAGGGCAATCTTAGCAACCTCTCAACACGTTGTGAGTAACACAATATGAACACAAAAATGCACACCAAAGAGCATTCCTATAAGCATTCTTTTAAGTTCAAAACATAAGTGCAGATATTTAAAAAACTTGGCTGCCTAAGAAAGTACAATGCACCTGAATGGACATAAGTTCTAATATTTTGTTAAGAACCAGCAGACGATGAGTTGCATATGTGCTGTTTGCAGGTAGTTGGTTCATTCTTTTCATTTCTTCATGAACAGCCACCTTCTTTTCTTCACATCCCGTATTCATCCAATGGTCACTGGAAAGAGAACTGGCTACACCATCTTTTGTATCTTAACACAGGGCAAGAAGCAATAAGGTTTTTATGGTTTTTAATAATTATAACACTTTAATAAAATGACAGGATGACCAAACAGTTCGTTACAAATAAACTTTCTTGTTCAAGAAACAAGTTTATTCATTATAAGAGCCACCAATGTGATTGCTATTTTGCTTGGCCATGAATTTGCATTACTATTACTTCATGAGTACTAGTCACCCCCAAAGCTACCCTCCTAGTGCAGGATACAGAACACAAGATAAATCTATAGGATGACAAGCAGAGGCAGCCACCAGTATGGCATATTTTTCAGATTGAAGGCGGGGAGGGAGGGGATCTAATATGCCATAAAACAATAAAAGGAAGATAAATATGGAATACAACAAAGACTACAGAAAATTATCAGTAGTTCTAGACTAGAATTTATTTTCAACAACCCCTCCTTAGCAAAAGAGTTCAACAGAAAGAAAAGCTGATAAGCTTTGAAGCCTTGATTAAGCACCTAAGTGGAGGTTCGCAGAACATGCCACATACCAGACATTAATCACGAGCCTTCTTAATAATGAATAAATAACTTCCATCCGTCTTTATATACACACACACACACATTAGAGGCTCGAAATTGAGACCTTTAAAGGGAAGGGGATGGTATCGATTGACCTACAACTCATTGGCCAACTCTGTCCACACAGGCGGTTGACAAAGTTTAATCCTTGTGTCAATACAAACCCAATTTCCTCATTGTTGGATAATTTGGGGGCAAAAAAACCTTAGACGGTAAGTTAATCTGCACATAACACTGACCCACATAGCAATTCATCATTAGATACCGAAAACCCTAAGTCTAATCCGGCCTAATCCGCCAGTAAATGTTTCAAGCTTCTTTTCGATTATACGTTCCAAAAATTCAATTGATAATGGATCGCGGAGAGGAGAGAAAGCGAAATCGAAGATGCATAATTCAATAATCTTGCCCTAATTCAAAAGCAGAGAAATATCAAATAGAGAGAGAGAGAGCTTTACAATAGTCTCCTGATGGCTTCGAATACCTAACGACCTAAACACGAATCGAAAACACGAATAGCGACAGAGAGATAGAGAGAGAGAGCGCCAAATGGCAACGAACTCGAGGGACAAGGGTTAAAATGTGCAGGTTGAACGACAGTGACTCGGACTCGGATGTCATTCTTATCTCGAATACAAGAGACGTACGTTTTTTGCGAAAAAAAAATAAATAAATTAAACAGTACTTGAGAACATAAGACGGATTTTAAAGTAATGTTTACATAAATAATATTATGATTGATTTTTAAAATTTGATATTAAAAATGAATGAATAGTATAACGGCGAAGGCTTTTTATTATACTGTTCACTTGAATAATATGACAGGTTTTGAAGACCCGTTATATATTTACGTGAACTGTGTATGATAGGTCTTTAAAATCTGTCATGTATGTATTAGATGAGAAAATAAGTTATGTTTTAAATTTTTTTTTTAGGCTAAAAGTGTATATATCTCCGAATACAACCCATTCGAGTCCAACTAAAACTTTACTTGATGTCTTTTTGTCATAACTATTATTTCTTTTTTAGGATTAAACTAACTAAAAATTACACAAAATAGTTTCCTGAAAACTATTTAAAAAATTACTGGCGTTGTAATTAAAAAAAAAAAAAAACTGCTAAGGGGAGTTTTATCTGCCCTTTGGTTTTTTTTTAATGAAAATATGAATTAATAAAATTATCTCTAACTATTTCAAATATTTCAATTTTATTATATATATTAACTAAAAAATTTTAAATATTTTAAATATTCAAAAAATAACAACAATAACCACCTGAACCTTAATTTCAAAATTTAGAATCAACGACTTAAAAGACAAATATAAAAAATAAAATAAAAACACATACACACACTCTCTATCCAAATCCAAAAATATTTTATCATGTATATCTTTAATTTAATTATTTACAAAATTATCTTTTAAAAAAATGTATGAGTTTTAACTATTAATGAATATTTTAGAACTTTTATAACTTAAAATATTTATTTTTAATTTATAAATATTTTATAATTATTTATGAAAATATTTATTTTATATATTATTTATGAAATATTAATATCAATTATCCTTTATTGTAATTTCATCAAATATTAAAATTTATGTAAATTATTTTGTCATACAATTATCTAAGAAAATAGATTTTTTAAAAATAAATTTGACGAACATTTTTTTACTTAATTTTTAGAACTTTTATTTTTTACTTATAAGACAAAAATAAAATTTTTTGATAAAAAAATTTAGGTATCAATGAACAGTAATTCAACTAATACTATTATTTTTCCTGATAAAAATCTCGAGTTTGAGTATATTTATATATATGTATATTAAAAAAATGCTAAACATACTGAGAACTAAAAATATATATCAAAGAAGTCAAAAGATAGATCGGGTTCCTGTCCAAAACATATTTTTTTGACTGTGTAAGAATATTTTTAAAATTATTTTATCAATAACGATTTTTCATAAAATCAGTTAATCAGTATAATAAAATTTCCGATCAAAATGTTTAATCATAACATATAAAAGTGTTCTCCAACCATAATTGTTATGAAAGAGAAATGTAATTTTGAGTATATATGAAAATTATAGATTATTTTTCTTAATATATACCAGTAATTTTTATATTTAAAAAATTATTTCAAAAGTTGAGAAGTGGGACCAATTAAAAAAATGGATTGCAATGACCTACAAAAATCAATTTTATAAAATAAAGATAATTTGAAATCCTAAGTTTAGTATCACTATATACCAAGTTGTCATAGATTTCATATGATAGAATAGGATTAAAATATAAAATTGTAAAAATGTCTTTTATATTAAGAAAAATATTATTTATATGAAAAAGATGGTTCCAGACAGACAATGATTGATCCAATCATTAATTGAAGAAAAAAATAATTTAGAAAAAAGGAAAAAAAATTACTAAAGTGGATGAACATCTTCAAACAAAACATAATTGATCAAGCTGCGTAGTACTGATCATTGAGAGTAAGGGTTTCCAATTTGTTGTTTTCACACCCATCAATTCTTATCATTTCCCTTTGTCTTTGCCCAAATCATTTAAAAAAAATATTTATAATCTAATTTTCTTAAATAAAATATTTATAATATCTTTTATTAATTACGCTGATTTTAATATTTTTGATTATTGAGTTTTTTATTTATGTTAAAATATTCTTTATTTTAATATTAAATGTAAAATCATTAGCTAAGAATAAAGAACTTTTAGAAATAAAATTAAAGTTATTTTTTATATCAACATAAATAAATGGTGAATAAACATAAGATAATTTCATTTTCAATAAAACCTCTAATTTTTTTTTTGTGATATTTGTAAATCACTAATAACAATTATTAAGATACTTAAATATAAACTATGACTTCAATCTCTTTTACATCGTTGCTGAGGCACTCCTAAGAAAATACAAAAATAAATAAAAAAGAAAAACCAAAGCAACTCGCGTAAAGGCACGTACTACACTTTCTCTGCTTACTTTGTATTGTTGGTTGTTGCCCACCTCACGCACACGAAGACGATAAATGAAAATGAATATGAAATGAAACAAGAAAAGAAAAGGATAATTTATAAAAATATAAAATACAGAAATATAGGTAGATAAGTAAATTTAAAAAGTATATAAATTTTTATATAAATATTAATTATTTTATGAATATAAAGAATAAATATATTTTGTTATAAAAATTTAAAATGATTAAATATATAATTATTAATTATAAAATAAATATTATAAAAATAAAAAATATAATTAAATAAATAAATAAATTATTAAATATGAAAAATTTTATAAATATAAAAAATTTATATAAATATTAATTAATTTAATATATTAAAATGTTTTAAAATTTTTTAAAAAATATTTAAGAAAAGGAAGGTTTTCAAAATGAGGAAACGGCGGTGATAAAAAGTTTCCGTGCTTCGTCATACCACCGAGGATCAACCAAACCAAACCCATTCATTTCACACGTGCATGCCTTGACGCGCGACTCGAGAGTACCGTTCTGGTGATCTCTCTCTCTCTCTCTCACATTAGTCTTCCCCGACCATACCCTTTTTTACGTTCCTCTAATAATCTCCGGACGAGAGAGTGAAATATTGGTTGACCGTCGACGATCCATTTCCGGCTAAACCACTCGCTCTCTCCGGCGACTTTCACGATGAACGAGAAAGCCAACGTCACGAAGGAGCTCAATGCGAAGCACCGAAAGGTGTGTGTGTGCCTATCTCTTAGAGTCGCCGTATCATTTCAATTTCTTTTATTTTCTTGGACTTGATCTGTGATTTATCGGATTCTACTTTCTCTATTTAATTTTTATTTTAACTGAATTCTCTTGTTAATAATCATATTCCTTATTGAATCCTCTTAAATTTGATCTTTGATCCGTGAAATTGTCAGATCTCTTTTCTTGTTTTCCTAATCTATTGGAGGCATTACTTTTAAGGCTAGGTATTACTTGGATGCGTTCTTTTGTTATATAATTCGGTGAATTGTCTGTGAATTTTCTCTCTTATTCGATGAACCGTATGATTAGGTGTTGGCAGGTTGATTTGCAGGATTCATACAATTGATTGCAAAAAGTGGTTTAATTAATAGAAATTGAATTGTGGGAAAGTAAAATTGGAATAATGTTATGTGGACGATGGCGCAAATAGTTGAATATTTAATTTTTCTGAATGAATGAAACTGTGCCCCATTGAATTTTATTATTTTGTTATTGATAACTAATCTGAATGACACTTTCTCATAGGGTTAGATTGAGTTGGGTACCCTAGTTTTAGTGGAATTGTACGAAATGCAACTAGTGTGCTGTTGATATGCATGGTATGTTCCAAAAATTAGAATACTGATTTTGACTTGTGAATAGCACTAGCAATCACTTAATGGATGGCTGTGGAGGCTCTGGCATAAAATTTTGTCAATGTTCATTACAGCAGGTGGGATATGCTGGACAAGTTGAAAGATGGATCATTTGCTGGTATTTGGGGTCAAAATGCAAATTCGCTCTCTATAGTTTCACCATAATCATGCAGAATGGTGTTAATCTGTCTCTTATAATGCTAAGCACCTAATATTCTTGATCCAACTTCTTATAAGCAAAAAGGATCATGTAACATAATTTCTATAGTGCCACCAAATTATTGCCTGGTTCTTTGTCTTGCTTTTAGGATACAAAGTACAAAGGATTATAGTTTTTCTACTTCATGTTATCTTTTATTGACAATGTAATCAAATGACTGATGGGGGGATGCAAACACAAAGTGACAAGCTGTGGAGGTGATAATGTTTGAAAACTTTGATATTTAGAATGTCACTTGTGATCCTAACATTAATCTCATTTTGGTTTTTACAGAATGATTACATTATAAGCAAGGAGTCATCATGCTTTTCTGACATAGTCTTATTACAATGATCTGGCAAATTTTTAAGGAACTGTCTTATATCATCTGTCATGAACATCCTTCTTGTGGTGATTTTAAATAATTAACTTATTGTTTGGCTTAGACATGTTGGCCTGTCTCTCAGTGGATTGATTTTCGTTCTCCACATTGATTTATTGTTATTATTATTACTACTTTGATTTATGTTGACTATATTATTTTTGTTGTTTGCATTTGCAGATACTGGAAGGACTTCTTAAGCTGCCAGAGAATAGGGAATGTGCAGACTGCAAAAGCAAGTAAGCATTGGCCAACTAGGATAGATATCAAAATCTAATGATTTATACAGAGTTTTGACAGATTAGATGAGAATGAGATTAGTTCCTTTTTCTTTTGAGATTCTGACTGTATCCTGTTTGCTAACAGAGGTCCGCGATGGGCCAGTGTGAACCTAGGAATCTTTATATGCATGCAGTGTTCTGGCATCCATAGGAGTCTAGGTGTACACATATCCAAGGTAAGTTTTTCAGTGTATTTGATCATACAAGATAGTGTTGGTCATGTTAGGATATGATAACATGTGTATGACTTCTGTCTTTGCCTGGTTTGATTTGAATGGTAACTCCAAGGGATGACCTTAAACTTTGAGGCACAAAGTTAGAATGATATAATCATAATCAATTGAACAGCACGCTTTCCTCAGTGCACAGGGAAGTATGCAATAAATTTATTTTATTGAATGTGAAGTTACAGTGGCTATCATTATTTTTTGTTTCTCAGTGCAATATGATGCGAATAAGAATGATGCAGTGGATCAACCAATCACAGTATTGAACGATCTGGTCCGAGATGCAAATAAGCAGGCAGATCATTGATTTCCTGTCCTCCTAGACCCACAAGAATCATAGTCAGTGGGCACACTTGAGGAAAAAGTTTATTTTGTGATATTGTTTTTGTTCTTGATTCATCTTTTTGATAAATGTATGTTACCTTTAAAAAAAACTTAAACGAGTCAACCTCATCCATATGTTTAAGCGCTAACAGGCCCTTTGTGACGAGATATTCCATAGATGGGAATGGTTCTTTTGCCTTTGGATTTTGGATAGGATGTAGTTTAGTAAGAAACTAAGTTCCTTGCCTATCCTTTGGACCAAGGGCCTTAAATTTGCCGCATAATCTGATATATGCTTGTTCTTGCTGTGCTTTGCAATTTCCATGCCAGGTTGTTGATTCAGATGAAGTTTTGATAGTCTTCAGTAAAGATCTTTTGTTTCTTTATATTCTTGGTGGTCTGAAGATTGTCATATGGCCCTTGATGTTTTGACGTGATAAAGGCTGTATTCGCATATTTTTATCACTCATAACTTACAAGTCTTTTCCAACATGACCCTTGAATCTGTGTATGCTATCTTCTAAATCATGCTTTCCATCCGATCTGTTTCTGTTTCGGGATTATGCTCTGGAAAACATCTAATATATAACATCTTTGGTGAGACCTCATGAATAACAAGACCATGTCTTTTCTAGGTGAGATCTGCTACTCTTGACACATGGCTTCCTGAGCAGGTGGCATTTATTCAGTGTAAGTCTCTTAAATGTATCCATGTCTTTGGCTTGAATCAACTTAATATCAACTGATAATGTGTGTGTGTATGTGTTTGATTTTATTTTATTTTTTAATTGTTATTATGCAGCTATGGGCAATGAAAAGGCGAATAGTTATTGGGAAGCAGAGCTGCCTCCAAATTATGACAGAGTTGGGATTGAGAACTTCATTCGAGCGAAGTATGTTTAACTTATTTGAATGTCATTTCCCATTCTTGAAACAATTAAAATGAGTTATTTCTTGGGCATTTCTCTTGCATTATTAATGCTTTCATTTCAGGTATGAAGAGAAGAGATGGGTTCCAAAGGATGGCCAGCAAAAAGTGGCTGCAGCCACAATAGAGCGTGAGGAACATGCTTCTTCACATTGGCATGGATCAGGTGATAGCGGTGCACATGGATATACAACCACCCCAGCAAAGTCCTTTGAGGAAAAAAAGACCTTTCAGGCCCCAATTAAGAAAGACAACTTCCCTCTTGCTAGAGTTCATATTCCTGGTCCTCCTAAAGGACCTGAGCAGGTATCGTTAGTTGTCTACAGGTTCTTGTTTGACCTTTTATATTTCTGCTCCTCCTTGTGTCCAATATCGTGGGAGGGTGACTTTTAGAGAAGCCATTTGTTGGCTTATGCCAGTGACATCCTAGCAATATATTATTGCATCTAACTAGAAATAAACTAACATTTATAGGCTTGATGCACATCTATTTCATGAAACCACTTGTTTTTGCATTCTTTATTTATTGATTTTCTTACATGCAACACTTTTTTTTGTACAAAATTTTTCTTTGGCACATTATTTTTAATGCTAGAGTAGTTATATATTTTCTTTGACAGGAAAATTAAATTTTTAATCACAAAAAAAAAAAAAAAATCAAAAAACAGAGAGAAAATTATCCGTAAACAGAAAGAATCCAAGAAAAGTATGTACCTGTGTTTGACATCATCTACAAACAATTCAAAGGACTTCGAAGCCAACCAAAAGCACAAACACAATATAAAATTATCCATAAAAGTCATTAGTGAATTCTATACCCCACAAAAATTCTTATATTCCTTTCCTCCATTCCAACCAAAATATGGCCATAGAGAGCATCCTAACCACCCTCATCTTCACTGTACAAACCCTCGCTCCACTGGGAGGCCATACTTCATTCTGTACGGAGTTTGTGGTTACGTACGTGTAAATGAGAGAAAATTTTGTCCCACACGGATCAAGCCTATGTGCAAGAGGTCGTGGTATTAATATATTGGTCTTACCTGGTCTAAATATGTTTTGGCGTCATAACTCATTGAGTTGTTCACCATGATTAAGCAGAATTATTATTGCCTCAGTGATAAGAGAGTTTAGGCTTGATTTTGGTTCCTGTATAAGGTTTTCGCAGTATTTCATGCTCTCAGAAGGTTTATGATTTTAGGCTTGTTGGTCTAATCATTAGTGTCTACAGGATCGTGATGACAGTTTTTGTCTGATCAAATAAATGTAATCTTGGAAGATAGTTTGTGTCATATCAGAGTGTGTTGATGGGTAGGCACTAATAAAGTGATGGCTGATATAAGTTAAGAGTGGTAAATTTAGTGAACTTTCATTTTGAGAATGGCTAATGATAGGATGGAGTTTTGCAGAAATGGTCGCGGCAAGAAAGGCATTTGGCCCTGGATGGAAAAAATTGATTAAAGATTCATGATTGGCTGTTGTCTCATTTATTTATAAGTAAAAGATCTTATTTTTGAGCTTTAAGGGGTCATAGGTAAGGTTCTAGCTCCCCCTCCTCCCGCCCCCCCCCCCCCCCAAAAAAAAAAACAAAAAAAAAAATGATAAAAGAAAAAGGGGCCCAGATAAGGTGATGCCACTTATCCTTTCTTTTTGCTATAATTGTTCATCCATTGTGTAGGAGTTCATGGTCAGATGGTTGAGGGCATTGGGGTTGGCTCTGCTAACACTCATTTCTCCTCTTCAATTTGTTTGGTTTCTTTTGCATGACACACTTTATTCACCAAATCCATACTGCTTCTTTGGAGATTATCTCAAGTTAAAATCCTTCCGAAGATGTCTTCCACACAAAAAGAGACTACTCTTGGAGGTGAAGCAGAGTTCCAGTTGAACTTCTAAGGAAAAGGAACTCTTCCCTCATCCATGCCATTTAATCTGGCATATTGGTGGTATCTCTTGATATCAAAGGTCCCTGTTGGTGAACCCCTCCAAACCACATCTTCTCCACCTAATTTATTTACGTGACATAGAGTGATTTATAGTAAGTTTGCCTGCATTAGATTAAGATGGACATCTTGTCAAGCCAGGGTTTTCTGTCTCCCAAACCACTCCTTGAAGCCTCTTCTTAGATTAATATTTGTTCTTCCTATGCTTAATTTCAAATTGTGTACTGGGTCTTGTATTTGCTTTGGTAAGAGTTCGGCTTGGGACTTCCTCTTTTTCCATGTGTTTCTGTGCTTTATTGCATTTCTTATCTCCATTACCCTATTGCAGATTTCTATTCCTTCAGGATCTTAATTTTTCTAGGAATTTTTACTTCCAAATCTCAACAACAGGGAGTTTTCATATCTCACATCGATGCTTTTGTTAGATTCACTTCATCCTTGTTCAGGTTTTAAAAGAACGTGGGTTCCTGATAGGTCTAGCCTTTCCTCTTGAAAATCCTTTTATTCTCATCTCATCAGCATTCAGAATGCCTCCTCTTTTCCTTTGACTACCTTAAGTCCCTCCCATAGTAAATCTTTGATGTGGTACATGACATAAAAGGATTTGGTACAAAGGATACATTGCTAGTGTGGAGGCCTCATGAAGCCTTATCTACAAAGATAGGGATCATGTAGCCATGTATTCCCCTTCTCTTGGATCATATATAATGGAATTTTTGCCCTTTTTATGAGCCTTGCTATTGCCCCTTGACATGATAGCCCATCTCCTACCTGGTGATGAAATTTTGGAGAGAGAACACTATGGATTTAGGTGGATTTTGGTGCTTGTGGAAAAAAGAAACACGAGAATCTTAGGAGGAAAATCCTTTCCTCTCCTTTTGTGGGATAACATTTGTTTTGTTGCTCCTTTATGGTGCCTAGTTATGACGTTTCAATATAACACCATTTTAACATTTTCTTCCTTTTTTTGTGGGTCCCCCCCTTTCTTTTGCTTTTGTACTAGCTTTTATTTTGGAGGATATGTTATTATGCTTTGTTGTGTTCTTTGTTCTCTTATCTTGAACTAAGCCATGTATGGGCCCCTTTCCCCCAACTCTTCTATTTTTTTGCTCTTTTCTTTTGTTAAGTTGAGTAGGTCTCTGGTGAATAGCTTATATAGATCTATAGTGAAATACATCTTAGGATGAGCTGAAAGTGTGGTGTCACATCTACACCTGAACTTTGTACATGCCAGAGTAAAAATTACTAGAGCCGCTAAATTTCCTGGCCTGATCTAAAATGACTTCAAAAGCATGTGCTTATTCTTTCAGGTGACAAATGCCGGATGTTTGTACCTTTGGGATATGTAATTGATTTTATTGGGAATTTTCAGCATGACTATTTTCCTGTAAAGTGATTACTATTTTAGCTAGCATCCTTTGTTTTGATAATTAGTAACATATAGTCCGATGAAATCTGTTTCAGAATTGGTTGTGACATCTTCTTATTCCTGAATGGCACATTTATCTTTTGATGCTGTTTCTTGATTAATGTGTCTAAGCTTAAAATCTGATGGCTGTTTGTGGATAGGTCACCTCAGTTCAAAAACCTCTTCAGGCCATTCCAGAACCAGATCTGGCAGTATCAGATACAGAACCAGTTAAGCAGGCCCCAAAACCAGATACTACTTCAGCTGCATCTCCTCCAAAAGTTGACTATACTACAGATCTTTTCAATATGCTTTCCATGGATGCCCCTTGTGAAAATGGTTCAGAGCCAGCTTCAAATGATGATAATGCATGGGCAGGTTTTCAGTGTATGCCATCTCATCCAATTAACTCTATCTCAGGGGATCAGTGAAAGCACATTTTAGCTTTGCTTTTGTTGTCTGTTCAAACTTGTCTTTATATAATTGCTGCCATTTATGCTTTCATTGTAAGGCATGTTGTAATGCATTGCAGCTGCTGAAGAAGCATCAAAAGCCGACAAAGCAACTACCGCAGCACCAGTTAGTAGCAATAGCCAGCCAAATTCTGGGGTTGAGGATCTTTTCACAGATTCTCCTTTGGCTGCTACATCGTCAATTTCTGAGAAACCAAAGAAGGATGTGAAAAATGATATCATGAGTCTTTTTGATAAGGTACATGCTGCTTCATTATTTGCTAGTTTCAGTGTATCTTCATAACCAAGTGAATCAAATATAGTTTGGTTGCGATACCGAGAAGTATTTCTAGTGTGTTGAAAGGATGCTTCATTTTCTGTGGTCTTGTGGTAAATGAAAATGAACATATACATGGCAGTGCATTCAGTCATCATTTTATGCTGCTAATAGGACTGGCCATGTTATCTCTGGGAAAAAGAATCCCCCACAAAATGACATAATTAAATGTAAACTTTTGAGAGATTTCTTTTGAAAGGTAATCAAAGAATACCTGCCATGTTTTGCTTCTTCTTTGTTGTTGAGCATAAAAATTTATTTTATAATTTCCATAGATTCTCAAATGATTTCCTGCATCTGGGCTTAATAAATTGAACCATATGATCTATTCCTTGTGTTTAACTGATTTGCCTTAATTTCATTTGATCTTACCCTCAAATATCTGATAGTTCAGATTGGTCTTTTGCAGTCTAATATGGTCTCACCATTTGCTGTTCATCAACAACAACTTGCAATGCTGGTCCAACAACAGTCCCTTCTAATGGCTGCTGCAGGTAAATCTATGGGTGCAGAAGCGAAATCTTTCATCAACCCACAACACCTTGCATCCAATGGTTCCAACTTGGCCTCACAAAATTGGCCAAATATGGGCTACCAAATTCCTATGATACCAGCAACAGGACAGAGTGACTTACAGAAACTTATGCAGGTACAGTCTGACCTGGACACCTTATGGTAATCCACTAAATTGTTTTACTCATGTCACTGTTTTACCTTCTGAGCCAGGTCAGGAGCACAGGGTCTGTGCAGCAACTTTCGGGTTCCAGGTATGTCAATGATCCATCCATGCTCTTTTATCTGTTGCCAAAACCATCTTCCAGCTTGTAGTTATATGCAATTTGATCTGCATAGCTTGTCACATATTAGTTTATAAGGCGCCTCAGCATATCCCAAACAAATAGCTTTTGACTTAAGCTGAACTTTTAATGAGATTGTTTTCCGACCACATTGATGAATATTTTAGGTATTTTTGTTGGTGAGAAGTTTTGGATATCCATGTTTACTTTTGGTCATTTTCTGGTGCAGTTTCTACACTCTGGGTCAAGTTACTCCTGCTAATGGTCCTGCGAATGGTGCAGCAGCCACAGGATTTGCAGAAACTTCATCAGCTTCTTCTGTTTCTTCATCAACTCCTGCCACAAAGACAGGAAAAGACTACGATTTCTCCTCTTTAACTGCAGGAATGTTCTCGAAATCCTAAAGCAGTGCTTGTTAACTGATGCGACTATAGCGATTGCTAGGCCACATGAAGTGGTAAATTCACGGGTTATAGCTCTGGGAGATTCTATCTCATATTTAGGGATTGTAAACTATTTGTAGAGAAGCGGGGGTTTTTCATTTCGGCGGTTGGCTCATTTGTCTGAGTAGATGTAATTGAATTAATAAGGTTGGGTTTTTGTTGTTGAAATCAATATATATAATGCATACATCTATGCACCCTCGTATTGGCTTTATGCTCCTGGGGGCGGCATACTATACAGCAAATTATATTCCGCATATCACCTTTTTTATCAATTCTGTGAAGCCTTATGATCGATTAATACCAGTCATATGTCACTGAAATTTTCTGGTTTTGTTTGTTATTTGGGAGTCATGAAACTATTGAAGTGAAAAACGAGAAAAGCTCGAAGGAGCAGGGGAAGATGATCGAGGAAGAGCCAGAGCAGCTGTAAAATGAGACTTCCATCGAGCAATAACTAATTAATTATTCACTTACGCCTTCAGGCCTTTGTGTTGGGCCGGGTTGCCCAATGTCTGCTTCTACTTTCAACTTTTTTTCCTTTTTTTTTTTTTTTTTTTTTTTTTTTTTTTTGATTTATGCCTTTGGACTTGGTCCACCATTAAGTGTTTGGAGTTTTACCTTGATTAATTCAGATCAATCCAATTAAGATCCCTCTAGAGGTAGGGGTCTCCTAACGTAACCGACTCTATGGCCAATTCGTGAGTTGAACTCATCATCTTAATTAAGAGCCACAACAATCTATTCGTTGCACTGACTGAGATCCCTCTTAGGATGGTAGGATTATTCTAACGTAGTCAACTCTATGCTTAAGTCGTGTGTCAAACTCATGATAAGGGGCACAACAACCTAACCGCTGTACCAATGACACTCCTTTTTTGTTGGAATAAAATATGATAAAAAAATGTGAAATTAGTAAATGATGTAAAGAAGGAAACCACTTTGCAGTTTTCTTCATCTATTTTCCAGTAAAATTTTATAAATGATCTCTAGAGCAGCAAACAATTTGAGATCAACACCTCCACAGTGCTGAGATTTACATATAGGGAGAACACAAGATTTACAGGACCTAAAAAGTGACAGGACTGGCATTCTGTAGATTTCTTGCATTTGTCAAATTACATCCTACGAGATCTTCTTCATCTGGCCAGCCCTTGAAATTTCTGAACACAATGTATTTAAGTTGTGAAAATAGAAAATAGGTCGAAGAATGTAGCTTCCTCCAGCAATTGCTATCATGTCTGCCATTGAAAATGTGGTCGCATCCTGATGAACCCACTCCTTAAAACACCTATAACAAGGTAAAAGAGTCCTCAGCATCCTAAATTCGAATTTTTGTGTAACCACAAAAAAAAAAAAAAAAAAAAAATCAAGGTAAATAGAAAGTTGCAACATTTAGAAGTTCAATATTTGGAGTAAAGACCCACTTCATCCAAAACTGACCCTTTTAATGTGACTAGTTCCAAATTAGGTGATCATGGAAGCAATGATTCTCATCCACAACTTTCAATTTCCACATGGAATTGAGTCAAATTAATAAATATTGGAAGATCATTGTCATTTGCATCTGGGAAAGCCTGAATTGAAGCAACAGATTTGTAGCACAACTTATTAAAGATATCAAAAATTGAATGATAGAAGGAAATAATAATTCAAAGTCTTGCCACTTGGTGCATGCGTAGCGGAATGTTGTATAGAGCACAAGATATCTTACAATTCTTTAATTCATCCTAAATGAAATATTGAAGCATGCTGGGATAGAAAAGCAGACACATGCAGGATAGAATCACACTAAAAATTGTGTTGTAATTGAATCAAATTTGTTAAAACATAATTTTGAAAATCGATAGTCTGATAAATAAAAAATTCTTTTAACTAATAATCAAGTTTTGTCTCATCAAATTGTACTGGAAATGATGAACGTCTAGATTTATCTAGTCAAAATTCTGCGAGACCCTTTGGGTGAGGTATATTGTCAAAATTGAAATCCAAAGTAAATTTTCATATTCTCCAAATTTCGTGCATTCATCAACGTTGGTTGACTTAGTTAAAAAGGAATTGAGTTTTTTTAATCATGGTTGTGAGTTCAACTCTTTATAAGTATAAAAAAAATTATATTAAGAGACCTCTTCTAAAAAAGACCTGATAATAGATCGATCCGGATTAATCTAAACAAAACTTCGACTATTGGATGGAAAAAAAAAAATTGGTGCATTCATCAGAATACATCTAACCATTTTGAAATATTTTCTCTACTTCGATTTTTATTTTTTTATATACAAGAATTTTATTTTTTATATAAAATTTTCTACTTTAATTAAAAAATATTTTCTCTAAAATAAAATAATAAAATAATAAATCGTATTGAAATAAGTTAAAGTTTTTTGAACATGAGCATAAAATGACGTATAAAAATTATAAAATATTCACTCAAACTAAAACAAATAAATTTATTATTCCAAATCTCAATAAAATGTTTTCACTCAATATTTATCAGAACACTTTTGAATTAAATAGGAGAAAAGTAACTAATAATTAGTGAGTCCAGTGATAATCACTAAACTCTCTTAATTAATATTTTGAGTATGAATTTTATAAATAAAAAATAAATATTAAAAAAATCAATTGTTAAATTAAATTTTATAACTATTCGAATCAGGTTAGTCAAATTTTGAGACATTGATGATCAAATAAAAAGAAAGTAAGGAAATAAAACCATGTTAGACTCAATCCGTCTTTCCCTGAAAAGGCCCTCATCTCTCGACGAGTCCAACATCCTCCCTCGAGCATGCAAATGGATTTTTGCTGGGATTGAATATGAAGCCACCGCGCGCGTTAACAATTTGCGAAGTAATATCAGATTTTCTTCATGGAAGGCAAGGCCTTTCCATAGCTTTTTCATTGCCATGGAAATTCTGTGGAAGGCCAGCTGCCATCACTCCCGTGACAACATGGAAAACTAGGCCAAAGTCACCATTGAGATCCGCCATCCTCATCTGTTGCATATCACATCAATGCATGAGACAGAGCATGATTAGTGCCACGTGCACTGCTACCATTGGCATCATTCATAACCCTATTCAATCATGGACTATATATCTGATAATTAGCATATAGTTATAGGTTATTATATGTAATAATCCCTTTACAAGTTTCTTACTACTTGCTCTATAAATTAGATGATTGTTAAAAATTTTTTATTTTGATTTGATTGTTCAAAAAGAATAAAATACGATATACGTACGAAGAATAAAAGAAAAATTGTCCACCTCAAGCAATAAACTCTCTTCACTTCACTTCGATTTTTTTATTTTTTTTATTCGATTTTATTTGGTTATATCTATTTACACAAAAAATTTTAAAAAATTTATAATTAAAAAAGGTATTCTTTTTTCTTTTTTTAATTTGAGGGGACAAACACCCAAAAATAAAAATAAAAAACAAACCGCTCTAATAAAGTTGGTTCTCCTAATGTTTTTATTTCCATTTTTGAGCCAATTTAATAAATTCTTTTTATCAAAATTATCTGATCAATTTGATTCGAGTATTATAAGGTTTATTTAAGAATTAGTTTTATTAATGTCTATTTTTTAATTAAAAAATTTAAATTAAAAAAATTTAATATTTAATCAGTGAGCGGAAATATAATGTTATGAGTTCTTTGTTTAACAAAATTACCAACCTTTTGGTCGCGGCCGGTAGAATTGTGCTTTACAGTGGGCCTACTCATCAATTGTGCACGGTCCGGCCCATACCCACTCTCTCTCTCTACCCAAAATCCAATGGCCCACGACATCAAAAGAACTGCACTCTACGGCTCCAACTATATAAACCCAGTCTCTTGAATTTTTACGATATTTTAAGAAATAACTCCCGAAGGTATTCTCTTGAATTATCCGTTTTCAGTGCTTTTTAGAAGTGTTTTTTACCCCTCTGGTTTCTTAACGGTTTTGCTCAAGGCTCCAGGCAATTCAAAAATTAATGTTTCTTTCTTTTTGTCGAAAAGTCGATAATACCCTTATTGTCTCATATACGTTTTCCCTTCATTTAATGATATCCTAATACATTAGCTGACAAACATTTATTGCACTAGTTTCTAACTTTAGAGGACCTAACTAAAAGAACATGCAACGTATTTGTTTTTAAAAAAGTTTCCTTTTGTGTGATTGAATGACGATGAACTTTTAATATTTAGCAAATTTTTTTGGAATAACATTTTTCTATTTTCCGGATAAATAATGGTAAAAATATAATTTTTTTAAAAATTATAATTATGATACTATTTTTTGATTTCTTTTTCTTTCTTTACCCTATTCCCTATTTCTAGCATAAAAATATTTACATTGTCATTGTCGATCTTACTTGTTGAGATAAAAACACAATTCGCCAAACTCCTTTGACTTGATTGATAAGATATTTTATTTCTTAATCAGAGGTCTAGAGTTCGAATATGAAAATGGAGAAAAAAGATTTTGAAGAGTTAACTCTATAACGAGTCTCACAATATTTAATTCGGATTAATCAACGTAACCTGGATATTAGTCGATGAAAATAAAAAATAAATAAAAATATAATTATTATTGTTATATAAGAAAATAAATATGAAATAAATTATAATAATATAAAAGGATCGTCTTCTGTTTAATTGGATAAAGAATTGATTGTTGTACCCTATTCTCAAATGAGGTAAAATTTATCCCTATTTCAAAATTTAGGAAAAAAACATTTGCTGATTCAATTAAAAATGGGTGAAAATTAAGAGAGTCATACGCAGAATTTTGCATTAATTATAAGAACGAATTGGATGGTTGGCGTTCTAGAAAATAAGGAGGGAATTTGAGGTCAAAATAGTAATATGACAAATTTAAAAATTTTACAGCGGGGAAAACATTCGCAGTAACGAAGCGGAAACGGCAAGAGACCTAGAAAGCACGTGGAGAACAATAACGACGCCGTCTGAAGAAGTCTGACAGGCGGAAGCCCCATGGTCGTCAGATAAACCCAGGAGAATCGTCCTCCTCCGCCGCCCACGAAAAGATGATAAAGAAATCAGACACGTTCAGTGTATCAAGCAGCAGCACCAACTCGTCTTCTGGCACGGCTAAGTTGAGAAGACAGCCATCGCTGAGTCAGGACGAGTTGAACCGCCGAGTCGAAGCGTTTATCAAAAAGTTCAGTGAAGAGATGAGATTGCAGAGACAGGAGAGTCTGAATCAGAACAAGGAGATGATTGGTCGAGGGGCTGGTTAAGAATTTTGAGTAAGTTTGTGGGGTTGAAGTGTAATTTGCTGAAAGTTGATTTTGAGTGGAAAAACGAAAAATATAATTCCGGCTGAAAGTGTAATGGCATAGCTACTTGGTGGTATCGGTACATATGATTTTTTGTATCCAAGAGGAAAATGTGGGAACGTAATATACTTCGCAATCAAAAACCCTCAAGTTCATTATTTGATTAAAGAAAATTGTTAATAAATATAAGAGGTATGATCAATTAATTCGTAGCGAGATTGTATCAAAATCTCTCAATAATGTTGGGAGAAAGTAGATAGTCTTCCCCCTTCCAAAAAAAGGGAAAAAAAACTTCGTCAAAATAACAAACTATAAAATTCAGACTGTTGTTGACTCAGAGATTCAAGTCAACAACACCCTGAAGGAATAGTTACTGATCTCGAATTCAAATTTATATGTAAAAAAAAAAAAAAAAAAAAAAAAAAAAAAAAAAGCCACAGAGGGAGAGAGAGAGAGAGAGATTGAAGTAAACAAGGATCATTTAACTAGCTTTTACTTTTACTTTACCAATTTATATATATATATATATATATGGGGGGTTGAACCCAATTCTCGGCCAGCAGTTGGTTTTCAATCTCTAGCCCATTTCACACGTATAACTCCACAGGCACTATCATAGGTAGGCTTGGCAATCGGACTTTACGAGTCGGGCCTTACAAAGCTTGGACTCGGCTTGTTCAAAATTTTATAGGTATGAATCTGAGCTCGATCGAAAAATCAAGACTCCGATCCGAAAAATTAAAAGGACCTCGTACCCATTTCGGATCATGCTTGAGCCCGATTAACTAAAAAAAATCCACAAAAAACCCTAACTAGATCATGAGAAATCGCTGCGGAAAGAAGAAGACGAATCGAAAAGAGAAGACAAATCGCTATGAATGATAAGAGAAAACCCTAACTAAATCCACAAATGTTCATGAGGAAGCATCGAAAAGAGAAGATGAATCACTATGAAGAGAAGAAGAGAAGACGAATCGCCGCTCTGCAGTGAGAGAAAAAGAAAGAGAGAGGCGGTTGCGCGGAGAGAGAAAATGGTTTCCCTGGCAATCCTCTCACTTTGCGGTGATGTTGGGTTTGTGGGAGATGAAGATCAAATAGTTGGGTTTGGGGGAGATGAAAATCGAAGATCGGTGATGACCGTGACCTCAATTCGAAGGATTGGTTGGTTCTATGAAAGAAGTGAAGAGGCGAGTATGATCTTGGAAGTGTACCTAGAAATCTTGAGACATTTGTCGACTCCGTCTCGCTTTGCGAGGTAGGCTTCAAGGTGATCTAGGAAGTCTCTATCATTGGTTGTTGGTCTCTGGACTAGGGTTTTGGATGATTCTGATAGAACTGAAGATGCGCTCAAGCTATTGGGTTCCATTACAATCGAAAGAGAGCGAGAAAATTGGGAAGAGCTTCTTTCTTGCGTTTATACTCTCTGATTTGAAGGATTGGTGAAGAAAAGCAGATCGAATCGAGGTGACAAGAGAAGAGGAAAATTGGGGAGATGAAGAAGGAGCTTCCTTCTTGCGTTTAAAGCCTCGTTCTGTACACACACACACAAAAAAGCCACACAAAGACCACGTGTCTGTTTGGCTTTAAATGGGCCTGGGCTTATAACGGACCGAATCCGCTGATGTCCAAGCCTAATCAGTAATTAAAATGAGTTAAAAAAAAAAGACTCGAGATCATCCCGAGCTCGAAATGAACCAGGTTTGGCCCTTTAAAATGGACCGAACTCGGACCGATCCGGTCCAATTGCCAATCCTAATCATAGGTTGATTCCAAGTTCCATCCACTAGTTGTGTCTCCGCCTCTTAATGCTTTCTGTCTGCTTAGATACCGGCATTAACGAAGGTTTAGATGACACAACAATGTATCAGCTCAGATCAAACCCTCTCTCTCTCTCTCTCTCTCAACCACCTCTCACAACACGCACAACACACACGAGAGAAGAGAAGGACTGATGAAATGCAATGCGTCTATAACATCTGCTACCTTTGATAACTTCCAGTATTTGAACAGCACAAACACAACTACAATTTCCCATACGTGATAACGCATCAAAATATAGTCAAACAGAAACTGAAGTACGTAGCTTAGCACCTCACAGTGGTTTCTTTTCGTATCTGTTACAGTTAGATTTTTTTGTGACTCAACACGCAGCGGAAGCATCAAATTAATTTTCGGAATCGTAAAAGTTTAGGGTTCGCGATATACCTCAACCGGTGATGCAAAAATCGTCGAAACCGCGAACTCCCGATATGAATATCTCGTAGTCGGGATGATAGTCACGTAAATCGAACTATCACCGCAATGCCACAACGATCCAACCCTTAACCCGGTGAATCGTAAACGGATCAGAAAACCCTCAATAAATTAATTGTTCTGCACAATAATTAATTTTCCCTCTCAAGAAAATATTTTTCCTCACCGAAAAATATCTCCTCTCTTAGTTTTCTCTCTAAGAAAAATAATTGAGTTTGCACAAGTTTTCTCTCAATGTCTTCAATAATGGAGAATACTCTCTCTTCTCGTAAAGAACAGAAGGAATGCTTGCTGTTTTTTTTTTCTCGAAGAATAAAGAACCTTCCTTTTCCACACAGTCAATTTTTCATTTTAGGAAAATGTAACTCCCATTCAGTTATGGATAGTGAGAGAAACATGGAAAGTGGATAATGGGTAGTCAAAACAACCCATTTTGAATATTTACTAAAAATAATCTTATGCCTCACGTGGGCATTTTCAACATCTCCCACTTGCACACGAGGGCATTTTTACTTCCGTCATAAGATCACAACTCATGCGATCTACCATATCACCCTACAGGATTTTCATACAGGGTTGGTCGTCGTGCGACTAGCGAGTACACCTACAAACAAAAACTTCTCAATACACCTGTTAGGATGATCGAGTAGTCACCGTTAGTATCAAAAGAAAAACTCGCAGTACCCCAGATCCAAGACTGATTGCATCCATCAAGCTACTTTCCTCATCGAAAGTAATCCCCAGATATCGCTCGACTATGCATTCACTAGTATGTTCAAATCCCTACATGGATGAACATAAAAGACCGGTCGATGAATACAAAACAGTGATACAATGTCAATTGGTCTTCCTTTTCCCAAACTAAAATCTATCGATCCCAACTCAGCTGCTTTCCTAGACCTGTCCCTCAGACCTCAATTTATCTTCCGGGTCATCGGTAAACAGACTAAAGTAGCAAACACTGAATCAGAATCTCAAGATACAGCCGAAAGTAATAAAGGCACTAGAGATCCCACCCAATGGATCTCGGGTCTCACACAGTGGGGCTCGGGGATAAATATCAAGTATTTGTCTCAAATCATATAGCTCCCACTATCCCAAGTCGTCTTTTCACACGTGGTATGAAACACGTGTCACAGTGTTATTCCTCCATCTTTCAAAAAGGGCATATGTCAGATTTCTCTAACACTGTGCAGGTATAGGGACTCAGTCTACACATAAGACTTTACCCAGAGATCTCAGAGAGAGTACCTCAGAGACAATATCACAAAACGCAGGTGATATCTGAGATCTCAAACCTGGCTACTCACAGACAACATGGATGTGGGTACGTCCATGTCGGTCATGTCGCATATGACCTCATCCTGAACACGTATCAGGGCGACTTATGTTCTAGCAGGGCTACTCTCAAAGCCTCTTACAGCTAGAATCCGTCTCATCCCCGCTCACTCAGAGCTGGAGGTGGTCACTCGTGTGAGAGAGTCGACCTCGCCTGCCTGACATATCTATTATCACATCACATAATATATATGACAATAAAAGCAAGTGCATTAAATGTAAGTATAACAAAAAAAAAATGACTGAATAATGCACTAGAATCATATATATATAAAATCAATAAGTATCAACGTCATCAAAAGTACAAGCTGAGAAATGTCAGAAAATACCCAAACCCAATGACTCTCTATGCCCTAGAAAGGAGTCTCTAGTGATGGGTTTGGTGAAGGGGTCAGCCACCATGCTGTGTGTCGAAATGTACTTGATGGTCACTTCACCCTTCTCGATGATGTCTCTAACATAATGGAATCTGGTGTCAATGTGTTTGGTCCGACTATGAAACTTGGGATCTCTTGTGTAGGTGAGAGCGGCCTGATTATCACAATAAATCATCACTGGCCTCCCACTATCCGCTACAATCCCTAAGTCATCTAGTAGTCTACGGAGCCAAACACTCTCCTGAACTGCAACTGAGCATGCCACGAACTCAGCCTCCATCGTAGATAGAGCAACACAAGTTTGCTTCTTGCTGCTCCAAGAGATGGTCCCGCCATTGAGCAAGAAAGCAAAACCTGATGTCGATTTGTGCTTATCCAGATCGCCTCCCCAGTCAGCATCTGAATACCCCACAAGGCGCAAATCACCTCCCCCGTAACACAAGGAGAAGTTTGCAGTTCCTTTTAGATATCGAAAAATCCTTTTCACTGCTCTCCAGTGACCCATTCCAGGATTTGCCTGATATCTACTCACCAGACCAACTGCATAACAAATGTCCGGTCTTGTACACAACATTGCGTACATTAAACTTCCCACTGCACTGGAGTAAGGTACTTTACTCATTTCCCTTACTTCTTCCTGAGTTTTCGGACACATTTCCAGGCTCAGGCCCTCACCTTTGGCGATCGGAGTATCTATGGGATTACAATCACTCATCCCAAAACGTTCGAGAATTTTCTTAACGTAGATCTCTTATGAAAGAGCTAACGTTTTTCTCGAACGATCCCTCTGGATCTGAACTCCGAGGATGAACTCAGCTTCACCCATGTCCTTTATGTCGAAACTGGATGACAACCATGCTTTGATGGTCATTAAATACTCAATGTTGTTCCCGGCCAACATTATGTCATCCACGTATAACGACAGGATCACAAAAGAGTTATCTGAACGAATCAGATAGACACAATGATCCTCCTCGACCATTGTAAAACCGTAAGATATCACCTCCTCGTGAAATCTTAGGTACCATCGCCTGGATGATTGCTTTAGGCCGTATATCGACTTCCGAAGTCGACAGACCTTATCCTCGTGACCTACTAGAACGAACCAAGGGGCTGTTCCATGTAGATCTCCTCATCCAAGCTCCCGTTAAGGAAGGCAGTCTTAACGTCCATCTGATGTAACTCTAGATCCAAACTAGCGACAATCGCCAAAAGTAAACGGATCGAAGTAAACTTGACCACTGGAGAGAAAGTCTCCTCGTAGTCAATGCCCTTAGTCTGCGTGTAACCCTTGGCTACCAAACGGGCCTTGTACTTCTCAATCGATCCGTCGGCCTTTCTTTTAATTTTGAGAACCCACTTGTTCCCAATGGCCTTTCTATCCTCAGGTAGGTCAACTAGTTCCCAGACTTCGTTGACTCTCATTGATTCCAATTCTTCGTGCATGGCCTGTAACCATTGGTCCTTTGCAGAACCCTCGAGAGCCTCCTGTACAGTCCTCGGCTCTCCGTCGTCCCCGGGAGTCACAATGAGGATCTCATCCTCAATCGGGAAACGACGACGAGACACTCGTCCCCGACTACTCCTACGAGGAGAGAGAGAACCCACACCTTCGGATGGACCGCTCCCACTAGGACCAAGATCCGTAACAGGGTCTTGCGTCCCGCCGCTGGGCTCGATTGAGCCACTAGGCTCATCCATCTCATAGAAGGTAAAATCTCGATCGATTTCTCCTCTCTTAGGGAAATCACTCTCGAGAAAAGTGGCATCACGAGACTCTATCTCAGTGACAGTGCCGTCCGTATGTTCTCCTAGGAATACGTATCCTTTGGAGTGTTCAGAGTATCTAATGAAGATACATTTCTTTCCTCGTGGGCCTAACTTGCCGTACTTATGCGAGGAATCATGAACATACGCAGCGCAACCCCATGGTCTCAAATGGCTAAGGTCAGGCTGTCTCCCTGTCCAAAGCTCATATGGGGTGCTGACTACGGACTTCGTCGGAACACGGTTAAGGACGTGTGTTGCAGTCAACAACGCATCCCCCCAAAGGGAGATAGGTAAGTTGGCCTGCGCCATCATCGACCTCACCATTTCCAACAGAGTCCTATTCCTTCTCTCGGCTACTCCGTTCTGCTGAGGAGTAGCAGGAATAGTCAACTGTCTAGTAATGCCTCTATCGAAACAGAGCTCTTTGAACTGCTCAGACAGATACTCGCGCCCTCGATCGGTTCTGAGAGTTTTCACCCTCATGTCTAGCTGATTTTCAACATCGCTAATAAACCTCCTGAAGCACTCTAGCGCCTCAGACTTGTGCGAGATCAGGTAGACATAACCGAAACGCGTGTAGTCGTCTATAAACGTAATAAAATACGTGGCTCCGTTTCGGGCTCTCACATTCATGGGTCCGCAAATGTCAGAATGGACCAACTGTAATGGAGTCCCAGCTCTCATTGCTTTCCCAAATGGTTTTCTTGTAGCTTTGCCCGCAAGGCAAAACTCACATACGGGCAACTGGACCTTGGTTAGCGGGCCCAACAAACCGTTCGTAGCTAACCGGGTCATCCTCTCTTACCCTATGTAGCCAAGTCTACTATGCCATACATTCACATCATCCACTACACTATCAGATGCAAAAGCAATAGTAGAAGAAGAATAAATTTCATAAAATGAAATCATATCCAGTACATAAAGTCCCTCATGGACCAAACCGGAACAAATCAAAGAACTGTTATAAGTAATGGAAACTCTAGAGTTTCCCAAAAACACAGAATATCCTAACAAATCCAAACATCGGACAGATACAAGATTCCGCCTAATCTCAGGAGCATACAACACATCATGAAGATATAAGACTTGGTCACTTCGCAGCAATAGCTTGCAAGTGCCAATCCCTTTCACTTCAATAAATGCTCCATTCCCCACGTACAGCCTCCTCGCCTGGGGACTCAATCGGCGGAACTCCACGTATGCGCTCCTGTCCCGAGCTACATGGTCCGTGGCTCCTGAGTCTACAATCCACAAAGGAGAAGAGTTAGCGAGCATCACACTAGATGACACGTAACTCAAACCATGTAAAGAAGAAGGACATACCATTCACTCGCCACACTCGCGCGCGAAATGCCCAGGCATGCCACACACGTAGCACTGGACTTTGCTCTTATCGAGCTCCTTCTTCTTGCGTTTCTGCCATTTGTTGTCGGTCTTGGCAGATGGCTTCATCTTGCCCTGGCCCTTGACCTTCTTCTCATGCTTGCGCCACTTGCGCTTCATTCCTCGGGAGCCCTTACTCGACTCCGCAATGGTAGCATGAGCAGAAGAAGACCTAGCCACCTCCTGACGCTCCTCCTCGAGCTCACAATGCCTACTCACGTTCATGAAAGTACGAATATTTTCAGTGTGCGTGAGATAGGTCTTAACCACATCCCAGGAGTCAGGCAAGGACTGGATCACACCCAGTACTTGAAGCTCGTCAGACATCGGCTCCCCCATATTCCTCAGAGAGGCGATCATACTCGACATATGCATTAAATGCTGCTTCATAGTATGATCGTGCCTCTTCTTGTAAGTGATGAACTTGTAGGTCAGCATCCTCAACTTAGGAGCTGACGGGGCGCCATATTGCTCTCTCAGAGCATGCCAAATCGACTGTGCAGTAGGATACTGCTCATAGATCGGAATCAGCTTATCGTGCATGCTGCTAAGAAGGATCACCCTTGCTAGGCCATCCTTCCTTTTCCAAGCACAATACACCTCCTGATCCCGTCGAGCCTGTGCCGTGGTACCCTCCCCGGGGTCCACCATCTCGTTCTTAAGAACTTCCCCGAGTTCTTGTTCCTCGAAGACAAACTGAACCTTCCGGTGCCAAATCTCATAATTGTCACCGTTCAGCTTGTCTCCCTTCACGAGATCTAGAACGACATTCTTCGTTGCAGCCATGTCTCTGTCACACAGTAAAAAGAGACAATTAGTGACAAATTGATGCTTAAATCACAAATTTTACGTACCCTACGAATCATCATAACCAAAATGACTCGAATACAGTCCCAAGACGAGCGTATGAGTCAACGGACACCATACACCATAATCCGGGATTGCATCTCACCACTCAGAATGCGATTCGGTACATAAAAACCCACAATAAGTCACTTTTATCACAAAAACCCTCAAAATATCAGAAAATTCCAATTTTCAGACGACCTACGCGCCGCTGGGAGGGTTCACGCGCCGCTAGATCCCCGGCGGCGCGTCTCAAGCGCCCTCACGCGCCGGGGAGGCGACTGGGCGCGTGCAGGACGCGCTGTACGTCCCCGCACGCGCCTGCACGCGCGCGCCCGCGTCACATGGGCCGGACCCGGACGCGGTCCGGGTCGGGACCCGGAACCCGATCCGGATCCCCCGGTTAGGGTCGGGTCCGAACCGGTTCGGGTCTGACCCGGTCAGACCCGGTACCCTCACGTGCCTACTCGCGCGTGAGGTGCACGCGCCCGGGCGCTGTGCACTGACGCGCCTTCTCACGCGTGTGGTGCACGCGCCCGCTCATCTCTGCGTACATGCGCCTCCGCGCGCGTGTTTCGCACGCGCCTGACTTTCCTGCTTCACCCGAACAGTCTACAACGCGATTTTTCGGGTTTTTTTCTCCGACCCGGTTCCGAAATCTCATATTCCGGTGTCAAATGCTTGCAATATATATATCATAATGCAGATCTAATAGAGACAAATGCAGATCTACAATTTTTATTAATCGATTTGACCTAAAACTCGCCAAATCTAGTGTTGAAAGGTTCGGTCACTATTCACGGCCGAATGCTTCAATCGGAATTTTTTTTATGGCCTAAACGTGCTCAGAAAATTACGAAAAAAAATATTTTCGTGTTCTACGTGATTTGGGTAACACAGTGGTATAATCGGATTCACGAAACTCATCCGTGATCCGGACCCCAATTTTTATACCCTATATATTTTTTTTTATTTCAAAAATTATTTAAATAATTCTAACATGCTCTGATACCAATGTTAGATTTTTTTGTGACTCAACACGCAGCGGAAGCATCAAATTAATTTTCGGAATCGTAAAAGTTTAGGGTTCGCGATATACCTCAACCGGTGATGCAAAAATCGTCGGAACCGCGAACTCCCGATATGAATATCTCGTAGTCGGGATGATAGTCACGTAAATCGAACTATCACCGCAATGCCACAACGATTCAACCCTTAACTTGGTGATTCGTAGACGGATCGAAAAACCCTCAATAAATTAATTGTTCTACACAACAATTAATTTTCCCTCTCAAGAAAATATTTTTCCTCACCGAAAAATATCTCCTCTCTTAGTTTTCTCTCTAAGAAAAATAATTGAGTCTGCACAAGTTTTCTCTCAATGTCTTCAACAATGGAGAATACTCTCTCTTCTCATGAAGAACAGAAAGAATGCTTGCCGTTTTTTTTTTCTCGAAGAATAAAGAACCTTCATTTTTCACACAGTCAATTTTTCATTTTAGGAAAATGTAACTCCCATTCAGTTATGGATAGCGAGAGAAACATGAAAAGTGGATAATGGGTAGTCAAAACAGCCCATTTTGAATATTTACTAAAAATAATCTTATACCCCACGTGGGCATTTCCAACAGTTACATTCTTGGTGTTGCTGTGTACTTCTCGGAAACTTTTATATTACCATTGTTGTAGGTGGGAAAAGCCTATCCAAGAGAGTACAAATACCCGCACCTAACAGGAGGGCAACACTGAAAAAAAAAAAAAAAGGAAAGAAAGAAACGGCCTTCAGCTGCCGATGTAATTACACAGATTCATAAAAACTAGCACCAGCTGCGTGATTTGTGATAAACCCATCACATTTCTAGTAGAGTATGTGCAGGCTTGAACTCTATTTTAAATGGCATGAAAGAAGCAACGGTGATGGTTTCCAAGGTGACAGCATGTAGCGCTATAGCCCGCGCAAATTATTTATGCACAAACTTAACAAAATTATAGCCTCCATAAGTAGAAAGCCAGTTTTACATTGAGAGAGAAGCTAGATGAGGATACCTCATGGGATTGATCCATGCTGAGAACTTGCGGAATAAAAGCAGACTCTGCACAAATATATTGATTAGATATTTCTAATTTTATGGCAGACAGAAAAAAATATAATAAATGCCTTAGACAAGCTTCTAAAATTGCATGATACCCAAAAAAGATGACGCCTAGGGCCACAAAGATGGATTCATTTGACCAAGAAGTTGATGTCTACACTCTTGCATAATGTCATACTAGCAAAAATTTTTTGCTACTCTTCTTAAACATCACAATCTGGCAACGCAACTCTCTGCAAGAATTTAACTTGACCAATATCCCCAACTCCAACCACTCGGTCCCTTCCAACATTCGCTAAGCCAATTCTGAATGTCATTTTCTACGTGATATGATGGCTTGGCCAGGTCACAAGTATGCAATGGTGCACAAAGTGTGACCATAAGGTGGTGCAAAGTGTCCCATGTGAAAAGTTTTTGCATTTGCAATGTTTCAATCTAGTTCCAAAGTGGAAAATGCTATGTACCTGTAATGCTCCAGCAAATGAAGCAGCAAGAAGCAGGGGAGCAACATAGCCAGTTGTGTATGTCAAGAGAAGGCTGCCACCTACTAATGGGTCCGGTCATACGGGGTCCATTCAGCTATTACTTAACAGTTGCCGAATCTGAGACTATGCATGGCTCAACTAAGAAAATGGAAATATGAGACTTAACTATAAACTAGATGTAAAAACAAGGAGCTAGCAAAAACAATTAAAACATCAATTTGCATAGCACTTCCTTTTTTCTTCTTTCTAATTCAGTGTTGCTTCTTCATTAAAGGCCATCAGAAGAAGTCTAGAAGGCTTAAACACGCCAAACACTCAGTAACTTCCACTCTCATAGGATACTTGGGGTCAAATTACCTTGGATGCAGCCACATACCCAAGGAGAGTTGCCAATACAGGTGTACTGCGAGGTGAAGCAGCCAGTGCAAATGTAAGCCCTGCTAAATATGCTTGTACACCTGATATGTCCAATTTTTCCAAAATAAAATCATTCCAAAGCTGTTAGATTAACTGCCTCCTAAGAGTCTGCTCCCAAAGCTAAAATTCCAAAAGTAAGAAAAGCCTTACTTGAAGGAAAATTAGCAGCTGCTGCCGGGCATCAAAGTTGTTGAAAAAGGAGGGAAGTTGTATCTCAACTATCTAAAATATTAGGCAATACAAATAACCCTTAGAAGTAAGAGAAACAGTCAAGACAAATTAGAGACCTAAATGAGAAATAGATAAATTTGCAGGTCATCAGATGATGCTTTCAGTAGATGTCAGTAGCTTCACTTAATCAACTTCTATGGGAAACATGAATAAGTGATACAATCTAAAGTCTTGTGCCTGATGAAAGCCCTACAAAGTTGTTGAACACTGGACTAACAATATATATGTCGAACATGAAAGCAAGAAAGACAATTACCTCCAGAAGATTCAGACCCATTATTACAGCCAAACCAGAAGCAGCCAGAGGCAATCCTTGGCCAATCTGTCCATAGGCCCTTCCAGTGAATGAGGTTGCTATACCTAAGATTGCTAGTGTAGTTGCCAATCCTAGTGAGAAGGCAATTGAGTCCCCAATTATCTGACAAGCAGAAGAATCTGCTTCAGCCATACAGGTGTCAAATATGAGCATGCAAATGAACATACAAAAACTAACACACGCACGCGCTCACAGAGAGAGAGAGGGGGAGAGAGAGAGAGAGGGAGGGAGGGAGGGAGGGAGAAGCTGCAAAAGACAATTGCTTTCGTGTTGGGCATGAAGTCCTTCCACGGTATTTGCTATCATGAAAGGTTGGACTAAGGGGTAATTATCAGGAGCTTGGGAATTCACATCCTTCAAACACAATTATACACAATACATAATACAGAAAGCTGAACAAAGAGCATTGCAAATGATTTATTACCTCTGCCCTGCTCTTCCCAGATCCAAAAGCTCCTGGATAGATTCCAGAATAATCATAAACCCAAGTATTAGAAACAGTACAAACTAAAATATTTTTATGCTGCGAAAAACAAGTGGAACAATGCTTACCTATATAGCCAAGAGTTAAAGGTAAAACACTCAGTGTACAGGGAGGGAGAATAGTTACAAGCCCTGCCCCAAATATAACAGCCAAACTGAAAATCGGAAAAAGCAACAGGTATGAGCAGGACCATAAACCTCACTTTAATTCTTTTAATTTGCAGGATGCAATTTAAGGAACAGAGAGTAACCTGGTAAAGCTAAGAGCAGACAGCTGATCTTGGACAGCTCCATTAGCCTGTTGTCCAGCAGAGTACAGAAAACCACTAAACTGATCTCCAATGCTTCCATCAGCTAGAGTACATAGCGAAGCAACTTGTTCCCGACTCGAGATGAAAACAAATCTAGTTCCTGAGATTATGCAGAAAAAGTAAACTTCCTTGTAGTTTTTGATAGAATGATACACAAACTGAAGCACATAACACTCTGATTTTTTTGAGATTCATAACCATGTCTTATGTAAATCATAGTTAAACAAAACAATTTTTCAGTAGATGTGACACACCACCAATACTTATCACTTCGGTACAAGTGTAATTTCATAGTGGTTTATGACACCAAAGGACGTGCCAGAAATGCAAGTCAAGCCCTAATTCAATCAACTTATGTTCAGATAAAAGAAATTGCACCAGACACCTGGCTTTGAGTGGCTAATATATTTCATAAAGGAACTAAACTGTATCAGCTACTTACCATTGGATCCAACACCGGAAGGGCCCTTGCCTTGTCTGCAGCTACCAAATTTGAGGCTGAAAGCATGATAAATTAAGTTAAAGACCATGGAAATTTAACGTGCGTGTTTGACTTTCAATTTAACAATAATTTCACAAACAAAAAGAACCTACAATTTATGTAATCATTATGTGCAAAATTGTTAAACTCCATCCCAAAACAAGCAAAAGAAAATGAAAAGAGAAAAGCAAAGAGCTTAAATGTTGATTACTAAACAGCACAGTTACTTCAGCCAATATAGGTCAGGTAGTTCAAATATTATCCTTTAGTTGCATGTATTAAAACAAGTAGAGAAAGGTAGAGAAATTATGGTTAGATGGGGTGGTACATCTGACAGGTCAGGGGTCTAAAGATGGCATAGCATATAAAAGCCAATTTTTGTGTCTGTGTTTTTTTTTTTCTTTTTTTTTTTGGGGGGGGGGGAGAGATGGTAGTTAGGAACAGTGAATTGTAGTACTGCATTATGAAATTCCAGCAAAATAGAATCACCCACCAGTTTGTTTCGTGGAAAAATATTCGACCATGTACCAGAACAAAACCTTAGTTAAATGGTAGCTAAGGGACTTCCCAAGGAAAAAAAGGCATGACCAAGAGTAACTGAATCCTCACAGGACAAATCAAATAGATGGCAGCCAAGGAACTCTATTGGTACAAAGTGCCTCTACCTCATATACATCTTGACGTTTCAAGTGTATTCATGCAGAGACCGAAGTGTCTATGCCACGAGACTGAAATAAATAACAGACAGAAATATAAAAGAGTAAATTGAAAGCAAATGCTATACTACCAATAGCAGCTGTGAATTTTAAGACCTCGAAGTTGGCAGCCAATGCATCCAGGCTGATTTCTTCATAGATAGAAGATCTCTTGGACATTTTTATCGCCAATCCATGTTTCCCTAATAATAGACGAAATGAAAATGGTCAGCCAACTTTATTTTACACCACAGTGAAAACAAAGAAAAAATTATGCTAAGGAACCATAGAACCGCCAACTACATGCTTCCAGTTGGAGCACCATTAAGTGGATGCCAGTGCAAATGTCTATCGCAAGAATATTGTGGTCTACCATAGTCTTACAGACTGACAAGAATTTTGGCAAGTTTGAAGTTAATCCAACTAACCATTCTTGATTGATATATGTGCATCATAATATTTTAATAGGTTTAGATCTATCACCTTCTAAAACTCACTTCCTACTAACCAAATTGATGCGGTTAGCCTTCTCATAACAGCCAATTTCCTTGCACCAACACTCACCCCCCCAAACGCGGCAAAGAAAACCCACCAAAAATAAGGAAAATCATCAACAATGTGAGGTAATGTTACATCAACAAATGGCCCATGGGAGCACAAGGGAGAATAGGATACAATTTTTCGACCAACAGAGTCGTGCCATATCATATCCGGTACTTGGTCAATAAAATTTCTGGTACTTATTGCATTATCCAACATAGCACATCCATCGAAACTTCTCGTGCATTCATAACCCCTCGGATACATAAAAATTACAAGAAGAAACAAGGAAATAAAACCATTTCAGAATATGCATTTTATGTAAAATCATTTCCTAAACCCAAGTCGTTCTCATATTCACAATATCCTAGCTTTATGTCATCAAAGAAGAAACAAATACCATGGTGACAGATAAACGCATAATTCCACGATGACACAAAAGGGAAATGGATATCAATTAGGCCAAGCCAAGAACAACCCATTTTAGTAAACCACTCGGTACATCAATCAACAGAAGCTTACCAGTAAAAACCAAAACCCTAGATGCCCCCACCTACAAATTAGTAAAAGTTACTCAAGAAATATGAAGGAAATGATCGATTGACTCACGATTTATGTTTCCTTGAGCCCTTTTAAAGCAAAATACTCCAAGACCGTTGAAACCACAGCCACTGCAACCGCCCGCAATAGAATTCATCCGGAGAGAGAGAGAGAGAGAGAGGAGAGATGTGGTTGGTACTTGCGGGATAGCGGGAGATATTTCCAGATCTTTTCCCTGACAAATTTCGTTTTATTTACTACTGAAAGATGTTTACCCGAAAGATCCCGTTTTGCCTTTGCCGCTTTTCAGGTAATTAATTACTGTAATTCTAAAAAATAATAGGGAAAATTCCAGGCAAGCTTCATGTGCTGATGTTGGAACTGGTCGAGATAGGTACGAAATTAATTTAATTTAAAAAAAAATCCTATCGCCGAATTAATTCTGAATATGATCAAGTGTTGAGTATTGGATTAATGTAGATCGAGTGTTCAACACTCAATAAATACTGTTCTAGAATCAAAAACTATTCATCGATTGTTGAAGACTGGACGAATACCCACCATGAGAATACAAAGACCTCTTGCCAAGAGCAAACTGCAAGTTGAGGAAGAAAAATGAAGACTATTCATCGCTGAACACAAACGGAAGTGGAGATTCTGTTCACGTTGAGGAAGAAACATGAAGCCCAAATCATAGGAGTTAACAATATGGACAAAAACCAAAGACACACATTTAGTATAATTAACTCTAAATACCATACATTGTTCCATTACTCATTGGCAACTACAAAACCACCTTTGGTATCGTGATCAATGATAACACGACGATTCAGAACTTGCATACCTCATTCATATGTAACATACTTCTTTACGTGTCATATACGATTTCTTTTCTTATCATTTCTCCAGAATCCTTGCAGCAATTGCATGCCATGCCACGATTATCAAATAGCACCATGAGGCGGCTTGATGCTGCACACGCAGAGTGAAGCTCCTGTAAATGAACATCTCTTACTCGTGAATCCAATTATGATTTATATGGTTATCACATGAAATAAATAGGTTGTCTGAATATCTTGTTTTGTGTTTTTTACTAATATTTTCCCTCGAGATGAAACAAATAATTAATGGAGCAGACAACATAAACTAACCAATTTGATATTAATGAACTCACATTGATTATAATTGCTAACTAAATTGCCTTCTCCTCATCAGCGGTTCCATCGATGAACTCTCTCTGTACATCTGTTTGCCCTCTTTATGAGGCGAAATAAAACAGAATTATTACTTCAGATCCGAGGTAGAATTGCTAAAACAAGTAGTCTGAGCAAGCAAAAGATTTGCAATCTCCATCCCAAAATGAAATGTTAATATAAATCTGATGATCATTTTTTTTGGCTTTTAGCAACGAATATTGCATCGATTGCTTAATGACAAGAAAAAAATTAACTTTCAAGCAATTAAGTGCATGAATATTTGTGACCAATGCGTCCCTGAGTAGACAACCCAATGGTAATAATTCTTTTCCCGATCTCATAATTTGAAAGAAATTGTGACCAATTTAGTGAACACTTTGTCACTAATAAGTAACAGAAAAAGTCTTTCTCCGTTGTTTTTTTTTTTTTAAAGTGTAACAAGGATTACCCAAAAAAAAAAGAGAAAATTACACATTTAAAACAAGACATAGGAAAAAACAATAAGTTAAAAAGGATCAAAACCATCACAACACAAACACAATTAAAACAGATCGGTGCATTCGGATTTCGGACTACTTTGATGGCCAAAATAAAGATTTTTTTTTTCCTTTTTTTATGCTGATCAGATCGGTGCCTATTTAGATATATTTATCCTAAAGAATAACATATACAAAACACAAATTACCTAGAAAAATAAATTACTTTTGAGATACAAAAATGAAAAAACAAATAAGAGCTTCAAATACACGATTTCACTTCTTTTAATGGTTAAGATTTGTACTTGTACGTCTGGCTCGCATGAGAAAATACTACGACAATCCATTTTCTAAGAATCTTGTGACATATAAAAAAGAATGTAATTAACTTGAAAAATTGAACTCATTTTATTATTGTATTTTTAAGATTATAACGTTAAACTAAAAATAAGTTAATGTAAAGCAATTGATAAATTAATTCGTCATGAAATAAAAAAAGAGTAGGAATGGTTCAGGAAAAAAAAAATTATGGAATGTAAAAATCCAAACCTTTCAAGAATTTAGTTTCTTTCGAAGTTGCTATTGAGACCATAACAATCAAGAGTGAGAAGATTAAATTCTATTATTTTTTTTCCCAAGACATGGTAATTGAACAAAGAAAAAAGACTCGATCATAACTTTATGTAAGGAGAAGATAGGGGAGAAAAGATCTCTCAGGACAGATCAAACGGTAGGGATAGATCAACCGGTAGAGTCTCTTTATTTTTATTTTTCTTTTCCCAATTCGATATTGCACCACCTTGAATTAAAAAAAAAAAAGTAGAGAAAGAGAAAAAGAAAAATAACTGATTTAGGAAATTAAGAAAATCTAAACTTTCTATGTTTAACACAATCATATGCTCACCGAAACTCACTAATTTAATAGAAAGGGTCGTGGTGGAATGTTCAAGAATGTGAGATTTTATAAGAATTTTCAAAGTTTTACCCATGTTTCATCTATCAAACACTACCACATAGTCTATTTAACGTTGTAGAACCAGGAAATATGCACCATGTTAGATAATAAATACAAAGAAACTAACAAAACAATTCCACGACCAAACAAGAGTAAATAATGAGAGAAATAATTAATTTTTTTTTCTTTTTTTGTGGTTTGGTGCTCTTTGATTCAAGTAATTTATTATGAGAACTAAAAAGATAATTTGGTGCTCTTTGATATGTAATTTAATTAATTCATATAAAAAAGATAGTTTGGTACCTAGTGTCGAAACTCCCACACTGTGGTCTCTGGGAAAGGAAATATCTAAGCAGCCTTCTCCTTGCTTTTTTTGCAAGGAGTTTGATTCGAAAAAAAGATAGTTTGGTGCCTTTTGTTTTAGGGTTTTGACGTGTGACCAACCCCGAGTCCATTGCATAGGTTTGACTGCCTCATTCATGTTTAAGTTGTCCCTTTGAGATGGTCATGTTGAACTCTTGGTTGTCGAGGATGGAAAGGAATTTATCTTTTACTCCCAACACCCACCAGGTTTTTAATTTCACTCCTCTTTGGATTCTTAGGGAAAATGGGGAAAAAAATCATGTCCCCTTCCAAAATTTAAATTCAGATGACACTCCAATTCTTTATAGCTCATAATTTTATACGATTCATATTAAAAGAATAATAACTTCTGATAATAATACTTGACAAGGATAATGACAGAAGACTCCTACATGCCTCATATAACCTATTGTACAAATGTTTTTTTTTTTTCATTATAAGTAAATTTTAAATTGATTAAGAAAATAAAGACTTGTAATGATTTTTGTATATAACAAAATCTTTATATAGTTGAAAACTTCTTGTTCAATATCTAAAGTTGAGTACAATTTTTGAACCAACAAACTCGTGCCACATCAAAACCAGTATTTAGTCACTCAATCAAAATTTGGTACTTATTACATTATTTAGCAAAGCGCATTCGTAACTTCTCTGCATTCATTTCAATTACAGAACCATCTTGAGTAAAAATTATGACAGAAAACAAAAAAGTATACCAAATAATATTACATTTTCATGTCAGCAAAGAAGAAACAAATTATGTGGTAAGATATAAATTGAATAATTTCCAATGAAAGCACAAAAAGGAATCAACATTTGATATCAATAAGGCCAAGTCAAACAAAACCCATTTTAGTAAACCACTTGACATACCAATTAACAAAAATTTATCCAGTAAAAACTAAAACCCTAGATTCCACGTCCTAATTATTGTAATTCTGGAGAAGAATCTGTTGGATTTGACCCACTCCTCGAGTTCAGAAACTCTAGCTTGATAGGGTATTGTGGCGGTTCCTGTTAATAGTAATAGAAAAATCCATTATAAATATACATGAATCAGATGCATGATATAGTGTCAAATAAACCTAGATAAATAGAGCAGATTGCAGCATCATATGTACATGTGAAAATATTAAACAAATTACATTAGGTAAACAATACCATCCAACGGCCGAATGCATCATTTTGAAGAAAATGTAGCAGCATTTTAAACTTGAGGAGGTCAATATTCCATATTCTAGTCTTGCTTTGCGATGCATTTATCACAAAGGGGAAAATCAGGAGTTGCAGATTTCCATTATTCTTTGGCTAAGGCATTTCTTACGCTTATAATGTACAACATGCTTCTATACTTGTTGCCTCTGCAATTGCATTTGCAGCAGAGACTATCAAGGAATAGAAATGAGGCAAATAGTTTTAACATAGGACAAGGATTTAGAGCCCCATAGTGAACCCATATCTTCTTTCCGGTACATAAGTTTTTATTCCTACAAAGAAATGCAGCATATACTATTTCCCTACAGTAGTGCTGATCAGGAATTCTGTAATTTGCAATTTTATAAGTTTCCAAATCTTCAAATGATTACAGCCTCCTAGTCTATGATTGACAAAGGATTTACAAGAAACAAAGGGTTAAGACTCGGCTAACATCAACAAAACAATCCAACAATCTGAGGAAAAAATGATGTCATTTACGAGTGTTGAAAGACTATACTCATAGAAGTATGTTTCATTTAGATGCTCTGGTAAACCAGATACTGCAAATTAACTAGTTTGCACATAAGTTCCAATGTGACAACATCTTGAATATTTATTTAAGACGTATATTCCTTTAACTTGCTAAGTCAAAGTACAACCAAAACAAAATTTGCAATCATACGTGCCAGTGAGGCACTGATTATTGTAAGTAGATGAATAATAAAGTGCTCAATTCCATTAAACTAAAGAATTACAGTCACAATGTTTACCACACCTTATAAGATGGTTTGGCTGCAGAAGCTTTTCTCCCCACGAGGACCAGAGTACCTTCTGGTTGCATGCAACAAAATGTAACTGAAGGGGCAAAAAAAAAAAGAGAAGTCTTAATTTCCATAAGCAATGTTCATTATATACCTAACCAGAAAATAAAATTAAGACTCACAAGATAGTACCAGCATAAAGACTTATGCCCCCTCCCTCTCAAAAAGAGAGAGAGAGAGAGAGAGAAACTGAAGAACAAAAAACAACTTAGAAGAATAATGGATTGCTGAAGGTGTTAACAAAAAATGATTAATCAGATTGTTAACTAGTGCAGAAGACAGTTCAAGATGATAGACTAGCAGACAAAGGTTAACAGATAATGAAAAAGGTAATGTGCACCATGACTCTAGAAAAGTGTAACCAAAGCTTCCCTGATTTGATATTCAAGACAATATAAACAGTTACTGAGATGAAAATTATTGTGTATTTACCTGTGTCTCCAGCTTCCACATGCATTGCTTGCATGTAATCTTCAAGGCCTGTGAGAGAATATTCTTTTGCACCATGATAAGTTGAGACATGCTAGTTAAGCAAATGTTCTCTGCCTTCAATATCATGTGCATGTATGAAAACTCCTTGTGGCCCAGTAACCTTCGGGAAATAAGCCTGTTCCAATACAGGTGCACATCAGTGTATAAATTTTCAAATCCATACTTAGCAGTTCACAGAGACCTAACACTTTTGTCCAATTCATAGAGGTAAGAGGACCTTCTGGAACATTATGTAGCAGAATCACCAAGAAGTGTTGTTAAATTTAAGAGGTCTAAACTATACTCTTCCACACAAGAGAATTAACTTTTATCATTTAAGCTCAGACTACAAGTCATCACCAGGAATTGACTAAAGACAGTCCAAATTGAGAAATACTGAACAAGGGCGTGTGCCCAAAGAAACTGTTTTCCTGAACTATGTAAACAAAAAAATTAGGGTATCTGCCCATTCATCTATTCTTTCTGAACATGATTGCCAACTAAGGAAAGATTGTATACATTATCAAGAAACATAGTTACTATTGACTAAGTTTCAGCTTTCAACATGAGCTCTCTTGTGACACTCCCCCTTCCATGAAAGACAAACATCCAATATTTCTGAAACTACACAGCACAACATGAACTGACATCCATCAGTGATGTGATCTCTGGACAGAGAGAATTTCCTGGGAGGGGTTAAAAGCACTAAAGCTACTAGCAATAAACAAAGTTTCATTTTATAGACAAAGTTTCATTTTATAGACCATGGTCTTGAATCACAGTTTATGTTTACCTTGATACTTGGTTGTGCAAACAAAATTTCAATGTTCAAACAAGCACGATATGGACTCACCTCTGCGCAGACTTTAGGCAACAATATGCGCCCAAGTTCAGTGCTGGCATCCTCATGATTCAGTCTTTTCTCAAACAAAGGAACGATGAAAGAATTATAGCTTGGACATGGTTAAGGATCAAAGATCATAAGATGCTGATAAATAACTTGGAAGATAATGCAAGGATCAAAGATCATGAGATGCTGATAAATAACTTAGAAGATAATGCACTTTGTTTCAGGGCAGTCTTTGTCTTACCAAAACATGATATCAATTTAGCCAAATAAATGTAAAAAACAAAAATTTTCATTTCTGGTAAATGATGAGGATGACAACAAAGGATACTTTCTCGGAATTCTCTCCAGGTCTTCATCGCTTATCTTCGGCCAGTTGTTATACGGTATAATGATCCGTGTGACAGGATTTGCAGGAGGATCCATATCAACTATTTCTTCCACATCAGATCTAACCCCTCTACCAAGTAACTCCTCACTTGACTGTTCTTCGCGTTGTTGACGTTGAGAAGGCCTAACAGCCTTGGAGAAGATTGCTGCAATGTGTGTGCCAAGAATAGACTCAGTAATCTCGCCTGTTATTATTTTTCCAATGAATAGTACTATGTATTATGTTATGCCATATTAACAACATTCTCCTATATAACAGAATGACTTGGAACTTTGCCAGAGATCACCATTCATCTTGAAAAGGAAGCATCTCAAGTTCAAGAAGAGATTGCACAGAGTTTTAGATGCCAAAAAGTCCAACTTGGATGATCAAGTTCTTATCTAATTTCTCATGAAGGGAAGGAGAAAAGGACCATTACCTGAAGACTTTCTCTTTCTGGTTGCATGACCAGAAGATTCACCTTCCTTGGGTATTCTTGAATCAGCTTGAGGCTGACATTTGTCAAGGTCCGCCTGAGTTAAGTCTTGAACTCTTTCACGAGCCTGATCATAATGCTCAGCTACATTTGATATGCTTGAATAAGCTGGAGGTTCAGCCATGTCAAGTTCCACCTGTAAATCTTTAGCTAATCAGTTTTGCCTTCCTTTTGCCAACATCATACTATACAGAACATATTCAATTCCTACCTACTCATTGATGTCACTCCCCAAGTGATGCTTCACACAGTTGTTATTAATATAGATTTTGGTATTTTTCGTCATTTAAGAGATTAAAGTTTTTGGGTTAAAGGATAATTTCATTCTTAGTCACCTTGAAAAGTATAAATGGCTGATTAGTTAAGATAGTTATATATACACCCAAGGATTTTGAATTAAATGGAAAAGATACATCCAAAAGTATTACTATCATAGCCATTCCATATTCAATTTCATTCACGAGTTTGCATGCAGCATTCTCTTAGTTCCCATAATAAAAAGGCATATTTATTTTGAGTTATGGATGTTTCGATAGTAGGACCTTTTGTTTCAAAAACTTTTTTGTTTATGCCTAGTAGGTACTGTTAAATGTCTAGTTGCTGCCACTCTGCCTAGGGAGTTCATGTCCCTTGCCAGCAAGCAATTGGGGATATAGCATGATCTAGAATCAACCAAAAAGTATATAATACTGTTCAACATGGATTTGCAATAAATGTGTTCTCACCATTTCTCCAGAATCCTTGCAGCAGTCGATGCATGCCACGTCGCCATTATCAAACGGTACCATGAGATGGCTTGACGCTGCACATGCAGAGTGGAGCTCCTGTAAAAGAGCAACTATTACACGCGAATCCAATTATGATTATATGCTTATTAGATATTTATTGTCAGATGACAAAGACAGCCGCCAAAGAAAGGGCTCATTCTGCCTTACCTTGCCACAGAGTATGCATGGCTTCCAACCGCTCCGATCTCTGTGAAAATCATAACAAAACCTTCCTTCCTCATAGGCAGAACTGGATTCGAATTTGCAAAGAAGGGCATCAGTTACTAAGCAGATAGACACCGGACCGAAATAGCATAGTGGTCTTAGAAAGAGCATGGAGATAAACAAAAGCAAATAAGGTACTATTCATATTCAGGGAACTTATCTTTTGGCAACAACACCAAGAAGATTTCAGCCCCCAAAGGGAAGGAAAATAATAGGAGTCTCATGAGTAAGAATTCTCCAATGCCAAAATTTGCATCTCAATGGCTTTTCGACTGAAACCCATTTGAATTTTATACTGCCCCCAAAATAATCCCTTATTTCTTACTCCTTAAAATAATCCCTTATTTAAACTCATAATTAACTTTCTAGGGTTTCACCCACACCCATCAATAATTCAACCCAAATTCGCAAAACAAACCATAAACTCGATTGACAAAGTCACTTCCACTAAAAACCCTTACAAGATATTGCAAGAAACAAATTGAGTTAATACTCTGACTTCACAAACGACTAAATGCTCAAAATACTCGAAATTATTCCCGATGACTAGGGATTCGGCGATGACTTCCCAAATTCCAGAATTTGGGAATTCAAGCTTGGTCATGATCATGAGTATACTTCTATTTCTGTTTTTTCAAAATTTTTTAAACTATTGATACCAATGAGTTTAGGGTTATTGGATCGTCAGTTGAGAAACCCTTTTAAGAACAGGAGTGAATGTTTGGACGGGGCCGAGAATCAAGCATTTCTGAGGCCCAACCTCGTTTGCCCCCTTGTGAGAGAGAGAGACCCCAATTTAGGTCCAACTCAGTTGAGTCCCAATAGACTAATTATCTAATTAGAGAACTTTTCCCTTTTTTTTTGATAAATAATACTAATATCCCCAATTTATTTTATCTCCTAGTTGTTTAAAATATTTTTAAAAAATTCTTTTTAATTACACTTTACTCATACTTTTTTTCGCTTACAAAATATATAATATACAACAATTGTAAATATTAATTTTTGTATTATATATAAAAAGATATAACTTTATGTATAATGGTAAAAGTTCTAATTTTATATATGTATAATGATCATAATAGTTTTCATCTTCAACTAGGAAAATGTCCAAAGAAGACAATATGCTTTGCATTTTATTCCTATTTTAGACTTGCAAGGAAAATATAGGAATTCTTTTTGTTATCGAAACAAAAATTTTTGAAAAAATATAAAGTTTTAATTTCCTTCATTGAATAACAACTTCTAATGGTTATCACACTCAATCGACTATCGTTTTATGTCCATAGAAAGCATAATTCTCTTTTAAACTCACAAAAAAAAAGAAAAAGAAAAACTAAGAATCCTTTTTCTTAACAGACAAAAACATCTCTTAAAGCCAAATTTCATAAATTTGGTGCAACACCTAAATTGATTTTTCATGAGTCTGCACTTGTATCAAATTACTGTGAAATTTAAGTGAAATCACAAGAAAATATAATTTTAAATTAAAATATTCTTACAATCATTTCAAAACTAGATCACTCATAGTTCATGGAAAAATTAAAGAAGGGAGAAAAAATCTATGATTTATGATCTCATAGAATACAGCTCACAATATTGACTCTTAAATTTGGCACATGAGAATCAAAGTTCTAAATTTTATTTTAGGCTCTTCACTAAATTCCATAAGGATTTGATATTTTTGACACTTACTTTTGTGAACTATACCTACTTTGTTTTTGTAAATCAAATCATATCACTTTTGGATATAAAAATAAATTAAGTTGATAGGATAAAATTTCTGTATAGGCATCACCAACAAGCAAAAGAAAGGAATTATTAAAACAAATTATCATTTAAAATAATTCTAAGAAAAATTCATAAAAAAACATTGATAAGAAATAATATATACCATAATAACAAATACCCTTTTCTTACCTGCACTTCTGGCACAGAAGTAAACAATCATCGGTTTCCATCCGCCAACCAGACCTAAGTTTTGAAGTCTTGGCCTTGCATTGACGACAGAACTTTCTGATTGGAGCCATCGAAGTGCAGAAAAGTCCCAGAAGAATTTTTGGAGAAGATAGTGAAGATGACTGAAAAGATAAATAAATGGTTTAAAAAATGATTTATCATGTTAATAACAATGTATAATGAGAGGTGTATTGGCTACCAAAAAGGGAAATAAAGATTTTTAACAGATTAAGTGAATCATTAATCAGGCCACATCTTAAGGATTTTAATATAATCATTGGAGATTCTTTAATTGTCAAATTCGGAAGTGGGTTCAAAGTATAAAGGTGAAACTTTCAAATATTTTACCAACCAAATTCTCTCTCTCTCTCAAAAAAAGGGGGTGCCACATGAGGGCAATTTCAGGAACAACCAAACATGAACCTATGGATCTTGATACTATGAAGAGAACAGGGGGGGAGTAAGTTCAATCTGAGTCGGAATGAATTTAGTCAAATTTAATGTGATTATGAATATCATATAATATATTTAGAAAAAAAAGGAAAAAGACTTAGATGCTTTTGTGGGAAAAAAAATATTCTGTTTTTAGGATTGTGAATTCTATTTCTAGAATCCATCGAATATAGGTTTATCCAAATATTTTATAATATCTATTACTATTACTTCCCCTCCAGTAAACAAACTAATATAATATTAATGAACTCTTCAAGAGTTGTAATAAATGCATTAGTACTAATAGAAAATAGTTGTTAATAAATTATCTCCTCCTCATTACAGATCCTAAGATTGAACTCTCCCTTTACATCCATTTGCTGTCTCCAAGTGGCAGAAGGTGAGAAAATTGCTACACTAGATTAAGGTAGAATTGCATAAACAAGTCTTAAAAAGCAAAAATAATTGCAACCCTCCTTTAAAAAAAATGAAATTTTAATATAAATTATCAAAATCTTTAAATTTCAACAAGAAAAATCAGCAAATTATGTCGTCAAACTCAAAGCTAAATGTGTGCGTGCATATAAATATATATAAATATAAATATATATATATATATATATATATCATATGTCTATATGCAAAATTTAAATACATAGCATCTTTATCCTCAAAAGATCTAACAAGTTAATTAACAGGCATAAAATCTCGTGATCTCTCTGAAGTGAATTTTCAAAATCTAAAGTATAATATGAATAATTACATATATTAGAAAAAGTTTATCATCCTATTATATACAGATTTTAAGAAATTTATTATTTCAAATCTAAATATAACTGAGAAAGAGATATGATAAAATAAACAAATATAAGAATTGAAGTCAGAAACTAAATGTCATATTCCACTTAAATTCATTAATCCAAAAATAAATAAATGCTAAATTAAGTGCCGATTGTCTAAAAATTGTTTTATTCAATCAATTAATCTATTAAATAAAGAAAATATTGATAAATTAATCACACATACAAAAAGAAATAAGCAAGGGAGAGAGAGAGAGAGAGTTTACGTATTTATGTTTGAGTTTAGAGAGTGAAGAGGGTTTAAATTGGTCTAGGTGGGGAGAGAGAGGAGGAGAAAACTGAGAGGTTCTAAAAAAAAAAAAGTTGAGGGGATGTTTACTTGCCTTTAATTGGTCTATAAATGATAAATTCAAAGGAGTAACTAATATTTGAATCGAAAAATTACTTTGAAATACAAAAAATGGGAAAAAAAAAAAACAAGATTTTCATTATAAAAGATTTGAATACAAGATTTGGTTTTAATAGTTGAGATTTTTACCCGTACATCTGGTTCACATGAGAAAACACCTTCACAAGCCTTATGGAGACACGACGAACCTTGTAACATATCAGAAAATGAATTGATCTGAAAAATCAAACTCATTTTATTATTTTAATTTTAAGATTATAACGTAATATAATCTAGTAGCACTAAAAAAAACCTTAACGTAAAACAATTGATAAACTAATTTAACATGAAACAAAATAGAGTAGGAATTGTTTAGAAAAGATAAAACACAAAAAAAAAACCCAAACCTTTAGAAATTAAGCTCTCGCCAAACTTGCCGGTGAGATGATGACAATCAAGAGTGAGAAGGCTAAATTCTACTTATTTTACCTAAGCCATAAAATTGAATGAAGAAAAAATGCTTGGTTTCACTTTATAAAGAGCAAATTTAGGTGAGAAAAAAAATAATATATTTGCTTAATTCTGCGGCGCACAAAGAAAAGAATGCTGGTTAGGGTTTTCATATCTTATACAAATCATATTTTGTATTAACTTTAATAGGAAAATTTCTTTAAGAACAAAGAACAAATTTTGGAGAATATAATGAAAATGACCGAAAGATTAATCTGATATATTAAAAAATGATTTATTACATTAATAACAATGCATAAACATTAATTTGTCTCTCTAAATGCATTGATATGAAATTTTATCCCTCTAAAAAAACTAAATTTAATTTTTATCACTCTAAAACTAAACATATTATTTTTTTCTCCCTAAAAATGAACACAATTCATAGTTGATCTCTAAACGTATTGATTTTTAAATATTCCCTCTCTAAAAATTTATATTTTATTTTTTCTTTCTAAAATTAAGTATATTTAATATTCTGTTTCTAAAAAAGTTTTATTTTCTATTTTGTCTCTATGAACACTAATTTTAAATTTCTCTTTTTAGAAAACCTAATTTCAATTTTTCTCTCTCTAAAATTTAACACGTGACTTCTAACTCTCTAAAAAATTAATTTAATTCATATCTTATCTTCCTAAATATATTAATTTTAAGTTTTCTCTCTAAAAAAAATTTAGTTATCTCTCTAAATTAAGAAAATGAATTTTCTCTCTAAGAAACTATTTTCAATCATGTTTGCATTTGTTTTTTGTTTTCTCTTTTAAACTAAATTGGTCAATTTTCTCTCTCATAAAATTAATTTGATTCATATTCTCTCTTTCTCAACACATTAGTTTTAATTTTTTTTCCCTAAAAATATGAAATTTATTTTTTCTCTCTCTAAAACCAAGTATGTTAATTTTCTCTTCTAAAAAATTAAAATTTTATCTCTTTAAACATGTTCACTTTAAATTTTCTCTATTTAAAAAATAAATCTAATTTTTCTTTATGTAAAAATCAATTTAATTCAAATTTTCTCATTTTAGATGCATTAATTTTAATTTTTTCTCTTACTAAAAATACAATTTAAATTTTACTCTATAAAATCCTTATAGATATAAAGCACCGAAGATACGTACTATTCACACAAAAACTCTAATCTCCCTGAGTGGTCGTCCACTATTTTTTTTTACCACAACTTTTTTTTTTGTTCAACTCCTTTTTTTCGTTCATCTTCCTCTTTTCTTTTTTTTTTTCGGGTTGGCATTTTTCTTTTTTTTTTGGATCTTCTTACTTGGTCATCCCATATTTTTGAGACCCTCAATTCATTTCTTTTATTTAAGTCCTTACACCTTTTCATTTTGGCCAAGTTTTTTTTCTCCCCGCTTGGGTCCTTCATCTTTTTAGGACTAAAGTTTTAATTTTTTTTTTTTTTCATTATAGGTCTTTACTCTTTTTTTATTTTTTATTTTTTATTTTTTTGACTTCATCCACTATTTTTTTACCACAACTTCCTTTTTTTTTTCTAATTTCATTCACATCCTTTTTTTTCATACAATTTTTTTTACCTGTTCGTGTGCATTTTTTTCAGATGTTCCTACTTGGTCGTCCCATATTTTTAGAACCATGCTGTTTTTTTTTTTTTTTTAATTCAAATCTTTATACTTTTTCATTTTGACTCTTTTTGTTTCTTTCTTTTTTTGTTTTTTTTATCTATTTGAATTCTTTATCTTTTTAGGATCACAATATTTTACATGTAGATATAAAGCGTCGAATGCGCCTATTCAAGCAAAATTTATAGCATCCCTAAGTGGTCGTCCACTATTTTTTTTCCATAATTTTTTTTTTTAATTCGCATCCTTCTTTTTTTTGGGAATCTCCCTACTTGATCGTTTCATATTTTTGAGACCCTGTGCTCATTTTTAATTCATGTCCTTTTTTTAGAATGTCTCTACTTGGTCGTCTCATATTTTTGGGAGATTGCATTTTTTTCATTCAAGTCTTTACACTTTTTTCTTTTTGACCCGGTTTGGTTTTCTCACTTGGGTCCATCATTTTTTTTTTGGACCACGGTTTTTTATTTTTTTCATATAGGCCTTTACTCTATTTTTGACCATTTTTTTTTTTTCCTTTGGGATCCTGTGATTTTTTTTCCGTTCAAGTCCTTAAATTTTTTCATTTTGACCCGGTTTGCTTTTTTTATTTCGTTTGGGTCCTTCAACTTTTTGGGACCATAGTTTTTTTTTTTTCATTTAGGTCTTTGCTCTTTTTTGACCCAATTTTTTTTCTTTAAGTTGTTCATCTTTTTTAGACATATGTTTTTCCTCTTTTTTAGCCCCGCTTGTTCATTCAAGTCCTTTTTTTACCCGATTTTTTCACTTTAATCTTTCGTCTTTTTTGAACAAAAGTTTCATTTTTTTTCTTTTTTGTTCACATATGGTCATCCCTTTATTTTCAAACCATAATTTTTTATTTCTTTTTGTTCAATTCCTTTTTTTTTTTTTTTTTTGACCTTTTTTTTCCTATTGAGTCCACTTTTTTTAATATGGATTTTTCCTTTTTTTTGGACCCCCACAAATGGTCATCCCTTTATTTCTATTATCTTTTTACTCAATTTATTACCCTGTTTTTACCCTATTTGTTAGTCTTTTTTAGAACTTCAATAATTAACTCTTTTTTTTTCTGTCGCTGACATACGTTGGATTGTTCTCTGGTTTGAATAACAATTTAGTTCAGATATTAAACAAATTATAAATTTAAAAAATGTTTGTACAGTAAAATAATATAATCCATATCTTGTCGGTAGCTCACGCATTCGCGCAGGCCAGTAACTAGTAATCCTTAAAATAGGTAAGCTATCCCATATCTGGAAGCACTTTTACCCCTTCATTATATACCTAACTTGAATTTTGCATATTAAATATGAAGAAAAGATTATCTAGATAATCTTTAAATCACATTTTACCCCATACCAAGTGTTATCACATTCATACCATGGAATAATAACTTCTAATAACCATACTTGACAAAGAAAATGACTTTAGATTCATACTATGCCTCATTTAAACCTACTGTACAAGAGAACTTCTATTTTTTTTCCCTGATTTATATATATTAGCAGTTTTAATTCTCTTTTAAACTCCAAAAGTTTAAAAAAAAAAAAAATCCATTTCCTTTTATATGTGAATTTTAAATTCACATAACAAATAAACAACAGCAATCATTTTAGTGGAAATTCATTCAATGACATGTCTAATCTCTTCTAAACTCACCAAAAGAAAATTATTTATACGTTAATGAGCCATAACTCAACTGATACTATGTTTTCGTTTTGAATTTGAACCTTTGTTATGTAACAAAAGAAAAAGAAAATTAATTACACTTTGTAAAATATTAAATTCCCATTATTGGGAATAATAACTTATAATAGTTTTTGCATTTATTTTTCCACGTCAAACTATAGGTTGAATTTGCCAAATTCAAGAACCCATCAAGCTATAGGTTGTTGAAATATCTTGTTTTGTGTTTATTACTAATATTTTGCCTCCAGCTTAAATAAATAACTAATGGAGGATATAAGGCAGACATTAATGAACTCTTCAACAGTATTAATAACATTCATATCTATTGACTATAATTGATTAAATTGCCTCCCCATCACCTATCAACTCTCCCTTTACATCCATTTGTCTCAAAGTGGTGAAATGCTGGATAATTACTACTCCAAATCCAAGGCAGCATGCTACAACAAGTAGTCTTTTATTTATTTTTTTTTATCATAATAATCGGTATCCGAAATCATACTTGATTAATTTTTAGGAGAAGCTCTCCCAACAATATTTTTTTTCCTATTCTCAATATTCGAATTTGAATTTTGATTAAAAAATTTAATATTCTTCTCACTGAGCCAATTTTTGGTTGATCTAAAAAAGAGTCTAATCAAGCAAAAATTTGCAATCTCCATCTAAAATGAAATTTTAATATAAATTATCAACATATTTAAATTTCAATAAATATTAATCCCCGATTTATGCTAACAATCAAAGCTATAATTGGGACTAAGTGTGGCAGTACCTTATATGTAGGGGCACATTCCAACGTAGAACAAAAGGCAATTTTATTGCTTTTAGCTACGAATATCTATTTCTTTTATTGATAATAATACTACATAAATTAAATATTAAAACTTATATAAATTGTTTTATCATACAATCTAATTTTTAAACCCACAAGCGTTGGCCCTCCACCGCTTCTATGCCAATAAGGGTTTTTTTTTTTATAAAGAGATATAAATAAACAGGATTAAATCAGAGAAAATAAAAATAACGAGACTTTATTGGTTAAGTTGTTTCCGAAAAAAATGGCACTAAGGGTTCGAAAAGTTTTTCTCACGGCCAAAGCCATATATTTAAAAGTTTATGAAAAATAATATAATTAAAATTTAGTATTAAAGAATATAAATAAATAAAAATACTCGTGCCAATAAAATGTTAAAAGCTTTCAAAAAATTTGATTACAAAAATTAATATCATTTTATTTAAATCATGTTTAACAAATGCCCAAATATGTTAAGCCCATGAAGCTGTTCCCTGATGGCCCATTGTGGCCCGAATTTGTAAAAATCTTGGAGAGGGTTATGGTGTAAGCTTCTCATGAAATATAAAATGGCAAGAAACGATCACGGCAGGAAAAACTTCATTCATTCATAACCAGGGCTAATGGTAGAGTTCGCAGCTTCATATGAAGAAACGGAGAAGATAATTGAGGACCAATTGAGCTCAAACCCTGAAGATGCCAAAGCTCTGACGGCTCTTATGAGAACTCCAAGTGCTGAATTTTGGGCTGCAAAGCTGCAAGGGTTGTTAGGGGATTCACGCATGAAGAGACTCTAGAAAGTCCCAAACTTGCTGGGCTGTTCAACAATTTAAGCGGCGGTGTCTTCTTGAAACTCCGCAGTCCTCCCTTACTCCACTGTACTTGGAAGTGGAGAAGATGACAAAGTCCTTGGGAATCGATATTTGAGTAGCTTCATTTAGCTTTGTGGTTGACAACTGCTTCGTTTCCATCCATTTCTTTTCCTTCTTCCTTATTTCTTTTTCTTTGATGTTTGAAGCTGGAGCTCTCTGCAAATTTTGTTGATTTCGGTGAATTGAGAGGTTTGATTGTGTCCTTGTCCACTGCTTGTTTGAGACAATGCCTGCGAATAGCAAATTAAAGTATCAGATTGAAACGGTTCGTTTCTAAATGTGCGAATATTAATGTAACGTTGAGTTGTTTTTTTTTTTTGACATCACGAATTCGTGAAAACCTTCTTATGAAAATGTAAACTATCCTCTCCTACCCGCGAGACAGGAAGCACTTTGTGCCTTTTATTGAAACGGGTCGTTTCGTTTCGACCCCTTTCTGATCTTTTCTTTGCATAACAAAACAAATCTTGTAAGTTTGTTGCGTCCTTTTTGTAATTTGATACGTCCTTTAGAAATTTCTTTGTGCTGGGCAGGATTTTGGACTGATTAATTCCATATATTTTCCCAATGAGGAGTGTCCACTTACTTTTATCTAAGCAGGTGTCACTTGCGCCACAATCAGACCTCCAAGCCACCGACGCTCTTGCACCCAGCTTGCACCCGGGTTGCGCACCCGTGCCGGCGCACCCCTCCTTTCCTAGAGAACCCAGGGACGTTCTTCATCGTGGCCTTATGGCAACTGCAATCCCGAGCTAATTTATTTTCTATTTTCAATTATTCATTAGCTTTTAGATTCATTTCTTCCTATATATTCTAGATAATTTGTTTTGGCTATTTAAGCTCTTGTTAAGACCAGCGATGAAGACTTGTTCAATTTATATTTACGCTTTTCCCCTACAGCTTTGCTTTTTAGTTTTTCTGGAGGTCTTAGGGTTTTGACGCGTAACAAGCCCCTACTCCATAGCATAGGTTTGACTGCCTCATTCATGTTTAAGTTTTCCCTTCGGGTTAGTCTGATAAATGGGCAGTCATATTAAACTCTTGGTTGTCGAGGATGGAAAGGAATTTATCTTTTACACCAACACCCACAAAGTTTTTAATTTCACTCCTCCTTGGATCATTTGGGAAAATTGGGGAAAAAATCATGTCCACCAAAAAAAAAAAAAAAAAGGGGGGGGGGGGAAAAAAAAAGAGAGGGGGGGGAAAAAAAAAAAAAAAGGATAAAAAAAAAATTCCAACATATGACATTTCAATTCTTTATATCTTGTTATTTTATACGATTCTTTGTATCTTATGTCCACTTCAATTTTTCAACCAATAAACTCGTGTCACATCAAAACCAGAATTTAGTCGATCAAAATTTGATACTCATTGCATTATTTAGCAAAGCTTATCCGTAACTTCTCTGCATTCATTCTAACAACAGAACCATCTTGAGTAAAAATTATGACACAAAGCAAGAAAATATACCCATTTCAGAAACTAATAATATCACAATTTTACATCAGCAAAGGAGGAACAAATTATATGACGAGACATAAATTGAATAATTTCCAATGAAAGCACAAAAGGGAATCAACATTTGATATCAATAAAGCCAAGCCAAGCACAACCCATTTTAGTAAACCACTTGATATATCAATTAACACAAGCTTGTTTAATAAAAACTAAAACCCTAGAAGCCACGTCCTAGTTACTGTAATTCTGGAGAAGAATCTGTTGGATCTTATCCATTCCTCGTGTTCAAGAACTCAAGCTTGATAGGGTATCATGGCGGTTCCTGTTAATAGTTAAAGAGAAATCCATTAGGAACATACATTAATCAAATGTATGATATAGTGTCAAGTAAAAAAAAATTCACAACAAAGTGTTACCTGATTTGCGGGGGCAGGAGGAAGATAGATATATATATATACAACATTCCCCTTGTATTTTTTTCAAAGAGACTGTTTTCACTCCTCGAACTTATAACCTCAAGGTCACAAAGGAGCAAATCAATCGTTGCGTCAAGATTCGCACCTCTGATATAGTGTCAAGTAAACCTAGATAAATAAAGCAGTTTACAACATCTTATGTACGTGTGAAAAATATTAAGCAAATTACATTTGGTAAACAATACCATCCAACAGCCGAATGCACCATTTTAAAGAAAATGTTACGGCATTTTAACATATGAAAGAAAAAGTGATGAACCATAACTTGAGGATGTCAATATTCCATATTCTAGTCATGCTTTGTGGTGCATTTATCACATAGTGTTGCTCAGCATGAAATGTGATTTATCTACTGCAGGTCATATGGGAAAAATCAGGAATAGCAGATTTCCATTATCATTTGGCTAGGGCATTTCTTACAGTTATAATGTATAACATGCTTCTATACTTGTTGCCTCTGCAATTGCATTCGCAGCAGAGACTATCAAGGAATAGAAATGAGGCAGATAGTTTTAACACATAGGACAAGGATTTAGAGCCCTATAAAGACCCTATATCTTCTTTCCGGTACATCAGTTTTTATTCCTACCAAGAAATGCAGCATATACTATTCCCCTATAGTTGTGCTGATCAGCAATTCTGTAATTTGCAATTTTATAAGTTTCCAAATCTTCAAATGATTACAGCCTCCTAGTCTATGATTGACAAAGGATTTACAAGAAACAAAGGGTTTAGACTCGATTCTTAATTCTTTTGTCAAAGGAGGAACATCAATGAAACAATCCAACAATCTGAGGAAAAAAAGATGTCATTTACGAGTGCTGAAAAACTATACTCATAGAAGTATGTTTCATTTAGACGTTCTTGTAAACCTAGATACTGCAAATTAACTAGTTTTTACATGAGTTCCAATGTGACAACACCTTGATTATTTACTCAAAACGTATGTTCCTTAAACCAGTCATAAAGGAGGAAAAACTGGACTCTGTTTGCATCATTGCTAAGTCAAAGTACAACCAAAACAAGATTTACAATCAGACGAGCCAGTGAGGCACTGACTATCGTAAGTTGATGAATAATAAATTGCTCAATTCCATTAAACTAAAGAATTACAGTTACAATCTTTACCACACCTTATTAGATGGTTTGGCCGCAGAAGCTTTTCTCCAAACAAGGACCAGAGTCCTTCTGGTTGCATGCAACAAAATGTAACTGAAGAAAAAACAAGAAAAAGAAAAAAATATATATATATCTTAATTTCCATAAGCAATGTTCATTATATACCTAACCAGAAAATAAAATTAATCAAAGAACTACATTGACATCAAATGGATAGATCCATATAGCTCTGATTCATATTTATGAGATGATAAAATATGGGGGAAAAAAAAAACTGAAGAACAAAAACCAATGTAGAAGAATAATGGATTGCTGAAGGTGTTAGATTAATCAAATTATTAAGTAGTGCAGAAGACAATTCGAGATCATAGACTAGCGTGGTGGAAATACTAATGTGTACCATGACTCTGTGTAACCAAAACTTCCCTGATTTGATATTCAAAACAATATAGACACTTACTGATGAAAATTATTGTGTATTTACCTGTGTCTCCAGCTTCCACATGCATTGCTTGCATGCAATCTTCAAGGCCTGTGAGAGAATATTCTTTTACACCATGATAAGTTGAGACATGGTAGTTAAGCAAATGCTTGCTGCCTTCCATATCATGTGCATGTATGAAAACTCCTTGTGGCCCAGTAACCTTCGGGAAATAAGCCTGTTCCAATACAGGTGCTCATCAGTGTATAAATTTTCAAATCCATACTTAGCAGTTCACAGAGACCTAACACGCTTTTCCAATTCATAGAGGTAAGAGGAGGACCTTCTGGAACATTATGTAGCAGAATCACCTGGAAGTGTTGTTAGAGGTAAATTTAAGAGGTCAAAACTATCCTCTTGGACACAAAAGAATTAACTTTTATCATTTAAGCTCAGACTACAAGTCTGCACTGGGAATTGACTAAAGACAGTCCAAATTGAGAGAAATACCGAACAAGTGCATGTGCCCAAAGAAACTGTCTTCCTGAACTATATAAACAGAAAAACTAGGGTATCTGCCCATTCATCTATTCCTTCTGAACGTGATTGCCAACTGAGGAAAGATTGTATACAATGTCAGGGAACATAGTTACTACATTGACTAAGCTTCAGCTTTCAACACAAGCTCTCTCATGACACACCCTTTACATGAAAGAAAAACATCCAATATTTCTGAAACTACACAGCACAACATGAACTGACATCCATCAGTGATATGATCTCTGGACAGAGAGAATTTCCTGGGAGGTGTTAAAAGCACTAAAGCTATTAGCAATGAACAAAGTTTCAATTTATAGACCATGGACTTGAATCACAGTTTATGTTTACCTTGATACTTGGTTGTGCAAACAAAATTTCAATGTTCAAACAAGCACAATATGGCCTTGAATCACAGTTTATGTTTACCTTGATACTTGGTTGTGCAAACAAAATTTCAATGTTCAAACAAGCACAATATGGTCTTGAATCACAGTTTGTGTTTACCTTGATACTTGGCTGTGCAAACAAAATTTCAATGTTCAAACAAGCACAATATGGACTCACCTCTGCACAGACTCTAGGCAACAATATGCGCCGAAGTTCAGTGCTGGCATCCTCATGATTCAGTCTTTTCTCAAACAACGGAATGATAAAAGAATTATAGCTTGGACATGGTTAAGGATCAAAGATCATAAGATGCTGATAAATAATTTGGAAGATGATGCACTTTGTTTCAGGACAGTCTTCGTCTTACCAAAACATGATATCAATTTAGTCAAATAAATATAAAAAACAAAAATTTTCATTTCTGGTCAATGATGAGGATGACAAGAAAGGATACTTTCTTGGAATTCTCTCCAGGTCTTCATCGCTTATCTTCGGCCAGTTGTTATACGGTATAATCATCTTTGTGACAGGATTTGCAGGAGGATTGATCTCAACCATTTCTTCCACGTCGGATCTAACCCCTTTCCCAAGTAACTCCTCACTTGACTGCTCTTTGCGTCAACGACGTTGAGGCCTAACAGCATTGGAGAAGGTCGCTGCAATGTGGGTGCCAAGAATAGACTCAGTAATCTTGCCCGTTATTATTTTTCCAATGAATAGTACTATTATATTATGCTATATAAACAACATTCTCCTATACAACAGAATGACCTGCAACTTTGCAAGAGATCACCATTCACCATGAAAAGAAAGCATCTCATGTTTAAGAAGAGATCGCACAGAGTTTTAGATGCCAAAAGGTCCAACTTGAATGATCAAGTTCTAATTCTCTAATTTCTCTTGAACGGAAGGGAAAAAGGACCATTACCTGAAGACTTTCTCTTTCTGGTTGCACAATTAGAAGACTCACCTTCCTTGGGTATGCTTGAATCGGCTTGAGGTGGACACGTGACAAGTTCTGCCTGAGTTAACTCTTGAACTCCTTCAGTAGCCTGATCATAATGCCCAGCCACCTTTGATATGCTTAAATAAGCTCGAGGTTGAGCCTTGTCAAGTTCCACCTGTAAATCTTTAGCCAATCAGTTTTGCCTTCCTTTTGCCATCATCATACTATACATAACATATTCAATTCCTACCTACTTATTGATGTCAATATCCAAGTGCTGCTTCACATAGTTGTTATTAATATAGATTTTGGTAGCTTTCCTCATTTAAGAAATTAAAGTTTTTGGGTTAAAGGATAATTTCATTCTTAGTCACCTTGAATTGTCTAAATGGCTGATTAGCTAAGATAGTTATAAATACATGCAAAGATTTTGAATTAAATGGAAAAGATACGTCCAAAGTATTACCACGACAACCAAATGTTTTTGAAACGCTATCCTACTTTTGATTAAGATAATATTGCTAAATTAAGCATTAAACATAATATTTAACTCTCGTTAAAATGGTTACTTTTCTGAACAGATTAAGTTGAGAAAAGGGGAGAAAAAAGGAACAAAAATTACCTATTGCTAATTACTCAAAGCCATTCCATATTCAATTTCATTCATGAGTTTGCATGCCACAATCTTCTAGTTCCCATAAAAGGGCAACTTTATTTGAGTTATAAATATTCAATATCAGGACCTTCTGTTTCCAAAACATTTTTGTTTATGCCTAGTAGGTACTGTTAAATGTCTAGTTGCTGTTACTCTGCTTAGGGAGTTCATGTCCCTTGCCTGCAAGCAATGGGGGATATAGAATGATCTAGAATCAACCAAAGTACATAATACTCTTCAACATGGATTTGCATTAAATATATAGAAGGCTGGATGGTCTGTTCTCACCATTTCTCCAGAATCCTTGCAGCAGTCGATGCATGCCACGTCGCCATTATCAAATGGTACCATGAGGTGGCCTGACGCTGCACATGCAGAGTGGAGCACCTGTAGAAGAGCAACTATTACTCGTGAATCCAATTATGATTATATGCTTATTAGATATTTATTGTGAGATGACAAATACAACCTCCAAAGAAAGGACTCGTTCTGCCTTACCTTGCCACAGAGTATGCATGGCTTCCAACCACTCTGATCTTTGTGAAAATCATATCAAAACCTTCCTTCTTCATAGGCAGAATTGGATTTGAATTTGCAAAGAAGGGCATCAGTTATTAAGCAGACAGACACCGGACGAAGATTGCAAAAATGCTCTTGAATATTCATAACATAGAGGTCCAAGAAAGAGCATTGAGATAAAGAAAAGCAATTATATCACTTCTTGTGCCGGACCAAGAACAAGAATCAAACAAGGTACTATTCACATTCAGGGAACTTATCTTTTAGCAACAACACCAAGAAGATTTCAACCCCAAAGGAAAAAATAAAAAATAATAATAATAAAAAAAAAAAACAGAACAAAACAAAACAAAAAAACCAAGAAAAATAGGAGTTCCATGAGTAAGAATTCTCCGATGCCAAAATTTGCACCAAAATAGCTTTTCGACTGAAACCCATTTGAATTTTATAGTACCCCCAAAATCTCTCTCTCTGTACCCATATTTCTTACTCCCGAAAATAATCCCATATTTAAACTCAAACATTTTAGGGTTTCATCCATACCCATCAATAATTCAACCTAAATTCACAAAACAAACCACAAACTCTATTGACAAAGTCACTTCTGCTAAAAACCCTTATCAGATATTGCAAGAAATAATCAGAGTTAATACCCTGAATTCACAACCGCCCAAATGCTTAAAATACTCAAAATTATTCCCGATGATTAGGGATTCGGCGATGACTTCCCAAATTCCAGAATTTGGGAATTCAGTTTTGGTCATGATCATGAGCATACTTCAATTTCTGATTTTCTAAAAGAACAGGAGTGAATGTTTGGACGGGCCGGAGAATCAAGCATTTATAAGGCCCAACCTCGTTTGGCCCCTAGTGAGAGAGAGAGACCCCAACCTCATTTGCTGTGAAAGACAAACGAGACTGATCTAAGCCTATGAAAGTTCAAAATTCCCAATCCAACAAAAGGATTCAAAGTTTCACCAGAGTCCCATTAGACTAATTATCTAATTAGAGAACTTTTCCCCCCATTTTTTTTTTATGCGCCCATCCCTCCTACTTCCGCACTAAATCAAAAAACACTTTATCCATGAAATAAACCATTTATTTTATAAATAATACTAGCATCCACAATTTCTTTTATCTCCTAATTGTTCAAAATATTTAAAATAATTTTTTTTAATTACACTTCACTCATAATTTTTCTCGCTTACAAATTATATAATATATAACAATTATAAATACTGATTTACATATTATTTATAAAAAGATATAACATTATGTATAACAATAAAAGTTTTAATTTTATATATGTATAACGATCATAATAGTTTTCATACTCAAATACGAAATTGTCCATAGAAGACATTATGCTTTGCATTTTATTCCTATTTTAGACTTGCAAGGAAAATATAGGAATTCTTTTTTTTTTTTTAATCAGAGCAAAGATTTGTGTATAAATATAAAGTTTTAATTTCCTTCGATGAATAACGACTTCTAACGGTTATCACACTCAATCGAAAATTTTTTTTTATATCCTATAAAACATAATTCTCTTTTAAACTCACCAAAAAAAAAAAAAAAACTAGGAATTCTTTTTTTTAACAGACAAAAACATTTCTTAAAGCCAAATTTCATAAATTTGGCGCAACACCTAAATTGATTTTTCATGCGTCTACACTTATATCAAATTACTATACTATCTATAATGAAATCACAAAAAAAAAAAAAAAATTAATTAAAATATTCTCACAATCGTTTCAGAATTAGATCATTCATATTTCATCGAAAAAGTAAAGAATGAATATATATATATATATATATATATATATTTATATATATATATATATTTATTTATATGATGTATGATCTCATAGAATACAACTCACAATCGTGACTCTTAAATTTGGCACATGAGAATCAAAGTTCTAAATTTTGTATTAGGCTCTTCACTAAATTCCATAAGGATTTGATATTTTTGACTCTTACTTTTTGTGAACTATACCTATTTTGTTTTTGTAAGTCAAATCATAATCACTTTGGATATAAAATAAATTAAGGTGATCGGATGAAATTTCTCCACAGGCATCACCAACAAGCAAAAGAAAAGAATCACTAAAACAAATTATCATTTAAATTAATTCTAAAAAAAATTCATAAAAACACATTAATAAAAAATGATATATATCATTATAATAAATATCCTTTTCTTACCTGCACTTCTGACACAGAAGGAAACAATCGTCGGTTTCCATCTGCCAACCAGACCTAAGTTCTAAAGTCTTGGCCTTGCACTGACGACAGAATTTTCTGATTGGAGCCATCGGAGTGCAGAAAAGTCCCAGAAAAGGTTTTGGAAAAGATAGTGAAGATAACTGAAAAGATAAATAAATGATTTAAAAAAATATATGATTTATCACATTAATAACAATGTATAATGAGTGGTGTCTTAGCTACCAAAAAAGAAATAAAGATTTTTAACAAATTACCTCCTCCTCATTACAGATCTTAACATTGAACTCTCCTTTCCACCCATTTGCTGTCTCCAAGTGGCAGAAGGTGAGAAAATTACTACACTAGATCCAAGGTAGAATTGCAGAAAATAAGTTTTAAAAGCAAAAATAATTGCAACCCTCCTTTAAAAAAACAAAATTTTAATACAAATTATCAAAATCTTTAAATTTCAACCAACAAAAATCAACAAATTATGTCTTCAAACTCAAAGCTTATGTCTATATGCCAAATTTAAATTTACATTTTTAAATTTTCTATACCACATAGTTTAATAAGATTCACACTATGGGAAAATGATTTATAACAATCATACTGTTTTAGGTTCACAGGGAAAAAATTATATGCCTCACATATAGAATTTGAAAATAAAATGATAAAGAAAAATTTTATTATAGTCCAAATTCCTAATAAACAATGTTTTTCTTGTCTCAGAAAAATAACTTATGTTTCCTAATTGATATATCATAGCATCTTTAACCCTCAAAAGATCTAACAAATTAATTAATAGGCATAAAATTTTGTGATCTCTGTGGAGTGAATTTTCAAAATCTGAAGTATTATGTGCATAAATACATGTATTAGAAATTTTCATCCTATTATAAACAAATTTTAAGAAATTTATTATTTTTAACCTAAATATAACTGAGAGAGAAATATGATAAAATAAGCAAATATAAATATTGAAATCAAAAACAAAATGTCATATTCCACTTTATTCATTATACCAAAAATAAATAAAAGACAATTAAACACCAATCGTCAAAAATTGTTTTATTCTCTAATGGTTAATCAATTAATCTATTAAATAAAGAAAATATTGATAAATTAATCAAACATACAAAAAGAAATAAGAGAGAGAGAGAGATTATTTATGTTTGAGTTTAGAGAATGAAGAGGGTTTAAATCGGTCGGGGTGAAGAGAGATGAGGAGAAGAGAGAGGGGTCTAAGGAAAAAAAGAAAAAAAAAATTAGGGGATGTTTACTGCCTTTAATTAGTCTATAAATGATAAATTCAAAGGAGAACTAATATTTGAATTGATAAATTGCTTTTGAAATATAAAAAATTGGGGACGATAAGATATTTGAATATAAAATTTGGTCCGTTTTAGTAGTTGAGATTTTTATCGTATATCTGGTTCACATGTGAAAACACCTGCATAAACCTTTTGGAGACATGACAAACCTTGTAACATACCAAAAAATGAATTAACCTGAAAAATCAAACTTATTTTATTATTTTAATTTTAAGATTATAACGTAATATAATCTAATAGCATTAAAAAAATAACTTAATGTAAAATAATTAATAAACTAATTTAACTTGAAATAAAATAGAGCAGGAATTGTTTAGAAAAAATTAAAAAAAACCACAAACCTTTTGAAAATTAAGCTCTCGCCAAACTTGCCGGTGAGACGATGACAATCAAGAGAGAGAGAAGATTAAATTCTACTATTTTTGCCTAAGCCATGATAATTGAACGAAGAAAAAAAAAATGCTAGGTTTCAATCTTATAAAGGGCAGAGTTAGGTGAGAGAAAAAACAATATATTTAATTCTGCAGCGCACGAAGAAAAGGATGTCGGTTAGAGTTTTCATATCTTATACAAATCACAATTTGCATTGGCTTTAATAGGAAAATTTCTTTAAGAGCAAATACAAAGTTTTGGAGAAGACAATGAAAATGACTGAAAAGTTAAGCAAACGTTTTAAAAATGATTTTTCGTGTTAATAACATTATATAAACACTAATTTGTCTCTCTAGATGCACTGATATGAAATTTTATCTTTCTAAAAATGCTAAATTTAATTTTTATTTTTTTAAAACTAAATACATTAGCTTTTTCTCTCTAAAAAAGAACTGAATTCATATTTTCTCTCTTAACACATTGACTTTTAAGTATTCCCTTTCTAAAAAATTATATTTTGTTTTTCTCTTTATAAAATTAAATATATTTAATATTCTCTCTCTAAAAAAGTTTTATTTTCTATTTTGTCTCTATGAACACTAATTTTAAATCTCTCTTTTTTGAAAACCTAAATTCAATTTTCCACTCTCTAAAATTTAACACATTATTTTTAACTCTCTAAAAAATTAAGTTAATTCATATCTTATCTGTCTAAATACATTAATTTTAAGTTATCTCTCTAAAAAAATTTAGTATCTCTCTAAATTAAGAAAATGAATTTTCTCTCTCTAAGAAATTATTTTGATTCAAATTCATATTTTGTTTTAATTTTTTCTTTAAAACTTAGCACATCAATTTTCTCTCTACAAAACTAATTTAATTCATATTTTCTCTGTCTGAATACATTAATTTTAATTTTTCTCTTTCTAAAAATATGAAATTTATTTTTTCTCTCTCTAAATCCAAGTATGTTAATTTTGTCTTCCAAAAAATTAAAATTTTACCTCTTTAAACATATTGGATTTAAATTTTCTATATTCAAAAAATCTAAATCTAATTTTTCTCTCTCTAAAAATCAATTTAATTCAAATTTTTTCTTTTCAAATGCATTAATTTTAATTTTTCTCTTACTAAAAATACAAATTTAAATTTTACTCTGTAAAATGATCCTTAAAATGAGCAAGCTACCCCATATTTGGAAACACTTTTACCCCTTCATCATATACCAAACTTGAATTTTGCATATTAAATATGAAGAAATGGAATAAAAGATTATCTTTAAATCACATTTTACCCCATACCAAACCTCATCACATTCATACCATGGGACGAGAACATCTAACAACCATACTTGATAAAGAAAATGACTTTAGATTCATACTAATAATTTGTTTTGTGTTTATTACTAATATTTTGCCTTGCCTCAAAGCTTAAATAAATAATTAAAGCTGCAGACAACCAAGGGTAAACCTCCTAACTCTGTTTACATCTTACATATCCTACTCGTTCAAAAAACTAGAGAACGCCGCAGTCCACCATTTGCTCAAACTAATCGTACAACTGTTTTGCAGAATGAGTTCTCATTGCTTTGCTTTCATTCTTCAAAACTTTTTCGACTGACTTTTCCTGCATAGAGATTGCTTTAGCTATAGCTTTCTGCTTCTTAACATTCTTTGCTCTCTTCATTGGTACACCCTTCTTCTTCCTGTCATAGAAGAGAAAATCAGTGAGAATGACAAACAGCTAAAGGAGGAAGAGAAGCTAGCCAGATGTTTGCAGACAGAACTACAAGTATTCATGTTTGATATGAGCATAGTCTTAGCTTAGCCCACATAGGACAGCAAACATACATGAAGCAGCAAGCAATTAACTAATGCCTAGCTGGTCCAACAGCTGAGCATCGGTTCCCCCTTAAGCAAGGTATCAGGTTCGAGTATTGTATATGAAAAAAATAGGCACCGGAAGAGCTTTACCCCCTTAAGGGTCCAACCCGGCTCGAACTGGATTTAATAGAGCCCATCGTGATTACCGGATACGGTGGTTTATCCAAAAAATAAAAAAAAAAAGCAATTAACTAATGCCTATTTAAGTCAGAGCACGATGAAAAGATGCAATTTCACAGTCACAATACTGACCTACTAAGTGCACCAGAAGCCGGCATACTAACTCCCGGTTCAGAAGTGTCCATTGCTGCATGTCAAATGTGTGGCAGAGTCAAGCATTGCCACAACATAATGGAAATAAGATAAAGAAATAGAAGAAAGCACCGGAAAGAGAACTCATGGATTGAAAAGTATATCATGAAGCAAGAAAACTAAAAAAATGTATTACATTTATTTCTCAAACTCGTGGATGGGAACAATAACTAAAAATTGAACCAAAGGCTTGAATAAGACTACAAAATGGGGACAGGACACATGCAACACAATTGCACAGGAAGTGCATCCTCAAACTAACCAACAAGAAAATCTGCAGCTGACTACTCAAAACAACTATAAAGTCCTAAAAAGAGAATCCGGTGATTGAAGCATCCCACAAAATACGTGAGATCCAAAGTGGGCAATATACAAACAAGATATAATTACCTTCTTTTTCTATTAAGAAGAGACTATTTTTGAGAATTGAGCTTGGATTCTGGGATAAAGTTGCAAACAACTTTACCAACAAATTAATATTCGTCCACAAAGTCCTTTTTATACTATTATGCATAAAAAGTGTTGTATTGTACTGTATCTAAGATCAGACGGGGTAATTTCTACAGGTGGGAGTACAGTATACTAGCTCTGCAACTCAAGGGACGGTAGAACAGATACACATAAAGGCAAGTGTAAACTCCCAGAATTTCATTTAATTCATGGCATTACTAGTTCAATTTCAGATTCAAAACCCCAACAAGTCAATGACAACAGATCCAATAAGTAAATGCGTTTTTCAATTGCACACCATATATCAACCATGCCCCCATTCAACCCCTATAATTCCCGCATTAAACAAAACCACACAAATTCAAGTCCTCAATTCTTTCAAAACCCCGTATATTTCAAACATCAAATTAAATTTCCAACCACGTCAAAATTCACAAACATAATCAGAACAAAAAGTACCAGAAGTACTTATGCCATTTTTATAGAATCGGGAACAACACATCATTTGAATTTATGATCCAAAAAAAAAAAAGAATTTGAAGTTGCGCACCTTGAGGAGGGCTGGCGAGGTTATGATCGGAGATATCCATCGGAGCTGACACTGTCTTCTTCTTGTTCTTTCTGTTCTTCGCCATCTCCGAATCCAAACGCCAAAGATTTCACTTGTTTTAGGGTTTTTAGGGTTTTGTTTGTGCGGTGGCAAGACCAGGTATTTTGATGCTTTGGGGGAGTGAGGCCCGACTGTGAACCCTAATTTGGGAATAGATGTTGGGCCTCCAAATGTGAGTAATTGAACTATATTGGGCTTGGACATTTGTCAAAGGACTTTCTCAGTGGATGGCCCATTTGTAAACAGAGGCTTTCGTTTCCCAGGCATGGTCATGCCCTTAATGTTCTTCCCTTTAAAAGGGGGGGTTTAAAGCTAAAAAGGGAACAAGGACAACTAGGCCCAGAAAGTTTGGGGAGCAATCCAATTAAAGGGTAGCCCAGTAGACTAAAGAAGTTGGGGCAATCACCTTCGCGTAAGATACGTAAGTATATATATATTTTTATAAATTATTGATATTTGATAATCATATTAAATTTGATTAAATCTGATTCAAGTTGAGTTAACCCCTTAAAGACAAGACTCTCTATATCTATTTTTATCATACATAATATTTAAATCCAAAATTTTATATCAATGTCTAGTCATTAGATTAATTAGGTGTTACTATGAAATAGGTAACCATTCGAGAATAGGATTGCACATGCTTCCAAATTGGGGGCATAACCAGAGCAATAAGAACTCAAACCAAAGGACAAAGTTAACAGACCTTAGATCTCCATCTGAGAGAGCAAAGAGGATTCATACTCCACTCTTCCGTGGATTCATACTCCCCTCTTCCAATAGTTATAAAAAATAATGCAAAGTCCCAAAAAAAAAACTCTAAAATATTAATTCTTTCTTCTAAAGTTAGGATGATACAAGCAAAAAAAAAAAAAAAAACCATCAATGACTACATGTTGTGACTTTGGAGATTGCAATCATTCGGTCGGAGCAAAAGAACTTGCAAAGGAAAAAATAATAAACAACATTTTGATTAAAGGAAAGGCAAAGAAAGGGACCTTCTTCAACTTTTTTGCTTTTGCTTGAGAGGACCTTTGGCAACTACCTTCTATTTCTTACTGTATCATGTTGATTCTGATTATAATTTAGACTTTAATCGGATGGTATATTAAATTTGGATGATATATTAAAATTTAAAATTAAAATAAATTAGAAATTTCAATCAACAAATGAGATAAAAAGACTTTAAAATTGTATGGCATGAAAAAAAGTAATTGCAATGTTTGAATTGGTGGAGCAATGTTTAAAGTATTTCTTTCTAACTAAAGATTAACTATTCTTGTGCATCTGCATGCTACCATGATTGAGTCTCTCCTAAAGGGAAAATCATCAAGGTGTACACTACCTACTTAGACAATTTTTCTTTTCACTTGTTTACATCAATTAGGTAAAAGAATCATTGTACCGATTATTCACCCATGATACATGATAATCAGTTTAATAAAATATGATATTAAATTTTTTAATTAAAATTATGTGTTTAAATTTTAGAAATTAAAAAAATATTATATTAAGTGCCTAATTTTTAAATTAAATTATTATAAATTTTAAATTAAAGTAATAAAAATATGATGTAGAATATCCAAATATAAAAAGAAAAAAAAAAAAGATAAAAAGGAACAATCATGCCCTTTAGCCATTTTAGTACCCTATCTTGGGATCCACCCAGAGGCATCATCATGAAATTAGTTAATTTTCTAGATGTTGTCAACAGGTTCAACATGGAGTCATCCAAGCCTCCGTCATATCTCACCAAATTTTTTAACTAGTCAATTATTACTCATAAAGCCTAATATCACTCTCATCGCCTGTAGTTGTCTGAGAAGTGATATCATAACTGATAAACAAAAAATAGTTATATATCCTTTCCTCTTCAAAATATGAACTGTAAGCATATAAAAAAAGCCGTTTTATCAATTTTTTTTCCTACCTAGTCATAATCATGTCTAAATTTTAAACCATTTGTTCTTATTATTTCTGTATAGTATGAATGCAAACATATCAAGGCTTTAATTTGTTTTTATACCACTATAGATATCCAGAATTATATTTCTTCGACTAATTTTATTCGAGCATCTATGGAATCTTATTTAGAAGGTGACTCTTCTAACATAATTCTTTTTATTTTCAAGTTTTGATATAAAATTTTATTAAAAAACGTAATATCTTATTCTATTTAATTGATTATTCATTGATATCTTAATTTTAAAATCGAGAAATTAGCCATAAATATCAAGAATGGCCAACAAGAGGTGTACTAGACTGACTCCTATCATATGGTGCAGACGAATGGAAAGGGAAAAAAAAATTATTTGGGGTCTCACTATTTTGGCATTTAGGAGCAAATCTTTATAATAAATGGAAAAGTACAATTATTAAGGTTCAACATTTTTGAGGGGTTAGGTGATTTATGCCTGTTTGGATTTGCTTCAATGTCATTGATGACTTATCCACCTAATTCTAGATGCCCTTTTCCTTTCTATATCGTCTCCTTAATTGGCGGGACCTTGTAAATGTTACCCTAATCATTTGTCACTTTATTCAATATCATAAACTATCTGGGTTCTTGAAATTACTAAAGAAACCACATTTCCAATTTTTAATGAATTATATAATATATATATATAGTGCTTAGGCTTGAATTCCTTCTGGCTTTAATTTTTTTTTTTTGATTATATCGTGATTTAAACTCACGATCATTAGGTTTGGAGATATGATTGTGACCATTAATCTATTCTTTGGAGACTTTAACTTTAATTTTTCAGGGCAATGTAATTGCTACTTTTGCAACATGTTTGGTTACTAGAAAGAATCATTTTCAACCATCTTGTATATTATTGAGAAGTGAAGGAAGTTCTTTTTTTCTTTTTTGGAAAAAAGAAAAACAATGTAAAGTAGATGATTATGCAATTTGAGCATTAAACATGTACTTTTAGTTCATAAAACTTGAATATATTTGTTAAAAAATTATTAGTGAATTGAATTCATAAAACCTTTTAAAATAAAAAACTAAATTTTGTATTGGTTAGAGTGAGAGTATAGAGAGTCATTTTACATTCACCACTTCTTAATAAAAAACAAAAAAAGAAAAAGAAAATAAGCGGCCTAGGAGTTCTTTAAAAAAAAAAAAAGAAATAAGAAAAAAAATGTAAACTCTTGTCTTTTGGATCATGGGATCATAATTACATACTCTCTACAATTTTCCGGTCCATGTGATTTACAAAACTTTAGCCCTTTGGAATACTAAATTCAACTAACCCTAGTTTTGGTCTTCGAGTTCATTGTGAAACTCAATACAATTCACAACTTCGGTGTACATGGATCAGCGAAATAGGCAACGACCACTGGCCAATGAGAAACTATGAATATTTTTTTTTTACATAGATATCACAAAAATCGTAAAAATATACGTATATTTATAAAAAATCGAATACTAGACCTCAATTTTAAAAAAAATATTTAAATAAAAGATTTTTACCATTTAAATATCTATATAATAATAAAAAACTATACTATCTTACTTCATTGAATGGGCAAGCATGCACATAATATAATATATTGGTGTTTGTGCAATATAATTAATCATAAATTAGTAAATCTTAATTGGAAGGACCAATTCGGAATTAAAGAATTAACAGGAAAAACAAAAATGAAAAAGCAATAATGAGACACAAAGGCCTTGGATCAGAGATGTAGCCTTAAAAGGGTGCCAAGGTTCAAGTGGAATGTTTACCAACGCAAGCTTTAACTTGGGCTCTCTTCCTGTTTCTGCCTATTTACATTCCAAACTTCACTTGCCAGTTATCTTTACTTGTCACCATCGCCACTACTTGCCTTCGAGGTACCTCTGCCTGTCACCTCTTTGATGTGCATTTTTCCTTATTAAAGGCTGGGGGATGCATCAAATTCATTAAGGGAGACTATCCCTCTCAGTCTCAAACTTAGGAAGGCCATGTTGGTCATTTGGCTTCTTCACATTCAAACATCCCTCCAATTATGGCATGAGGTCAGTTCACCAAACTTTTGACTTATCAAATAGATTATATTTTCTATAATTTAAACTTGAAAACTATATGGATTCTTATGAATTTTTAAACACAAGAATTCTTTCCCTCCCTTTCTTCCTTGGGTCCTCGCATAGGACCATAGTAGCCGGATCTGGCAGCAATTGAAAATCCAAAACCACCCTTGGTTGGGAAAAATATTTACAGGAATGAGATTATCAATTAAAATAAATATCATAGTATAATGTAATTATTGGATGGACCACCTTTGTGCCCCCCACGCCACATGATTCAAATTTTCTTCCTTTTGTTTTTTGATATCGTGGTGGGTTTACTTGTTGGAGAGGGTCCATGGGAAATACGGAAAGAGCTTTTTAGGTCTAATGGTGCTTGGGAATAGGATTTTTGCCTAGAAGGACTAGAACACATGTGGATGATCAAAAGTGATATATCTCTTGCATATATCAAATTTAGCCTAATTAATTACAATCTCTTATGATTGGTTTTTAAGATCCTCATACAATATATTATATGTCAAAATCAAAACATTTATTAATTTAATTTTAAGAATATTTAAATTTTCTTATTTTTATATTTCCATATTTGTAATGTCCAATTTATTATAATAATTTATTAAAAATAGAAAATTAGAGTTCAGATATCTTATTATTGCTTCCTATTCCAATATGACATTAGAATTATGTTCAACCATCTTCAATATAGTATCAATAAACCATATTCATCTATTTCTAATGTTCAAATTCTTTTATCATGGTATCAAATCCATATTTAAAATTAATTTTAATATGGTATCAGAGCCAGCGCTAGGTCACAACTGAAGCCAACGCTAGTGTTGTTAAAACATCCTTAAAATTTTAAGTTTTGCATCTAGATTTTCTTTCAAAGTCATATAATTTTTATTATACTATATTGAGTTTGAGAGATATTGTTATAATTACTATGTATCAAAATCAAATCAATTATTAATTTGATTTTCAGAATATTTGATTTTCCTCTTTTAAATTTTGATGTTTTATAATATTATATTTTTATATTTGTGATAACAAATTTTATATATAAATTGAACTTATTATAATAATTGATCAAAATAATGGAGAATTAGAATTTATATATCTTATTATTGTTTTCTATTCTAATATGATATCTGAATCATGTTTAATCATTTCTAATATAGTATTAGAGGACCATATTCATCCATATCCAATGGTCAAATTTCTTTTATCATGGCATCAAAACTATACTCAATATTAATTTTAATATAGAATAAGAGCCAGAGGGCCAAAGCTAGAGCTAACATCAGTGCAAAACACCCTTACGATTTTAAGTTCTTTATCCAAATTCTCTTTCAAATTCAAATAATTTTCATTATACTACATTAAGTTTGAAATGAGATATTATAATATATTATATATAAAAATCAAATCAATTATCAATTTAATTTTAAAAATATTTGACTTATTTTATTTTTATTATTTCGTATTTATGACAATAAATTTTTTGATATAAACTCAATTTATTCTAATAATTCATTAAAACAATGAATAATTAGTATTTTATTATTATTTCTTATTCTAATATGATATTTGAACTATATTCCATTGTTTTTAATATAATATCAAAAGATTATATTCATCTATTTTTCATATTTAAAATTCTTTTATTGTGATATCAAATTCATATTCAAAATTATTTTTAATAGTCCCGATCCTCTTCATGTGGGTTTTATCTTGGAATTAAAGCAGGAAAAATAGCACTCGTTCTTTGTAAGTTCGAAAATTTGGATAATAGTGTCTTAAATCCTAGGAAAAAAGTGACTCCTAACTTAAGAACCCCAACATGACTTCGGTGGCAAGTTATCTTAAACATGTAATTTTATTTTAACCTAACCCCATTATTATTAATTTAATCGAAATTTCATAAAATTCAATTACATTTACAGTTCATCAAACCAAAATATACTTTTGCCTTTGTTCTCCTAGGTGGCATTATATTAACATACCAAACTCCTAAGTGATTTGATACTTTACTCCCTTAATCATAAATTTTGAATTCGAGTTTTAAGAATGAAAAAAAAGGATTTAAGAGAATCAACCTCTCAATGAACTTTATAATGTTCAGATCAGATTAATCGAATAAATTTTAAATAAATTAGATAAAATCCAGATATCGATCAATAAAAATTGAAAAAAAAAGGGCATTACATTATCACAGCGTTTCAAATTTCAAATTTAAACCTAAACAAAAATACGCCAATGCCATTTGTTTCTACTTTTTCAAAATGTCCATCAAAATGCCAATTTTATATTTTTGCCCACATTGACAACACAAAGCATACCGGAAACCAATTTCAAACAAGGGTAGAATCGGAATTCGACATGAAAAATTCAAAAAGGGAAACAACATCATAGCCTAAACTCAAAACCAAACCTTGTTAACGTTATCCTATCTGCTTTTCGGTCCTCAGCCAAGAGTCTTAAAGTGTCTGGTAGCATCAAAGCCATCGCAGACACTGTTTTATTATTAAAAAAAATCGAAAAAAAAAGAAATATTTCCAAAAATCGAAAACCATTTCTTCCTTTTTATGCTTCAACTGATCAAAAAACCGTTTTCCAGAAACAACAACCTGAGAAGAAGAAATTTAAGGAAAAAAAAAATCACAAACCCTTTCTCTCTCATCCAAAATTTTTTATTTATTATTTTGAAACGCTATCGTAAAACACCAAAAACTCTCTCTCTCTCTACGGCTCTGTTTCTCTCTCTAAACAACAAACAGCCTTCGGCAACAAAATGGAAACATAACTTCGTTTCTCCTTTGTTTTGGTTATCCTTCTCCTTTTTTTTATCATTTTTAGTTTCTCAGTCAGTTCCTCGAACGAATTCTTGCTTTTCTCTTCCTGGGATTGAAATTTTCTAGGGTTTCGTAGACAGAGAGAGGGAGAGAGTGAAGGATTGCGATGTTGTCGTCGACAATGTCGCCGCAAAGTGGAAAGAGTTCCTTGGAAGAAATGCTGGAGTCGCTGCGGCGGAAAGACGAGAAGCCGAAGGATGCACCGCCGGCGTTGCCACCGAGGCCGGCGTCGAAGGCCGCTCGGCTTCCGTCGACTCGGAGATCTTTACCGAGTAGCTTTAAGATCCGAGACAGTTGTCCGGCGACGGAGAAGTTGAATTTTAGTGAAGAAGACAAGAAGAGGTCGAGATTGAGGAACAGAAGTTTTGGAGCTAAGAAGATGAGGAGGGAGAAAACAGTAGAAACGCCGTATGAAGTCAGTTCTTCTACGAGATCGGAGTCTGAGCAGTATGAGAACATTGATTACTTCATGAAAAAGGTCTTGCAACAATTAAATTAATTAATTAATTAATCTTTTTTTTTTTTAAATAGTTCATTAATTTTTTTAGTTTAAATTTTAATTTCCTTTAATTTTGTGTTTTTTTTAATGGCTGTTAAATAAAAAGGTTGTTTGGATGGTGACAATTTCAATTGTAGTTTGTGAACATGTTTTTTAACAATGGGTTAGTTGGAAACTGGAAAATTGCGTATGATTAGTTTGATCAGTGGTGACTATATTGCTCGAATGAGCTTTAATGTTATTTGGAACTTTACGGAGGTATTTTCTTTTTGATCAAGTTGGATACTAGATTTAGGCTTATAAGATCATGCGATGGACTTGGGTATTGGTGTCTGATTCAGGTACCTGCGACAAGGGTAAGACCTTTTTTTTTTTTTGAATGTGTAACATGAAGTGTGTGACATCCATTCCCATACCCATGTGGTGTCTAATCGACAAGGACAAGGGTCCAGAAAAGCGAGGGGTAGAGTCCATGTAACTTAGAACACTGGTCCTAATCAAGTTTCCGATGACCGGAAGCCACCTGATATTGGCTGGGTATCTTACTATAATTCGATATCTCAGAAGCCAAGCTCCTAACAACTACCATCTTTTCATGATAGTTCATGTTATTTTTAAAGAATGTTGTGTTAGTGCAGGACTCTGTTTTCAGAACTGAGTCCACTGCAAGAATGAGGCCCTTGTTTTGATGGCTGGTGTCTGTAAGTTAGAATTAGATGACAGCTTACACTTTCATGCAGTGGCTTTTGGTTATAAAGAAACTATTGTGGAATCAGTTTAAGACGTGTTCTACTCCTGTTATATCTTTTTATGTGTTTTGCCACTATTATTTATGAGCATGCACATATCAAGGAACCTGATATCCTACAGATTCTGTTTGGTGCCTTCCTGTTCTACTTCTAGATGAATGGGAAGTAAACTTACATTTACATTGAAATGATTCCAGAGACTCTCTGTTTGGTGTCCGGTGCCTGGTGGGCTCTGGAAGTCAGGAAAGATTCAATCGATTTCTGGGGAGGAAGCATCTATTAAGCTCTCAGATGGAACCGTATGTTCTCTCACTTTCTTATGAAAACTTTTTTTTACTAATTCTCAACTAGCCTTTAGCTGGATAGTTACAAGAAGGAGTTTGTGTAGACTTTTACTTTCTGGGTGAATTTAAACCCGTTTGTGTCCGCCAACCTCCAAAAAAGGAAAACTGAGAAGATGAGGGAAGAACCTTCTCATAGAAATATTTATTGATTCATAAAAGAGATAAGGAGAAAGTCTTGTGAACTGAAGTTAGTGAAGTTCAAATGTTGATATTGCAGGTAATAGAAGCATCCACAGAAGAACTGTTACCTGCAAACCCTGCCAGTTTTGAGGGTATCTATGATCTTACGAGACTGAGTTATTTGAATGAGCCTTCAGTTCTTCATAATCTTGAGTGCCGATTCTGTGGTGATATGGTCTATGTAAGTGCAATGTTGACAATTTCTTGGTTCTTAATATCTAATATCATTACCTTTTCTACCTTTTTTTTTTTAACCAATTCCTGCTTTTGATTTTTGTAGAGCAAAGCGGGGCCACTTTTAATTGCCATCAATCCCTTCAAAGATGTCCAATTATACGGTGATGATGTTATCACTGCATATAGACAAAAGCTCACAAACGAACCTCATGTATATGCTACCGCAGACAATGCTTATAATCAGATGATGAGAGGTAAACATCACCCACATTGATATTCCATTGCTTTGGATTTTCTACAATAGTCGTTTCTGAACAACTTTATGGACTTTTTCACTCTATGGGGATGTTGTTTCTTTTGCAGATGGGGAGAACCAGTCCATCATAATAAGGTTAGTTGGAAAGCTTCTTGGGTAGTTACATTGCATACCTGAAATCTATGACCATGAATCAATTTAGGTCTTTTATTTGTTCTAATTTCTTTTTTTCTTTTTTTCTTTTCTTTTTTTTTTTCCTTTTTTTGTACAGTGGGGAAAGTGGAGCTGGGAAAACTGAAACTGCAAATTTGGCAGTTGAATACTTGGTTGCACTTTGTGATGAACAAAGCAGTCTAAAGGATAAAATCCTAAAGGGTAGTCATATACTGGAAGCATTTGGAAACGCAAAAACATCAACTAATGACAACTCTAGCAGATTTGTAAGCTCTTTTGTCCCTTTTATCTTCTTTACAGGCTGCGGATGATGCCCTCTGGGCTATGTTATGGAAGTCCCTATTTTTTATTATTTTATTATTATTTGTTGTCTTTCCTTTTTCTATATGCATTTGATGAGTAGAATGGCCAAAGGAGATTTATTCGACTCATGCTTATTTGCATATCTTCCTAGCAGGGGAGGTTTACTGAAATTCTTTTCAGCACAAAGGGAACACTATGTGGTGCTAAAATCCAGACATGTAAGCCAATTGCATTGGGATATATTCTGAGAGGAGTTAAGTAAATTCTTGAAGTTATTTGTATTTTCATATCTGACTTACTTCAATGGCCATACATGTGTGTGCCTATGCAACTGTCAACTTACATCCACCGGTGCGGACAGATCTGCCTGAAAAGGTAACTTACCTTCAGTCTTCATCTTTTACTTTTGTGGTGCAATTTATTTATTTTTTGTAGATTATCATTGTTGTGAAAGTTTTTACTCATTATTTGTTCTTAAAGCAGTTGAGATTGGTTAAGCGGGCCAAAGGGGAAAGGTCGTACCACATATTTTATCAACTCTGTGCTGGTGCTCCATCATCTCTTAAAGGTTTTAACTTTCTTTCTGGTTTATGCAATTTCCCAACTAAATCTTTACTCTCTGAAATTTGTTAGATGGATAGAAGATGCCACTGTGGTTTATGAGAAGAAAAAACAAATCAAATGAAACCATTTGATGTTGACATGGATGCTAAGTGTCCAACATGAAATTTGATAGATTTCCGTTAGGTTTATAAACAGCATAAACGTCTTCCCTACAACCTTAAGCATTTGAAGCTGTTTGTTGTTTCACAAAATTTAAGAGCAGTGAAGCATGGGAATTCTGGGTAACGTGCAAAGGTCATACTTATATTCATTGTTGCAATGTGTCTGTGTTAATTTAGCGGGTTCATCATTGACAGAAATTACTAGCATCGCGAGGACTATCGCATTCTTCTGATGCCGAAGAACCTTGGATGGAATGAGAACACACAGAATTACATATTTTAATGGATAGGATAAGTTAAAAAGCTGGTGAATCCATATGGCTATGATGTGAGCGAATGGAATGCAATTGTGTTTTATTTCTTGTGAGGAAGCCGAATAATATAATAATGTGAGTACAAAAGGCCATCGAAGAAAAAATATTGATCCATTGTTTTCTCAAGGTTTTTAGTGTAGAAGATTTAGCTAATTACCTTATATTTTAGTTCCAGGAGGTTCCCCCCGGGGGGGGGGGAGAGTAGGAGTTTTTGGTTTCCTTTGTGGGCGACCTCGTCCTCCACCTCTGTTTCTCTCTTACTGGTACCTTATCATCTGTACTCCTACTTTTCATTTATTTCCTTTAGATGCACTTGGCATCTCAGAGTTTTATAGTGGATAATAGGATATGATATCATAGCCGGAAGAATTCACCTGTACTCGCAATCCTCTGTTGTATTTGTCTTCAGCACATGTTAGCTGGCGCTAACACATAGTTGGGACCTTTTGAATCTGTTGCTTCATTGGTATGGGTTACTGCTAGGGTAGCCCCATACAGGTGGGACCCACTTCGTTTAGGTTACCCAAGTTCAATTTGCAAAGAGTGATGACTGCTTAACCAATGCAGGCTTAACAAATGCAGGAAAAGTCTACTGTTACTCTACGGTAAACCATGGTAATTGCCACCAGACACTAATAGTCCTCTGTGACCATGTTCAGTGTGGTTGACTTGACCTGTATATGAATAGATGTTTTGGATTGCTCTTCAAGTTCACCTGAGAGTTTTGTAAAATAATAAATGTTCATGGAGATACGTAATATGTCATTTTTCTGACCCTTTTTCTTATCGAGTTGAACCATTTATCCTCTATATCCAAATATTTTAACTATGTATCAGGTCAATTTTCCTTAATATCGAAGTGTTTTCCTGGGAAACTGCGCGGTCAACTTGTTATGTATGAGACAACGGAAGAGGATTCTATGCTGACAAAGCTTGGTCAATTGTTCCCTTTGCAGATAGGCTAAACCTTAAAATGGCTAATCAGTACAAATATCTTAATCAAAGTGAATGCTTGGAAATCAGAAGTGTTGATGATGCCTCAAAATTTCAGATGCTTATGGTAGTTGAACCTAAAGTTATAAATTTTCCTTTTAGTTGTTTGTCCTCCTTTCTATGTGTTGACTTTTCCTGCTCCAACCAGGAAGCTTTGGATATTATACAAATAAGCAAAGACACTCAGGGGCATATATTTGAATTGCTTGCTGCAGTATTGTGGTTGGGTAACATATCTTTCAACAAGGTTGACACTGAAAGTTGTGTTGAGGTTGCCCCAGATGAAGGTTAGATATCCCAACTTCAGTTTACGAAAGATGTGATTAGCGATGGTGGCTGATAAGCAACACTGTGCTTGTTTCTGCAGCCCTTACTACTGCTGCTAGGATGGTAGGATGCAGTACCCAGGAGCTGATATCAGTTTTATCTGCTCCAGAAGATGGTACTTCTGAAAAGCTCACTTTGCAGGAGGTATGATACTCGCCCATCCAAGAACTTTCTCTATGATAGTTGTGATATGAAAATTCAAATTTCTCTTGTATCAGGCAATTGACATTAGAGATGGATTGGCAAAGGTAATCTATGCAAGCTTGTTTGACTGGCTTGTTGAACTTATCAACAAATCTCTTGAAGTTGACAAACAGGAAGCTGAAAGATCCATAAGTATCCTAGATGTTTGTGGGTTTGAATCATTTCAGGTATGTTACTTGCATATCTATTGGTTATTCATCTAATCCAATGCATTTTGTTTGCAACCTAATACTTGAGTTTCATGGTCAGAAAAATAGCTTTGAGCAAATATGCATAAATTACGGAAGTGAGAGGCTGCATCAACATTTTGCTCGTCATCTTCTCAAACTTGAGCAGGAGGTGAGCTTCTAGACCAGTTGTGTTTCTTTATATATATATATATATATATTTAATTAGGTCTATGATAGTTGGGTTCGGTTATATGAGTCTATTTTATTTTTTATGCTACTCTATTTAAGGCCATCTCTCTAGCTAAATTCTATTGCACTATCTGCTTCACTACCTCCAAAGGTTTCTCAAATTATTTTTGGACCTGCTTCAATTTTACGTGTTCCTGCTTCTCCTATCTTGTTCATTAAGAGGTTTCTCTGCAGAGCAGCTTCCACTATTTTCTTCTATTTATCATCTATTGAAGCAGTCCCTAACACTTTCCAAACACTTTCAGTTCATTTGTATCTTTTCTTCTTTAATCAATTATTCACCCCAGTTTACTTACATTTGTATCTTTTCTTCTTTAATCAATTATTCACCCCAGTTTACTTATCTTTTTCAACACTTATGTTTGTGTAAGTTGTCATTGTTGTTGTTCTTTTGGTTCTCTACCATTTATTATTTTGCTCTCGATTCTACACCATTAAGCACGATGTCTTATAATGTTCTCTTATTAATTTATTTTCTCATAAACAATCTGGCTTATGTGATAGTCGAATGTGGGCAGCTGAGAATGAAGCTGGGAAATATCATGTTTGATAGCTCTCTAGAATATCTTATAAAGGATGAATGGGCTTCAACATAATGTTTAGAGAAACTAATATGCTTCATTATGGATCCATATGCATGCTTGTTTACTTGCATACTCAGGAGGCACCTTGTTGTTGTTTTCATTGATCCACTGTTTGTGTGGTTGTGGGCATCTTTTCAAGAAATATGTGGGCACACAGATATTGCTGAATTCATTTTCGTGCAAGCTGATGTGCAAGCCTACTAAGACTTGTCATCATGGGTTACTGCTTCTCAATCCCCCTCCTCCCCCCCCCCCCCAAAAGAAAAAGGGAAAAAGGAAAAGGGCATTTTGATAGCTTTTGGCTTTCTACCAGCTTATAACTTTATTAGGAATGAAAGTTTCAAAGGGATCTATAATACTCATTGCAAGTGTTAAGGGTGAAATATTTTGGTTGTTTAACAACCTATTACTGACTGTTGTCATCTTGGACATTGTTGGAGCATCTATATTCCTGAATACGAAATATTCTCATCATTCTATCTAGGGATGACAATTTAACCCATACCTGTGATAAATGAACTGTCAGAATCCAGATGGATTGGGGTCAACTCATTGACCATTACCTATCACTAATACCCATCCCATAACTGGTTTCTAAAATTTTGGTGCTGCAGAGTTATGGATGCATAACCATCCAATACCCGCCCCCAGACTGCCTCATTTACATCTATTGAGAATTTTACCTTTAGTATACAATATTTTGTATTGGAATATACCGTTAATATACATTGTTTTTTAAGTTTCTTCTTTTTCCTTTTTACCTCTTGCCCACTCGATTCTGACACCCAAAAGTGACAAAGAAACAAAGACCCTCTCTCTCTCTCTCTCTTTCTCTGAACCATCTTTATGCTAGAATTTAAGAGTGATAGTCAAGTGGAGAAAATCTCTTAACATTATTTGGAGATGACGGCTGCTATTCACTTATAATCCTTCTCTTTTCCCTTACCTTTGAGTTTGAAGATATACCATTTGTGTAATTTCTTCTATCATTTATGATTCTACAGATCTGAAGATATACCATCTGTGTTTCAAAATCTCTCCTTTTCCTTGCGGGGTTTCTTCTTCTTCTTCTTCTCTTTCTTCCCCCCCCCCCAAAAAAAAAAAATTGATAGATGTCATTAGTTGAAATGTCCTAATGGGTGTGGCTGTGTGGTGATGAAGGCACCCGATTTGCGTTTCTGAGTTTGTGGAGAAATTGGGGGCGGGTGTTCACAGTTACCCGCCATGCCATACAGGGACAGAGATGGTGCACCAAAAGTGCTACCTATCAAGAAAACCCATTTCAAGACCAGGGAGGGTGGTACATGCCTGTCCTTGACCCTGCCCTGCCTAGTTGCCATCCCTCCATCTACCTTATCATATAAAGTACAGTTATCTCAGTGATTTTACCTGTGATCCATCATACATGTACATAGAGATGTTCAGTTGAGTAAGTTGGCTTTTGATGGTTGGGAGTTTAGTTTCTCATCAAAGTGCAACAAATTGAACTCTTTTAAGTCTTGTACGAGAATGAGAGGAAACTAAAGGTACAGTGACAATCAAGTCATTAGGTTAGGAATTTCACCTAGATGGACATAAAGAATGTTTATTCTTTCTTCCGCCGCCTTGGGTGGTGAGAGAGGATTAAATAAGGGTTTAGTTTTGGAGATTTTATTTGCTTATAAGTGCAAAGCTTTTTCTTATATATGAATGTTATGGCTTACAATCCTAAATTTGTGAACCTAACTTTTAGCTTCTGCAGCCCCATTTTTATGTTGCTTATCAATACTTTCTGTTGCTAGGGTTTTTTTGTTGATGGTTTGCAAGCCGAACATGAAGTGTAGAATTTTGAATCATATCAGCACAACTTGGTTGACTACTTGTTTCCACTTTCATTTTGGAAATAAATTGTGCTGGTTTATTCAGTATCTTGTCTCTCGTCTCTGCTGTTATCCTCAGTGTTTCAATCGGCTGATGTGCACTGTATCTGAATCTTGCATATCTAGATCAAGATTGAAGGTGTAAGAATAAAGATAAAAGCGGCTGCTGCAACACTGTAGAACACGTCTATGTTGCACTTCTATTTGCTTTGTCTGTTTAATGAATTGGTCCTAATGATTGGGGATCTTATTCTCTTGATTCCTAACAATGCTTGTAGCTTTCTTGTGCCTCTTACATTCTGAATTCAAACAGGATATGGTACCCCTCAAATGTAGTACGTAAAATACATAATTCTCAGATCTTGGATCCTAGATATTTCATATTTTATTGTTGACGGCTTACTCTCGTTACTTGTATCATATTAAGTAATGCAGTCCTCTTCACATGCTCTTCTTTCCGCATGCTTCTTTTATATTCAAATTAATTTTTAAGCAAAATCCAGCATGGTTGATCTGACAATCTAAATAAAATCTGTTATGATCCCACCAGGCATATGAGTTTGATGGTCTTGATTGGATTAAGGTTGATTATGAAGACAACCATGAGTGTCTGAATCTCTTTGAAAAGGTACATTGAATACTCCTTTGCATTCGAATTTTGATTTATACTTTTATGCCCTTTGTCTTACTAAATTATATATTGCAGAAATCTTTAGGTCTATTTTCTCTATTGGATGAGGAATCATGTCTCCCTACGGGTACTGATTCAACATTTTTAAATAAGCTGAAGCAGCACCTGAATGGTAATCCATGCTTCAAAGAAGACAGAAATGGTTTTTTCAAGATCCGCCATTTCACTGGAGAGGTTTGTGTCAACACTTTGCTTCTGTTAGTTTCTCCTTTCCAGTCTTTATGTGTTTATTATTCTATTCTGCGCCTTCACTATGCTTCAATGTTGACCTTCCAAAAGCCAAGCATCTCTTTTTATCCGTGTTTTTGTCAGTATTAGATAACATGTAACTGAAAATTACAACTTGAAAACACATGCTTTAGCACATGAGCATGGAGCTGAGGGAGGATGAGTCTGTTTCCAACTAAGCCTTGTACTTTTAATCATTCTGATTTTTGTCTCCGGCATTTTTTTAAGCTAAAAGGCCTGGAAGGGTTCCCCATTTTGGGTGATGTCTCTTATTAGTTTGCTTCTAAGTATTGCCAACTTTTTATTGTTTTTCTCCTTCTGAAAAGGAAAAGAAAGATCCACACACATAAAAACACATATGTTTAGTATATATATTGAGAGAGAGAGAGAGCACCAAGGGGGTACATGAGTTCAAAGGAAATCTACAGAATTAGCAACATCTGTGCATCCCTGCTAAAATGGGTAGATTTACAATTTGCGAATATGCTAAAAAATAGGAAAAGGGACAAAATTAGCCAGTTTTCTATTTAAGTGGTGATTTCCAAGGAGAAGTTATTTACTCGAAACAGATTACATGTGGGCAGAGGTGAGGACTCTGCACTCATAGTGGTTAAAAGCGTGCTGAAGCGTGCTTAAAGCGCGAGGTGCAGCAAAGCGCAACACATGGGCTTTTTTCGCATAAAGCGCAGTGCAAATGAAAAAGCGCAGCTGAAGCGTGCTGAAGCGCAAAAAAAGACGCTTTATCAATATTTTTTTTATTTTTTATTTTTTTATAAATTTAATAACTCTAATACTCTCGGTCAAGTGTGGAAGCAAAGCAGATTTGTACTAGGTGTGTTTCTTTGTTCTTCTTCTTCTTCTTCTTCTTCTTTCTTTCTTTCATTCTTCTTGGTTCTTCTTCTTCTTCTTCTTCTTTCCTTCTTCTTGGTTTTTCTTCTTCTACTCCATCTTTCTTCTCCATCCTCTTCCAGCCTGTTTTATTTTTTTTTTCCTTCAGTTGCTGTTGCCCTATTCATTTTTTTCTTTGTTCTGCCCTTTTTTTTTGGGTTTACATAACAAGGTCTCCTATTCTATTATGAAATTGGGGTTTTGTGGGTTAGGTTAATTTTCAATCCTAGTTGTAAGTTTCTTTTGTGTTTGAGGAGTTAAGCATGTGAAAATGAAGAACACATATATCCTAAGTTATGTATACGAATATGCAAGTAACTTTGCTTTACCTAGGCTTTATTTTAGGGAATAATAAACCAAGTTGCTTCATATAAGAACATTGGGCCACATTCTCCTTGGCCTCTGAAGCAACATTTCAACTATAAGGCCATATAGTTAATTTAACCTGGGTGATATGCGGGTGACCTAATTTCAAATGCTAATTTATCTCCGTAATTGTATCACCAAAAAAAAAAAAAAAAAACAAAAGAAAAATTCTCACAACTTTTGTTGCTCAAGCATTTGTTATGTCACCCTAAACTTGAATGACGCCTTCAATTGGAGCCATGGGCTGCCAAATTAATCACCACTATTAGAGGAAGATCATCATCCCTGTGAAATATAATGTAAGAACTTCATGGCCCTGGTGAAAGTTTATGTCCTTAAGAGGTCAATAACTAGCCATTACATACTTTAAGATATATCTATTCAGAAGATTATATTTAACATCACAAGGACAAAAAGGCTCTAAGCAAAACATGGGTTTTTTTAATCCAAAAGTTGCAATCAAGCATTATGGCATGGATAAGTTCTTTTGTTTTCATAGCATAGATATTACATGAAAACAAAGGAATCTCCAACTAGGGTTTTTTTTTTTTCCCTTCTTTTTCCAATTGTTGCTGCTCCTTTTTTCTTGCTCTCTTTTCAGTCACTTTGTGCTCCTTTTTTCTTGCTCTCTTTTCAGTCACTTTGTGCTCCTTCAAAAAGAAGAAAAAAAATTAAAATTAGTAAATATAAAAGTGTTTGATGAGACTCATATATTTCACGTGCTATTATTATATATCCGAATATATATTTTGATTCTATATTTTAAGTGCATTTTATATGAAAAAGTCTGCGCTTCGCTTTGTATTTAAGCCCCAGGAGAGCCTGTCTTTTTTTGCATTTTTCGCTTTTAACTACTATATCTGCACCTTCCCCCCCCCCCAAAAAAAAAAAAAAGAAAAGAAAAAACCATCATGGAGAATTTTTGTGCCATATCTACATCACTTTTGATAAATTTTGTAGAGGGGATTTTTGTACTTTCTTTGACTATTTCTTCCCTTGAGAATTTCTGAAAGAACTTCCAGTTTTACTTGAAGTAAAGTCCAACTGTCCAAGTGAAAAAATTCTGCTAGAAAGCAAAGTTCGCCTATGGGGTATTGGATGGTGACATACGTATTACAGCAAAAACCTACAGAAAGAAGAGAAAGAATAATATCCTATACTACTACACAAAGTGCAAAAAATAAGAAGTTAATTTTCCTTGCAATTAGTTAGATTAACGATCTTTAAATGCTTGACCTTGGCTTACATTTGAAACAATTATACTAAAGAAAATCATATATCCAGAACCTGATCTTATGTTTGTAAATCCATTTGAGGCACTACTGAGCTGGACACAACACACACTTCTTAATCTTGCAACCCTGGATTCAGATTTGATTAACAAAAATCGCTTGCAAAAGAACACTTAGAATGCCTGAGTTGTGGAGGACTTTGTATTTGCTTGGCATCTATGTTGGTGGAACTCTGGTGATAGACCCGCCTGAAGGGCAATTGCCATAGCTCAAATTAGAAATTCCATTAAGGGTGGAGGGTCACAAGGTTGTGGGCGACCCTTACGATTAGCAAAAATGAAGAAAAATATCCATGCCATGGCAATGCGAGTATTTCTTTCATCGAGGGCTGCCTACATGACATTCTTTAGGAAATTTCAATGCAGGATACGGCAACAACAACAGCAGCTAAGCCTTTATCCCACTGTGGGGTCAGCAAATTTCAATGCATGATGTTTTCAAAATAACGATTTCTACTTACACACCGTTGGCTATCAATCACCTTGGTATAATTTTCAAATATAACATGAATAATCAGAATGGGAATGTATTTACATTTGTTGCTTCTGTATCAGGTTCTGTATGATTCGAATGGCTTCTTGGACAAGAATAGGGATACAACGCATGCCAATCTCAGTCAACTTCTCTCATCCATTTGCCTCCTATCCAGGTTTGCTCCCAATGTGCTTAACCAATCCCAAGCGCCAACAAGTTTTTCATCGGAGTTACATGCACTGGAGTCTCAAAAGCATTTGATTGGGTCAAAATATAAGGTAACGAAGGTTTTCAGACACTTCATAGAGAACCTTTATAAATTGGAGATCTGCAAAATTAATTCTGTTGGATGAGAAATATTTTTGTGAAATTCCTCTGTTTAGAAATGTAAGAATTAGTTTTTGTAAAATACTGGCTTTGTTACTTTTTTTTTTATCCTCTGTAAATTTGCTTCTCAGTGTCCTGGACAAAGTACTTTATCTTTGTAACAATGGTAAGAGTAATATCACAGTTGAAAAATAATTGGATTAGGCATAAGTTTTGTGGTTCCTTTGGGTTGGAATTACCATTTTCATAAATTATTATCAACTCATATGCTTGTAGGATCAACTGTTCAAGCTGATGCAACAATTGGAGCATACAAATCCTCACTTCATTCTATGCATAAGACCAAACAGCGAGCAGCTCCCTAGTATATATAGTAAAGAACTGGTGCTGCACCAACTTAGGTATTCTGGGGTTTTGGAGGTAGTTACAATTGCAAGAGTCAGCTATCCTACTCAGATGGCATATGAGGAGTTTGCAAACAGGTTAAATTTTCACATCCTTCTCTGTCTTTGATAATTTCACTTTTGTATCCGAGATATGTTGACGCAAGTCAACTTCTTTGTGTTTAGGTATGCCTTCTTACTTTCGGAGAAGAATGTACTTCAGGATCCTCTAGATATATCTGTTGCAGTTTTACAGCATTGCAATGTTCTCCCAGAAATGTACCAAGTTGGTTACAAGAAGTTATATATGCGCGCTGGTCTGGTGAGTTCTTATAATTATTAGAAGTTAAAAAAAAAACCATATATTATCCCCAGAGAAAATGCATGCAGAAGATGGTTCTTTTCTATTTTTTCTCCAAAAAATTTTCGTTGAGGCTACTTTCTGATGCAGAAAGTTCATCTACTGTTTTTATACTGTTTCTGGGTAGATTGACATGCTAGAGGATATGAAGAAACAAGTCCCACAGGGTACTCCCAAGATTCAGAAATGTTTCCACTGTGCACATGCTCAACGTCCTTTCCACGAGTTCAAGAATGGAGTCACTGCTTTACAATCATGTAGTGCTTTGTACCTTTCATATTCCGTTTTGAAATCTTCATTCTTTGCAGTTTTATTCCATGAGTTTTTCACTGGTCTATATGCTTGATTTGTCACACAGGCCTACCGTGTGATGGAGTTCTAAAGACTTGTTGTCTTTGGACAGGCTTTATCTTAGACCTCCTTGTAAAAATGGGATCTTATGGCTAACAATTTGCTTTTTAAATTGTTTTATTTTAAGAAATCCTTTTTTATTATTTCATGGAGTTGAGCTGTTTTAACTTGTATGCAGTTATCCGTGGTGAAAATGATAGGAGGAAGTACAATACTCTTGTAGAGAGATGCAGAAATGGTGTCTTGGCACAGAAACAAGCAATGCAGCAGAGTTCATTTACACAATCACGATCTGGTAGAATTCTATTCTATCTTAATTCTTTTCAGGATTTTCTATTACTGTTCTCTTTCATTCTGAATATCTGCTTTATACCCTGATAAAAGTTTCATTATCCTCCTTTTGTTTGGTTTTGTTGTGGCTTTTTTGGGATTTGCTGCAGGAGGGAAAAGGATTTCCATGAAGGTAGTCTTCTTCCACAAATTTTATTTCTCCATGAGAATGATTTTGAAGATTTATGTATTTCCTTTCATAGATTCCGGGTATCTAATTCGATTTTCAAAATTAATGATCCTTTTTTCCCTGCTGAGCAGGATTTACCACAGGAGAATGGTGAGGCTCTGCCTCCAGCCTTGGATGAGCTGCAAAGGCGGGTTCTTCAAGCAGAAGCAGCTCTGGGGAAAAAGGAAAAGGAAAATGCTGCATTGCTTGAGCAGCTGCTTCAATCTGAGAGAAGGTGGTCAGAGTACGAAGCCAAAATTAAAGCAACGGAGGAAATGCGGCAAAAGCAGATGGCAACTTTACAAGTAAGTTTATATATTGTTTTTCTTTTTGAAAAAAAGTCAAGTATCCAAATAAGGTACATAAAAATATTATAAAATGCGTGGATGTTTGGGGCGTAAGTTTAGATGTACCATGAAAAACAGGTAACAAGTTAATCCTCGTGGTGGGCACAAATGACTTTTTGCCACTTTAGAGGTGCAATCCAGCAATTCTAGGGCATGGTTCTATTGTTAATTTCGGGATTTTGTCGGTTGTAGAACTTTTCCTTGTGCTCATGTCTTGCATAGGTATTACAAATCTCAACCTCTTTGGCTAGTGGGAAGTTTATTTTCTCTAAATCTCCTGGTGTACAAAAGAAAAAGGGCCTTGGAATTCCTTAAATAAAGATTATATGGGGTCAACACTGCATTTGTGGGACAAGCTAATTATTGCACTCCCCAAATTATAGGTGATCTTTTGTAGCTGAAATCCATAGGGGACATTACTTTTGCTAGTATGTTATGATGTCTTTCCAGCATCAGGCGACACTTATTTCGGAGATTGCCACGCCTACTAATATGTAGTAGTGCCGTATCACAAAATGTCATGACTTTTAACACTTTTGCTATTTTTTTTCCTATGGGTCAGGTGGATGTGCACTGGGGGGTTGGGGGGGATTATCAGAGTTGTTTTTATATGCTGAGAAATTTGAGGAGTTTGAAGTTTCCCTGCAATTTTCTGATGTGCCATAGGATTGTGATTGTAATTTAATGCAGACAAGCCTGGCTGCAGCAAAGAAGAGTCTTGAAGCAGATAATAATGGTGAGCCAGGAAAGGTTGATAATTCCCCATCTCCTCACTCTTATGACTCTGGGGACACTCCTGGTGGAAACACACCCATGAAGTTTACTACTTTAACTCCTGATGTTGGGTTAGGACGGGAGGCAAATGGGGGTTTGAATGCTGTCAACCACCTATTAAAGGAGTTTGAGCAGCAAAGGCAGGTCTTTGAAGAAGATGCAAAAGCCCTTGTGGAGGTCAAATCAGGGCATGCGCTCAGTGCGCATCCTGACAATGAACTTCGGAAATTGAAATCCAGGTTCGAGGCATGGAAGAAAGAGTACAAGGTTCGATTACGAGAGACCAAGGCAAGGCTTCACAAGCTTCTACATTCAGAAGCAGATAAAGGACGAAAGAAATGGTGGGGAAAGAGAAGCTCGAAATTGCCATAAGAGTTCTGGTTCCTTTATTCCATTAAATGGAGAGAGAGAGAGAGAGAGAGAGAGAGAGATTACAAGTCATCTCTGAGGTTTGCAGGTCAAGCCTTGCCTCAGGGCACATCGAAGCAGCTTCAGGAATTGTAACATGTTGCATCTTTATATCGTGTGAGAGAGAGAATTAGTAGCTACCAATTTTTGTTGCTTGGTGGAATACTTGATAATCTTGTCCATACCCAAATGTGAACCTCTCGATGCTTCTAACGAAGGGCTAAAGTATATTGTGTGAATATTCATATTATTGTCAATGTAATGTTAGTAAATAAAGATGTCCATGGTATAACTCTTTCTTTATGGGGCACATATTGTAGGTAAATTGTGGTTGGAATTTTTATTTGAAGACTTGTGCATGATTGTTAAATCATGTTCAGGATGAATACTGATACAGATGGTTTGATTTTACAAAATGTCCAATGCTACCCTTACGACTCTTAGGATCTACACAGTTCATCATTTAATTCACGCACAAAACATACTTGAAGAAGCGAATGGTCAATTTATGATCCAGGCACAAACTTGGTGGCATAGACCCAGGCATTGTTGGCAACAGGATTGTCAAGATGGTCCAAGAGGTTCTCCAATGGACCCTTTCCGGTGACAATGGCTTGAACAAAGAATCCAAACATGGAGAACATGGCTAGACGACCATTCTTGATTTCCTTCACCTTGAGCTCAGCGAAAGTAACAGGATCATCGGCCAGGCCAAGAGGGTCGAAATATTGGCCACCAGGATAGAGGTCGTTGCCCTCTCCTACTCCTGGGAGGCCATTAATGCGGTATCCTTCAACTAGACCCATGAGAACTACTTGGAAGCCAAGCACCGCGAGAATGCTTTGAGCATGAACAAGGTTCGGATTGCCCAAGTAGTCTAGACCACCTTCTGAGAAAATTTGTGCTCCAGCCTTGAACCAAACTGGCTCCTTGAAGTCCACTCTGAGCCATTTCGCAAGCACTTCCGGGGTGATGCATCCAAGTGCGCCAAGCATAGCCCATCTACCATGAATAACCTGAATTTCCCAATATACCATCAGCACTGTGGAATAGTTTTCAAGGAAAATGCTTCCATTCTTATATTCAAAATTTTCATGACAAAGATTTGTAACTTCTAAGTTTTGGTGTCTTGTGAAATGTGATTAATAACAGTTTGTCGCCTAAGTCATAAAAATTATCATGAAAATTTTTCTCATGATCCTGGAAAATCTCTCTAATGGCATTTCTGCAGCAATATGTATGTACCTAGGCCTATCTAGTTGTCACGTATGTGTAGGTTCTAGACTTCAATAACATGGCTAGATAAGTTATGAGAGACGGCCCAAAGCTTCGGCTACCTCTCAAGAAGGAACCCTTATTGACCCCCCCTCCTTTTTCATTTTGACTAAAAATTTGGCAGTAGATGGGCCTTTTCCCAAACATAATTGGTCTCTTATCTTAAACTTACCTCAAGAGCCCTGTTCCTAGCAAAGGCCTCAGGATCAGCAGACAACCCTGCAGTGTCCCATCCGTAATCACCAGGGAATTCTCCCGTCAGGTATGAAGGAGTTTGAGCAGAAAAAGGTCCCAGGTACTTCACTCTGTCTGGTCCATACCACAACTCATTTCCCTATTCCATTCACAACCCAATAAAAAGGCAACTTCAGTCTCTAACACAGAACACAGTGAGAGAGAGAGAGAGAGAGAGAGGGAGGGAGAGAGGGAGAGAGGTACTATACCATGGTGTATTTGGCATTGCCCATAGGGACAGCAAATCTGAGTGGGTTAGCATTTGAGCTCCTGGTTTGGCCAAGAAATGGGGTTGGCTTGAGGACAGTGCTTATTGAAGCCATTGTCTTCCAACACCTTTCTACTTAATTTTTTTTTCTGTTGTTCAAAAGCTGTCTGCAAAGCCCGAACGTGAAAGTTGCAATATTTGAGGTTGTGTTGAGAGAGGGAAGATTCTGGTGCTACGAGTGTCTAGAGAGAAGAATCAAAGATGGGTGGTTGAGAATGCAAGAAGTGGAAGTTGTGGTGGGGATTCAGAATTTTGGTTCAGCCAATGAGAGAGCTTGTAAGGATTTGAAATATCTCCAACTCATATCCTTCTATCCACATTTTATCTTGTGTCTCCTCGTTACTATAATTTTTACCCTTGCAAATAAATAGTGAATGTGATGCGCAAAGAACCAAATCCATGCAACATTTGTCATGTCCCCTCCGCCCTAAGCAAAGCATTACTACTTTTACCTGGTACACAAAGGACACTTCAATTTAATTTAGTGGGGAATGATAAGTATATATATGCGTAATATTTTTTTTGTATTTTTGTAAAGTGACTATTTTCATAATCTCGATTCTATGATCTCAAAGTCATCAAAGGATCAACTTTATTGTTATGTCAAGATTCACCCTCAAGATCACCTGAGCAAAGCATTAGGCCAAGTATTAATTGATAAAGTTATGACAAGAGGAACTGGAACCAAACATTTTTGATCAAATTCACGAAAATTCTTTGAAATTGACACTATGGTGTGATTGGTGTAATGGGTTTATTAAATTCTCAAATTACCAAAAAAAATTTTATTAAATAGTTCCAAAAGTCTAAATAACAATAAAAATATAATAAATAACTTAAAACTCTAAACTAAATTAGAAAATAAATGATAAAACCACAAGACATTTTTTTAGAGTTTTAATAATTTTTTATAATGGAAAAGATTATATTGAGAAAGTTTCCATTAAATTGAATCTAATAGTAATCGAACAGAATTAATTAAAATATAATTTTAAATATCAGTTGGTTATACTTTTTATGCGATTGCTATGCTATGGATTTGATTCTTGAATTTAAACAACCTTCATCCCAGCTATATCAATTTTACTTTGTTTTTTCTCAATAACTACCAAATTATAAAAAGAAAATGTTGACTAAACTAGGTTTTGCAACTCCTCTCTCTCTCTCTCTCTCAATGTTGGAAATAGATTCTAAGTATCATAGTTCTATTAGGTGGGAAAAAAAGAAGAAAAAAAGGAAAATATCAAAGCTAAAAATTTCTACCATCAAAGAAAAAGAACCAAAATTTCCCATCTAACCAAAAAAAAAAAAAAGAACCAAAATTCCAGGCATCATAAGTAAAAAGGTTTGCGTTACTTCTGTGGTGTTTCATTGCAGTGGCGGAGCCATGTGTGGGGGCAATTGTCCCCGCTAAAAAAAAAAAAAAATTAAATTTTATATATTAAATTAAAAATTATCGCATGCAAGGAAAAAAAAATGCCGTCATCCTAAAAAAAATTATCCCCATAAAAAATCAAAAATTATGTATATGACTAAAAATATACATCATTATTTTTCATGAAAATATTTTATGTCATGAAAATATTCTGCTCCTACTGTCATTCGTCCTGGACCTGACCTGTATCCGCCCACTATGGAAAGATTTTGCAGTGGTTCTTACGGCATTGGCTTACTTTTGTAAAAAATTATCAATTGTACTTTGAAAATTTACAAAACACCCCACTGTGATTCACTCTTTTCACAAATTACCCCTATTATTAATATTTTTCTCATATTTAATTTATGTTTATAAAATATATGTATATATTAAAAATTTATATGTTCGAATAAAAGTTTTTTTTTAAAAAAATCCATCTCACCTTATTTTTTTTTCTTCCTCTTCTTCTTGTTCCTTCTTCCTCTTTTGCGGGGTTTCACTTCTCTGTTTTCATCTCCTTCTCTCACAGTTTTTTTTTTTTCCTCTTCTCTTCTTCTTCATTCTCACAACACCCCAGAGTCCTTATCATTCCTCATCAGTCTTCTTATTTCTTTCAGGCTTTCACATAACAAAAAGGCAACAAGAAAAACAGTGAGTGTAGAGAGCATTACAAATTATCCAAATCTAGAAATCGGCCGGAGCATACCACGTCCGAATTTATGATATTCAACTCACGAGGTTAGTTTTTTTCTTTTGAAAATGTGGATTTATATATATATAATAAAAAAATTGAGTTACCGTTGGCGTAACAGGAAGGTCTTAATTAAATGCTTGAGTTTGAATCTCCTTGAAAACGAAAAAAGCCACATTAGGAAAGCCCCCTCCTTAAGAGACCCGACAACAATTCGGTCCAGATTAGTCGAAGCAAAATTAGACAGTGGACCAAGTTCAAGACGCAAAAAATAAAATTGAGTTTTAATCCAAAATTTTGAGATCGACCGTTTTAAAGATCAATATAGAAAATATGAATTTATATATATATTCTTAATATTTTTTAATATCTATAACAATGTAAACCACATTGAGGGGCAACTTGCCAATTTTGAAAAGTATGACCTGATTATTTGTAGTCTTTCCTTATTATTATTATTATTATTATTATTATTATTATTATTTCCTTCGATCATAAGAATCTGGCTGCTCGATATAGATAAAAGGTTTATAAATTATGTATACTTAGGAAACTATTATCATTCACAACATGTATGATTCTCAATATAATGGTAACAAGTTTTTAATCATTTATAATTTTTCTCTATATATTGCTTGTATCAATTTTAATTCACTTGTCACACTCTATAAATATATTCTTTAATGTATTACCAAATAAATAAATAAATAGATTCTGTAAATTAAGTATTTTTCAAAAGCATTATTCATTTTTTTGAAATCACTTATTATAAATTGTTTTAATTTTTTTTAGTATAAGGAGATATAATCAAGCAAGACTAAACCGGGAAGAAAAGATGAAAGTGGAGAAATTCTGTCCCTTGAACTCTCCTGTGTGACTATTTTATAAATTTGAAATATTTGTAAACGGTTATTGACATTTTTGTAGTCAATTAAAAGAAGTGAAAGGGTTAAATTGCAAATCCGACTCCAATTTGAATCCAAATTCTAGCTAATTATAAGGTTTATTATAATGTTTATAATTACATAATGATTAATTAGATAAAAAATAAAATGAAATATACTTTCATAATTTATTAATAAGGAAATCCTAAAACTGAAGTTTTATATTAATATTCTCGATTATGTTTTTGTTAAAAATGAGTGACTTGCGAATAAATTAAAATATATATGAATTAAAATTTGTTTAAATTTAATTATTTCCAACTGGGTCCATAGGGTATTTGGAAAAACAATACTTGCCATTCACGGAACCATGTGACCAACCGTGCACACACTTTATTCTCCTTCTCTCATTTTGAATTGCAGAATTCCAACGGTCAAAAAGAAAGTTTTGTTACGCTGTAGTGTCACCACACCGCAGGAAAGACTGCACGTTTCATCAACCCTAAGTCAACGGTCTAGAATAACGTCAACCTCTGCCCCCACCATCCAAAAGACCATCAATCGTATGTTAAAGTTGCTTTCGGGGTTAGACGACGTCGTTTAACTTATTCCTTATCAACCGTTCCGCTTCCTGATTTCCAAATAGAAAACCCAAAACATCAAACGCAGATTATGAAATCGGGGTCTCTGAAACCCACTAAATTCGTTGATTTAGGGTTTCTTGAAAGATATTCGAAGTGAATGAAGAAACCGGAGGAATATGGGATTGCAAGGAAGGGCACGGAACGCATCGATCACTGGGCTTTCCTGGTAATTAACGTCAATCTGAAAAAAAGTAGGGTTAGGGTATTCTTAGTCAATCTTGGTTTCTTTTTCGTTTTTCTTGATTTTTGGCTTAACTGGATCTTCTGTTGGAAGTGAAAGATGGCTTTTATTGCTTCAATAGAATTTGATTTTGGGTATGTTTGGAATCTTGATTTATGATAGTTCTTGGCGGCCTTCCCCACTTTGTTCCTGAACTATTTCTTTAGGGTTTTCTATTTCTCCCTCTCTACATATCTAGGGTTTTACAAAGTGAACTTCTTGAGTCTAAGGATCCAATGTTGGTTGCTGATGATAGGAGGAAATTGAAGTACCTATGTGGGTCGATCTCACCCTGGAAGCTAAATCCATAAACCAAGACAAGTAAGTGCTCTCAAGTATTAGTTTTTTTTTTTTTTTTTTTTTTTTTTTCAGTTTTTCCTCTTTTTTTTGGGTTTTTCAAATGGAATTTCAGGAGATTCAAGGGGTGAACCTGCAACTAATTGCTGCATGCTTGGTCTTCTTGCAGGGATGATGGATGGTTCTCTTGTAGTCATTGGTAATTATTTTTCCTTTTTTCCATTGTCTGCCCTTTATAGGTTTCGCTATGTTGATACTGGAGTCTTGATGAAATAGAGGTCGAATGCTTAAGTACTGGTTATTGGATTCAATGTTTAGGTTCCATGAATCATCAGCTCGTGAGCTGATGACTGCGTTCTCTGATTCTCGTTATAAGTGTTTGGATACAAGTTTTCAATTAGAGGGTCCTTCATCGCCTATGCTTCCACCCTCAGTCTCAAGAAGAGGAAAAACCTATGAAAGCAGGAAATGGGGAATTGATGGTCGTAAGGTTGTGTTGGCTTGCCAAGTGAAGAGTTTAAGAGGTAGAACTTCAGGAGTTGATACTGGGCACGGACAGGAACTTAAATCGAAACAATGCAATAAGATTTCAAAAGGGATTGCCAAAAACAAGAGGTTAGGATTTACAAGAAGTTCTAATGAAGGAACCATGACAAACAATTCCAAGTTGTCTATAAGTGTTCGGGCTGGTGAAAGCAATGCAACCAGCACTGTGACATCAGAAACTGGGCAGCATCAACAGCAACAGTTCATGGAGGTATCTAGCCAAGTATTTGGTCGAAATAATGGGCTTCTATCATCTTTGAAGACTAGTCTTAGGAAAAGTTGTGTTACAAGACAAGCAGCAAGGGTGGAGATAAATGATCAGAGGCTTTCAAGAGGTCGTAGATCATCCTCGAGCAAGTCAAGTGTGGGCTCTTCCATCAACCCTGTTTGTGATGCCGATCCTCTGACAATTTCACCAGAAGAATACCGAGATCAGACACCAGACAGTAGGCACGTCCACAGAGTGTCTCAAGTGGTTAAAAACAGCACAGAAGTTAGAAGCACAACCAATGGAGCCCCAGTGTCCCATAGGAACAGAAAATCCAGCTCTACAGTCAGTGGAAGGTCCACAATAACGAAAACAAACAGCCACGGGTCTATAAAATCGAAGGTATGATACTGTGGACATTTAAGTTAGATGGTTATACTACATGATAGCAGAATATTTCTGCATAACTAAATTATATATATTATAATATGTGGCTTCTAGTTTATCTATAATTGACTCGTGTATGATGCATTGAATTTCTGAGCTTATATCTTGATGAATACATTAAATATTGAGGATTCTCATCCTTAGTATCCTCATGGCAGGTCTTCTTCTAAGTTTTGTTATATTGTCATTACTTTCTCTTTTGAGTTCATGAGAAATTGTATTGATGACATAGATTTAGAAGTTTGTCATAATGGTTATTGGAGGCATCAATCTTTTTTTTTTTAAATTTTTTTTTTCCTGAGAAGTCCCTAAACTTGCAGGGTGTGCATGGAAAACCTTTAAAACCAGTCAGAGTCTCTGAGAGAAATTCTGTGGCAGTTGCTCCAGCATTAAGGAAGAAAGCTGACATGAGCAGGTTAACTAGAGTCACAAATGGTGGAAAGAAGAATGAGGTGGGGAGAGTGGCTCCAAGAACAACAGTTAACCGGATGGACTGTGCTCCTGGAGGCATAGTTCAGGGTCAGAAAGTGGTTAGGAAAGCTATATCACAGTGTGACACTGGAACAGGACTAGCCGCTCCAAAGGTATGATCCTTTCTTTTGCTCTCAGGCCTTTCGCTTCTATTGCAGTCATTTCCCCAGTATAAGACCTGGTGGTCCTAACTATTGAAAGATAGTTTGCTGGTTTGGAGAGTAGATTTCTGACCTCACACTTTGTTCCAGTTATGCTTGATGAATTAATAGAAGTTATAAGACTGCCCATTTACATTATCATTATTAGGTCCTGCCCATGTCCTTGTTGAGCAACTGGATGCTGAACTCTGGCATGCTTGTTAAAATTGGGATCCTAGATTGAGGTTCTACTGTAAACAATGACGGGAGCTTTTTTTTTTTTTAATTTTAAATTGGATAGTTATATATGTCGTTCTAAACCTTTCACCTACTTTCTGATTTATTACTAAATATGAAATTCTTTTCTATTGAGTAATGAGCGTATAGATTTGATGATGATTCTAGTTCTACGATAGAACTACAAACTGACAGTATGCTCTACCATTAAATAAGCCGCATGGCATCTTGCACGCATTGATGTGGCTGCCATACTATAATTTAGTGCCACGTAAGCTAGATAGATATTGAGAGAGACACTGGCAAAGGCAGAGAGAGAAGAGCAAGAAAAAAAAAAAAAACAGCAAAAGGAAGCGAGAGAGAGAGAGAGAGAAGATGAACATGTCGATCACAAAAGTAAAGAGGACAGATTGGTCTAGGTCTATCAAGAGAGGTTAATCTAAGTGCGAGAGAGAAGATAAATTGCGAGGGAGATCAGATTTCAATTGAGAGAGATTAATTGAGTGTGTGAGAGAGAAGACTAATTGAGCGAGAGGTGAGAGATTGATCTAGATATCTCGAGTGAGAGAGATAGGAGAGAGACAATTGAGTGACAGAAAGAGGAGAGAGAAGACAGAGAAGAAAGAAAGTTTGAGCCCTCTTCCTTTCTCTGTCTTTCTCTCTTCTCTCCTCTCTCTGTTTTCATTGCCTTCCTCTCTTTGTTCTCCTTTTGCCTTCCCCGCCTTTCTCTCTCTTCCTTTATGTCTCTCTCTTGTCTCTCTGTTTACCTAGCTTACGAGGTGCTAAAGTTTAGCACAGTTGCCATGTAGGATGCCGCATTGCTTATTCAACGTTTCAATGTATGTTTCTTAATAATTCCCATATAAAACCAGAATTGTAACCAAGTGTTTCAATTTTTATGTTCAGGACTATATCAGAAAATGGTGTTTATGGTTTGGTGCTATATATATAATTTCTAACACCACCCCCCAACAATCAGTTTGGTTCTTGAGATAGCCATCTCAGTAGTACTCTCCCCCAAGTTTTCATGTGTAGGGTCAGGCACCATCCAAAATGGAGGTCCAACAGATAAGCCAGATCGAAAACCTCCCAGTTTCCTGTGAAATTATGAGTTGGATATAAGTTTCAATAAAGTAGAATACTCTTTTGTTGGTTATTTATTTATTTTTTTTTTGGGGGGGGGGGAGGGATGAACAATGCCATTTTCTTAGAATCTACTCATCAAACATGTGAACTGCTTGGCATGTTCTATGTTGTAATTTCATTAATCATTGGTGCATTACATATTTTCAAATGACTGCCTTCTAAAGTTAGCCATCACATCTCCCAACTAAAAGTCCCTTTTATTGGAGCAGGGAAAGATCAATGGACAAAAGAAAGGTAAATGTCCTGCAAATCCAGCTCAGGTCTTCTTTCGGTGAAAAAGAATGTGCATGTTTGTACAAAGGGCAAGCTCAATCATGTTTTTTCCCTTTTCTTTTACCTGGTTGGCTGAGGGCTCGAGTGGACATTATGGCAGTGTAATAGCAGTGGTAATTTCTTTAGTAAGGTCAGCAAATTTGATGAATTGATCTTGTGCATGCTCCTTTTTGGTGCTAATCATCTTGTGCATGCTCCTTTTTGGTGCTAATATTTGTTGGCTCCTCCATTACGAGCTTAAATACCGTGGACCGTTTGGCTGTGTCACTCTTGATCAACAAAACTAGGAAACAGAAGATTAACAAAATCATCATGGCTTATAGCTAATGTTACATGGCAGTGAATTTAGCTTTGTACATTTTATATAGACACCAAACTGTTCAATACAAGCTAAGAACAAGAACTATGTAAAAGTAACTTGATGAGCCACTGGCAGGTGGGAGTGAACGGCCTCCACCACACATATATACTAATTTTTCACCAACTTGGCAAAAGTACTTACCACACTCTGGAAGGAATTTGATTTGCTGTAAGTTTGACCTAAATTAACATTTGCAATGAGTTACAATGACTTTGCAATATCTCCTATCTTTCCAATCTCATGGGTACATTATCTTGGAGAAAAAGAATACCAGGGACACAGTTGTTTCGTAATGAAGATACATGTAAAATTAAGGTTTGGAATTGCGGGTGCACACAAGATCAATATCAATCCGTTTAAAACTAAGCTTTATAGTTTTCTCATCATGTACATATACACAACTCGGCAAGCTCTCAGTGCACTGTGATGATTCTTCCTATTCGTTGAACTCTTGCAACACAAGCCACCGAAAAGCAACTGCAGATGGAGAAGAGCCACCGAAAAACAACTGCAGATGCAGAAAAGGCCTAATTGTAATCATTCACCTTCTCAAGGCGCCGTAGCTCTTTGTCACCTACAAGCTGGCTGAGATAAAGTCACGTCTAAAACATTCCAATAACAAAGACCAATGTTCATGGTGAAGTGCTTCAAATGGGATCCGAACCCATCCCAGCAGTCAAATCCATGATCTAGAAGTCGTGAATAGTCATTCGTTATTTTAGATACTGATCCAACCACGTCACATAAAAACGAAAGGTTAATCATAAAACAGTCACATATATTTTTAAAATCATTTTTCAACTCAAAGTAATAAATATAAAGTTTTCGTATATATACAAAGTATTTAGCCAGTATAAATATGAATTTTAACCGAGAGTTCCATTATTACATACGGTCAACTCATATGATCAATTAATAATCTCAAAATACAGTAGAAGATAATTACCGTAAGCAGTCTCTAATACTACGTACATCGAGATAAGTCAACATGTCTCTCCAACAACTAACTCTGTAGAAATTTAAAAATTATTGAGGGTGAGTATAATCGAATACTCAGTGAGTGAGAAATCCATCACATGTAAATAATAAGTGAGGTGAGGATGAGATGTCAAAATCATATATATATCTATATATCTGTGCACGACATATTATCAAAATCATAACAATTTCAACACAATTTCCCACCAATCAAAACATATGCATCCAAAATCTCATATCATAAATCGTAGGGTCATGCCAAATCATATTCTCGACAAAAGTCTATCTCGACCAATGATGGGCTACCAAGGGGTTTTTGTATGTAAACGAAAAACAACCTCAAAGTTTTGGCATTGACGTTGGGCCTCTCTAAGTGCTAAACTGAAACGTTATTCAGTTATCCCCTTACAGTTCAATTGGGCTAGTTCGAAGTCTAATATCGTATGCACGCCACCTAACTATGTGGAGTGTCTGCGTCTCGTGACATCGCAAACGTGCAACAATCTATATAACGAGACGGGTCTACTATAACATATGAGGCGAGTCTGTGCGGGACACTGCCTATCATATCATAGTATCATGACTATAAGTACTATCTCCGATCTACGATCAAGGGGATTTAGGTACTAATACTCGAGCACCTAGTTTCGCATCAAGTTCATCAATCAATCAACTGTGCCATACATGTTAAAGAAAATCATGAAAATCCGATGTATAGTATATTATAACATATATCATTAAAGTACATTTCATGATTTAAAACATGGTACATATATTTTTCATCAAAATTCATGAATGCATAATTTAAAATTTTAGAACACTTCATTTATCACAAAATATGTTACCAGTCATTTAATAAAATCATTTTACAATCATTTCACAAATCATGTTTTGAAAACGATAAAACATGATTTTGCTTATTAATTACATGACAACAATAAGACTCATTCACCTTGACTGCGGAGGGTACGCCACTCTCTCTAATTATCCTCGTTTCTCGAACAAGTCACCCCTCATACGAAAACGTAACGCTATACCTAAATTAAACAATATGTATTATTCATCAATTCAATTATTTTGAAGATATTATATCGTTGGATTACAAGATGCATATAGAAATATTCTCTTTCATAAGATTAAATCTCAAATTTCATTATTAGATAAAAATTTCTATAAAACCTATCACGCGCAGGTTTAGTAAAATCAGGATATCTTCTACAATCTTGATCGGATTCAAATGATTCAAATTTTGTCTCCAATTTTTATGTTTAGACTAATTTCAAATTCTGAACACACGAATTTAGAAAATTTTATAATTTTTTCAGTCTAAGTTCCTAAAATCAACTCTGCACAGTTTTGGGAGAATTTCCCAGTATACTTCTCCAATTTAAGTGATTCTTATCTCAAATTGAAGATAAAATATAAATATAAAACTTTATAGTTTATACCATCCTTAAATTCTAAATGTATAATTTTATAAAATTCTATTTTTATCTCAATTTCAGTTTTAGAACTAGTTTTGTATAGTTTTAGTAAAAATACCATAACTTTCTGTATACAATTCTGATTTAAGTGATCTTTATCTCAAATTAAAGTTAAGACAGAGATTTAAAACTTGTATGTTTGAAGTTTCTCCAAATTCCGTACATAAGATACCTCAAAAATTTACAAAACTTACTAGTCGTACATAGAATATGAAACAAAGTTAATGGAACATACTAAATTTCTAAAAATCATCAAAAATTGATTTCTTCATGAAATGTTTCATATGATATACCATTTTAAAGATTAAAAAGTTTAGTTTATAGAGAAATAAATTTCTTAGATTTTTGATTTCTACAAAATGAGATATCATAAGAATACTATACAAGACTAAATCTAGAAATCAATATCTAGCATGATAGTATGGATACCATTGTAACTATTCATCAAGTAATCAAATCTTTGTACAAGTTAAGACATGTTACATCCTTTTTTAAAATCTCTTGTTAATAATAAACACCAACACTCCCTTTCAATCATTGAATTTTTTTATTACCTTAGCAAAATCAAATCAAAATAAACATAAATTCCTATACATCACTTTTATACTTTCAACTTGAAATTCAAAAATTTTCAAAAATGTTCTTACCTCTTTGGTTTCATGGTTGCACTTAAATTGTCTATAAATCCTATATATTTCGTCCAAGGGGAAGAGAATGAAGAAAATGAGGCAAAATTCTTCTTAAATAAGTTCTTTTATAAACCTAGCAACATATCCTTGATCATTGGATCATTCGATACATCATCTCAACTTTCCACTTATCCTAACACTTAAACCATGCAATTGTTGATTCAACCAAACTCCATGCATTCCATTAGGTGTTTTGTTGGACGTCCATGCCAATGGAAGAGGTGTCACAAGTTAGAACAAACTATTCTATTTAGATTTCATGTATAAATTTTCGTCCAATGACCTTTCATGCATAAATTTCCATCCAATGAGATTTCTTAAATGTGTAACAATCGTATATGGCCATTAACCAATCTTGATGCACTCTTGACTAATCATTTGACTCTAATTATCTATCCTTGAGTGGTTTGTAACTTAATCTCTCAATTTTCCTTAATTATATTTACACCTCTAATTTTTAACAATTTGTATTTTTGATTCTTATAAAATTTTGTTCGAAATTTCTAAATATGTGAAATTTCATTTAAATATTTCTATTTAAATGTGTAAGTTTTCTCTTAGTCATTTTTTATTTCTTTAGATCTTGTCGGCGCTTGTTGAGAAAATTTTTCGTTTACCGATAAAATTTTCAATTTTAGTGATTTTGAGACGAAATCTTAAAATAAATAAATAGATAATTAAAATTTCATTTTAGATGTCTCAAAAGGATGTTAATATATATATATATATATATATATATATAATCATGTAGAGTGATACATGATACACAGTTATCGAAAAACGGTGTTACACAAACTCTTTCCTAACCCAGCTCACCTGCTTCCGAAGCTGGAATACCTTTATAGAGGAGAGGCTATCCGAGAAATCAAAAGGTTTGAAGTGGGATGTAGAATGTGATTGGTGATGGATAGTGGTTATGAAATTGGTTTCTAATCATATGGCATCTGGATCTGCTGTTAAGGTGATTGAAAAATTGATATATTTCGATGACAAACCTAACTTATCCTTAAGATAAAGGTGGTCAGGGCAGCTATTTGAAATGAAAAAGTAAAAAATGCTCTTACAGATCCTCAGTTAGACAAAATCAAATAAGATCCGTACTGTGAGATCCCCACCAGATTGGCATATCTATGTCATTTCAATTATTTAAGACTTAGGTCTGCAACCCGCTAAAGGAAAGGTTACCACTGGACAAAAGATGAGTATAGAGTAGAATGGTTTTTAGGGACCAACAATTATACAAGTGTCAAACAAGCTAAAAGACAAAAGATGACTTAGGTCTGCCCCTTCCCCTAGGTGCAGCTCTTTTGCGACCTTTGTGTTGCACACTTTCTTCATTTCCCTTATAAAAGCAAAACCATGAAGCAAAAGAATATCATCTTATGCAACACATAGAGCCATCAAAGCCATACTAGGATAGAAAAGGAGCAAAACCTAGTTATCAGAAAAATGGATAGCACAAAACAAAGTTGCCATCATATTAGAAAATTGGCATTGCAATATTAATTTAGCACTGGCGGGAGTATATTTAAGACAATATATATATTTATATATATATATATATATATTATTTAACAAATACAATAAGCTGATTAATGCTAGTTTCTTTTTCTACTGATTTTAAGGGGAAAAGGAAAGTCATATCCGAACATCTGATCCACATTTTAGTCAAGGTTAGAGTTTGAAGACACTATATTGTGATCATAAACAAAAAGATGGTAACAGTTCAATGTATTTTCTTCACCATCATTCAAAATTTCATGCAAAATATATTTGAGGAAGAATTAGTGCATGAAGAAAAATAGAATCACCCGAAATTTCCTAAAATTAGATGTTTTGCATTTAACATGCAGAATAAGAAAGCACGACAAAGAATGCAGTTTGAGCTTGATTAGTGCATTTATGTGATGTCCACGACATAAATTTGAAGCTCAAAATGGAGAGAAATCTCATAAACAATGATCAGGCATTCCTTGCGGTCAACATGCTAAAGAAATAGTTTAATACTAGTTGCACAATACTAAAATTCTTGCTTTTTTACATGCAGACTAGAAAAGCTGGATGTCACATGCAGTCCTAGAGATTCTTATTGCGTTTATCTAATTTCTGTGGAACTAATTTGTGGCTAGAAATCAGACCGTTGCTACTCGAGGCCAGAGAAAGTTTATGAACCAAATGAAGGAAATAACTCATACCGAGCTCTCCGCAACGACCTCTACATCATATTTCTCATATTCAACATTTGAATCAGGGTCCACATCTTCCTCTTCGGCAATGCTTCGGACAGTAGCAGTTGGAGCAACTGATGAAGACCTGCAATAACAAGAGATTTAGAGCAAGAGTAAGTTTCTGTATCTTTCATGAAAATTACAACATACAGAAATTGCAGCTGGCCCTTGTTTGCTTTCACTCATCACAGCCTCTTCATAAAGTAAATAAATTTCCCAGACAAACTTATGAGGTAGCCTACTCTCACCAGGATCGGTGCCAATTGAGTGAGTGAAACAATGGATTCAAGATAAACATTCAAAAACACCAAAAATAGTAATAATATTATTCATTCGGTATACCTTATTGCCATCGCAAACCCTAAACTTTGAGGTTCAAACAATAGGTCAGAAGAAGAACCCAAGAATTATTATTATTTTTTTTAATAATGTGTTGATACGAATAAAGGAAGATAGTTGAATGAGAATCAGGAAGAAAGACATTTTCCGAAATGAAAAACCCTAAATTATCTTTTTCGTGGATTGACGAAATGAAAAGGAAAGAGGTACTAAAGAAGCAAGAAGAATAGCCGAAGTGTGTGTATTGTTACCAGGCAAGGAGCGATTGATTGCTGGGGACACTGAAAATACAGCGAAGGAGACGAGACGTGAAGATAGCTGAAGATGAGCGAAGCTGAAAGACGAGGTGAAAGCAGCGAGTGGCGCGGAATTTAAAAGCAGGGGGCAGAGAGGGAAATGGTGGGCCATGCCATGCTCTTTTGTGTTGTTCTATTCCAGATCATGGCTTTGGCAAGGACGAGACCCATTTTGACCCGGCTGGTTCATGGAGACTTCGACCAGACTAAAGATGGGTCCAGCTACCCTAACCTTATTTTATTTTATTTTTTTTTCCCTCGTTAAAATTTATTGTGGATCTCCAGATTAACAAAGGAAGGAGATTATGACCTTCTCACGTGATAAAATTGTTTTTTTATAAATAAATTATTATTATATACAAAATTCAAATTTAAGAATTTAAATATTAACCATTCTACGATTATTACAATCAAAAGAAAAATTATATCAATTAAATCATCTATTTATTATTATTTGAGATAGTATAAAAATGATAAAATGATTAATATTATAATAAATATTAATAATATAAAAATTATAAAGGAAATTAGTACCTGGAATAGTACATGCAATAATAAACAATTATAATGCAATATGCACTCCGGTGAATATGAACAAAAGTATGCAAGTGGCTATTACTTTTACCACAAAATCAAAGGCAAGAAATTGGGTTATTTTTTAAAATATTAAAAAATAATATCTAATTTATTAAAATATTGAAAATCTTATTTATATTTTAAAATTAGCTAACGAAGTCAGTATTGTGGAAATTGAATTGACTATAAAATCGATTTTTAGTCTGCTCAAAATGTTTCCCAACCTGAAAAAAAAAAAAAAAATCAAGCCAACTTCATTTAATTTTTGAGAAGTATTTTGGGCAGGCTGAAGTTAATTCCAGGGACTGGTTATCCAAATTTAATAAAAATTATAATATTTAATAAATTGGGTTTTAATTATTTTTCCTCTCCAAGACCAAACCCCAAAGGACCTTTCGAAATATTCGAAAGCTTTGTATCTTTCTTTAAAAAAAAAAAAAAAAAATTCTCCAACTCTATCTTCAACGTAGAAAAATGTTTAATTTTATGATAACGAAAAAATATATATTTAATATTTTTTAATTATTTTAATGATAGACTTTACTCTTTCCCTTGTTTATATTGGATCCAAAGTTCAAGGAGTAAAATTACAAATTTTCATATATTAAATTTTTTTATATTAAAAGTGTATTTAATTTAAGTAAGTTTAGCCCTATGCAAACGTTGGTATTCTATTGAGTGAATATCATTGAATATTATTTTTAACGCGGATAAATATATTAAGAGTTTTACTTTCTGAAACAATAAAATTGAAAATAAGTAATCCTAAATAGATCAAAATAGTTATGAACTAAATTAATTTAATTTTATCTATTAGTTTATATCACCGTATTTTTACAAAATTTTAATTAAATTAATCAAAATATTAAGATTTTTTACAAACGATCCCTGATTTAGTGCGAGGATAAAGAGAGAGTGAAAAAATATATATATAATCTTCCCTTTATATTTTATAAAGAGATTATTTTTACGTCTCGAATCTATAATTTCGATGTAACAACTTCATTGTTATATCTAGATTCGCTCTCAATCAAAATATACTAATAATATAATTAAATATATAAAAATATAATCCATAATAAATTTTTAATCAATTTAGTAAAAAAAAATTATCGAAATATGTTAATATAAATCTCACAAAATATAAAAATATCATCGCATTTGGTGAATCTATTATTGTTTAAAATTGGCGATGTTAGAGCATGGTTGGGAAAAGCTATCTCCTTTTTTCTTGCGTTATTACGGTATGACGTCATGACGCATATGCCTAGTTTTCGGGAAAAGACCAAAGTTCTCCCTGCTCTCTTTCTCAAATTGCAGAGCAAACACGGTGTTCATCTTTTCCGGTGGCTTCCACCGCCGGTGGATTTTGCCGACGATGTCTCTCTCCCCTTTTTCTCCCAAATCGCAGACGAAACACCAAGAAAACGCTCAGCTGCAACTGTTCATCTTTTTCCGGTGATTTCTACTTAGCTGTTCTTTGGAGCCCATTTTCAGCTTCAAATTGAGCTTAAAGACAAGTGAATCTGTGTTGTTTTCTTAAAATTCAATTCGATATGCAGTTGAAGCCCTTTCTGTCGTCTACAACTTTTTACTGATGTAGAATGTTCTCAAGTACTCTGCAATGTCTGGTGTAGAAATTGTCATATTATTCAATGATTCGGCATTCTCTAACTTTCATATCTAAAGTTCTTGATTATGATTGTCTTCATGTCTGAGGCCGAACATTCACGAACGAGTTCTGGTGGTTTCTGTGACCGCGCGCCTTTGGCTTAGGGTGTGCAAGTTCCTAATAGCAGAAAACAGAAATTAGATGGGGGAGAAAGGAGAATGCTTGCATTAATATTTTCATAAACAGAGCTTGTAACTGTACCCAAGTGAAGATAAGGGAGAACTTGGGGGCAATTAAGGAAATCTGGCAGCAATTTTCCAGTAGCATTCATGACTTGCACCGAGTTCCCAACGTCTTAGGAAAGTGGGCAGTTCAGCCTTAGACAATGATGCAATACTCTTGATGGAAAATACATGGAAGGCAGAGTCACCAAGTAAAATGCAATTCTTTTTTTCCTTTTTGTTTCTTCTTCTAATTACCACCATCATAAAGAATATCAGCTCCACAACAATATAATCTATGTAAACATTGTGATAAGTTCTGCATGTTTTGCCGATACCAGAGAAGATGAACACTCACGGGTGAGGGTTTTGTGGGTGTTTTTCCGTGGTTTGGGAGAAAAGGAGAGGAGAGAGAAGAGATGGAAAGAGAGAGAGAAAGGGGGAGTTTTCCGGCGGTGGAAGTCACCAGAGAAGATGAATGGGGTGTTTCCTCCGCTGTTTGGGAGAAAAGGAAAGAGAGGGGATTTTGGTCTTTTCATTTTTTTTTTTTGGATTTGGCTTTTACTCTCTCCAACTCAAAATACTCTTCTCATTGCACTCTTTATTGACTCCTTAAAAAATGGATTAGGGTACCTTAAAATTTTTCCTTCTCGCCTTAAAAAATGAATTACGGTATCATATGATTTTCCCTTATCTCTCCTACTCTGCTGTAATTTGGCCTTTAAAAATTTTTCTTCCTAATTAGCCGGTTCACTGAATGCCTCGTCACTCTCTCTAAAATAATATTATCAGTCGACCGAGAGTTTCATCCTTTGACTTTTCTTGACGTGTGTAAGTGACCAGGAAATTCTGAAACTACTCTCCCACCGCCACTGTCACCACCCCTGTGGGTTCAAAGCGCCATGCATTTACTGCTCGTCTTTTGCTTCCCTGACCTCTCTCTTGTTTCTTCCTTCTGATGGGGATCTGAGTCGGTTCTTGTGAACTCTTGTTTCTCCAATCTTGGGAGTCTTTTAATTTCCAGCCTTAGGTAACTCCTTTCGCTTTTTTTTGGGGGGGGGGGGTGGGTGGGGATTAAGTTAAAATTGTCGAACTTTTATTTGTATTAATCCATTGTGGATTCTCCTGTGATTTTGGGTTTTTATTTGTAATTAATTGACAAAAATGGTTCATACCCAGATCCATTGTAGGCCTGTTTTGGATGATTGCTTTCTAATTTGGTACATACCCCATACCAGAAACAGAAACCATTTTGTGGTTGAAGACTTGATTGACTTTCTATTGTTTAATCTTATGGGAAAGCCTCTATAATCAGATATAGCTGAATTCAACTTGTTATATGGACGCCATTAGGATGAGTCCGTTGAGGGTAATTTTTTATCTAGTATGATCATTTTAGGGTTGCCTAAAATTTTAATAATTGACCAACCAATTTTGCTTTGATATTGCTTGCTTCAAATGCCATCATGAGCTGACATGGCATTTATGCTTAAGCGCATGTTCTTCATTTTTAAGGTCTCAGGGCAAAACTGATCCTATTTGATATACAATCATAATTTTGTTCATGTTTGTCTATGCTTTTTGATCTGTCAGCTCAGAATATTACAAATAGTGCCAATGATGCATTCCTTCTACTGTGATAGGTTTTTGGTTATTTTACAAAATGATCTTGCAGAATCCCATAGGCTTAGTTGCTCTTACTTGTGATCTTTGTTTCATGCAGTAGTTCTTACAATGGAGTTTCTATTACAAAATATACTATCACCCATTAGCAGGACGATTTACAAATATTGGAGCATCAATCAGAATTTCAACAACCTTAAGAGGAAGTTGGATGAGTTGAATATCAAGTCGGAAGATATTGACTCTGCACTGCACATTGAGCTTCATCCTAGAAAGAGAAGAAAGAAAGAAGTCGAGCAGTGGCAAAAGGATGTGCAAAAAATCAATATTGAAGTAGAAACTATTGAACAGATCATCCGGCAAGGTCTTTTTCTTTCACGCTTTTGTTTGGGAAATATTGTTGTTGAGAAGCTCGAAGAGATGAAAGAACTCTATTGGAAAGGTATCATTTTTGGTGATTTGGTCATAGATGAGCCTGTCGCTAACAGACAGATATTACCCATGAAAGTATTGGCAGGCGAAACCACAGCAGGAAAGAAGTTTGAAGAGATGTGGGCATGCTTGATGAATGATGGTGTCAAGATGATTGGAATCTATGGGATGGGTGGTGTTGGCAAAACAACATTGGCAACTCACATTTATAATCGAGTTTCTGGAGATAAAGAGTTTGCCATGGGGCATGTTTATTTTATCACTGTGTCCCACAATTCAAGGGTTTATAAGTTGCAGGACAGCATCGCCAAAGCATTGCATCTAGATCTTTCTGTCACCAATGAAGAAAAGATAAGAGCAGCCATTTTATACAAAGCACTGGCTACACAAAAGTCTGTCCTTATTTTGGATGATGTGTGGGAGCCTTTTCTTTTGGAAGATGTGGGAATCCCCATTGGTGAGAAGAGCTGCAAAGTGATTTTAACCACTCGGCTCTTGGATGTGTGTCGAAGAATGGGTTGTGGAAAAACATTTAAGGTAGAGCCTCTTTCAGAGGAAGACGCTCAGAAATTGTTTTATGCCAAATTGGGTCATAACTTTGTTCTTCCTACTGAGATAGAAGAAATTGCTAAGTCTGTTGCAAAAGAATGTGCAGGGCTACCTCTTGCCATAATCACTATTGCTGGAAGCATGCGAGGGGTCAACGACACTTGCGAATGGAGATGCGCTTTGGAAAGGTTGCGAGAGTCCAGAAAGGGCTACACTGGTGAGCAAGAAATATTTGAGAAGTTGAAGTTTAGTTTTGATCGGTTAAAAGATGAAAAAGTCCAGAACTGCCTTCTATGTTGTGCTTTGTATCCAGAAGATTATGAAATTCCAAGATATGAGCTAATTGAGTACTTCATTGTGGAGGGAGTAGTTGAAGGAAAGAATCGGCAGGCACAGTTTGATGATGGGCACACCATATTGAACAAACTTGAGAATGCTTGCTTACTGGAAAGTGTAGCTAAAGATTTTGGTGGGACTAGATGTGTAAAAATGCATGATGTGGTTAGAGACATGGCTCTTCAGATAACACGAGTTTTTCCGCAATTCATAGTGCAAGCTGGTGGGAAATTAAGGGATATGTCAGATCAGCAATGGTGGACAAAGGATCTTGAGAGAGTCTCTTTAATGAAAAATCGCATAATTGAAGTCCCCCCAAGCTTGTCCCCAGAATGCCACAGACTGTCAACATTGTTGCTGCAGGGAAATTATTTTTGCAGAAGCATTCCTGACAATTTCTTCTGCACATGACTGGACTCCGGGTTCTTGATTTATCTGATACTGCAATTGGAAGCTTACCAGCCTCTTTGCTCGAGTTGAAGTATCTTACTGCACTACTTCTCTGAAGGTGCCAGCATCCCAGGTATGTCCCTTTATTAGCAAAATTTACTGCATTAAGGAAGTTGGATCTTTATGATTTAGGAATCCGTGAAGTGCCTCGAGGAATGGGAATGCTGGGTAATCTCCAGTTTCTGAATCTCTGGGCTCAAAATTTACAGAAATTCAGCAAGGGCATACTGCCAAGGCTGTTCGAATATCTTGTAGTCTGCAATCCCCCAAATAACTCCAATGCACGAGTGGAGGAAATATATGTTAAGAAAGTTGGAAACCTTGGTGTGCAACTTTGATGACTGGGCTGACTACAATGCATGAGTTGGGCATAAAAGACTATGCCATTCGGTTGGGTGAACATTTTCCTACGAGGAGTGCTTAGATAGGTTATATTAAATGGGAGGAGTTTTGAGGACAAATAATAGAACCGCTTCTGCTTCCCAAGAACATTCAGAAGCTAAAGATTTGATATTTTGATGATGCAAACAACTTGTAAGACATTTTTTTCTCACTCTCATTGGTGCCAGATGTAGAAGAGTGGTCCCAAGTAACTCGAAGCCTTGAGAAGCTATTGGTTTTCAGCCTGGGATAATTAAAAACACCATTAAGGGGAGAAGGGCTGTCAGCGCTTGGAATCTTTTCATTTCTCAAACGCTTATGCATCCTTAGCTGTCCCAAAATCAAGAAACTTTTCCCGCCTGGCATGCTTCTGCGTCTCCCGAACCTGGAAAAGTTTGTGGCCCACAATTGCCAGCAAATGGAAGAGATGTTTGCAGAGGATCAAAAGCAAATGATAGATGAATGTTGTAGCAACTATGATTGAAGATGATGGTATGATCTACAGTCTCCAGAGGTTAAAACGCCTTGAGTTGACTCATCTCCCAGAATTGAAGACTATTAGTCCAGGGTTAATCAGATGTTATTCCCTAGAAGCAATTGCAATCATGCAAAGTCCAAAGCTGAAGAGGCTGCCTCTTCAATGTCCATGGTCATCTCCTCCTCCTTGTCTTAGACAGATTAATATAGACTCTCTGGACTGGTGGGATGCACTGCAGGGGGGCGATCTAACCTTAAAATCTCTCCTTCAGCCCTTCATTTTGAGACTCAATAGGATGAAACCGAAGGAGTCTCTAGTTTCATTCAGCAACCCTCCTAGAAATAACCATGATTACTTGTGACTTCATATGCTTTTGTATTTGAAATGTTCTTTTACTCACTGATCAGATGGCTTCTGTCCGGCACGTCAGGGACGGAACCTGTGGCATTTCTCTCGGGCTTATGCTTCATTTTGGAAGACTAGAGCCCATCCAAGGTGATCTGTATAGCAGAACTGTGCGGGACTAAATCCCAACTAAAATCCTTGTCAATGAATTCAAATATGTGTGTGTGTGTATTTGTACATAGATGTTTTTTTATGTTAATGCATTGCAAAACGGGGAAACAAATTTCATTTTGCATTATCAGCCATGGAGGAAAGAGCTAAAACATTAGGCATGGAAAGATAATTCTCTTTCAGGATTTTTGCTGGAGTTATGAGGTCATTTTTGCCATCGTTGTTTCTTGTTTCCTATAGTTTTGCAAGTGTAAACAACTGCAAAAAAGGGAATGATCCAAGAAGACATTCAACTGAAACTGTACCAGGGAACAGCTGCTTACATGCCTCAATATCAGTTTCAGGGAACAACTGAAACTGTACCACGGAACCTGCTTACATGCCTCTTGAAAGCCGCACCATTGTTTATCACTAGAGGAACTTGAGAATGCTAGAAAGCCACAAAAGATAATACTGTTCAAAAATGTATGCTTGCTAATAAACATAACAGGTTCTTTACAGCTTTTACAACAGAAAAATTGTCCTCAACCTCTATAACTTCTGATCAATAGCATAGAATCTGAAGCTAAAAAGAAACTACAATGCTGGTGCATTCATAATCCCACATCTAACAATAATCTATACAAATGAGTTTGGTTTCCGCTCTAAAGCTTATTTGGAACTAATGAGGAAAATGAGAGATAACAGTTGGACTAGACAACTTGCAATTTAAAACAAAAAACAACTCTTATTTGAGCTCAAGTTGAAGAGGGCCATGAGTCCTCTGTACGATAAATCAAGAGCAAGATGACATTATCTCTGTGTAGACGTAGGCATCATTGGATATGTCACTGGGACCATGTTCATAGGGGCACCGGGAACCACAGGAGCCGGAACAGGAGCTCTAACACCATAAGCAATATGTGGTGGCGCTTGAAGATTCACTGGCGTGCCAACTGCTGGGGCCATGGGTCCTCCCACTGGTTGCCCCATGGGTGCTGCACCATACATGCCTATTCCTCCAGGCCCAGCAGGATTTTGAGGGATTTGTTTTATTGATTTGCTTGCAGAAGTTCCCAAAGCAGTACTAGTGGATTGACCTGTGATTGGACCTTGAGAGGCCAAGGCATCTCCATTGTTGACACTAGTGATGTCATGAATGCTTGATCGCCGTCTGTCTTTGTTCATTGAGTTTAAGCGGATAAAATACTTCTGGGCATGGCTAGCTACTTGTGTAGGTGTTCTGGTTACCACGAAATTCCTGGATATACTTCGCCAATCGCCCTTTCCATATTTCTCCAATCCAAGAAGAAACAATCTGTTTAGTCAAAAACCAAAGTTTAAAGTATAATAAATATACATGTATTGGCACCCACAAGCACTGTGTTGCAAAATGGAAGGACCACGTGAAATGCAGGGCATTCACTCATGCCTATGTTAGCATCAAGCAAAATTGAAAATCAGTTGCTGTGGGTTGCAATTAGTACACTGCCTCTGCCTTTCGGTATAAAGATATCTATGCCCAACAGAAGGGAGGGATTGCCTGCACAGCACTAGGCTGACAGATCCATTGCCTCAAGACAATGTCATCAGAAAATAAACGTTAGCATGATTTCCCCTCGTTCGGTAGAAAGATATGCTAGGCCTCCTTCAATGATATCAGGGCTCTACCTCTATCTTCATGTAAAACTTAAGTTGCAAAACAAGACCCAGAAGATCTAGCCTTGGACATGGACAGGGATGATTGATTTACAGAAAGGTAAACTCTTAACTGCTGTCAAGTAAAGGAACACATCCGGAAAAAATTCTTGGTTTCATTTCATATAGTTCTAACCATAACAACCCACTATGCGAAATGTTGCCTACATAATACGAGACAAGCTATTGGAATATCAAAATAGGCATATCCAATATTTTCTCTATATTTGAGGCATGCCCACCTGGTCTTACTTTCCATCCGCCGGAACACATAGATCCACCCGTTTGATGAAAACTCGAACTGAACTTGCCCACCCTTTGAACCACAGGGACATAAAACAGAATTCATAAAGTCTTAACTATCCAATTGCCCCAAAATTTCTTGTTCCAGAGTTTTCTAACTGAAGCTTAAGGAAGGGTGAAATAAATAAGGCCCAGTAACTCCATGTATAGAATTATGGTTAGCATCTCAAGCTCATTTGCAAGTGTAAAAACATATGATACCGAAATAATAATAATAATAATAATAATAATAATTGCAACAACTACATCTGCCTACCTTCCAGATAGGCCTCACCAAATCGGATCTCAAATGTGTAAAATTGCTGTGTCAATTTGTCAAACAGTAGACACTTCTAAATCAAACCTCTCCAAGGATCGTGCTTAAGTCAGATCAGCTCTAAAAGTTTTTTGCTAGAGATGAGCACATGCCAAACAGGTTTAGACCAAAATACTTACCAAAAAATTCCTTTCTAAGAATCAGTTCATAGCAGTGTCCCACTCCTGCAATATTCCTCAGAAGTACAAGCACCACAAAAATATCCAAATCTTTACTCCTGAGATACCTATACCCTTTGTTTTTAACAAAAAAGAAAGCCAATACAGTTTCTCTTCTTACGTTTCCGCCATGTCAAAAAACAGATGAAAATTGCCCTAACAACAGAAAGACAATAATCACCAAGAGCTTTGAACATAGCTTCCAAGACCTATATGAATCCCCAGTTTATGCAATTGCATTTGGAATACATAGAAAATGTCAGAAATCCCTAGTTACCCTCCCATGAAAAGAACTACGGTTGTTGAGGAAGGTCTAGTAGCTCAATCACATCATCAGCCAACTACAAGCTGTCAACCAGGACAGCAGCCTTTAACCATGAAGCATGCAGCCTAAAGGAATTCTAAAGGAGTATTGGATATAAGGAGATCCCAAAGCCTATGTTAAACTAAGGATTTTTCATAACGTGATTGGCCACTCAATTGCACTTCTCCATAAATACTGTTCAAATTTGCAGAAAAGAGACAACACCATGATCTTTCTCATAATACACAATCAAACAGCATTAAGTTACCATACATTTTTGCACTATATCATCTGTATTATATTTGCTTCTGAATTTGTTTTTGATGTATTAGGAATCCAAGACCCAAGTGAAATACATATTGAGGTACTTTATTCTCTCCCTAGGTCCCTGATTATCGCCTAACAAGGCAGGTTGTAGTTTACATTTAGCATGTGACTGGGAAACAAGGCAGATGTCCATTAACAATTACACTTTAGACAAAAGGGCGTAACCTAGTGCCGAAACTCCCACATTGTGGGCTCTGGGGAAGGGAATACCTAGGCAGACTTTCACTTTTTTTTTTTTTTGCAAGGAGGCTGAATCAAACCTTAAACGTTCAGAATATAATAGAGAGACTCCACCATAGACATAGGACCAAAAAAGCATTTAATAATAAAAGCTCAACACGAACACGTGATTTCAAATATGCCAAGGATAAGTACTCATAAAGTTAAGTTGAAGCAAGCTAAACACAATATTATTATAAAAAAGCAAAAAAGAGACCCACTAAGCAGTGAACTAATGCAAAGTCAGCCTTCGCCATAAATCAGATACTTCTTCACATGTTTTGCAGGGATCATATCTACACAAGATTGGTTAAATAATTAGATAAAAAGAAATGAAGAATTAACCTGTGCTCCTCTTCAGTCCAAGCGATTCCTTTACGCCGCTCCTGATCTGATCTCGAAGCCTTGCTACCATGACCAGACTCACTACTATGATGTCCAGCATGACCACCCTTCTTAGCACCACTCCCTTCCTCACTTGAACCCTCCAAAGAAGTATAGCTAGGCAAAGGCACACATCCAGACTCAATCTGACCAACATCATCAACTAAAAGCTCATAGTGATGTTTAACCTCTTCTAAGGTTTTTCCTGGTACATCGGCCGCAATTCTCTCCCACCGGTCGAATAAATCCTCTGGATAAGTTGCAAGGGCATTTTCGAATGCCTTATCTTGCTCTCTACTCCATAAGGAGCTATTGCCACTTGTTTCATCTGCGGTCATCTAGGCCTATTCATGAATCTGCTATCAATTGTTTCATTAACAAGAAAGCAGGAAATTGGATTTTGAACAATTTATCCTAAACTCTAAGCAACAATAACAGCTCTTGGAAATTGGGTCTCCAAATTTATTACGAAATTCTGGTGAATGAATTGAATCAGGGAAAAGTACTGAATCGGTTAGGGTTGGGATTGTGGGAGGCAGAAGTGTCAGAGCCAGAGAGGTAAAGAAAAGAGGAAAATATATAAACAAACAGATTCACAAAAAGCCAAGGAAGCAGCAATCAGAGACCTCACTCCAAAACCACCTCCAAAAAAATAAAAATCAGAGAGACTCAAAAAGAGAAAAACAAGTAAGGATTTTTCTCCACAATCCCCCAAAAAAATTGGATTCTTGTGAATTTGCTGACTCTATCGATGAACCAAAACAAGGAGTTCAGTTAGACCGTGAGAAGCATCTGAAAGCCATAATAACATAGCAATAAATAGCAAGTTTTGGAATTAAAAAAAAAATAATTGAAATTGATTGTGACGGTGAAATCAATTAGAACTAATCAGAATTTCCATATAATTTGCGATGAGAAAGAGACAACCCAGAAAGAGAAACCAAGGAACTAAAAATATCTACAATGAATGAAAAATCTTCAAATAAAGAAAATATAAAAATCATATCATTTCCAAATTTCGGATTCCAAACAAAACCCGTGTCCTAAAAAAATTCACATCATCACCAATGACAACTACAGTTTTTACAGAACAGGCCCACAGAAGAACAATTATAACCTCCTCCACCGATCATGACCTCAACTCAACAAACTTTAAATTCACTGTCCACAGTAGCATCCTTTTTCTAGTACTTTGTTTTCTTGTGCCTGTTCAAAGGACAGTAAATAAAAGCAGCAAACACAATAATGGCAGCAACACAAACATAGAACATTGAATGTAACCATTGAACGGTACATGGGATAAGTCAAAAATCCGACCTTTCTTGAATTGGTGAGAGTCTAAGTGTCACTTTGCTTTCTGGGTTTTCAGCAAAATTTAGTTTTTATGGATAATTGAAGTGAAAGGCAGATATTGAAAACGCTAGTGTGAACACAAAGGGTTTTCTGTTTGTTGGGGGGCCGGGGGGGGGGGGAATGGAAATTAATTTGGTTTTACCAAAAGGGTGAAATTACAGGCCTAGGATGGAAATTATGGGAAATTTGGCATGGGTAATTTGGGAACATGAAAGTTTTTAATTTGAGAAGCAAGTGGTGTGTCGTGAAATGTGGGGCCCGTTGGATCAGTTGGGCCCATTTCTGCAACTGGTCGATGCAAGAATCACTGGGGCAGCTTTTGGGTTTAGGCAGTCCAAGTTGCCATAAAAGGGCCGAGGGATCTGGGAGAAAGCTGAAAGCTGCAAGGTGTCCTATTTTTTCCCCTTTTTACTTGAATCTGGGATTTATGAGTCTGTTCTTTTGAGAATTGAAAGTTGTAAGATTGTAATTAATTAATTCCAATAAAAAATTAAACATGATTATAATATTATTAATTACACGTGTAACAAGGTTTAAGCATAATTTATTCAATAAAATCTTGTAAACATTCAGTTAGCGCAACCTGTTGTTCAACGCACATGCTTGCAATTCTACTTGACCTTAAAGGTATTGTCATGAAGTGAGAATTACATCTCCATGGTACATGTCTCTAGCACTACCTTTTGCGGCACAGATGCATTTAACAGCCATATAGGCACAGAGGTCTTAAATATGTTTGGACCACAGATGCCTGCATCTATACAAGAAAAATAATACCAATGCCTTATTGGTTTAATTCTCTTAACTAAGTTTTCGAATTCGAATCTTGATAATAGGAAAAAAAATAGATGTCGAAAAAATTTACCTCTTAATGGGTTGACAATTAACTGAAATTGGATTAATCTGAATCAATAAATTGATTACTGGATATCAGACAATCAAATAAAAAAATACAAGAAAAATGTTATTTTTGAAAATTTTTGTATCATTTTTTTATTTTATTATGTAATAATTTTTTTGATTTGAAATATTATTGCATGTTACGAACGATGAAAATTAAAATAAGTTCGACGAGAATGAAGAGTTTTACGAGATTGGGAGAATAACCCACGAATGGTTTCAATTTCTTCTCTAGAGAATATACTCTGGTGAGAGGAAATGGGAAAGGGAAGAGATGAGGGATACAATTCTGCCAGCAAAAGAGAAGGGGTGAGTGAGAGACAGGAAACAAGGAAAATTTCCATGTCAGGAGATAAGATAAGCTGCACTTTCAGAGCTGAGAGATACGTATATTAAAGGGAAATGAGTCTATATCTTACTTTTTTCTGTTATAATAGATTCAAGTTTGAATCTCACTATTAAATTTTTTTTTTTTTTTTATGGCTATACATTACACCAGTTAAATAAGAATAAAATAATGATAAAAAAAAATCTCAGAGAAATAATTGTTTGTCTAGGAAAATAATGATTAAAAAAAAATCTTAGAGAGAAATAATTGTTTGTCTATTTGCTACACACTTATGGCCCATTTATTAGACGGTAAGTGTTTGCTTGGCTGCACCTTTTCAGTACACCAACAGCTACTTTACCAACTCAGCCTCGCCAGAAATCCACTTTATTGATGAGAATCCCATTTATATAGTTAGCAGTTGGCTATATTAAAATTTTTATTCATAAAAATATTAATATGAAAGTTATATTTATTAATAGGAGGTATGTACACTTAAAATTATAAAATAAGAATAACTCTTTTCATATAATACTAAATTAAAATCATTGATATAATTCGAACTTATTTATTAAAAAAATTATTAAATATACAAGTATAAATTGTATCTATTCAAAATCAATGGAGTTGAAATGCCTTTTTTTTTCCTAGTCATCCACTGCGACATTGCTGCGCATGATTGACAAATTTAACTGAATCTCGAAATTGTACATTAATTCTTTTCCCCTCCGACGTTCGAGCGTTTATGAATGACTCTATTTAAGATATAACTCTCTTAACATAATTTTTTTATTTCAAAATTTGATTAAAAGACTTAATATCTCGTCTCACTGTGTCAACTGTCCGTTGATAAATTATACATTAATACAATATTTTTTTTTTCTAAATTCATTCTCTATTCGGATCTGTCGTGGACTTACAAATTCTTCTGATGGTTTGAATGAATCCTTTGGTTCATCCAAATGTCTTCCCAATTTTATAGTTCTCAAATGGATAAGATGACTACCTTGTTAGCTCATAAATGATCATATTGAGTGATGTTTGCCAATTACCTCTAACATGTAGGGTTAGACTACTACTTAGCTGCAGTTGTATTTTAGTTTAATCATTTGTGATAAGATAGGGAATGAAGCACCCACGTAATGCTTGCTCTAAATGTTATCTCAGCAAATATAATAAAATAATCTAAAAATGGTAAAATATTAAATCATTGTGTCTATGTAGTTAGGTATGAAATATAATATGCAGGAAATAAAGAGTAAAAGTGAACGATGGTTATGATAATATTTTAAATTATAATTTTTGAAATTAATTTTATTTTTAAAAAAAAATTCAGGGTTGCCACCTTCTCGCACCAAAATTACACGAGTTATGACAATGGTCTCAGAAGTAAAATACTACTAAAAGCAAAACGCTACCATCCGCAGTAAAGCCCACAGACCTAACCCTCACGCATCAGTTGATTGAATGAGGATTAGCGGTTGAGATTTTGTCAAATCAAAATTGTCACGCAACGGCTATATTTTCGGTAGCCCCATAAAAAGATAACCGTTGCAAAGCATACCAAAGAGAGGTTTTTGGGATTTGGGCCCATTCAGAAATTGATGAATCCGTTCTCCAACATTGGTGTGGAAAGAGAAGCAAAAGTTCTTCAGGAAGTATGGACGATTTCTCGTTCTTGTCGTCATTTTCATCAAGAATCAAACGGTCATCTTCATCAAGAACATCTTTTCTTGAATTACGATATTTTCAGAATTTGATGATTTTTCTTTTCTGGGTTATAGGTAGGCATTCATAAGAAATCTTTCTTCTCTGGGTGAACTTAGCATAACGGTTAAGTTAGCACAATGACTAAGTTACTTTTTTGATGATATTGAGTTTATAGATTTAAGGTGTAAAAATAGTTTCAAGATTATGTATTTATATTAATTATTAAGAATAAGGCTCTGATCGATCGATCATTGTTGATGATTTTTTTTTTTCTCCCATGCCCGTGTATTTTTTTTAATGCCTGTTTGAATCGCAGAATCCAATTCACATCGTTACGGAGTATGCGACGTGGAAAGACTCGTACAAGCACAAGGTCTCATCTCTCGCTGTCTCGTCAAATTATCTTTTGGATGTTGGGGTTTAATTTGGGCGAGTTCAATGAGTGGAACTATCTAGGGTTTTGAATTTTAATCCCAGTTCTTGTGTGTGTTATTAATCCATGTATTAATTTAATTGATATATTATTTCACCATAGCTCAACAAAAGGACCCCAAATCTTTAATTTATTGTGGATTTTTTTCCTTATTAATTTTGAACCAAATTCGTGAACCATAATCAATCCCAATTGAAATTCAGTTTCAAATCCATCACACGAATAATTCACGATTTATTTGTGATCAAACCCTATATATATCCACACAAATGGCAAACACTTCATTAGATATCATTATGTGTCTGTGTGTGTGTGTATATATATATGCACACTAAGCTTTTATTCCGTTTTCCAGAAGAAAATGGATGTAATCTTTGGTGCCTTGTAAATGTATCTCGAACTTAGGGTTTCAATTTTCAAATAATCTGGAAAACTTGAATTTGGTTTCAAGTTTTCTGCCTGATAATGTAGGTTTTGTGGCATCAAAGTACTGTAAATTTCACATGGAATTGCTCCTGATTTGTGGAAGCTTTAAGACTGATCCCCCCCCCCCGGGTTTTGGCTGAAATGAGACTGTTATGTGTATTTACTTTCTTATCATTGTTGTCCTTTTCTTTTCATCTGAACAGACTGTTGCTTGATACATGTTATCCTTGAATCAACTAAGTTCAATAAGAGCCCACAGAAACACATATTTTTTGATGTTGTAGCAGCGCTTGGTCATCATCGTTACTTCTCAACACTTGCTAGCCGGTACATCTCTCTCTCTCTCTCTCTCTCGGTGGGTATGTGATGTGGTTGTACATTTGATACTGGTTAACATCCAAACTTGGCCTGAAATAGTTATTGCATAGTCTATTCAATCTGTTCTGTATAATTTTGTTTGGTCAAGTTGGGGCCCTGTTGGGGCCTTGTGTTGTTAATGTAGATTGTTGCTTTTTCAACCATGCAATCCATTTGGGACCATAGTGGGCTACATGAAATGAAGATTTTAAATTGCAGAAAGCTCACAACTGGTTATAGGGTCTGTGGATTTGCAATTGAAGATGCAGATGTTATTTGGACAGTGAGCAGCCTAAGCACCTTATGGAGCCCCATTTAGTAATATGGATGTTGACCGACATAGTGGCTTGATATAATGATGTCTTATAAGAGTGTTTTCCTTTTCTTTTTTTCTTTTTAAATGTGTTTGGGTTTTTTGAATTACCTTGTTTCATAACTTATCTAGTGTTTATATTTGTGCCTTTATAGGACTGTCCTTTATTGTGGGAACTTTAAGGACATAAGTTTAGTTTTTCATTGGTGTAAATTGGGAGGAGACCATTTAATTGTGAATCAAGGCATTGATCAGACTTAGAGACGTCCTTAAGTTTGGTAAAAGTTACAAGGACCCTAAAAGCTTAGGAGTACTCGGGGACATAAAAGCAGCTTGATAGAAGTTATATTGATTTTGCTTCAAGGAGCACCTAATGACGGCTAACATTAGAGTTGAATTCCTTGTCCTTAAATATATGAACTTATATAAAGAAAATTTCTAAAACTTTCTATTTAGGTCAAAACATGTTAACAAAATATGTTTGTGAGATGGATTTGAAGACCTTACGGGGTGGGAGTATTTGGAGCCATGTGTTCCAATTTTCTGGTGAAATGGCTAAAATTTACTATGTTTGCAATATTTAATTTTTCTTGCCAATTAAAACACGGTGGGAAAAATTAAAATTTGGATGGCATTTAGCTTTGGGTTAGCAAATACACCAATACTTTTAATGCAATTCTGAACTTCACAACCAGACAGCTCAAGGACTCATTCACATCCAGATCATGAATGTTTGGAGGCATTTTTATAAATTTTGGGGTTGAATTTTGTACGATCCTGTTCTTTTAGTTTTATGGTTCTTAATTTGCTTAAGACTTTGATGGAGCATGATAATAATAATAAAAAAAAAAAATTGTGAGAAAAGAAAAGAAATCTCTCATAGTTGTAGTCAAATAGGTTATGTTTATGGTGGTAAAACTTCGGTTACCTTTGCTAGAAGTATTATGTCCTCCATGTTAAGTTAAAGCTAATGTAGAACATTAAATAACTCTGTATAAAGCTAATGTTGATAGATTCTAGTATTGAGATGAGTTCCCTTTTCCTCTTTGCCATAGTAGCTAACCTAATACCACGTATGCAAGTTTGCTCTTCTCAACTAAATGACTCTGTTTTAACGATTTTAGGAATCTGTTTTGAGTAGGTAGAGAAGCATTGGTGGTTTAGGTTAGAAATGACTTTCTTTGGAATATCCTACCTTCCTTGATAACTCTTGGGGATTGGGGTTAATCTCTTCGGTATTTGCTTAGTTAGCTATATATTCCAACACCTTAAATGCAAGCATAAGATTGTTAATCTTATGGCTCTATGAGAAAGAATTTCATTGCCTATGTTAGGAGCATTCGCAGACTTACAAGCTTCATTTAGAGTGATTGAATGTGAATTGATTTTGCTATTTGCAATTTGTAGTCATTTGATTTTTGAGAGTTTATAGTTTGTTGCATCCCATAATTGATTGTATACGCGATTGGTTTTTGTCTGTTTTCTCCTATCAATTTGCAAGAACCAGAAGTTAATATCTAGTAATGGAGTTGATTTGAAAGTAGAGGAAACTGTATGGAGAAGAATGAAGAGCCAAGTTTGGGGGTGGGGGGAGGAATCTGAGGTATAAAGCTGGTTATATCAATTTTGTTAAATTTTAAAAACTTGAGTTTGTAGGAAAATGCACGATAATATGAAAAGAAGGCATGATTTGATAAGTTTAGGTTGTTTCGGATCTCAACTATGATATGGTTATGACTCTCTTGAGTACAAGTAGGGCAAATGTAAAATCCCATGTCATATATGTAAATTCTTGGTTTAGTTGTCTATACATAAATTAATGTGCAGGACATTTAGAATTATAAAATATGAATTTCATGCCTATTTTATCTTTGATGAATGCATAGCATGACTCAATTTTTATGCATGTTAGACTTATAAACTATTAGAGAGAGGTGCATAAATGCCACATATGGAAGTCTTTGCTTTAATATGTCTTTTATTACATGGAAACCTGGAATATGCTAAGGTTAGCTATTATTATTTTTTTCAAAAGATTTAGCAAATATTCAACTTAAATGTATTGTATTTTGCTTCCAATAAGCTCCATGGATCTATATGTATATGTTCTTAAAAAAGATCTATAACCATGTAACCTACCCGTCCTTATATTTATTTTCTATATTTGCATAACATTTGGATTGCATCAACATAATGTTCTAACATAAAAGGTGATATCAAGAATTTCATCCTTTCTAAGAACTTATAATTTTGTACTACACTTACATAAAAATTGAATTGAAAAGCATTGCAATCAAGTTCATAGTATCCTGCACACAAAGATTATTATATGTATAGACCCGGATCTTGCATATACAGGTACGGCATTGTGTTTATGTTTGCTCCTTGCGTTGACAGAACTGCATTTGGACTTGAGGAGGGGGGGTTGCTTCCCTGGATTTTTTTTTTTTTTAAAATAAAGTTTTTCTTGTGATATATTTCATTACTCCTTCCCCTATTATCAATGGCGGATTCAAAACCCAAGGACAGTAAGGACAAAATATTTTTATGGAGCAAAATATTTTTATAGAACGAAATGATATATATTTTTAAACCACAAACACAAATAATTTTTTTTTGTGGGGATTGTGTAGGGGCAAATTTTAATTTAATATATAAAATTTAATAAATTTTTTTAAAGTGGGGGCAATCGTGGCTCTGCCACCGGTTATTGTGTTTGGCTAAATGCACACAAAGAAAAATGCCTCCTTTTTTCTCGTCAAACTTTTGTATTTGGATATTCATTTATATACTTGAATGTAAGCATTATTAGGACACATGATAATTGGAATGTGGGACACTTCCAAAACTGTAAATATAATTTTTTTTATTTAAAATTTTTCTGCCATATTTATATTTGATTGGAAAAGGGTGACATAAGTCATCATAAAATATGCTTTGACTTCTTTTGGTTTATGGTTTTCCTCTCATTTTAGTTCCATCAAATATATTTTGCAGCAATATATATATATGTGTGTGTGCGTGCGTGTGTGTGTATATTTACAGAAAAATATATGTATATGTATATTCTGTTGTGACATAAGTGTGAGAGTAACTTTTCTTTTCAATTTTGTCTTATGTATATTTTTTTACAGCACATTATTTTACCTCAAATCTATCCATTTTAGAGTGATCTTCATCTCGTGAATAATCAATTGAAGAGTTGAAAGCTTAGCATATATGGCATACTTTTTTCTCTCCCTTTCTTCCCCCTGCTTCTCTTTTTGGAAACACACCAATATCTCCTGTGTGGGATTTTTTTTTTTTTTCACATTATATTCACGTATTTTAAGTTTTCCAATTATTTGTGTCCTGTTCATTCCAAACAAAAATTATAAAAAAATTTAAAATAAACAACGATCCTGATGTGAGTTAATGATATGCTGCGGTGGACCATTATCATTTCATCCATATAGGAATGCGTAACTGGTGTAAACGATTTCATGGAACTCATATTGCATTTCGGTGTTGTAGAAAACATAAACAACTACTTCAACATCAACTATAATGCCCAAACCAACAAAAGAAAATTGGGAGATTTGAAAAGCGAAAGAAGGGACTTGGAATCTGAATTAAATGAGCAGATATGCCCAGGAAAGAGACAGAAGCAGGAAGTTGAACGGTGGCAGCAGGATGTGGAAGAAATCGAAGCAAGGTGCAAAATATTGAACTGACACTTGAACAAGGAAATTCCATATCAACTTTTAACTTGAGGAATACCATCGTTGTTGGGGGGGGGGGGAATTAAAGAAGTAGGAGCACTTTACTCCGAGGGCAGCACTTTTGATGCCTTGGTTGTTGATGAGTCTCCAAATGCCAATAATCCATTGCTGACACCAATGCTGATAGGTGAGATTATGGAAAATTCAAATTCGGAGAGAAATTGGGTTATTTGAGTGATAACAGAGTTAAAATAATGGGGATTTCTGGAAGGGAAGGTGTTGGCAAAACAACATTGGCCACTCACATCTGCAATACACTTCAAGGACCTTGAAATAAAATTTTAATCTCATTACCCAGGAAACCAAGCATTTCTGATATACAGAAGAAAATACCCAGACAAATACATTTATCTCTTTTAGACGAGGATGAGGATAGGATTACATCAGCTAAATTGGCCAGAGCATTAGCATTAAAAGAAAATGAATATCTCGTTGTTTTGGATGATGTGAGGGAGTATATTTCGCTTGGAGATCTAGGCATCCTCATGGATGAGAACAGATGCAAACTGATTATAACTACTCAATCAGAACGTGTATGTCATCAAATGGGTTGTCAGAAAATAGTTGAAGTGAAGCCTCTTGTTGAGGAAGAGGCTTGGGGACTATTTTCTGAGGAGCTAGATTGGAGCAAAGCACTTCCTTTGGAGGTAGAAGGAATAGCAAAGAGTGGTGGATTTTGTCCTTTGTGGTGCTTTAACAATGGTCTGTTTATGTACCCTTACCTACTATTGCGTGTGGGTTAACAAACACAAAATGGAAGAGCAGTATATTGATATGATTCTTATGACGGTGCATATGAAAAATTGGCTCTTTGATCTCCACTCCATATGCTAAATGGTTATTCTGGGCACATTTTGCAGCCAGCTTTGTACAACTCTCAAGCTTGGTAATATAGTTCTGGTCATTCTCCATTAATTATATATTGGCCCCGTAGGCTCCGGTCATTTTCCATGGTTATTACATTGATCCGGCAGGCTCTAAAGTCTAACCAATATATTTTCATATACCTCTAAGAAGCAACTTTCACTTTCATTTGACAAGAGCAAAGGAAGGGAAGCTGAAGCTTTGCAAAAATTATTGGAATCAATAATCAGAGGTCGTTTACTTAGAAAAAAGAGCTGTTGCTGATAATGGTTAGCAGGAGCTTAGAAACCTATTGGAAGATACATTGAAGGTATGCCTCAATTTTAAGATTAAGTAATTGCATTTTGTTTCACAGAAGGCAATTATTCCGAGGCAGTTGCTCTTTCTTTTCTCCCTTATTTCTTTCAAACTGTGATTCACCTTTTCAGTTGACCATTTTTGTGCCTGGGACCTTGATCGTGCTAGGAGACTGTTTGGCTGCTTCGTCTTACCACACAATTTGTTGGTGCTGTTCTGATCAGGAGTCGCTGATTCATCTAGCTGATGTTGCTTTCTTCTTCTTCAACATGTTGTGAGGTAGAATCCTGTCCATGTTACTTTCATTCGCTAAAACTGTAGTCTTATTTTCATTGTTATTCCCTTTTTCGTATTCTGGACGGATTTCTCTCAGAATAGCTGATTGTATTTTTATCTTTATTGGTTGCCATCAGGAACTGCCAAAAGACATTCTCTTGTTCATATTCAATTCAAAGCCAAAGGTAATTCAACTATCACCATCACTTTCTAACTCAAGTCTTGCAAGTGTTTTTCGTATGATATGCTTTTGGTAAATGGTAAATACAGATGGATAAATTATGACACTTAGGACAAATGTGTGGTGCGAGAGTAACAATTTGGGTATAAAATTTACTCCCATGAAAATTATTTCATAAATGTAGTCCTATAAAAACTATTCTTTCTCGTTGTGTGGTTGATTTTGGAGAAAATTTTGCCTTTGAGGTGAAGTGAGATGTACCAGATGGGAACTCGATGGGTATAGAAACCCTGAAACTCATGAACAAGTATTATAGCCTAAGAATTTTCCCAATAAATGATTTGAACCGATGAAATTAAAGATTTCAACCCTTACCCCAAAGGAGGAAGAACTTAACGTATATGACCTTAGACTTGTTTCTCACTAGAACAAGAATTTTGGTATAAAGATAGAATGAATGACGCCATAATTTAGGTGCTTCAAAGTCTAGATTGATAATTCAAAAAACTAAACAAAACTCCTATTTTGAATAAATTCAAAAGTTCTCAAAAGAACAAGACGTGTGAAGAAACCTCATAATTTTATTAATTCTCTCAAAATTGTGTTTTACACCATGTGTAATGGCCTATTTATAGACTAAAGATAAAGACTAAATTGGCAACTAAAAATTTAGTAACTCCTAAACAATTAAAATAATAAGAAACTAAAATATAAACTATAAAGAAAAATTATGAAACTAAATAAACTAAACTATTTTGACAAAGTCTTATTGCTATTTTTCTTTATTTTTGTTCTCCCTTAATTTTGGGTAGTTTTGGACCATTTATTCTTCCAATTGAGATTGTATGAGCATAATTAAGGTTCCTTTTGGTTCTCATTCATTTGGACTCCAATTTCTCGTTATAAAACCTCTGAATTAAGTTATTCAGTACTTTTTTGAATTTTTTAACTCGAACCTTTGTCACCGACCCAATTGGAACTTGAGTTAGATATTGTGAATTCCTTACAATCTTGATGACCTCATCATTCCCCCCTCTTGAGAAGGATTTGTCCTCAAATCGTCACCTACATCAAAAGGACTAAAGTCAGTAATAGTGAAAGTAGCACTAACATTATACTCATTTGGTAAATTTAGTCTGTAAGTATTATCGTTGACCCGTTCTAACACTTGAAAAAGACCATCTCCTCGAGGTAACAATTTAGAATGTTTTTGTGCTGAAAATCTTTCTTTTTGCATATATAACCAAACCCAATCACCGGGTTCAAAAATCAGTTTGTGATGTCCTTTGTTCGCTTGCTTAATATACTGTTCGGTTCTCTTCTCTATGTTAAACCATACTTTCTCATGAAGTTGCTTTACAAATTCTGTCTTTTTCTTACCATCTAAATTCACTTACTCAGAAATAGGTAAAGGTAATAAATCCAAAGGAGTTAAAGGATTAAAACCATAAACAATTTCAAACGGTGAGAACTTGGTAGTAGAGTGAACAGTACGATTATATTCAAACTCAACATGTGGCAAACATTCTTTCCAAATTTTAGTATTTTTACTAATGACAGCTCTCAACAAAGTGGATGAAGTCCTGTTAACTATTTCTGTTTGACCATCAGTTTGAGGATGACAAGTTGTTGAAAATAAAAGTTTCGTTCCTAACTTTCTCTATAATGTCTTCCAAAAGTAACTCAAGAACTTAACATCCCGATCTGAAACGATTATTTTAGGCATCCTATGTAACCTTACAATCTCCCAAAAGAATAAATCTGCAATATGAGAAGCATCATTAGACTTATGACAAGGAATAAAATGAGCCATCTTAGAAAACCGATTTACAACCACAAAGATCAAATCTCGTCCATATCTACTCCTAGGTAAATCTAAAACAAAATCCATTGAAATGTCAATCCAAGGTAAACTAGGAATAGGTAGGGGTGTGTAAAGACCATTAGGTTGAACCCTAAATTTAGCTTGCCTACAGGTAATACATCTACCACAAAGTCTCTCAATATCTCGCTTCATGTGTGGCCAATAAAAGCGTTCCTATAAAATAGCCAAGGTTTTGGCGATTCCAAAATGTCCAATTAACCCTCCACTATGAGATTTCTGAATTAACAAATCTCTTAATGAACAATTTGGCACACATAACTTATTTTCTCTAAACAAAAAGTTCACACGCCTATAGAACTTACCATTTACAGATTTTTCACAAGCATTATAAATTTCTCCAAAATCGTGGTCATCATGATGAAATTCCTTAATATGCTCAAAACCAAAAAATTTAGTATCAATAGTAGAGATTAAGGCTTACCTGCGTAAAAGTACATCCGCGACTACATTCTCCTTACCTTATTTATATCGAATGACATAAGAAAAAATTTCGATAAATTCCATCCATTGAGCATGTCTCTTATTCAGTTTATGTTGACATTTCAAATGTTTCAAGGATTCATGATCCGTACGGATCACAAATAGTGTTGCCATGTCTCTAAAGCTCAAACCAAAGTGTACAATTCCTTATCATAGGTAGGACAGTTAAGTGTAGCCCCACTTAACTTCTCGCTAAAATACACAAGTGATCTTTCATCCTACATAAGAACAACGCCTATACCTACACTAGAAGCATCATATTCAATTTCAAACGTTTTAGAAAAATTAGGTAAAGTAAAGGAGCATGAGTAAGTTTATATTTAATAAGTTGAAACGTCTTCTCTTGTTCTTCACCCTATTGGAATGTAACGTTATTCTTGATGACTTGTGTAAGTGGTGCTGCGATTGTGCTAAAATATTTCACGAACCTACTGTAAAAACTAACAAGCCCATGAAAACTTCTAACATTACATATACTTGAGGGGGTTAGCCAATCTTAGGTGGTTTTGATCTTTTTTTCATCAATCTCAATACCTTTAGCACTCACAACAAAATCTAGAAAAACAAACTTATCGGTACAGAAAATATACTTTTTGAGGTTAGTATATAACTTTTCCTTTCTGAGTTCATCCAAAACTAAATGTAAATGTGAAACATGATCATGCAAACTTTTATTATAAACCAAAATATCATCAAAGTAAACAACTACGAATTTACCAATGAAAGTACGTAAAATATGATTCATTAAGCGCATGAATGTATTAGGAGCATTGGTTAATCCAAAAGGCATGACTAACCACTCATACAATCCATATTTAGTTTTAAATGTTGTTTTCCATTCATCTCATTCATTCATTCATATTTGATGATATCTACTCTTAAGGTCAATCTTAGAAAACACACCGTCACCATGCAATTCATCTAACATGTCATCTAATCGAGAAATAGGATATCGATATATTACCGTTATATTATTGATAGCTCAGCAATCAACACACATCCTCCATGTCCCATATTTCTTAGGCACTAAAATCACCGGAACTGCGCATGAACTCATGATTTCTCTCACATATCCTTTTTCCATCAGCTCTTCGATTTGCCTTTGTAGCTCCTTCGTCTCTTCTGGGTTACTTCTATACGCTGGATGATTTGGAATTGATGCACCGGGTACAAAATCGATTTGATGTTCAATCCCTCGGATCGGTGACAATCCTTGGGGTAAATCTTCAGGAAATACATCTTCGAATTCCTACAAAAGAGAAACAACAGCACTAGGCAAAGAAGGGTTAAGTTAGTCGGTGCTTAAAAGGGATTCTTTATACATAAGTATAGTCATTGGTCGTTTTGAGAACATCGCTCGCTTAACCTCACTTGTTTTGACATAGAAATTTCTTTGTTTTCTCTCGGATTTTATTTCATTGACTGAACTTTTCTCTCTTTTTTCTTCCTCACCAAATTCAGCCTCTCTTTCTTCTTTTCTCTTCTTTCAACTCATTTTGATCTCTCTGTTTCTTTTGTTCACTCAATTTTTACAATCTCGCTCGGTCTTCATAGAAATGTGTTAGTGTCATCAGAATCAGAGTGATTTTTCGTTGATTGAACATGAATGAATACTTGTTGGTGAAGCCGTCATGTTGTACATGTCAATCAAATTGTCAAGACCTTCCTAACAAAATATGTCCAACCTGCATTGGCACCACATCACATAACACATTATCCTTATATTTCCCAATTCGGAATGGCACAACAACTTGCTTTGTAACACTCACTTCTCTACTATCATTCAACCATTGTAGTTTGTATAGTTAGGAATGTTTAGTAGTTGGCAAATTCAGTTTTTTCACTAAAGTTGTACTTGCAACATTAGTAAAACTATCACCATCAATAATTAAAATTCATACATTATCTTTTACATGACAACGAGTGTGAAAGATATTCTTTCGTTGTACTTCTTTTTCATCTCCTCTGTCTTGTAAGCTTAAAACTCGACATGTAACTAGTGTTAACATCTCACCGTGTTCAGTCCCGTACTCCTCATCTCCGATGGTGGCATCTTCTAATGGTGGCAAACAATCAATGTCATCTTCATCTTCGAACTCGATTGCACCATTTTCCCGAATCATCATAACTCGCTTGTTTGGACATTGGCTAGCTATATGTCCCATTCCTTGACACTTGAAGCATTTAATCTCACTAGAATGAGTTAAAATGGAGACTGCCTTACCTTGAGAAGTTGTGGTTGAGACAATTGGTTTGTGTTCAGATTTAACTTTGGAGGTGGCTAAATTTTCTTCTTTTTTTGGATAGCTCATTCTCTAAGATGTTGCACTTGAAATCTGTGGGGCTGGTCTTGGCCGTGTGCTGCCTCTCAACCTTGATTGTCATTTGTACTAAATACTCCTACTCCACATAATGATGAATCTCGATCGTGTTGGCAATCTCTCGATTTAAACCATTCAAAAATCTAGCCATCGTCGTTTCTCTATCTTCTTCCACATTTGCCCTAATCATAGCCATCTTCATCTCTTTGTAATACTCGTTTACGCTTCGATTATCTTGGTGGAGACTCTGCAACTTGAAATATAAATCCTTATAGTAATGACTCGACACAAATTGTCGTCTCATCATTCTCTTCATTTTATCCCAAGTTTCAATAGGTCGATCCCCGTTCCGTCTTCTATTGATACACAATTGATTCCCTCATATAATTGCATAATCAGTAAACTCAATAACAGTCGGTTTTATCTTCTTTAATTCGGAATAGTTGTGATAATAAAAAACCAGCTCAATTTTCTTTTCCCACTCAAGATATGTTTCGAGATCACTTTTACCTTGAAATGATGAAATTTTCATCTTTGATACTATCTAAGTTATTGTCTACCCGATTCCTAACTTATTTATCCCGACCCAGTCTCCTATGACTACCCACTGATAACCTATCAAACTCCTCCTCTAACCCATCCCCTTCAAACTCATCCAGAATTTCAGTTTCCCTTTGATAAAACATATTCCTTCTTGAGGGGTTCGGCTCAATTGATGGCTGTCTCTTTTGCGATCCTTCTTCTACTCTATCCAACCTTTCATGTATAAGATCTAACTCTCTCTTTATCATCCGTCACATCTCCCCCATAAATGCTTGTGGTTTTAGATTCGGCCCAACGTGTGGTTGAACCTCCACACTTGTGTTATCTTTTTGATTTTGAGACATGATTGGAATTTGCAAGATAATGTTAGAATAAAATAGGAAAGAACATCACTACACACCCTCACGTGTTTCACTCAAAAATAATGATTCATTCAAATTCACTCGTGTTTCATTATTTGAATTTGTCTTTTATCTTTAATGAATTCTGTCTTACCTTTTACCACTCCTCTTCACTTAGTTAAGTTCTTTATTGAACTCGAGAATTCAATTCAAGAATAATTATCATATGAAATTCAAAAACTTATATGAAAAAAATATTAATAAAAGGCACAAAGAAATAAAGATAACGAAAGAAAAAAAATGAAAAATAAGGAAAGTTACAAATTTAGAAAAATTTCAATTTAAGAGAACAAAATAAGGAATAGAACAAATAAGAAGGAGAGCGAATAAGGAAAGAGATCGAGAATGAAAACAATTATAGAAAATTTTGAATTTAGAAAAGTGCACAAATTTAAAAAAGTGCACAAATAAAAAAATATTTCAAACTCAACAAAAAATTTTAAAAAATTCTAATCCAAATTTGGTAATAACACTTTAGAACTTACTAAATTTGAACGAGATTACACAATGAAGAATTATTAATTTTAAAAAATTTGAAAACTGCCCCTTTTTTTTTTCACGGCCTCTTTTTTTTGCCTCTTCTTCTTCTTTTTTTTTTTCACGACCTCCTTTTTTTTGCGGGCCTTCTTTTTTTTGGGCCTCTTTTTTTGTATGACCCTTTTTTTTAACTGCCTCTCTTTTTTTTTTGAACTATGGCAACACAAAATAAAGAATGAAATACACCAAAAATAAGAAATAAACTAACGAATGAAGAATTTTGGTCAAGATGATGAATCGAGATTGGAATTAGAGTTTTAAGACACAAATAAGAACAAAGATAAACAAAATAAAATAAAATAAGAATAATTCGATGGAAAAAAAACCTGGATTAGCTCTGGTACCAACTGATATGAACCCGATGGGTATAGAAATCCTAGAACCCACGAACAAGTATTATAACCCAAGAATTTTCCCAACGAATGATTGAACTGATGGAATTAAAGATCTCAATCCTTGTCTTAAAGGAGGAAGAACCTAAAGTATATGACTTTAGATCCGTTTCTTACTAAAATAAGAACTTTGATATATAAATGGAATGAATGACGCCACAATTTAGATGATTCAAAACATAGATTGATAAGTCAAATAATTAAATAAAACTCCTATTTTGAATAAGTTCAAAAGTTCTCAAAAGAACAAGACGTGTGAAGAAATCCCACAATTTTATTAATTCTCTCAAAGTTGTGTTTTACACCATATGTAATAACCTATAGGTTAAAAGTAAAAACTAAATTGGTAACTAAAAATTTAGTAATTCCTAAACAATTAAAAAAATAGGAAACTAAAATATAAACTATAAAGAAGAATTAGGAAACTAAATAAATCAAACTATTTTGACCAAGTTTTGCTGTTATTTTTCTTTATTTTCATCCTCCCTTAGTTTTGGATAGTTTTGGGCCATTTATTCTTCTAATTGGGCTTGTATGAGCATAATTAAGACTCCTTTTGATTCTCATTCATTTGGCCTCCAATTTCTTGTTGTAAAACCCTCTGAATTAAATTATTCAATATTTTTTTGAATCTTTTAACTCTAGCGTTTGTCATCGGTCCAACTGGAACTTGAGTTGGATCTTGTGAATTCCTTGCAATCTTGATGATCTCATCAGTACCTGAAGGCATGGATAAATTGTTTGATCTCAAATCTCCAAATCTGAGTGGAACATAATTAAGGCCCCTTTTGATTCTCATTCATTTGGTCTCCAATTTCTTATTGTAAAACCCTCTGAATTAAGTTATTCAGTATTTCTTTGAATCTTTTAATTCTAGCGTTTGTCATCAGTCCAACTGAAACTTGAGTTGGATCTTGTGAATTACTTGCAATCTTGATGATCTCATCAGTACCTGAAGGCATGGATAAATTGTTTGATCTCAGATCTCCAAATCTAAGTGGGACACAATTAGAGATATTGCCAGAGGGAGTGTTAACAAAAACTGCGTTTTGGGTTTGAAGGAAACAACTATGGTAAAAGGGAAGGAAGTGGGGAACTTGCCGAGCGAAATTGTATTCTATGATGGGCTTAAGTAAAATAGCTTTATTTGTCAAAGCCAAAGAGGCAGGAGGGATTTGACTAACTCCCATCTCAAAGTGAAGTGGGTTTGATCAATCCAAAGGTAGTACTACCCAGAGACATTGAGAGTCTGAAACTTTGTTGATCTCGACACAATTGAGAACATAAGCGATGCATATTGGAGAGCGGTGGAACCCTCTTGGCAGCCTCAAGGCATTATCTCTTTTCGAACTAGGGATATTGAACCAAGTATTAAGGGGAGATGGACCACCCCGCCTGGCGCTTTTTCCCTCCTTGAAAATTTTAAAATCTATGGATGCCCCGCCCTAGCATCCTGAAGCTTTTTCCACCAGACTTGTTATTCCACCTCCAAAATCTGAAATGTTTAGTTGTAAGAGACTGGGATTGTGGAGGAGATGGTAGCGTCTTGTGAAGAAAGAATAGGCGGAGAAAGCACCTTCATTTCTTTTGATGCTTGACTAATTGATATTCAAGTTATTTAATTAATCTAATTTAAGCAGAATTGATTCTCTCGGTGTCTATTTTATCATTGTTAAGACTCAAACTTGAAATTTTAATTATGGAAGTCGATTTTGATTAAGAAAATCTAATATCTGACCATTACGTTGATGAAAGCACCTCCATTTCTCACAATCGTGCCATTTCCTTTTCCCTTCTATCCAAAGCCTAGTTGAGATTTATTTAGTTTTGCGGGCAACTATGGTCAGCCTAAAAGCAATAGAAAAGTGCTCTTTGTTTTGATCCCAATTTGATTCTAATATTTTCTTGGCTCCATTACGGTTCAAAATAGTTACCTTTTAAGGGTAAGTTTGGTTGGAGTGAAAAATGAAATAAAAATATGAGAAAAAGTAAAAGTGAAGTGTGATGACACTTTTCATTCATTTGGTAAAAAAGGAAATATGAAAGGGAAATAAAAGTGGAATATAATCTCAATCCCTCCCCTTAAGAAATTATTTCATCCCAAAGTGGATGAATTCAGAAGAAAATTAAATTTTTGAATAAATTCTTATCTTTTTTTAATATTTATGAAATTATCCATTATTTTTTTATTTCAATTTTATTTAATATAAATTAATAAAATTTAATTTTTTTCATCAATTTTATTGAAAAATTATTTTTTCATTAATGATTGAGATTTTACTTTTTTATATTACTATTTCAATTTTATTTAATATAAAATAATAATAAAAATACTTTATAAAAAATAAAAAAATATATATTAAATAGCTATTTTTAGAAAAAAAAAATTATATTTTTAGAGGAATATTTTAAATTAGAAAAATAAAAAAATTAAGTGATGAGAAATATTGAAAATATTATTTTACAAGAGTATAGTAGTTAAGTTAAAAAAATATATATATGATATTTCCTTCCATTTTTCATTTTAACTAAATAAAAAAAAAAGGAGTTACCTATTTTCTTTCATTCCATTCTTACTAAACAAAATAAAAAATATATATATTTATTTATTTTCATTAAATAAAATAAATCTCTCTTTGTCCCTATCCTCCCTCCGCGAACCAAACTTACCATAGGTTTTTCTGTATTTTGCTTTCATTGTGCAAATTCCATTTTTCCCTGTGGGGCCACGATTTGGAAGGAAGTCTTCATGGATCATAGTCACAATCCTCCTCTGTCTGCACTTTTCGGCCCTTTCTTCATTGGGCTCACTTGTGCTGCGAGCCCACATACGGATCTCCTAAACCTATGCGAGCTTGAATTGGGCTTGGGCTACAGAACTAAGCCTGCAAAAGCAAACCCTAGTTCGTGACACTGAACGTTGGTGCACAAGTATTTATAGATTTTTTTTTTCAAGACAACAAGATAAAATTAAACAAAATTAAATCAAAAAAAAAATAAAAGTATAAAGATTCTACTACTTGATCTGTCCCCAAAGACGTATATATAGATTTTAATTTGCACTCAACTTTGCAGTCCAATTAAATATCTATATTCACTGTTAAGAATTTTTTTTTATTATTTCTATAGGTACTAATACTCATAAATTGGACTATAAAATGTTGGTACAATTTAACTTCTTTATGGATTTTGTTTTCGAAAATAATAGATTAAGATTAATATAGTAAAAAAATTAAATTTTTTTATAAAAAATTAATTTATATATTTAATAATCATAATATGTACAAATATTAATGTTTTAGGGGTAATTTGGTTGGAATGAAAAGGGGAAAGAAAAGGGGAGAAGAAATAAAAGTGGAAGGAAATGACACATTTCACTCGTTTGGTGAGGAAGGAAATGTGGAGAAGAAGTAAAAGTGGGATGTAATTCCTTCCCCTCCCTCTTAAGAAATAATTTTCATTCTAAAGTAAATGGAAATAGAAGGAAATAAGATTTTTGAACAAATTTATCCGTAACCTTATTTAACATTTATGAAATTATCCATTTTTTTCTATTTTAATTTTATTTAATATAAATTAAAAAAATAATTTTTTGTAATTTTACTTTTTTTTTTCCTTTTTTTTAATTAATATTCTAATTTTATTTAATATAAAATAATAATGAAAATAATTTATAAAAATAAAAAAAAAATTATTAAATAACTATTTTTAGGAAAAAATTATATTTTTAGTAAAATTTTTTAAATTAAAAAAAATATGATGAGAAATATTAAAATATTATTTTACAAGGGTATAATAATAAAATTAGTGATATTTCTTTTTATTTTTCATTCCAACCAAACAAAAAAAATACTACCTATTTTCTTTCTTTCCATCTCTACCAAGTAAAAATAAAGAAAATCTATTTAGCTTCATCAGATAAAATAAATCTTCTCCTTCCTTTCTCTCTCCCCCTCCACACGAACCAAACTTACCCTTAGTTTGATTATTCCGGTCATTTTAGGCTAAGCCAAATTTATTTGGTGAGCAATGAGCATGAGAGGAAAAGATGCTAGAATTTGGGAATTGTGGTCCAGAGAGGTATTCAAGCTGCAGGGCTCCTGCCTTTTTCCTAGAACTAGAATGTGTTATGCGCAGTATATGATTAATTAACAAGAAAACAAAATGTAGGAAGCTGCTTGGAAACTGTCTTCCTTCTACCCTTCATTTCTGTCCTCCTTTCATTTCAATCCAACCTCTCTGTCTCTCTCTCTATGCCTTCATATAAATAAAATACTAATACTGTTTGTCATTATTCAGCATGTATAAACAAAAATGCTTAAATTTTAATTCTGATTACACTTTCTGGTGGGCCACAGCATCCCTTTTGGTGGGGTCTCATCAATTGAAATGGGGTATGAAGTATACACGTGGTACATGCTCTTGGTTGGCATTACACCAAGAACTTCACCAAATTATGGTGTACATCTCACATTAGACAAACCATATGAATATAGGCAATTCTTTATCACTCCTCTTATGATTCAATTAATTCATATGTTGAAGTCTCTATTTAGAGTGTGATCTTGAAAGAAAATTGTATTAATCAAAAGAAGAGAAAGGCCTAACTGAGGTTGAGCTTGATAATTCAATTAGTTGCCAAAATTTATTTTTAATTCATGAAATGAAACCTTTTTAATTCCTGCAATAGTGGATTATGATGATATTATTTTTGTAGCAGTGAGGGTATTTGAGTAATTTAGGCTCTTCCCCCTCCCCCCCCCCCCCCCCAGTAAAGTGACAAAACAGATGGCCCGTGTTAAGGACAACTCTGTCAAGTTCAATCAGGACTTTTGGGTGCGGCTGTGAGTTCAAAAGTTGGGGGCACACCAAATTCTAGTTTCAAAAAAGTGATTGAAAAAAAAAATCATTTTATCTTTTTTATGCTTCCACGGAAGCAATTTGATCTGCTCAAACCCAAAGATACACGGCAAAATTTTAATTACCATATTGAAATAATTTATATTTTAGAATTACTTAAAAATATTTTTAATTTTAAAATTTTAACATATGTGAAACATATTCAAATTAAATTAATCAAATAAAATTTAAATATCAATCGATAAAAAAAAAAAACAGTCATATTTCTTTTTAAGGGGAAATAATTTACTAAAAAAGTTAATGTGATATTCTGGCAAGAGAGAATGATAAACTAAGGGTAGTTTGGTGAAATTTAAGGAAAGTAATTTGTTTGTACCTAAGTCCCACGTTTTTTCTCACCTATGCTCAAAACTCTCCAAAAATCTCCCCATTTATTCCCCTTTCTATTAACAGTTCAAAAAAACCAAATAGCCTCGGATTTGTCGTACTCTTTTTCTCTCTCTATGAAAATAAAAGTTCTGCAACACCACAGAAGGGGCTTCACACAAAAGCATTGGTTAAGAACTTCTTTCATTCTTGGCTAGGCATGGCTAGTGTTCATGAAATCTCACGAGCTATGCACGTGCATAGTTATACAGATGAAGATGAAGACGAGTACGAGCAAGACCTGATGGAGGGAGAGGAAGAAGAGGAAGAAGAAGAAGAAAAAGAAAATGGAGAACAAGAGGAAGGCAAGGGCAAATACCATGGGTGCCTGCCACACGGCAGACGATGGTTGGTGGGAAGAGTTTTGGACCCAAGTGCAAAATGGGTACAAGAATGGAACAGGATTTTTCTTCTAGTGTGCGCCACAGGGTTGTTCATTGATCCCCTTTTTTTCTATGCACTCTCCATAAGTGAGAGATGTATGTGTCTCTTCATCGACGGCTGGTTTGCAATCACCGTAACCGTTCTCCGATGCATGACCGATGCCTTGCACGTCTGGAACATGTGGTTGAAGATGAAGATTGCCAAGAGATGTTATGATGGAGGTAGTACTAATGAAGGAAACACTAAGGGTCATGACACAAGCGCTCTTTCTGTGGTACTAAGATACTTGAAGGCTAAAAGGGGTTTCTTTTTGGACCTCTTTATTATTCTACCTCTTCCCCAGGTCAGATTTTTCTATTCTTCCTCCCATAATTTTTTTTTTTTTTCAAAGAAGAAAAATTTGTCTGCACATTTTAGACAAATGATCTGATTTGGGAGTTGGAAGTTACAACTTTATTTGCTTAATGGAAATGAAATTGTTAAGGGCGTTTTGTACACTAGTAATGCAGAGAGAGGACAAGTGCATGCAATGCAGGATTGCAAAAATCCTATTAACTGCAGATGAGAACATGTGATGTGGGCCTCTGTCCTTTCTTCTCTAATATAGGGGTATAATGGGAAATAAAAAGCCACTGTTTTGTGCTGTAGAGATTGGGATGGAATAGAGACGACGTCTCTTTCCTTCTGTAGGATGTGGGTTTTCCCCTTTTTCTTCTTTTTCTTTTATTTTCTTTTTTCCCCCCTCCGGTTGGTGCGGTGTGTGATTTGTAAATGATAATTGTTTATGGGTGATGGTGCCAGAGACTGTGAACATGTGAGTCTAGTCGAGTTCCTAGAAAGCACAAGGAATAGGTGTAAAAGCAATTTTATTATGTATTTTAAAATTTTCAATTTAATAAATTCTTTTATGTACATTCCTTTTGTACGATAATCTACTAATATTAAAGCGCTATTTCAAAAAAAAAAAAAAAAAAAAAAAAAAAAAAATCAACCCCAAATACCGAAATGGTTTTCTCTGCCGTCTCCACAAATGTTGAACAATGTTCTCTGTCAAAAAACAGCAGTATCATTTCTTCTTCTGTCTGATTTAGACCCTTATTCCATCATTATAATCAAGTTTGATGACCCTCCAAAAGAAATTGTCTTCTGCCATGGACCATTGTGCTCTTAGCACATGGCTCATTCTAAAAGCTCATAATGAGCAATTGACACTTTTCAAGAGAAAATGTGGTATAAGTTAATAGTGAATTTTGGATTAGAAAACATCATCAAAGTTAAGTGAATGAGAAAGGTTTTCTTGAGAGGCATTGGCATTAATTTTTGATATTAATCATGACACCGGTGAGAGTTGTTTGTATTAGATTAATTTCATTTTACTTTCTAAGAGAAGAATATATTCCAAAAAAGAAAAAATTTCCCAATTTGACAAAATATTTGATGTTTTAACTCTTGAGGAAGACCATTCAACCTGGTTTTGGCATTTCCAAATAATTAAATGGGTCCCGAGTAAATAGACACAAACAATAATCTCAGACGAAGATTAATCCAAAGTTACTGAACCGTAGCTACATTTGACAAGGCTTAGCCTTAAAAAGTCTTCCTAGGATCAAAACATAGTTTCCTTGAACTTTGAATCACTTAGGTAGTTTCATTGCGCTGCTTCCTTTCATGAAAGTTGCATTTTTGTCACTTATTAGAACTAAGAAATGTATATGAACAATTGCAGATCGTACTATGGGTAGGGATTCCTTCGTTGTTGGCAAAGCGAGCAACAACGCTGGTGATGACGGTGTTCTTGATCATGTTTCTCTTCCAGTACTTACCAAAGATATACCATTCTGTTTGCCTCTTGCGTCGCATGCAGAACATGTCAGGCTACATATTTGGAACCGTTTGGTGGGGCATCGCTCTGAATTTGATCGCTTACTTTGTTGCAGCGCATGTAAGTATGCACAATCTCAATTTTGATGCTTTGTCTGAACATATTGAGCAACAAGTTCATGTTTTTTATTTGTTACTATGGTTGAGCACTAATAATCTCAAACAATATACTTTCTCAAAGAAGAATGTTAAAAAAAAAAAAAAAAAATCTTCTTTTCATCTAAAGTTAGAATCCCATCTCAATAATACACTAATGATCTTGTGAAATCAATTTTTCATAAGCAAACTTGTTCCTTTAATTGTCGGACAAAAAGAAGTGTTAAACCGTCAACAGAATAATCTCCGTCAACAGAATAATCTCCATCTTATTCATAAAAGATGATATACCTTGTATATATACAAATAGATAAAAAGAGAATAGAAAACTAACTCCTAATTTACTCATAATTTATAGCTATAAAATAGGAACTAGATCAATCATACAAAAATTAAAATTATTTTCCTAAAATAAACATTTCTAAAAAATAAACATTCCAACACTCCCCCTCAAGTTGGAGTATAGATATCAATCATGTCCAACTTGGATAAGTTTTCTTCAAATCTGACTCGTGATAAGCCTTTGGTTAAGAAATCCGCAAGTTGTCCTTTGGATATAATGTAGGGGATACACACAAGTCTTTTTTCAATCTTCTCTTTGATGAAATGTCTATCCACTTTTATGTGTTTAGTACGGTCATGGTGAGTTGGATTGTCTGCAATACTGATTGCTGACTTGTTGTCACAATACAGTAGCATAGGATTCTCATCTGGAAGCGAATGCTCATTTATAATTCTTCTTAACCATAGAAGTTCACATATTCCTTGTGCAAGAGCTCTAAGTTCAGCCTCAGCACTGCTTCTTGTTACCACTGGTTGCTTTTTGCTCCTCCAAGTCACTAGGTTGCCCCATATAAATGTACAATACCCAGTAGCAGACCTTCTATCACTAGCTGATCCAGCCCAATCATTATCAGTGAATGCCTCTATCTTCTTTGAATCATTTTTCTTGAAGAAAAGTCCCTTCCCAGGAGTTCCCTTAAGGTATCTCAAAATACGGTGAACTGCTCCTAGATGTTCCTCATAAGACTCATGCATAAATTGGCTAACCACACTGACGACATAGGCAATATCGGGTCGTGTATGAGATAAATAAATTAAACGTCCCACCAACCTTTGATATCTACCTTTATCAACAGGGACCTCTCCCTTTTTATACCCCAACTTATGATTCTCTTCAATTGGTGTATCAGCCAGTTTACTTCCCAGAAAACCTGTCTCTCTGAGCAGGTCAATGATATATTTCCTTTGTGATACATAAATCCCTTTCTTTGATTTTGCAATTTCCATACCAAGGAAATACTTCATAGGTCCGAGATCCTTGATTTCAAATTCTTTGGCTAGAGCCTTCTTCATTCTTTCTCTTTCGGTTGTATCATCCCCTGTAAGTAAAATATCATCAATATACACAATTAGGACTGAGATCTTCCCATCTTGAGACTTTCTGAAAAATAAAGTATGATCAATTTGAGTTTGAGTATAGCCATATTTCTTCACCGTCTTTGAAAAACGATCAAACCAGACTCTAGGAGATTGTTTCAATCCATAGAGAGATTTTTTCAGTTTGCAAACTGTATCATTGTCATAAACATCTTCAAAACCAGGAGGAATATCCATAAACACTTCTTTTGTCAATTCCTCATTTAGAAAGGCATTCTTGACATCTAATTGTGAAATTTTCCAGTTTAAATTAGTTGCAACAGAGAAAAGAACACGAATAGTGTTGAGCTTTGCTACCGGAGCAAATGTTTCTTGGTAGTCTATCCCATAGGACTGTGTGAATCCTTTTGCAACCAAGCGAGCCTTGGACCTTTCGATTGAACCATCCGAATTATACTTCACTGTGAATACCCACTTGCACCCCACTGTTTTCTTTCCCTTTGGTATTGAAACACACTCCCAAGTTCCATTTTTTTCCAGTGCTTTGATCTCCTCCATAACTGCTGCTCTCCATTTTGGAATACTCAATGCTTCTTGGATTGATTTGGGAATTGTTATATTTGTCAGATTAGTAGCAAAAGCCCGATAGGGAGGAGACAAACTGTTATAGCACATGTAATCTGAAAAACGGTGAGAAGTACAAGTTCTTTTTCCTTTTCTAAAAGCAATAGGAATATCTAAATCCTCAACAGGTATTGAATTACTTGGATTTTCACCGGTGGCATAATGTGTAGGAGAGTTTTGATTTGACGCATTATCAAGAACTGGTGGATCCAATGACTGGTTCTGCTTAAGTGTGTGAATTCCTTCATTTTCCTTTCTTTTTCGTCTCTCATAGACAAGTAATTTTGGACTTTGGATTTCTAATTCTGTTTCTTTGGTGAGTGTAGTAGGTATTTCTTGGTCTGAAAGAGGAATAGGAGTAGAAAATGTGCACTTTTAGAGGTCGAAAATGTATCCCAAAAATTCTAAAAACTCTCTTCCGTGGTCACATTCTCTTCCTGAAGTGAGTTTTGGTTGAAGTAACGCTGATTCTCAAAGAAGTAGATATCCATACTAACAAACATCTTTTTTGTTATTGGATCAAAGTACTTTTATCCTTTCTTTGTTGGTGAATATCCTAGGAAAACACATTTGACAGCCCTTGGATCAAATTTGCTTCGGTTATAAGAATGGATATGAACAAATGAGGTACACTCAAAAATCCTAAGTGGTAAATTGGTAATTAGACGGTTTGTTGGATAGACACCTTGAAACACTTCTAGAGGAGTCTCGTATCCCAGAACCCGGGTAGGCATCCTATTAATGAGAAATGAGACAGTGAGAATAGCTTCCTCCCAAAAGGTTTTTGGTATAATAGTGGTGAACATTAAAGACTTAGCAATCTCAAGTAAGTGTTTGTTTTTTCTTTCTGCTAACCCATTTTGTTGTGGAGTATTTATGCAACTACTTTGATGAATGATTCCCTCTCCTTGAAGAAATGCCCCAAGAATATTTTTGAAATACTTGCTCCCATTGTCTGTTTTAAGAATCTGAATTTGGGTTTAAAATTGGGTTTTGACCATTGAGTGAAAGTTTCTAAAGACTTGCTCTGTTTCAGATTTTGCCTTCAAGAGATATATCCAACATAGTTTAGTATGATCATCGATAAAGGTAATAAACCATCTAGCCCACGAGAAAATTTTGATTCGTGAAGGACCCCAAATATCACTGTGTATTATTGAGAAAGGGGTAGAATGTTTATATGACTGGGCTTGAAAAGGTACACGATGATATTTAGAAAACTGACAAATCTCACACTGAAAGGAAGAGGGATCTTTATTATTGAAAAGAGATGGAAATAAATTTTTCAAGTATGGAAAGCTAGGGTGGCCGAATCTATATTGTCACAACATGACATTATTTTCACATAAAGAAGCAGAAAAGGATTTATAAACCAAACTTTATCTATTTGAGCTTTCCTTGTCAAGGTAGTAAAGTCCTCCACACTCTTTAGCATTGCCAATCATCTTCCCCGAAACCAGTTCGTAAAATTGACATGAGGAAGAACCAAATTTAGCCAAACAATTTTGATCATGAGTAAGTTTGCTAATAGACAACAGATTACATGTAAGCAAAGGAACATGAAGTACAGATTTTGAGGTTAGATTTCTGTACAAAATAATTGACCCTTTCATTGCTACAGTGGCTAATGAACTATCAGCAATCTTTACTTTCAAGTTGCCAGCACAAGGAGTATAAGTGGGAAGAGTGAAGAACATCCTGTCATATAATCAGAGGCACCAGAATCTAGAATCCAAGGAGTTTTATCCTCTGTTAGCACACTGAAGGTCTGAGAAAAATTATCTTTCTGTGCAATAGAGGCAGATGGGATAGAAGTTGAATTCAGGAGTTTCATGAGACTTTCTAACTGTTCTTTATTGAGAGAAACTAGAGAACTTTCGGGTGCTGATTCATCTGAAGCCGTTTGAAGAGCTCTGCTGGTCATTTGATCAGATTGTCCATTTTTCAAATGAGGAGGCTTTCCATGCAACTTCCAGTAAGTCTCACAAGTATGACCATGTTTTTTACAATGATCACACCAGGATCTATTTCCCTTTTTATTTCGACTGTCATTTCCTCCATTTGAGGCATTAGAGAATCGATTGCTTTTGGCTGCCAGTGCTGATAATTCCGTTTCAAGAGTCTCTCGAGTTTCGTTTCCCAGCATAACGTTCCTTCTACTTTCCTCCCTGCAAACTTCAGAGAACACTTCCTGAGTGGATGGCAAGATCTCGCGTCGAAGAATTCTTCACGAACCTCATCAAGATCATTATTCAAACCAGCCAAGAAAGCAAAAACACGTTCTTTTTCAATCATTCTCTTAAATATGGTACTGTCTTGTGGATAATGTCATTCATAATCATAAAATAAACCCAACTCCTGCTACAAGGTTCTCAGAGTATTGTAATATTGTAAGACACTTAGATTACCTTGTTTTGTATTCCGAATCTGCGTAGAAATTTCATAAACCTGAGTCGAATTTCCTAGATCTGAGAAAGTCTCCTTTGTAGCCTCCCAGATTTCTTTGGCGTTGGCAAGAAACATGTACGTCTTGCTGATTGACGGCTCCATTGAATTTATTAGCCATGACATGATTTGGGTATTCTCCGATTTCCAGATCTCAATTGCTTCAAGATCTTCCTCCGGTTTCTGCGTTGCTCCACTTAAAAAATCAATCTTTCCTCGTCCTCTGATGAAGAGCATGACCGATTGGGACCATTGGAGATAATTTTCTCCATTGAGTTTGTGGCTAGTGATTGGTTGAGCGGAAAAGTTATCATGAGTCAAGAGAGTGGTTTTTTAAGAAGATGATTTTGTTGAACTAGAATCAAGTGTGTGGTCACCCACACTTGATGTGCCGGACATGGTGGCTTGTTCTGAAAATAATAAATGAGAAATCCTGCAGAAAAGCGGAGGAGAAAAAGATAATGAAAGCCTATGACAAGAGTTTGATGCCAGAAACGAGCCTAAAGCTTTAATACCATGTGGAATCGGTAGGTTTTACAATACCTAGCCAAATAATCTCCATCTTATTCATAAAAAGTGATGTACCTTGTATATATACAAATAGATGAAAAGAGAATAGGAAACTAACCCCTAATTTACTCCTAATTTATAGCTATAAAATAGGAGCTAGATCAATTATACAAATCAATCATACAAAAATTAAAGTTATTTTCCTAAAATAAACATTCCTAAAAAATAAACATTCCAACATATATATATATATATTTTTATAGCCTCTTTAGATTCACTTGAAATGCTTATTATATCATCAAAAGAAGAATGAGTTCAGGCATCTTGCCAACATTGGATAATGTTTCGTATATGGTGTACTACTGTGCAAAATTATGCAAAAGTTTCTAATAACAGTTTTCCACTTGTGATTAAAAATTGTGATGAGTGTTGAATAATAATTTCTTTTTCAAAGAAATCCAAATTTAGAGGAGAGATTGTCAAAATTTAAATTTAATTTTATGTCCTAATTCATCTGATATGGCCAAATAGAGACGTCTTTGAGAGAATCATTTGCATAAGTTTATGAAGCCTGTTGTGCGCTTAATTGATTCTGATTCGTACTGCTAAATTATTTGGAGTGTACTTTCAGTAACCTCCCTGATTTTGAACTTAGAACAAAATATTGTTGCAGGCTGCAGGAGCTTGTTGGTATTTGCTTGGCATACAGAGGGCAGCAAAATGCCTAAATGTGCAATGCAGAGAAATGGATGGTTGTGGACCACGAGTGCTATCATGCCAAGAGCCTATTTATTATGGAACAAGCAGAAATGTGCTTGATCACTATAGAGAGGCATGGGCAGATTACAAACCAGCAAGGAGTGCCTGCCTTGATAGTGCCGAGAATTTTGAGTATGGTGCATATAAGTGGACTGTCTCTCTTGTTACAAACAACAATAGGATGGAGAAAATCCTCTTTCCCATCTTTTGGGGCCTCATGACTCTAAGGTACGGACTCTCATTATAAATTTTATCTTTTGGGAGGATAACATGCTGACTGTCACACCTCATCATTCTAGAGAAGAAGATGATTTAGAAAAGCATTCCTGGTAACTTTGATTTAGTTCACCCCCTGCACAAAGTGCTCCCGGTTTGCGGGGTAGGGGGAAGGTGGGTGTGGGTGTATATGTCCGCAGCCTTTCTTTTGTATTTTTGCAAAGAGACTGTTTTCATGTTTCGAATCCGCAGCCTTCCCCTTGCAATTTTACAAAGAGACTGTTTTCACGTCTCGAATCCGTGCCCTCAAGGTCACAAAAGAGCAACTTAACTGTTGTGCGAAAGCATTCCTAGTAACTTTGATGCAATAGTGAAATATATAATGCAAGATTGTTCTTTTTGGCTGCTCTATTGGTTGTATTTTGCATTTCTTTTAGTTTCTACTTACTCAAGGACTCTGTGTGGTATGATAAGTACCTTTGGAAACCTCGAAAGCACGACAGAATGGTCAGAAGTTGTGTTCAACATAATTATATTGACCAGTGGACTCCTCCTTGTCACTATGTTGATTGGTAATATAAAGGTAAATGATACAAACTCAAATTTCTCTTTAGATTCGGTTTTGCTCGTGGATGCGCTTAATACATGTATTTGGTGATTAGGTTTTTTTACATGCAACAACATCAAAGAAACAAGCAATGCAATTGAAGATGAGGAACATAGAGTGGTGGATGAGGAGGAAACACTTGCCTCAAGGGTTTCGACAGAGAGTCCGAAACTATGAAAGGCAAAGGTGGGCTGCAATGCGTGGTGTTGATGAGTGTGAGATGATCAGGAACCTCCCTGAAGGTCTAAGGAGAGACATAAAGTATTACCTGTGTTTAGACCTAGTGAGACAGGTACAGTCTAGTCTAACCAACAGAGAAGGTAAATTAGTTGGCATGCATGCCACCATATAAGTGATTGAACGTGGAAATGGAGGAAAATGAGTAACAGGAAAAATAAAATGAAAGAAAAGAACACCAGTCCTGGTCAAGGATGTAATGTAGAACAAAAAAAAGATACCCTTAAAAGGTAGAAAAGAGTTATGCATCACCAGAACATATTTTTGTCTTAACAATCTGTGCGTCATTACATTGAATGTTGAATATCACTTTGGCTAGCTTCAATGAGTTGAATGCATATATATAGAGTTGGCCTAACACTTAATATTTTAAACTCTAATTTTATATGTGTACGTGTACGTTCACCTGTGAATGGTAAAAGGCCTAACCTCACTAGCTGACATCCAGAAATTCGAGTTCCTTTCACCTTTTTGTAGCATTCTCTGATTTTGTCCTCTGTTCAATAGCCTGTTGGTTGACTAGCTTAGATTTGCCTAGAGAAAGAAGAAAAAAAAAGTAGTGTGTGTTTGATAATTTAATACACTAGTGAATGGTTTCAGGTACCTCTGTTTCAACATATGGATGATCTAGTGCTAGAGAACATTTGTGACAGAGTCAAGTCCCTCATCTTCACAAAAGGAGAAATTGTGAGTTAAACTCCTCTATTTCATGGAAAATGCATCAGTTTTGGATAACACAATTTCCATGGCAGATAACAAGAGAAGGTGAGCCAGTACAAAGAATGCTATTTGTAGTGAGAGGCCATCTCCAGAGCAGCCAAGTCCTGCGAGATGGAGTAAAGAGTTGCTGCATGCTAGGTCCGGGCAACTTCAGCGGTGATGAGCTCCTATCATGGTGCTTAAGAAAACCCTTCATTGAGAGACTTCCGCCCTCATCCTCCACCCTAGTCACCCTTGAAACAACAGAAGCATTCGGGCTAGATGCTGAGGACGTCAAGTATGTGACACAACATTTTAGGTACACATTTGTGAATGAGAAGGTGAAAAGGAGTGCAAGGTATTACTCGCCTGGATGGAGGACATGGGCTGTCGTGGCAATTCAACTTGCTTGGAGGAGGTACAAGCATAGGCTTACTCTTGCTTCTCTGTCCTTTATTAGGCCTAGAAGACCTTTGTCTAGGTGTTCTTCTCTTGGTGAGGATAGGTTGAGGCTTTATACTGCTATGTTGACATCTCCCAAGCCAAATCAGGATGATTTCTGCACCTGAAAAGGGTCTATCGGAGACTTGGTGGGAGGTTTTGTAATGAGACGGCAACATAATATTATATCCCTAGTTTAAACATATATGCTGGATCGCTGTGATTCATTTGATCATAATTTAGTGGTCATTGGGGAGCAAATGGCATTTTTTTTTTTCAATTTGATGTTATTATGTAATATCAGATTTCTTATTTCCACCTATATGATCCTCCTAGTATGTGTGAAACTCCTATGATTATTACTAGGGTTTATTTTGAGCCTCTAATAGGAAATGTCCATCTTATCAAAAGCTCTCAAGCTTGAGCAGCTTAAGTGGAGGAGCTTGAAATAATATGTTTAGACTAATAGGTAAAACGTATGAAGTTGAATTCAACTTATTTAATAATCCAACTATCAAGTACTATATTTTTCATTCAATTTTAGCACAATTTTGTTTGGAACCCTTAGCATCTGCCCCCTAAATATTGGAATTGGAAAAACATGAACCCTCCTTTTGAATGATAACTTTAGTTATTATGTTTTCCAAAAATTATGCTACTGCTGGTTCATTGACATTTTTGGGCGAACTTACTATAATTTTATACATAAATAGATCAATGAGGAATCGTTTTGACATATAATAAATATATGTACGTTATGTAAATTATCGATGAACAGTTGGTCTGGTGATTAAGGGTACTAAACCTCTTAATTAAGTTTTGAATTTGAAATTTGAAAATAAAAAAGACTAGATGAGAGAGTTATCATCTAAAATTGGACCGATAAGTATTCGAATTAAATTAATTAAAATATATTTTTAAATATCGATTGATATTAAAAATAATAAAAAATCCCTTATGTAAACGACACTTCATTAGACAAATCACGAGTGGCGGGATCTATATGGGCCAATTAAAGAGAGGCCCATATCTTACCCAAACTTTCATGGGCCACGAAACTCAACAACGTTGAGTGCTTCAGTTTCCGTCTGGAATCTACTCAGGAAAGCGCCCCCTTCACCCGTGGTCGGCCGAGAATTTTCCTTGGCTCGATTGAGTAACTTGTCGGCCTAAATGCTTGAATCTTTTGAAAGTATTAATTATTTTGAAACAATAGTTATAAAAATTATGATTACTGAATTATTATATGTTATCGTTTTATCATTTCAATTTTAAAACATTAACAAATATTAAAAAATTTGATCATATTGATATTTATAAAAATTTAAAAGAAAATCTCTAATCAGCTAAACCAACAACTTGGTCTGACTCGTACCAACAAGCAAACACAGGAGTTTAAAATAAAAATTTCTTTCATTTCGTATACACAAAGTTCATGCATTGTGGCGTAATAAAAGTGGAAATTATAAAAAAAAAAAAAAAAAAAAAAAAAAAAAAAACAAAGGGAAAAAAGAAGCTCTTTTTAGTTCCTAGCCACGTTCTTCCTACTAACTTCATGATTCGATATTCAAATCTCATTGTAATAAAAAAAAAAAAGAAAAAAAAAACTCTTTAAAATTGAAGAACTTTTTGAGCTCTTTAATCCTCTCTTGAGATTAGTTTACAAGAAACACAAAGATCAAAGACAAAACACAAAACTTATTGGCTTATGCTGTCACACTTTCGAATTCCAAAGGGGGAAATGGATTGATGTCGGCCTCCGGCACGGCAGAGCCCCTAAAGAGCAAGATTGCGAGGCTCCCAATACAAAAATATATGAAACAACCATGGCAATGTGTCACAAATGAACCAAAATCTGTCCCTACTATACAGTGCCACCCTGGACCATATGCCCTATCAAATTCCTGCATTAAACCCGCATTCAAAATAAGGTGAAAAAGAAGGATCAACAAGTATTTATAATCACCCTCCACTCTTCCTTCACTCAAGTTTACCTTTTTAATGAATCGGGCGATTTCGGTGGCCTCAGTTACATCATAGTAATCAAGGGCTTTCGCAGCCAAGTTAAGCGCTTCTTGTTGCGTGGTCTGAAGCATATCGGTCTCACCAATCACTGCTTTCCCTTCCAGCATGATTAATTTCTTACTAATCAAAGCAAAGGCTTAATGTGTGTGTGTGTGTGAGGGAGAGAGAGAGAGAGAGAGACTATGTATAATTGAATTATTTATATGCATAGAGGGGGAGTAGAAAAACAGGGGATCAACATGTGAAAATCAATGGTAGCCGATGAATGATGCGGTCTGTCTAAGAGGGTCAGCCAAGGCCACGCAAGGGAGTATCAGATCCAACATTTGTGGCCATCAAACGATGTTCATCGAATTATGCCCAAGAGGGTCTAAAGATCAGACAATTTTGGTGGGACCCGTTTGAGGCTTAGCCACCGAAGTCAAGTGGTGCAGTGGAATTGTATTGGAGGCAGAGTTGGAGCGTGCTAGCCCACGAGAGAAGAGATCTGCTGGTCCCAAGCTTATCCTGGACGCGTGGTCCTCTTCTTCTGTTCTGTTTAACTGGATTTTGCCACGTCTTTGAGGCTGTACGATAAATCCAAATTTAGGTGTTTGGACGGTTTTATGATCTGTTTGGCCTACGACCTCAGTCAAGATGCTATGTTGGGATATACCAGAAGTTTCAAAAGTATAAACCCTGACCGTACATTGATCGTTTATCGTAGGTTTAACCTGTACAACAACGACAATAACGAGCTAAATTTTCTATTCTATGATTTAAAATCGACAAAAAATAAAAGAAGAAGAAGAAGATTTAATTTGTGCAGGTTCGTCTACGTCACTCATTTTTATCTAAAGGCATCTTCTCAACTAAATCCATCACTATTATATTCTTACGAGTGCATTGCATCCACATTTTCAATGATTTACCTCTACGTTTTATTAATTCTCTTATATTTAAATTTTCTAATTTACTAATAGATTTAATTAATGTTATACGAAAATAGAAAAATTAATATAAAATGATATGAACAACGATTTTTTAAAAAAAATAAAGAAATAAAATCGTTGATAAATATATATATAAATAAAGATTTTTATATAAATATTAATTATTTTATAAAAATAATAAAATAATCATATTTTATAATAAAAATTTAAAATTATCAAATATATAATTATTAATCAAATAACAAATAATATAAAAATTATAATTATAATTAAATAAATAAATAATTTGTTAATATAAAAAAAGTATAAATATAAAAAATATAAGAATTTTTGTATAAGTATTAATTAATTTAATATATTAAAACATTTTAAAAAAGCTTCGAAAAGGAAAAACATTTTGAAAACAAGAAAACACTAGTAATAAGAAGTTTCTGTGCATTAAAATATAATGGTTAAATTCTAGCTGGCGTTGTGTATGGAATAAAAGAAAATTTAAAATTTATTTGGTTAATCTTCTATTTCCAAATTAAATAGGAGTGTAATATAGAGGGATAATAACATTTCTAAAAAGGGAATTATATCAAAAATACTTTTGATCTTGTTAAAAGCATTGTCCCGAATAAAACAGCAAATTAAATAATTACATTTCATTTTAGAAAAATAAAAAATTATTTAATTTAATTTTTTAATGAGAGAAAAAAACAAATTAAAAACCTTTAGAAAGAGAGAGGAAGGGAGTATAAATAAATTGATTCTTTTATTAAAAATAGAACTCGTGTATTTGGGCTTAAAGAATGAAAATTAAATTTAATTTTTTTAAGTAAGAAAATTTAAAATCAATGTGTTCAGACAAAGAGATCATATTTTAGATAAAAAAACTAATATTTAAGAGAGAAATTTTTAATTTAATTTTTTAATGAGAAAAAAACTCAAAATAATTGCATTTATAAAGGGAAAATATGAATTAAATTAATTTTTATAAAGAGAAAACTAATACACTTAGTTTTAGAGAGAAAGATTTAATATTATTTTTTTTAAAGAGAAAATTTTAAAATAATATATTTAAAGAGAAGAGGGAGTTGGAGAGTGAAGGGAAAACAAGAGAATCGTGCTCTATTTTGCATTTAAAAAAAAAAAAAAAAAATTTGAGGGAGAAGGTAGGAGGGACAAAGAGAGGGAGAGAGAAAGAGGGTGAGGAGAGAGACTGTCGGATTTTGCAAAAGGATGAAAATATGAAAATATTGTTTGTTTTTTTGTATTTGAAATGTTCAAATTTAATATTGAAATCATAATTTAGTTAATTTGTATTTTGTTTGATAGGAAGTGACTATATTTCATTTCTACCAAAAAAAAAAAAAAAACAAAGTGACTATATTTCCGTATCGGTAAGGCGATTTAAAATTGGATTAATAATTCTAATAGAGAAAATTAATGTATTTAATTTTATAAAAATTTAAATTAATTTAATTTTTAAGGCAAAGAAGTCCAAACTAGATTAAATTTTTTTGAAAAAGAAAAACTAATAGCTTTAATTTTAGATAGAATTTATATTTATTATATTTTTTAGAGAAAGAAAGACAATTGTTTGCTAAATTGTGCGAGAGTAAATTAATTTAATATTAATTTCAATTACAGAGAAGCAGAAAATATTACCTTTCTATCATTTTTTTCTTTTTTTTTTTTTCTTTTCTACTTTAACCATTTAGCGTAATACCCAGTAAAACTTCATTGCAATGCTACTGTGGATTGAATCCTTGAAAACTTCGTCTTGGTTAAATTTGATTAAATTTTTTAAATTTATATTTTATTTTAAATATAATATTTTTAAACTAAAAAAAGTAAAATATATATATAAAGTTTTCTAAATACACATAACATTTTTCTTTAAAAAGAACTGAAATTATTATTATGTTAACATATTTATTTTAAAATATTATTTAATTTTAATTAAATATAATTTTAACCTTTCTAAACAGATCCTATTGCGCGATTAGTATTTGGTTGTGCATGCCCCACAAAGCAACATGTGCTGCTGGAAAACTATTTATCGCAATGCTAATTCACAGCTGTGAATTCTAATTTCCTCCTTTGGGTTACATGGCAAAGATTGTAGTTCTCTCCCCAGGGGACTGATCCAAATAGGATTATATATGTTGCATGCATGCAACATGTTAAACTCAAAATCTCTCGTGACTTGCACCAACCCAATTTGGGGAGATAGGATTTTTTTTTTTAATTATTGATACTGAAACTATATTCTGATTAATCCAGTTCGAGTGTCAGGCGGCTCTCTTCCATTTTCATTTCAAACACTAGATTTGATTAAAAGACTAACACTCATCCCACTAAATCAATTGTCTATTGATATATGGGGATAGGTTTGAGATCTCATTCACAATTTGTTGTAGTTATTTTTGATTCTACAACATGTTAAGTATGAAAAACTTCTGGGGAAGCCAATTCTTGAAACAATATTTGGAGAATTGTGTAAGCTAAATTCAAATCGATACAAGTCTGAGACATTGACTAATAAAGAGAATTGTGCATGAAGTTAGATGGCATTCGCTGCTTACTATTTCCTAAATTAAGAAAAATATTATCATATTTCTCGGAATCAAAGCTCGTATGAGATTCAGAAGCAACCATGGTGGATCCATAATTGCCCAATTGGTTTGCGTGTTAATTAACATATTGAATTTGAGAAAGTTGTCATTTATGGTTAAATAGGATGATGCATAAAGGCCAATTATGTAAAATTCCCAGAATATTTTGTTTGTAGGTAACTTCCTCGTCTCTTCTCATCTCTGCTAAACACTCTTCTCTCCTCAATCTCTAAAAATCCCATAGTATATTCCTCCATTTCTCCCACCAACTCCCTCTCTCCCTCGTGTGTGTGTGTGTGTGTAAATTTCTATAACACCGCAGAAGAGGCCTCACCCAAAAGCACCAGCAGAGAAATTTCTAGGCATGGCTATTAAGCAACAAATCTCACGAGTTAACATGCACAAGTATACAGATGAAGATAATGAAGATGAGGAACAACTGATGGAGGAAGAGGAAGAAGAAAAGGAAAAAGGACGACTAGAGGAAGGCGAAAAAGGGTACAAGGGCAAACATAACGAGTGCTTATACCAAGGAGCAAAATGGTTTCAAGAATGGGACAGGATTTTTCTCATAGTGTGTGGCATAGGGTTGTTCGTTGATCCTCTCTTTTTCTATCCACTGTCCATAAGTGACACCTCTCTGTGTCTCTTCATTGACGGCTGGTTTGCGGTCACCGTGACCGTTCTCCGGTTCATGACGGATGCCGTGCACGTGTGGAACATATGGTTGCAATTGAAGACCGCCAAGAAATATTATGATGAAAACACTGAGGTTCATGGTGCTCTCTCTAGGGCACTGAGATTCTTGAAGGCTAGAAAGGGTGTCTTTTTGGAACTCTACATAATCCTACCTCTTCCCCAGGTTAGATCTTTCTATACCCCTCCCTTAAATAAAATTATGGTTTTTAAAAAATAAAATAAAATAAAATAGTCGATGGAAATCAAATTGTTAGGGCTTTTCAATCACTAGTGATGCACAGAGATGACCAAATGCATGCAATGCACATGCAGCACGCTGCACAGCACTGCAGGCAGTGCAATCATTTTTTTCTAAAATCTCAGTGTATATAATTTTTTTAAAATATAGTTTAAATAATGTTCATTTGTCAAAAATTCTGACTCAGCTCCCTGAAGTTTTTTTTTTTTTTTTTTTTTTTAAATGCTCCTTTAAAAATTTTAAGAAAAAAATTTTGAATGTTATTTTCCCTTAAAAATTTTGATTTACAAATAAGTTATACTTTTTATATTCTGCCCCTAAAAATTATTTTCTAGACAAGGGCCAGAGGAGAGGACATGTGATGTGGGCCTCTGTCCTTTCTAGGTAAGGGCCAGAGCTGACTGTAGTGATTGGGATGGATTTAGAGATGTCTCCTTTCAATAGAATTTGGGTTTTCCATGTTTCATTGCGTTAGTGCAATCTGTGATTTCTGGATGATTATTACTGTGTTTACTTGAAAAGAAAAATCAGCACCAAATAATTATTAAAAACTTGCAATTTTAACAAGTATCATAAAACCTTGTAATGTTATGAGTGGTTAAATCGATTTTCTCTGCATCTGCACAAGTATTGAACAATTTTCTCTGCAAAAGTGCAGCAGTATCATTTCTTCCTCGTAACCAAGTTGGATGAACCCCCCCCCCCCCAAAAAAAAAAGGACAATCATGTTCTAGCATGGACCATTATGCTCATAAAAAGTGCTCTTTAGATGGGGAGGATTCTTTTTTTTTTTAATTTCTTTTCTGGTTCTGACAATTGACTTCATAAGGAAAAAAGTGGTGAAAGTTAAAATTCAATTTTGGATGAGAAAACATCATGAATATGAAAGAAAAAGGTTTTGGAGAGGCATATTGGCATTGCCCTTGATATTAATCATGACCGCCTCTAAATCTATTTATTCTTATAATAATTTCAATTTAGAATATAAAGAGAAGAATATATTCCAAATAAAGAAAATTTCTATTAAAAAAATGCTGTTATACCCTTGAGAAAAACCATTGAATATGCTTTTGGCATTTCCCAATAATAAAAATAGACACAATGAATAATTTCCAACAAAGATTACTTGGAAATTTTTAAGCTTAGCTACTTACTTCTTAACCTTAAAAAACTTCCAAAGAATGTAAATGCTAAACTTTGTTCCCTTGAACATTGAACTATTTAGATGGTTTGGTTCCTTTCCCGAATAAAAGTTGCATTTACTGATGTTCTATGGGTTTAATAGCGGAACATTAAACTCTGTTAATCAACATCTTGAGTTGAAGCATTAGAAATAAAAAAATAGATATCAAGCAGTTTATAAATTAGACTTCGCAGTACTCGAATCGAATTAGTCGGATAACCCGGATACTTATCGATCAAGGGAAAAAAATGTTGCATTTATTTTTTGACTAATTAGAACTAAGAAATGCATGTGAACTATTGCAGATAGCATTATGGGTATGGATTCCTTCATTGATGGCAAGGGGAGAAACGACGCAGTTGATGACGGTGTCTATGATAGCCTTTCTCGTCCAGTACTTCCTAAAGATATACCATTCCGTTTGCGTCTTACACGGCATGCAGAAGGCAACAAGCTACGTACTAGGAACTCTTTGGTGGGGCATCCTGCTACATTTGATCGTTTACTTTCTTGCAGCTAATGTAAGTATATATAATCCCAACTTTGATGCTTTGTTCATAAACAGGCTGTGCAATAAGTTCATAAAATGCTGTTTTGCAAAAACTAGAATCTTTTAATCATATGCTTTTTGATGATTGGTAGTGTCTAGAGTTAGAATTCCATCTCAGTAATACTCTGATGGTCTTGTGAAATTAATTTTCATAGAGCAAGATTGTTTCTTTCACCCGTCAGACAAGAACAAAAAAGAAAATTTTTCAGAAAAAAGTTGTACCTTATGCAAATACCACAAAGGTGGTTACCAGCATATGCTTCATAATCGTAAAAAGTTTGGGTTTAAATCTAATTAATAAAAATTGTTTACAAAAATACATCTAAAACATATCAATTATATGAGATTTGAAAATAATAATTATCATTCAAATCAGATATTTATATCAGGTGAAGGTATAATTGGTGATGCCTTTCGAGGGGTATTAGTGCTATTGGCTCTTGCCACCTTTGGGCTGTTAATATATACAAAATGACCATTTGTGATACAAAAAGGCCAAGATGATCAAATTTAAAAATCAATAGAGATTTTTTAACCTGTTTGAGATTCACTTAAAACCCTTATTGTATCGTTGAAAGAAGAATGAGTTTAGGCATTGAGAATCATATATATGGTTCATTATTGTGCAGAAAATGTCTAATATGGCTCTGCCATCTAAGTCATTAAAACTTGTGATGAGCATTAAATAGTATGTTCTCAGATAAATCCAAATTTTGAGGAGGAACTGTCAAATTTCTAAAATTCAATTTTAGGTACTAGGTTCATCTGATATGCCCTTAATAGAAATGTCACCGAGGATCAAATATATAAGTTCAATGAAGCGTACTGAGTTTATTGATTCTGAAGTGTACTGCTAAATACTTGCAGTGCTCTTTCAGTGACAGCCCTGATCTCGAACCAAGTACAAAATATTGTTGCAGGCTGCAGGAGCTTGTTGGTATCTGCTGGGCTTACAGAGGGCAGAAAACTGCCTAAAAGTGCAATGCAGAGATGTAGATGGTTGTGGACCAAGAGTGCTAACATGTCCACAGCCTATTTATTATGGAACAACAAGAAATGTGCTTGATCAACATAGAGAGGCTTGGTCAGATTACAAGCCAGCAAGGGCTGCCTGCATTGACAGTCCCGATAATTGGGAGTATGGAGTATATGAGTGGGTTGTCGCACTTGTTGCCAACAAAAATAGGTTCACGAAAATCCTCGTTTCTTTCTTTTGGGCCCTCATGACTCTAAGGTATGAACTATGATTGTTAATTCCATTTTCAAGGAGTATAATATGCTAGTTGTCACAGCTAGAATTCATTGTTTTATCACCAAAAGAGCTTTTCCAGATTAGTTTCTCAAGTGAAAAAATGATCTAAATGCATTCTGTCTAAGATATCATATGTGATCGAGTCTTTTCCTTTTCAGTTGCTTAGCTGAATAGTTATCCTCATCTCAGATACCTGTTCGTTGCATTTTGCATTTCTTTTAGCTTCTACTAACTTGAGGACTCTGTGGTGGTACGGTTTAGTACCTTTGGAAACCTCCACAGCTGTATAGAATGGTCAGAAGTTATGTTGAACGTAGTTGTGCTGAACATTGGACTCCTCCTCGTCACTATGTTTATTGGTTATATAAAGGTAAGTATAATACTAGCTTAGGTTTCTCCTTGAACACAGTTTTGATCATGGAAGTGCTTAATATGTGTATTTGGTCGATAGGTCTTTTTACAAGCAGTAACATCAAAGAAACAACAAACGCGGTTGAAGATGAGGAACATAGACTGGTGGATGAAGAGAAGACATTTGCCTCCAGAGTTTCAACAGAGAGTCCGAAACTATGAAAGGCAAAAGTGGGCTGCAATGCGCGGTATTAATGAGTCTGAGATGATCGCGAACCTCCCTGAAGGTCTGAGGAGAGACATAAAGTATCACCTATGTTTAGACTTAGTGAGACAGGTATGGTGTCCTCTAACCAACCGAGAAGACAAATTAATTGCCATGAATACTACTAAGTGATTGTATGTGGAATGGAGGAGAATGTGAAATGGGGGAGAAAAAAAAGGGAAAAGAAAGTGGAGGATCTTATGGGGCATTAATTTAGAACACAAGCATTACATTTAAAAGTTAGAGAAATGCATCAGTGGAATATATTTTTGTCTTTTCAATTTATGCGTCGCTAGAAGCTAATGCATACTCAATTGAGTGGTGAATGTCATATTGGATAGCATCCCTTAATATCTTAACTCTTTAACTTCATGTGTGAATAGACATACAGGGGTGTGTCTCTCACCCATGAATGCTAAAAGCCTAATCTCACTTGCTGACACAAAGAAAATACAAGTTCCCTGCACATTTTATGCAACATTCTGTGATTTTAGTCCTCTGTTCAATTAGCCTGTTGGTTGACTAGCTTGCATTTGTTTAGTAACAGAAAACAAATTGTCTTGTGTGCGTGTGTGATAAATCAATACCCTTATGAATGGTTTCAGGTACCTCTGTTTCAACATTTGGATGATCTAGCGCTAGAGAACATTCTTGACAGAGTCAAGTCCCACATCTTCACAGGTGGAGAAACTGTGAGTTCAACTCCTACTCTATTCCCCTACACAGTTTTAAGCAAAATCACTTAAGTCCGATTGTTCAAAATATGTCAAGTATTTTGAGGGCTTTTGTTAATTTTAGCAGTAGAAATTTACAAAGTTGAAATCTCAGAAGACACTAAAAAGGCCTTCCATGGCAGATAACAAGAGAAGGTGACCCAGTAGAAAGGATGCTATTTGTAGTGAGAGGCCATCTCGAGAGCAGCCAAGTCCTGCGAGATGGAGTCAAGAGTTGCTGCATGCTAGGGCCTGGCAACTTCACCGGCGATGAGCTCCTATCATGGTGCTTAAGAAGACCCTTCATCGAGAGACTTCCACCCTCGACCTCCACCCTAGTCACTCTCGAAACAACTGAAGCATTTGGGCTGGAAGCCGAGGATATCAAGTATGTGACACAACATTTTTGGTACGCATTTGCAAAGGAGAAGGTGAAAAGGAGTGCAAGGTATTACTCTCCGGGATGGAGGACCTGGGCTGCTGTGTCAATTCAACTTGCTTGGAGGAGGTTTAGGCGTAGGATTACTCTTGCTTCTCTAGGTGAGGACAAGTTGAGGTTGAGGCTTTATACTGCTCTTTTGACCTCTCCTAAGCCAAATCAGGATGATTTCAGCGCCTAAGAGGGTTTATGGGATGGTGGGGTATTTTGTGATTTGCTTGTGCAAGATTGCAACATTAGAGTAGAGACATCCTAGTTGGAATATCTATGCTAGACTGTCACGATATATTTGATCATGATTTAATGGTCATTAGAGAGCAAATGAAAGAATATGGTAGACTTGTTAGGTAAAAACAGATTATGTAGAATTTTTGCGATTATTATTTGAAAATTTTAAATAAAATTATTTTTAAAATGTTATAAAATATTGTTTCATTAAAAATTTTTCAATTTTGAAAAACTAAATCGAAAGACATTAAAATAAAATGTTCAAACTAATATATAAATATATAAAGCTCAATTTGATTCAACAATAATCTAAAAATCAAGTTGATATTGCACTATCTCTTGTATCCTAACTCAATTTAGCACAATCATTTTAGGACCCCCCCTTTTTCCGGCGACTATGTGCCCGTAAATATGGGAATTGGAAAAGCATGTTCTATTTCATTCTGAGTAACTTTAGCACAACTTTATTAGGAGCAACTTTAGTCATTATGTTCCCCAAAAATATGGCACTCCTACATCAGCTTGGGATGAACCCATTACTACTTACATTAAATAACACATCACAAAGGATCAGTCCCGAGTGTTTTGTCAACGTTGAGATGGTTTACGAAGAGCCCCAAACCATGGGCGAACTAGCTTTTCATGGGCCACACAACCTCCCTTTTTCGATCAAGGGATTGAAAATAGAAGGTATGATCATTAAACTATCTCTTTAATACTTAAATCATATAACTCAACACTATTTTCTTTTTCTTTCATGATTTTTATAGAGATAATCTAATGGTCATAATTTTTTTCTTTTAATTTTATGATTCGAATTCAAGTCTTGTGTAACAAAAGAAAGGAAAAAGAAAAATAAATAAATAAATAAAAACCCCTTTTTCTTTCCGTCCATGCATGTTAATTGGGCCCTCTCTTAGAACACGGGTAAGCGTTTACTTCAGAAGCCCGTAAGCAGTCAATGGGCTCTTACCAGATACAGATAGCCAAAAAAAAAAAAAAAAAAAGAAAAAAGATTCATGACACATGCATGGTACACAAAAAACTGATCTTGTGCTTATTTTTGTTTACTATTCAATTCCAAAAATTTGATGATACATGTCCCGCCAACCAAGGCAAAGGACTCCCTCTCTGGTGGAAGATTTAAGATCTTATTTTAAAAAAAAAAAAAAAAAATTGGGGATGGTGGAAAACATTCCACGCTATGGTAAAACTTTAGATCTAAGAGAGTGAAAATATTTTGAGAATAAAAAGTTATAAAGAATAGTATTTCAAGAGATATTTTTTCCTCATGAAATCTCAATGCTATTTAGGTTTTTTTTTTTTTTTTTTCCTTCCTTCCCCTCCCCCACCCACATTTTACCCAAGTTTGTTTACTAAGTTCTCTTAAGGAGGGGTAAAATTTTGAAAGAGTAATTTATTTATTTATTTTTGGGTTACGAAAGAGTAATTTTTTTATCCTTTCTTGCAATGTCAAAAACAAAATAAGAGCCCTTGAATGAAATATTGTAAACACAACCAAGAACCGGCAAAATGAATGTTTTTCTTTTCTGGTCACATAAGGATTTGATTTTGGGATTTTCAGATCGGTGAAAATGGATTACACGATAGAAATCGTTCATGGATAGATTGCGATGCAAGTTTCATCATACGATACAAATTTCAGAATTGAGTGAGTACATGTCTGTCTACACCTGGCTTATTTGGGCGGGCTTTCCTCGGCCCAACCCAGGTCAAACGTCAAAGACCTGCTGCTGACATGATTCATAGGACTCGTCAAAATCAAACCTACACGTAGTTTCTCACACAAACCGCCTTTTCATATGTTTAAATGCAGTGTTTTGAAACTCTAGGCCCGGTTTCGAGTCGGTAATGCCAAAAGATTAATAAATTATTAAATTAAAACGATTAGATCAAATAAAAAATTTAAATAATATCATGTCATAAATAAATTTAAATTATAATATATTAATAATTTAAAAAATCTATATATCTAATTATAAAATATTATCTAATTATGTTCAAAATATGTAATATTAATAAGATATAATTTATTTATCTAAATATCTCACATAATTTAATACGAAATATTATTTAAATATATTAAAACTTAATTCAAATACTAAATTGATATCAAAATCTAATTTAAATAATAAGAAAAAATCTATAAGAAAAGAAAAGAAAGAAAAAAAAAACCAAGGTTAAAAACAATTAATAAAAAAAAAGAAATGAAGATGTGAGAGGAGATGGAAACAAAAAAGAAAAAAAATTGATAGCATGGCTTGTTGGTCCAGTGGTTTTCACAGCACAAACAAATGATTTCAATCCTCGATGCCTGAGTTTGATCCTACAGGCAATAAAATTTTTGCACTAATTAAAAAAGTCTGATTGGATTGAGCGGGGCTTTATTAAAATTTGATTATTTTAAGAAATTTGGATCAGCTCTTGGTTCGATCAGAGTTTTATTAAAATCTGATTATTTTAAAAAATCTAGATCGATTGTTGATTTGATTCTTAATCAAACCGATTAAGGCCGCTTTTCATATGTTTAAAAGGCCAGATAGAATTGCCAAATTGATGAGGTCAACCTATGACCAACTCAGAATCGTTTACTCTTTGACAAAAAACTTGCTTTCATTTTATTTCATCATTAATATCTGAATTATTAAATTAATTTGATTTGAATATTATAAATCTAATTTAAAAATCGAATCTTTTAATATTTTTTTTTAAAAAAAATTAAATTTAAAATTTTATTTAAAAATATTTAAATTTAAAATTTTAATTAAAAAGGAAAGATGGTGCCTCGAATTCAAAAGGCCTAAGGGAAAAGCCAAAAAGGATGGTGGGGCCGCGCTAAGGTAGAATATTGGGCTATGCAGGAAAGACTGGACGGCCGGCATACGCGTTTGAGATGGATCGCAAGAGCTGGCAGAGTGTGTGTGGACATCCTACCAACTGTTGCATACAGGCAAACAGCAACAGCAACAGCAACGGATCACCGACTCATGTCTGTCCGTACTCCACGCCAACTCCAACTCAACCGACTCTTCGTTTCTCATTCATTACATTTACACGCAACGGGTCCTCTCTCTCTCTATCTGTCGCTTTTTGGATTCTCCCTCAGATTTCTTCTTCCTATCATTCCCACGGTCGACATACTCAACCATCTCTCTCTTCCCGTCTCTAGCGCCCCCTTTCTCTCTCTTCCGTCCAACCTTCCATTTCATATCTTTCTCGCTCTCTTTCTCTCTATCTCCCTCTTGTGGAATCTCATTTTCCTGCAACACATTGATTCTCCCTCTTCTTTTGATCTGACCCGCACCGTCTTTTCCCAGACACCCATTAGACGACGTTGTATTGTGTCCTAAAGACAATCACCAACAATGCCGCGTCGTCTTTTCTCCTGTTTCGGCAGAGGAGGTTCCTCATCCTCTTCGTTCGACAATACCACTGCCACCTCCGCCGTCACAAGCTCCGACACGGCGGCTGCGCCGGGGGCTGGTCCTGTCGTCGTGGAGCTGTTCTCCTCTCAGGGTTGCGCCACGTCACCGGTGGCGGAATTACTCGTGTCGAGACTAGGGAGGGGTGATTTCGGGTTGGATTGTCCAGTAATCGTGTTGGCATATCATGTTGATTACTGGGATTATATGGGTTGGAAGGACCCGTTTGGTTCTAGTCTCTGGACTGTTCGTCAAAAGACGTATGTCCAAAGTTTGAATCTTGACACTATGTTTACACCGCAAATCGTTGTTCAGGGGAGGACCCAGCTCGTTGCTAATGATGAGGAGGCGCTCTTGTCAAACATTATGTCTGCTTCGAGATTCCCTGGTCTTGCTTTGCAGGTCAGCATTTCTCTTTTGCCCATTTCTTCCTTGTTTCTTAGTTTGATGCTATAATTGTTATGTGGGCTTTTGTTTATCTTAAGTGGAACAAGAAGGGTAATAATTCTGATCAGGATTTTTTCAAAGCACCTTTCTTTTGTGATGATGTAATTTTGGCATCTTATGATATGATATTTGTGTAGGTTGGTTACTCTTGCAAAAGGGTGATTTTGTTTTTATTATTTGAGTTGTAGTGCGTTGTCTGTTGTTGATTTTAGAAGGCCTAGTTGTTGTTGTCGTAGTGCGTTGTCTATTGTTGATTTTGGAAATTGGGTATTTCCTGCTGCATTTATGTTATTGGTTAGGTCAAGAACGAGCTGATTTTGCCCCTTTTTGGAGGGATCGCTTGGTGGTGTTGTAATTTTGGCATTTTGGGTTTGGAAAATGCTTTCTGTCACTAGTAAATTCTCGTGGTATTTTTTGTGACCTAGCTGTCTTGCAAGTAGTGGACACTTTTACGTGATGTTAGATCATAAATAGCCACAAACAATGAATCCAATAGCTTTTCTTGGATAGGCCTGTGTCACTTGTCTAGATTTATTTCTTATCCTAACGAGTAGTTTATCTTGTTTAGTAGAATTGTAGATAGGTTGGTCTTCTGTTGGCCTTGGAAATCAGGTATTGTCTTTTGCATCTTGGTATTGATTAGATCAAGAAGGGATAGTTTGTTGTGCCTTTTTGGTTGAACAGTTTATGATCTTGCAATTTACGTATTTTGGGGTCTCTTAATTGTACAAACTTGATTCTTTTTTTCCTTTGAGGGCCATGGATCTAAATGCTGCTGAGAGGTTACTCTCATTTTGATTAGAAAAATCATAGAGCTTGATCTACGGCTGATTTTGGATATTCGTTCTTTACATTTGCCCAGAAGTGCTATTGGATTAATCTCCAATTTATGCCGTTTGTTGTGGATGTTAAAAGTAATATAGATCCGCAGGGCCAATTATTGATTAAGAAATATTTGGGACTACTAATTGACCAGGATGCTGATTAAGAATTAGGATTTGTTGTGTGATATGTATTTTGATATTTTTCATTAAAGTTTGAATCTTGTGGGCAATCGTAGTAAATAGGAAAAAAGAGGTTCTTTTTTTCTTTATAATTTGAATTATTATCAATTTAGGAAGAATTGAATTGGAAACGGTTCCTTGAATGGACTTCAGCTACAATTTCCTTTTGTTGCACTAGTATGAAGGTATGAAAATTTAAATGTCTTCCCCATATAGTTATAATAAAATATGATAAATAAATCCCTTACTTTGGGCTTCCGGTGCTATCTAAATTATGCATCTGAGTTGGGAAAATTATAATTCTTGGCTGGACAGGTCACCTAAACTTGAGGTGCCCAATCTTAAATCAAATATTCACTTCACATCCGCATAATGTTCTAATGACATAATGTTCTAATGATAGAACTAGAGCAACCTAGAGGATCTGTACCAACTACCAAACTTGGATGACGTGTTTCCTGTAAGTAGGGTCAGGATTATTGAAGCAATTAGCATTTTCCCTTGGAGAAGATGTAAAGCTAATGAACCCAACCACTAACCCAAGTGTTTTTTTTTTTTTTTTTTTTTTTTTCCTCGTTACAACAAGAATCGAATCCCGGATCACAGGGTCGAGAGAGAGGGGCTGTTTCCGCTGTGCTATCCCCCACTAACCCAAGTTAATTATTATTCTAGCTGTGTTTGTTAGCCTTGTATAACAATCGCAAGTCAAAACCATGATCTTTCCTAGAGTGCGGTTCAGTTAAATTCCCCACATTTTTTTGGAAGCCTATCTGATCTACTTGACATCACAGACATGGGCATAGGTTCAGTACATCTTTTCACTATAGCTTCTCAATAATGTGATCCCATGCATGCATATGCATGTTATGCTTTTCTTTCTTATGTATGTGCAAACCATTGCTCCTTGAAGAAATGCTCCGCTTGTTATCCCTAGCGTTCATTCATGAATATGTTCTACAGAATTTGGTTAGTAGCAACTTGTTTTGACCTGTTGGCTTTTGTTTGGATGATGAGTTAAGAACTCTAAATTTTGAATTGTAAATTCTATGTGAACAGGCAACTTTCAATAGGCCTTCCCCAGACACATTGCAAGTATCTCTATCAGGAGCATTGAGGTCAAAGGTGGACGGTCAAGGTGCAAATGTGATGGTGGCTTTGTATGAAAACGGGCTGGTGACAGACTGTCGGACGGGAGAGAACAAAGGAAAGGTTCTAGCAAACGACTTTGTCGTGAGGAAGCTTGAGAAACTCTGCGCTGTTAAAGATATCTCTGCTAAGAAGGCTGTAAACGGAACTGTCAACTTTCCCTTGTGGGAAAGTTTTAACAGCAGTAAATGCGGCATTGCTGTCTTTGTCCAGAATAGCAATCACCATATTTTTGGATCGCAGAACTTCCGGATACCAGAAAGCATATGAGATTGATTTGCGTCTTTTGTTATTCTTTTGTTATTTTTCGGATTCGAATTCGGCCTGGGTTTCTGATTTTTATGTACAGCGATATGTCATGATTTTGGAATTGTTTTACTTTTTTTCTTTTTAACCTTTTCTTCAATTTTTATTTTTAGCATAGAAGGTGGAGAGGGACATAAATATGCGTGTACTTGCAGACTACCGTTTAAGTTTTAAAAGATGGTTGCATTGGATATATGGTGTGCACATTATCTTTGCATTCATTTTACTTGGAGTAGTCACCGTTGGTTGCCAAACCCCCCTGCTAGACATTAAATCTTACAGGGTATCCACGTTTTGTACTCACAATATGGACAACAGAACAGGAGTTTCTAGTTGCATTCTCCGACAGACAAACATGTCTTTTTTGTTGTTTGATTTCACCATTTTTATTCAAGGGTTGCAAAAGTTGGTCATTTGATTACATTACACACTTTCTATGTTCTCCTTGTGGTAATTGATCTTGAACTTGTCTGTGGTATCTTCTTTTTCTCCCCTCCCCCGTTTTTCCACATGATAGGCCCTTCTCTGGCATGCTCCTCTGCTGCAATGAAAATTACAATTATTGTGGGACAGTTCCACATTAGCGACATTCGGTATACAAGTGCTCCTGGTGATCTTAATGACATTCAAATCAGACTTGATAAGATTGCAATAGCAAACATGCGAGCACAAACTAATGTACCCAAAAAAAAAAAAAAAAAAAAAAAAAAAAAAGAGGAGAGAATGCAGCACATTCACCGTGCCCAACATGTTAAAAGAATTCATCCATCCCACAGTTGGATGGCTTCTCCTGACCAATAAAGTTTACAATGCAGGTTTTGTGAAAATTAAGAGACCATGATGCATTTTTAAGCCCTATTGCACATGCCAATAGGACTGATATATGTTTACTTCAACAAAAGAGATGGATCATGACCAGAATGGTTACCCGATCCCTAAATTCAACAAGGTCCCCATCAAGATGAGTAGACAATTACCGAGCAACAACTTGATTCCTCAGCAAAACCTACTGATACAAACAAAATGGGCCACATAATGTGCCTTTCCAGGTCTGCTGATTTCTTAGCCAACCCAAGACAATTACTTCTTAATCACCTATGCCAAATGTAATTTATGCCAATCTTCTCAACATCTCTTTCTTGATCCTAATCCACCATTTTGGCTTAGTTTATAAGGATGTTTGAGAATGGAATACCAAATCTCCAATAAAAATGCAAACAAATCTAAAGCTCTTTTCTGATATCCAACGGAATCATGCAATAGTTATATTCCATAAAGATATTAAATCAAATCAACAACAAGTTTAACCAGATCAAATATTATGATTCCATGACATAACTAGGCACACTAGATTTCATACTCATTTTCTCAAATAGGCTGCATATATCTAATTTAAAACTATTCTACAAAAAGAACAATACAAAAGAAACTCTTTCTTGGTCCTACACCAATTCTCAGAATATTTCGACATCAATGGAACACTTTTGCATGGCCCTACTTCAATATTCAAAACATAAACATTACCATCAACAACCAGTTCAAGGGTCATGTGTTCTTTTTAAACTAATGTCTTTAGATACAACTCATTTTTAGAAACTCTACCTTGATTGTTTAATGAGATTCCACAGCTGGCTCCTCCAATTCCATGTACAATTTTAGTACATTGTTATGCTAAAAGGATTATGCCAGGAAGAGAACATATCATCAACATAGAGGCTTTCTTGCATCTAATTCCAACTTGTCATGTCTAGAAACACAGAAGCAGACAAGAATTTTCTCACTAATTATTGACCTCAATCATTTATAATAATTCTTCTATTGGAAATCAAGCAAATTTAATATAAGACTATTATAAGGGAAAGAAAACAAAATTGGTACAATCTGGGCCATCATCAAGCCAATATGCATGGATTAAGCTAGCAATGGCTCCTTAACAGTCCTACTTACAATTGTTTCCATCAGATTCAAACGCACTTATTTACAAGGACAACAAAGCCAAATTCAGGTATTACATTTCTCCATTTATGGACAAAGAAGTTAAAAATACATGCCCCCCCCCAATCTGAAGCAGCAGACACATTCTTCACTCATAAGAAATCCTGGGATAACTGGCAGAAAATGATCAAACCTCTTATGTCACAAAGAAGCACTGACAACCAGAAGACACCTGCACTTTACATTGAGTCCACTGCTTCAACTTGCTGACGAGCCAGATACTTCTCCCTCCGTTCTTTCTGAAGAGCCATAGCAAAATTAGTTTTTTCTTTATTTATTAATTTTTTTGGGAAAAAAGGTAAATGACAAAATCAACAATCTAATAAATGTTCAGACGGTATATTTTACCCATTCGTCTATAACAAGACCTTCCCCAATGACTTTGGGGCCTGTGTCTGTCTGAGGTTTCTTACGTGTTTCAACCGCAGCTTCTGCCTCTGCAAGCTGCCTTTTCAATTTTTCCAAGGCCTGAAATCAAAATGACAAAATGACCAACTTGTTACTGAAATTATTTCTCACTGTATAGTGAATGCATGTGAAATATACACAATCAAACAAATGTGGAGACCACCAAGCCAGAGTCTACTTACAGGACTAGGTCGCTCCACATCTAGGAATACAACACGCAAAATTTGCTCAACCGCCACCATATCCTTTTGCTCATCAAACTGTATGAAGTGGAAAAGAAAAGCTAGTAAGAAACATTTTCCACATTATGCAGATTGCGGAAGATAATTGAAGTCAAAAAGAAAAGCCAGAGCAAGAAACATTTCTTCATCACGTAGATTCTGGGAGATGGTTGGCCGATTGGTAAATAAATGAAACAATTGCACCTTATTCACGATACTACCAAACAAAGATAAAATTTTTAACCATGTTATATGTGTTTAAACAACTTTATAGCTACACTAGATTTCTGAAAGAAAAAACATTACTGGCTCACTTCATTTATTAGTAGCTAGTTAGAAAATGTAGAAATAGCTCATAACAGTACTACAAATTCAAGTACACTATCTCAGTCAACCACATTTGTCTATCATACTATCAGTTCATGCATTGCATGTGGACATCTGAAGCTTTCAAACTGTTTCTGTGAAGACACCAAAAATTTTACTTGCACATTTAAATTGATATGACAAACTATTAACCAAGCCTTCCCCCCCCTAAAAACAACAGTTGGAAGTTCAACTGAAAGCACACCAACTAGATCAAATCAGGATCAACTTTTTATCCCCAAAGGTAATGAAAGCCAACCTTCTGGTTGTGGCAAAGGGCTTCGACTGTAAAAATAGCCAGCCACTAGGTCACTAGACCTAAATATAACCTGTAGAAAAATCTTCACTAATTTGCAAAAAGGATGAGCTTCATCAGTCATTCTAGCAACTCAAGAAGGTAATAGGGACTTTTCTGCTAGATGAAACATCCTGAAGTCTAAATGTAATCTCTTGAGAGTCCTCCCATTATGAACATACTAATTAACACCCAACACAACAGCACACTCAGGGGCTATCTATAAAATTGAAGCAGTAACTGGATTGAAAGGCATCTATAGTTTATAGAGAATGAAAAGCATAACTATAAAAGTACGATCCATTTCCTTCAAAACCGACTACATAAAGGAGCAGTGACGAATCCAAGACCAAGGGCAATGAGGGCAAAATATTTTTATGGAACAAAATGACATGTTAGTGGGTCAATTGACGATCTTAGTGGAGGCAATATCTTGGGTTGAATGGGAGTAATATTTATTTGACATGTAAAAATTAATAGAATTATTTTGATCTAATAGGAACAATTGCCCACCCTTTTTTATATGTGGCTCCGCCACTGTAAATGAGGTTGACCCTTTCATATGAAATTGCAAAAAGATCTGAAATATTTGTGTAAAGGATGACCAAATAATAAAATCACAATCAAATCCTTGTGGTTAAAACTCACCAGCTCAGGTACATATTCAAGTCCTTCTTTAACCTTTAAACTCATGATCTTAAACTTGACCTTGCTCTTCTTATCGAACAGCTTTTCATTGTTCTCTGGTTGCTCCACAAACTTGAACACTGTCACAGAAAAATTTAGAAAGAAGTTAGACCATGGTGCATTATAGATAAGACTGGATCAAAAGCTTCATTAACAAGAAAATGTCTCCATTAATCTCAAAATGCTCAAATAAATGCTGGCACAGAAGATTAGAGAAGCATTATGGCATAGGTTTTTACCAGTTGCAACAAGGCTTTCTCCGGGAGCAAGGATCCCTCCAGGAGGTCGCATGTAACAGCTCTTTGGTGCAGTTGTTTGAAACTAAAGCAAGATGAACCAACTAAAATTAGATGTGGATAGTTCAAATTCTTGAGTGTTGCATTTTCACTTTCTTGCAAATGCTCAAATCACGATCGGACCAAAATGCCCACGACGTGGAACGCACATTTCTTTTGGTCCACAAATTCTACCATGCACCAAGTCAGATTCAATCATTTTGGTTATCGACTTTTCTCATAATATTACTCAGCAAGCAATACAAGGTAAGCTAAACTAGGACATACTTCGAAATTGATGAGTTATTAATACCTTGAAAGCCACATGAGACCTGCTTGTGTTTTTTATCCTAACTGCACTCTTTACCTGTTTTCCAGGCTCATCTAAAACACACAAGCAAACCCCATAATGAACAATTAGACAGTTAATTAATACAACACACTAAAAACACTGAACATTCATAGCAAAAATAAATACCAAGATTAAATTAAACCCCATTAATAGCCCATAGGCTTTATTTGACAATCAATAAAGTAACTAAACAAAAACCCCAAAATGGAGAAAACCTTAAAAACCTCACTTTAATGTATGTAATCATACGTCATACTATCATTAGGCAACATACATACGAAACAAGGGTAAGTTCAACAGAATTCAGAGTCAAGCATGTAAAGAAAAAGTAACGAAGGAAAGGCTTTACAGGGAAAGTAGAGATTGTTGGCAGGATCAAGGCGAAGACGACGTCGTCGAGGAAGAAGAGATCCGGCAACAAACAACATCGTATTGGAAGACGACCTATTTCGGGTCGAAGATGATGAGGACAACGTCGAAGTTCCTGATTGCCAAAACGGACATAACCTCCATGGCTTCACTTCTGTGCTCAGTTTATGATGATGATTTGGGTCAAAAACTGCCATCACGAACAATATCAAACCCAATTTCGAACTCTCAGTCCATCCGAAACTAGGGGCCTTGCAAATTCAAGTGATTCCCAATACTCTCTCTCTCTCTAGCTGGAATTAGTCATGGAATGGAAGGGAGAAGGCGGTGAGGCAAGTGGGGTTCTTTAGTTTACTCTCAGGTGTATGTGCTGTGAGAGAGAGAGAGAGAGAGCGAAAAAAACGTTTGGCCTTCTATTAACTCCGATTTAACCATAGTTGACTCTGCGTTTGACAATGGGAACAAGGGAAATAAATGAAAGGAACTAGGATTATGGTTTCTTTTTTATTAAAAAAATTGAAAGATGATGATTAGTACCACCTTTTTTGAACATTATATACTCAATAAAATATTTAATTACTTTAAAATTAAGTTTTAATAATTGAAGAATTCGATTGAATTGTATTTCAAATAATTAAGGATATCATTATTTAAATATCCAAAATAAATATTTAATAATCTCGCAACTAAAGAATCAGGTATTAAAAAAATAGCTTAAGCAATACTATTAGGTTGCTGGAGCTGCCCAAATGGACCGCCGAGTTACCCTTATTATGCACGAAAGTCAAAGTCTAATAAGACATTTTACTCTTTTAATCGATTTAAATTTGAATTCAGATAATAAAAATATATATATATAAAGAAAATAACATTGCCCGACTTCAGTGGCCCTGTTGGATTAAGTAAGGATTGGTGAAAGAGGAATAAAAAATATAGGAATAGTTTATATGTGTAAGGTTTGGGTGTGGTGTGGGCATTAAGAAATGTCGGCTAAGGCTGATGGGGATGATGGGGAAATTGGTTAGAGAATTTATTTAGGTTTGAATGAATGAGTCCATTTTGAAGATATTTTGGCGTTCCATGTGTGTGCAGCACTAAATTTAGCCAAGTTGGTCTGTTGTTGTCCATTTCTTTTCCTATTTTACTTTGCTTAATTTGGAGTTTAATAATATTTTTTTTAATTATAAAAGAAGTCGAATCCCGAATTACAGGATCAGAAAAAATGAGTTATCGTCATTAAATTATCTCATTGGAAACTTAGAGTTTAAGAATATATATATAAAGAACTTGTGGGTTTTATTTCTCCATAATAAAACTATACAAAAATGATCATTTGGGTAATATCTGAATAATATAAATTATAATACTAATTTAGTATGTGTTTTAATTCAGTTAAATTTAACTAGGTTGACTATTAATGAACAAAACTCTTCTACCATTTATTTCTATCGTACGGAAAACTCAAATTCAAAATTTTATTTAAAAAAATATCAATGTTTAATCATTAGATCAACTAAACATTGATTCTATTAAAATATTAATACTTCAACTTTTTGTATGTTTTGGTTGTTAATACTTGGTTTCAAGTTTCTTCAATCTCACGTTCTATATAAAATGCCCGTTAAGGTTTTGTTGAAATTCCACACTTAATTTAAAAAACAAATGGTCACACCATGCTGTTTGAGTGGAAAATAAGTTTTAGTTAAAATGTGAAATTTGCGTGTCCTTTCTTTTGCTCCAAAATCTTATTTTTCATATTTGTCTGTCTTTCTTTTGCTACAATAACTCATCTTCAAGACCAACAAATATGTGACTCATATCGAATCGAGTCTTCAAAATATAAAAGATCATACTGGGAGGATAACTCCCGAAATAAATCACTATAAGTTTTAAATCAAATTAATTAAAATATAATTTCAGATACCGATTAGGTGAGAGGGCCAACTTCGACGTATCCCCCAGTCATTATCCGGAAAAAAATAATAACAATAATAATAATAATTCTCGCTGCCAGGGCCAACTTCAGGGAAGATGAGCTGAACTCAGACGTGAGCCCAATAGTGGCAAAATCTTCTAGTCCGATGGACCAACTTTTCTCTGACAATCCCCAGATTGAGGTTTTGAGCTTTATAACTATGTGGAGTACAAAGTAGATTTCAGCACCAGGCTGCGCTATCAGGTTCGGACAGGGTCTAGGTTGGACCTATCAAAGTCTAATCAGGCCCATCAACTTTTTGCAAAATGGACATTGATTTGAGCCTATCATACATAAAACAACAGACAATTCCGTATTTTCGCAAAAAGGAGGAGGATCCCAAGGCTAATACTTCTGGATAACTTATTGTAGTTAAACTATCTGACATTTGGTAGGGTAAAATATAACACAAAGTTTTTTAATCAAATACCAAATTCAAAACGAAAAAATCATACTAGAAGATCCATTCCTCAAATATAACCCCTATACATACTCGATTTAGATTAATCAAAATATAATTGATAATGATGATAAAAAAAAAAAAAAAAAAACTTATCATAGCTTAAGGCCGTAAGGTCCGTGGTATTTTGAGCACATGGGAGCCAACCCAAGTAGGCCCATGATCTTAAAACTGTAGCCAATCCATTAAAATGGATTATCGAGCTCATCGAACCAAGTGGACCCAGCCATGTTTGGAAGGATTTGGATCAACTTTTTAACCAAATTTAAACATTAGTTTGGTGACCCTCATTCCATCCATGGCTCCTTCAGGCCCCAATCAGACTAAAACAAAATAGGAATTAACAGTTGTTCCCAAAAAAGAAAAAAAAAAACAGGAGTTAACATCTCAATCAAGTGTCTTTCCATTTCTGTGTCTAGAATAACTAGATTTAGATTTAGACATACACGATCTTTTGATTCTCAATACAAATTAAATTTTGTAAAATTAAACTAAAATTATAAAAATGATTTTGATCTGAGTCTAGAACCGAAACCTTTGCCCACATTGCTTTGGCTCCGGTTCTTGATTTTTGAAACCATGGCTAAAATAAAAAATGAAACCTTAAAAAAAAACTTAAAATCCAGTCCACGAATAGAATTAAAAAAAAAAAAAAAAAACATAAAACCAGTAATAACAATAAAAACCTAAACCTAACCAAGTTCAGAGTCCCATTTTAACTCTTTTTTCCATCAATCAAAAACCAAACCATCCTTTTTTAACATATGAACAAAAACCGTGAAAATAAACACAACAGTTTGAACACTAAATCATCCAAGAAAACCCTTAAACAAAAACCCTAACTCAGTTGTCCTATGTAAGTTTTATAATCTTGGGCATTTTTAATTTGATCAGATGGATGGATGGATGGCCCGAGTGAGTGTGAGAACTACATCAAAATTGAGGAATTTGGGATCAAAGCACGATGATTTGAACCACTACTCCAAAATTGTTGTGATTGTGACAGACTGAAATGTGATTTTACTTAGATACAAGAAAAATTAAAAATAAAATTAATAAATATTAATTTAATTGCCTCTAACTTTTTATTAATCATATATTTTTAAATCCAGAATAATGGTCCTCTCTTCTTAAATATTACAAATTTTTGTGATATGCTTTGCTTTTTTCATCACCGCCCCCAAAAAAAAAGATGGAAAATAATGGACAATATAAAGCAGAACTAGAGAGGAAGTTCATTATAATCCGACAATTGCAAGTTGGACAATCCTCATATTTTTGTATTTTTTTTGGTATTAATAAATAATTTTAAAAAGAAAAGAAAGGGTGATGAGGCAGGGACGAACCAAGAACAAAAGTTAATTGGGTCCCCAGCAGATCAAATGTATGAGATGTTCGACCTTCTCTTGTCTCCTCTTCTCCTGACCCACCGCATTGCTCCTCTTCGTCGTATCAACTCCGGCGGAGATCTGCCGTATCTGGCATCTAATCTTGCCGGTTTCAGCCATTGAATTTCTCTTCTGCTGCATTTGATTTAATGCCTCGTCCAATTTGCACACCCCTCTCCTGTTCTTCCCACACATCTCTCTCTCTCTCTCTCTCTCTCACAATCGTTTTTGTAGAGAGAGACAGTATTTAGTCAGAGGAGTTTTGATTTAGAGCTTTTTTGTTAAGTGAAGAGGATTTTGAGACCGAATATATGGGTAGGATGAAAACGTGGGGTTTGGAAGTAGAGAACCAGGTTTTTGGAAGATTCAGAGGATGTGGTTTTCGGGGGAAACTGGGGTTTCGTCACTCCAAGATTCGAGGCAGTAAGGGTTCTGGAAGGTTCCGAGGAAATGGCTTTCGGGGAAAACCGTGGCTGCTGGCTGAATCCTCGTTTTCCCTATATGAGAAACCAAACAATACTATAATGAAATTTTTATTAAAACGTTAGACAATAAAATTGATTTCTCGGTTGTACAATTAATTGGTTTTAATTAACTAAAATTTTACGTGTAAAAGAAAATAAATGTTTTTAGAGAAAAAAATGTCAATTAAAATAATCTTTAGAGAGACAACTTTAAATTGTTTAGTTTTAGAGAGCTATAGGAAAAAAAATTTAAATAAATGCATTTAGAGAAATAAAATTTTAAAATAATTTATTCCTTTAAAGGGAGAAAATTTGTTTTATTAATTTTAAAGAAAAAATAAATTTAATTTTTTTTAGTATGAGAAAATTAAAAATAACATAAATAGAGAAAAATTGATTATTTTAAAGCCAAAAAATTAATTATAGAGAGATAATTTATGCAACTTTAATTTAAAGAGAGAGAAAAATAATAGCTAATTATAGAGAGATAAAAACTACCCAAATATTAATTTATATACACCAAACATAAAGAAAGAAAAAACATTGCCCTTCTATTCTTTTCTTCTTTTTTTTCCCCCTTAACTTTTTATTTCATTCTAAATGCTACCAACAATAAGTTAATACAGACCAAAAGTATACAAGGGATGAATCTCAATAAGGAGATTAATAATTGATTAGGAGGAAGTGATAAAAATAATTATATTTATATTTTCTATTTTTTTGAAAGTAGATAATTCAGTTAATTATATTTTTGATTTATTAGCTGTCATAAAACACTCATAAGTATTCACACGATGAAACATTACAAACAATAATTTAAATTTCATAATATCCATATCTAAATAAGAAATATAAAAGTAATACCTCACAATGACATTATTCTCCTTGAATCTTTGGCACCAAATCAAAGTTCTTTGCTGAACCCATAAATCTTTAGTTTTTCTTAGCAAGCCTCACTTATAAAGCTTGAGGATGAGAGACAATAAAATCAATGGTGAGGTGGATACATGAAGTACTAGATGAACATGAATCCATATGAATACATGAATTTGATAATACATCTTAATTAAAAACTATATCAATACATGAATTTGATTATTATATTTTAATCAATACATGAAATAGACTGATATATCTCGTACCATTGTATACAACCTCCTTTGAACTTTGTTCAATTTACAGGTATCACATGTTTATGTCAATAACCTGTACATAAACTGGCATTATCCTCTTTTCCTTATAAGTTCTGAATTCGAATTTCTCATATATATAAATATGTGTATATATATATATATATATATATGTCACATGGTCACTTATATTTCCATATTTAAAACCAGTTTGATCTAATTTTTTTTTAAAAAAAATTATTTTTGACTTAAAAGGTAATGTGAAAAATAAGAATTTTAAAATTTAAATGAAAAACCATTCGTCAATTTTACTTTAATAAAAAGACCTTTTCTTAAATAGATTATTTGATCAAACAATTTATATAAATTTTAATACTTAATGAAATTATAATAAAAGGTAATTGATATTAAAGTTTCATAAATAATATGTAAAATAAAAATTTTATAAATATTTAAAGTTTGCGTATTTTTTAATATACAATTTCGTAAATAGTTAAATTAAACATATATGTTTATAAATATTTAAATATTTTTGGGTTTATATATGTAATAAATCATAATATTTGAAATAGTTACAGCAAAATAGATCAACTTTATTTAAATATAAAGACCCTCTTTTTGACTTGGATTGTCTATCTCCCTTTTTTTTTTCTTTGGTTACATTAAAATTTAAATTTAAAATTATCAAATTAAAAGAATAAATTATGACAATTGCCTTTCTCTCTCTCACAAGCTCACATTTGCAAACGATTCTACCATAACAAACATGGGCTCACACCCAACTCATCCTCTTTCTAATCTTGAGAGGATACATACATTTTGAATCCAAAACTAAATTGAAAATTAGAAATGGTCTATGAATATTCTCAGAAAATATACATGACATGATTATGTCAAACATTTCTTATTATTATTATTATTATTTTCTATATATGTCAAGTTATGTTATTCAAATATAATAATATATCAATATTTTATTATAATATGTTGACATATCATATGTTAATATATTAAAATATTTGATTATTAAAAATATAATTGAAAAAATATTTAATTAGTTTGATTTCATAGTTTTTCTTCACCTTTGTCCAATATATTAAACACATGAGAAATTTCTCTCATACGCTCTCTCTCTCTCTATTCATTATTTTTTTTTTATGATATCACGATGAATGGATCTATAAAATAAAATAAAATAAAAAATTCAAATGTTTGGAGAATAATATACTTTAAATTGGATTAATGATTCTCAATAGGATGGAAGCTCTCGCATGGAATCAACTCCTCACCAGTTGCGATGGGTTCATTAACGTTCTAGCGTGTTGCTTAGAGACAGCTCAAGTAATAGATCATCTCCACTTTCATCCTCTCTTTCTGATTCAATTCTATTTGATTATATCTCTTTGAATCAAATTATATATTAATATATATATATATATATATATATTTATATATGTATGTATATCGATGTGAAAGCCCGTTTGCTAGTCCACTCAAGTCTACAGCCCAAGTGAACACGTTACTGGGAAATTTCCAATTTGTTGCTTAAATTTAAGTAAAAATAAAATAAAATAAGTGAAATATATGGGTGAGTTTATTAGCACTCCTGATTATCTATTTAAACTAGTTTTTTAGACACTACATCTTCAAAAAAAAAAAAAAATATCTGCATTTCAAACTAAATATTATTAATTATAACTAAAATTAAATTTCAAAAATTTTTCTGTTCAATGTAAAATGTTAAAATTTCAAAATATTAGTTCTTTTTAAAAATTTATTTTGATTTTCTCTCTCTAGGTATATCGATTTAATCTTTTCTTTATAAAAAATGACAAACTTAGTTTCTCTCTCTTCGAAACTAAATATATTAATTTTTTCTTTAAAAAATTAAATTGTTTTTAATTCATTATCTTCAAATGTGTTAGTATTTAAGTTTTCTCTTAAAAAAAAAAAAAAAAAAAAAAACTAGTTTTCCATCTCTAAAATTAAACGTAATAATTTTCTTTCCCTTCAAAAAATTAAATTATTTTAAAAATTGTTTCCTCAAGCATATTGGTATCAAACTTTTTCTCTTTTTAAACTAAATACATTAGTTTTCTTTATTTAAAATGCTAATTCAGTTCATCTCTAAATATATTTTTTGTGTTTTCTTTGAATAAAATGTGAAATTGAATTTTTCTCTCTCCAAAAAATAAATACTTTAATCAATTTTCTCTGTAATTTAGTTTTTGTCACTCTCAAACTGAATGCATAATTAATTTTCTTTCTTTAGAAAAATTAATTCTTTTTTTTTTTTTACAGCAAGTCCATTATGGGGGGCTCAAAATTGAGAGTTTAGGTCAAGAGAAAAATAATTGGTATGATAGGACCCAAGGGTCTTGGATCTCGTTTTTCTCTTTTTTAGAATAACTTAATTTAATTTTTCTCTCTTAAATTAATAATTGATTTTAAATCATTTTAATTTTTTTTTCTAAATATATATATATTTTGAAGATGTTGATGTGGAAAAAATTTTCAAAAATTATTCAGGTGACTCAAGAAAAAGAAAAGAGATCCATTAGTTTCTAATTTCTATAATTTCCTAATTTTTAAAATTTCTTAATTTCTCTACTTTCCAAATTTTTCTAATTTCTAGTTTTCTAATTTTACTAGTTTCTTAATTTTATTAGTTTCCTAATTTATGGAATTTGTATTCCCTATAAATATTTATAGTGTTTTATTATTTTGACATTCACTATTAATAATATTTTTTTTGATAGTAATATTTTTCTTTTTGAGAGTTTTAGGGTTTTCTCTTTTCAAATTTCATTGTTTTCCTTTTATCTCTCATGCGTTAGGTGGTATTAGAGTTAAGACTTTCCTTTGCGATTGCCAACCAAGCTGGTGAAGGTAGTACTCTTTCTGACGTGTTTAGAGAATTGTATACCATGACAGCTGTACTCCAAATTTTGTCTGTTTGAATGGAACGGGTAAAATCATGAATGGAGCATACAGAAACAGAACTACAGACGTCGTGATCAAATTAGGGCAATATAGGAGGTGAATGTGGCGTCAGGAGAATCACTCAGGGATCTCACTTCAATCTCATATTACCACAACATTCTCGTAGGATTCAGACCAGTGAGAATGATTTTTTAGACGAGGAGGTTGCTTAATTTTTTGGTCATAACTCTAATTCTATGGCAATTCATTAATATCCATAAGAAAAGTTTCGGTTGAAGGCAGACATCCCTTCTTTCAATGGAAATTTAAATATAAAAAATTTCCTGGATTGGATAGTAGAAGTTGAGAGATTTTTCGACTTTGCAGAGATTCCAAAAAAAAAACAAGTAAAGTTGGTGGCTTATCAATTAAAAAGTGGAGTTTCGTCATGGTGGGAACAAATTCAGATCCAGCGAAGGCATTTGGAAAAACTGCCAATAAGGCTTTGACCAAAGATAAAGAAGATGTTGATGGTTAGATTTCTTCTCCCAGATTATGATCAATTTTTGTTCTATTAATACTAAACGTTGATACAAGGGCAAAAATCTGTGACTGAATATACCACAAAATGCTTGCGACTATCGACACGGAATAATTTGATAGAGACTGAAGGTCAACAAGTAACAAAATATATTCATGGATTGAAATCGTCAATCCGTGATAAAATTGACTTTAGATCATTCTAACCCTCAACGAAACCGAAAATATGGTCCAGAAAACAGAGTCAATGGGGTTTATGGAATATTACAGGAATGATGATACTCGTAAACCTTTGGTGAGGCATCTAGGGCAAGTCCAAGAGTCAATATATGGTTTAGTTCTAAACCTGTGAAGAAAGATATGGCAGAGAAGGACGAAGGAACCAACCAACAACAACCCTTATTCAAAGCCAACGGGAGATAAGTGTTACAGGTGCGGGTAAGTTGGGCATAAGTCTAACAATTACCCTTAACATCATCAAGTTCATCTTGCCAACTATGGAAGGGAGGATGATAAAATGTCTGCTGATGAGAAAGAAGGGATCTGTGAGTCAGATGGAGAAAACGAAGATGTGCAGACCCTAATGGGTAGAAAAGTGCTGTTGATCCCTAAGCGAGAAGATACAAAACAGAATGACCTCTGTCAAAACAGTAGGGGTGATCTTGTTTCATATACAGATTTAAACTCATTGCATGGTATAGAGGAAATTGGTTTACCATTATTTCATTAGAGATTGAGACACAAAAGAAAGTGGTGGTGTTTGACACATGATGGACAAAACAAACATTTTGAAAAATCTGAAAGATCCGTCATATGAAGTTCTTGTGTTATTACCTCGTAACTGCTTTGTATTCATTCTCATGCTACCAAGTGTTACATATGATATAATGGGAGTCTACAGTATCATGGAACCAATTCATAACATAGTTAGAAAGAATGTGTATATTTTTTATTCAGAAACTGAATATTTCAATATTGATTCAGCAAATAAGAAAGTTTACTATCATTCTAATTCAGACAATCACGTAGGTGGGGTAGAAAAATTTGAGGTCGATTATGATTATCTGGTTATAGCAGTTGTTTTTATATTTATCATACTCAATATACGTTTTTGGGGAAAAAAATCAAAGGAGAGAGTCGAGGATATAGATGCAAATGTTGAAGGTATCACTCGAGGGCGAGTTCTTTTCAGGAAGGGAAGAGTGATGTGGGATAAATTTTCAAAAATTATTCAGGTAGTTCAAGAAAAAAGAAAGAGATCTATTAGTTTCTAATTTCTATAATTTCCTAATTTTTAACGTTGCTTAATTTCCATAATTTTCTAATTTTTCTAGTTTCTGGTTTCTTAATTTTACTAATTTCTTAATTTCTTTAGTTTCTTTATTTTTATAGATTTCTAATTTATGAAATTTGTATTCCTTATAAATACTTATAGTATTTTATTATTTTGGCATTCACTATTAATAATATATTTTTTTAGAGTAATATTTCTCTTTTTGAGAGTTTTATGGTTTTTTTCTTTTTAAATCCTATTGTTTTTTGTCTATCTCTTTTTAACTCAAAATTTCAGAATTATCAAAAATTAAGTATTAGAGTTTGATTAGAGAAAAATATAACTTCTATCGGCCATATTAAGATTGATCTATTGTCATTGAGAGATAAATCTCTATGCAGATTCTTGCTTGCTTGCCGCGGGAAGCCATTGTCCAATTAACATCGATTCCAAGAGGGTGACCCGATCGTCTACCGATGCAATACAGCACATCCTCGTCCAATAATTTCATCGGCAATCAATGGTGAAGCCATGTAGAAGATGGGCAATTGCCTGACAAAAATAATTCTATTAACTTTTATATGTCAATTAAATATTACCCATATTTAATATAAAATATTATCCCACTATGATGAATCACTGCACTTGTAAAAATATTTTACCCCTGACAATTCAGGAAGCCAAACCCACATGGTGGTTCGTTGGATCATTGATTCACTATAAAAAAGTTACATTTTAGCAACAAATTTTGCGATGAATTTTTTTAAAAAAATTCGTTGGTAAAACGATTTGCAACAAATTTAGCGATAAAATATTTTTTGTCGCTATCAGCTCGTCGCAAATTTTAGCAACCAAAAATTAAAATTCGTCGCTAATTTATGACGAATTCTGCAATGAACTTGGGTTTGTCGCTAACCTGCGACGAACACGGGTTCGTCGCTAATATGCGACGAAACGTGTTTCGTTGCTAATATCTGATGAACTTTTTTGTCGCAAATTTCGTTCCAAACATGTTTAGCAACGAATTTTGTAACTAATCCGGGTCTTTTGGTAAAAAATTTAACAACAAATTTTGTAACAAATTTGAAAATTTTGTAAATAATAATCAAATTGAATTCTATAATTTGGTTATTTTTCCTGTATATCTTGTTCCTGCCTCTCATCCAATATCAATAAAACAGTCATTTAATAGTATTAACCAACCATCAAATAATACCATAATCAACCAACAATCCAATATCAATATCAATATCATCAATAAACCACAAGACAAAATCACAAACACAATATGATATAAACACAAATCACATTCAAAAATAATATCAACAAACACAATACAAAGTCACATATTCAAATACAAAAATCACATTCAAGAAACACCACCACCACTATCATCATCATCGAATGTGATGACCACATTTTTTGTTAAAAATTCTTCTTATTTCAAACTCATCCGTCTCGTCCTAAGTGAATTGTCGCTGCCATAATTAAAAAAATAATTAGTTATATTAAAATTATAAAATTATTTTTAAATTTAATTTTGTTTGACTCATTTCTTATTAAAATCAGTGTTCATTTTTAATTATAAGAAACCTAAAATTAAAATACTGAATTAAAAAATTATGATATAAATAAGAGAATATATGACATGAGATAGAACATTACATAAAATTAAAAAAATAACTCACAGAATCATGCTCAACTTTTCATTTCATTTCAGAGGAGCAAATTTTGAAATTGATTCAATTTTTACTCCATTCTATAAAACAATATAAAAAATCAATATTTTTGTATAAATTTTATGCAATAGCATATGAAATAGCGAATGTACCTTATACATCGATAATACTTTATGCAGATTTATCCCCACCTTTGAACATGCCACACTAAAACAAATAAAAAATAATATTAAATAAAACCAAAAAAAGAAAAACAAATTAAAAAAAAAATCAGGGAGGGGAGGGGCTTCCCCTCCCTCCAGCGGCGGCCGCGCCAGGCTGCTGCAGGCGCGGCCCTCGCGGCCGCACGAGGGCTCTGCAGGTGCGGGCCCGCGAGGGCCGTCGCCTTCGCAGCTACCAGATCCAACAGCTCTGCCACCGGATTTGGCGGTGGACAGGCAGATCTGGCGGCTTGGCCATCGGATCTGCATATCAGCCCATTGAGGAGAGAGAGAGAGAGAAGAGAGAGAGAGATCTTACCTCTACCGAGTGGAGCGAAATCCCATTTTCAAATGAAACAAAACAAATGGAACGGAAGTAATAAATTTTCTAAGTATAAAAATTTTGCAACAAATTTTACAACAAACTCTAGATTTGTTGCACATTTTACGATGAATACTTGCTTCGTTGCAAAATTTTACGACGAAACTCTTAATTCGTTGCAAAATTTTGGACGAACTCCATATTTCATTGCAAATTTTGCGATGAACTTAGAAGTTCGTTGCAAATTTTGCAATGAATACAAGGTTCGTTGCAAATTTGGCGATGAAATATGGGTTCGTTGCAAATTTTACGACGGACTCAAAACTTTGTCACAAATTTTACGAACAATTTTTTGTTGAAAAATTTATTGCTAATTGGCGACAAATTTTTGTTTGTTGCAAAATTTGTCGCTAAAAGCATGTTTTTTTGTAGTGATTCTAACCATGATTGCCACTTTATTACCACAGGATAATGATCCTGGATAACCAAAGAAACCCCCGTCATTGCTCGGCAATAATCCACTATATCAGAGAGTTTTGTCGATCGACCCCAAAATTTAGGATAGAAGGTCTAAATTGTTGTTTATTAGAGAGTTTTGCCATATAAAGGCCATTGTCTATACCAATTAACTCCAGTTCATTCTCAATCTTCTAGAGAGTCAGAATCCAATTACGTAAGAAATGGTAACCGATTGTCTTGCCCCAAAGTTTCACAATTAACGATAATTTCCACTGGCGTCTGTTGGTCCCAATGAAACCAAGAAAGGGGGTTGAATTGGTTGGATTCAAATTATAAATTTTACTCCACTTAAAATTTAACTTAAAACCTAAATCCAAACTATATAAAATAAGTAAATGTAAGTGCATAAATTTAAAGAATAGGGATAGAGATATCAAACCCGATTTATTGTGGTTCGGTTATGTACCTACGTCCACTCTTCCAACTCAGCAAGCCAGAGTCCAGCGATAGTTAGTTTCCACTATGTCATGAGAATTACAAAATCAGTACAATGCTAAGATATTGACAATCTGCATCTTCTTCCTTGAAGATGACTTAGTCCAACACTCACTCAATTCAAACTCTCTTACACCTAACCTATCAACCTAAGAGAATATTCCTCACACTGCTCTTACACTTGTGAATCTATACCAAATCTAAAATAATGGTTACAGAAGTGAAGAAACTGGTCTAACAGCAGGAATGCAAAGTAAGTCGTTAGAACTTTATGAACAAGTAGGCGTTTTTGGGTTCTGTTTTCTCTTAACTCAATACTCGAATAAACTCTATAAAAGCTTCTGAATAAAAACTGATTATAGCTCTTTAAAATTCACTTCAAGTTGTATTTAAAACTCTCTTGTATCGAGTTAATATATGACTCTCAAAATCCCTTCAAAACCAGACTACACAAGAAAATCACAGTTTCAAATTCTGTTTTTCAGCCTACTTTGAGATCTAATATCTTACTCCTCACACCTCAAAAAATCTCTATAAAGTATATTATATAATCTCTGTATATAGCACTTTAAATCCTAAGAAGTAAACTCCCAAAATTGGTCGCGAATATGAATATATAATGCTGCAAAGTTGGCTCATTAACACACTTACTGTAGTAAAAAAATTAGCTTAACTCCTTACTTTGAGTTTGATTTTCTCCACCAAAATTTTTTAATTTTACTATTGTTATTTTTCAAAATCAAACACCAACAATCCCATTAAAGTATAAAGAATTCAAATTTCAAATAGTTTAATTATTGGAGAAGTTATATATAGCAAAATTTTTCCCAAAAATCAGCTTGTAACTCTTTAAATGATTTGAATTCGAATCTCCAATTTGAATAAGCTTAATGGTCAAATACAGCTCTCAATCTGTACTCAACATGCTGAGTTAGATCTTGAAAATAGGATAAAATCACAGCAGAAAATACAGTTTCGAATTTCGATTACTTCTACCATTTTCGCTGCTTCTACCCATTTTGCTTCTACCCAACTTCAGTGACAATATTTTCTGACAAATTATATATTTTGAAACTTTTTATAAATAATTTTGTATTAGATATTCTAAATGCTTGCACACTTGGTAATTTCATTAGTAATATATATAAGGTTTTTGTTATCATCAAAATATTAGGATCCGACAATAATTTTCTTAACAATCTCTCCCTTTTTTGAAGATAACAAAACCATAAAAAATTAAAAAAATTTGCTTATGAATGCTCAAAATCATACTCCCCTATATTTATGAACATATGAACATTTTGTTATCTTTCCCTTAATATGTGCATAATTTTTCAGATTTTTTTTATATATATCCCCCCTTTTTGTTTAATCAAAAATAAGAAAACTTAAATTCATTAATTTTTATCCTTTTTTTTGTTATCATAAAAAATGTAATGTATGTGCATTTTCTCCCTTAATTAGGCATTTATTTTTTATTATTAATTTTTTTTAATCATCAAAAGAACACATAAAAGTTCACAAAGATAATAAATTTAACACCAAGTATTTTTAGAATTATCAAAATAATTTCAACATTTTAAGAAATTCAAAATATTGAATACAAATTTTTTAAAAATTATAAAAGTTCTTATCATTTTCAGAGATAGGATTTAAATACAATAATTTCCTATTGACACATAATTTTCTATACTTCTAAACTTTATGTTAGATAATAATTGAAATTAATTTTTAATTTAGTTCTTATGACTTTATTTATATCACAAATCGCATCATCTTATGAGTAACTAGGTGAAAATTTTTAGTTTCTAATGACTTATTTTCTAGACTTATTTTCAATTTTCACACTTTTATTTTTATCATGTTCATGGGAGAGTTTTATTATTCTCATTATTTTCATCATTTATATATCAATTTTTTTTATATCCATTCAAAAAATCATCTATTTTTTGAAATCTAAATTAATTTAGATCCTCTAGAAATAAATTTTTCTTGTTTGTTACTAAACTTATTCAAGTAACAAAATTTAGTAACATATCTAATTTTATGATAATGGTAGCATGAAAAGGTATTTTTTTTTCTAAAAATTATTCATATATTTATATTTTAAATGTGAAAAATCAGATTTTTGATATCCAGAGAAGTTTTTGAAATTTCTGTTAAAACTAATAGGTTTATAACTTCTTCTACCCCTGATGTTGTGCTTCTATATTCTCTGTTTCTACCCATAATTTCTGCAGTCTGTAATTTTTTGTGTTCTGTAATTTTTGCTATTTTAACAAATACAGTTTTATTAATATGTAATCCAGGCATACTAGCATAATTATATTCTAAATCATTCTTAGAAACATCATGTCTTTAAATTGTAAGAAATTTAGTTAATTTTTCATCACTTTCATTGAATTTTTGAAATGTATTTTTGATAAACATGAACAAATCTTCAACTCTAGTTTTCAGCAAGTATACTTCATCTTTCATGGCAGAGAAAATAATTGGAGTAACAAATTGATCTGTTAATGATAACTCAGAAACAATGTGGAATGATATGTCTAATAATATTAAGAGTATCGGTAGAGAGGTTTTTGAAGTATCCAAGAGCAGAGCTCCAAGAGGCAAAGAGTCGTGGTGGTGGAACGAAGAAATAGAAACCGTGATCCGAATCAAAAGAGAGTGCTATAGGAATCTTAAAAATGATAGTAGTAGCAAGACCTATGAAAAATACAAAAATACAAAAAAGAAGTAAAAAAGACTATACATGAATCAAAGAGTAAAGTGTATAATGAATTGTATAATAGACTAGAGACTCGAGACGGGGAGAGAGAGATCTATAGAATTTCCAAACTAAGGAAAAGGAATGAACAAGACCTAAATGAGATTAGATGTATTAAGAGTGAAACAAATAGTATACTTGTAAGAAATGAGGATATAAGAAAGAGGTGGAGAGAATGTTTTAATAATTTATTTAATGTTGAGAGTACAGTAAATATAGAAAATGTAGAGATATCTAGAACAGAGATTAATTGAGATTTTAAACGTAAGATTCGCCCCCATGAGGTAAAGGAGGCCATAAAGAGAATGAGAAATAACAAAACCATAGGACCTGATGGCATCCTTATTGAGGTGTGGAAATATTTGAAAGAATTCGGAATAACAATGTTAACGGCTCTTTTTAACAAAATTTGACAAACAAAGAAAATGTCTCACCTATTGAGAGAGAGCACAATTGTCCCGCTATATAAGAATAAATGTGACATATAAGATTGCTCTAATTATAAAGGAATTAAACTCATGAGTCATACGATGAAATTATGGGAGAGAGTGATAGAACATAAATTGAAACGGGGGATAAGTGTGTTTTAGAATCAATTTGGATTTATGTCAGGACGATCCACCACTGAAACTATTCACTTGCTAAGACAGCTGATGGAGACATTTAGAAAACAAAAAAAGAGATCTACATATGGTATTTATTGACCTTAAGAAAGCATATGATAGGGTTTCCAGAGACGTATTATGGTGGGCGTTCATGAGGAAAGGGATCTCTTTGAAATATATTAACTTTATTAGGGATATATATGAAAGAGTTGTGACCAATGTAAAGATTTACGGGGGGCTGAGTGATAGCTTTCCTATTAACATTGGACTCCATCAAGGTTCAGCATTGAGTCCCTTATTATTTATAATAGTGATAGATAAAATCACAAAAAATATTCAAGATGAAATACCATAGTATACCCTTCGTAGATGATATAGTTTTGGTTGATAAAACTAGAGAGGGTATCAATACTAAATTAGAGTTATGGAATGATACGTTAGAATCTAAAGGATTTAGATTGAGTAAAACCAAAACTGAGTATATGAAATGTAAATTTAGTGGCAACCATCAGGATAATGAAGAAACAATTAGATTAGAAGGAAGAGAAATATCAAAAAGCGAACGATTTAGATATCTTGGTTCCATCATCCAAAATGATGGCAATATAGATGGGGTTGTCAACAATAGAATTCAAGCGGGTTGGATGAAATGGAGAAAGGCATCCGGAGTGCTCTGTGATCGCATGATACCATTATATTTAAAGAGAAAATTCTATAGGTTCGCAGTGAGATCTACTCTATTATATGGCGCTGAATGTTGGATCATTAAACAACAATAAGAGCAAAAAATGGCTGTAACTGAAATGAGAATGTTTAGGTGGATGTGTGGCAAAACTAGAAATGATAGAATTAGAAACGATGAGATACGTAATAAATTGAGAGTCAGTTTAATTGTGGATAAGATGCGAGAATATCGTCTAAGATGGTTTGAACATGTGCAACGAAGGCCTAAAAATGCACCTGTTAGGAAGGTAGAGAACATAAATATATGAGATTTAATAAAATATAGAGTTAGACCATTGAAAATTTGGATGCAATATATTCGTAAAAATATGATAATGATGGAATTAGTTGAGAAGATGGTCTTAGAAATATGAGTGGCGTAGGAGAATCCACACAAACTAATCTTCTTTTTTTTTCTTTTTCCTTTTTTTTGATTTCATTATTTGTCTCTCATATAGCTGATCTCAAATTTTGGAATAGAAGGTCTAGATTGTTGTTGTTGTTGTTGTATACTTCATCTTTCATGGCAGAATTTTCTAATTTTATAGATTTATTTTTAGACCTTAAAACTGATAATTCAATATTTGCAGCAAAATTTTTAATTTTCAGTATTTCATTATCAGATTCAAAGATTTTCTATTCAGAATTTACAGCAGTGTTTGATGATTTCAGAGCATTATTTTCAGTCTTTAAAGTTGTCAATTCAGATTTTATAATTTCATTTTCAGATTTTAATATCTTATTTTCAGATTTAAAAGCATCATTTTCAGAATTCAGCAGCATGTTAGTCTGTTTCAGAAGATCTTTTTCATGTTCTAAGTCTAATATTCTATATCTAAACTCTAAAATTAACTTTATTATGTCATTATCTTCAGGAATAACATTTTCATAGTTTTGAGAATTAGATTTCACCTATAAATTAGCCATTAAACAGAAGGTAGCCTCTTCAGCATTTTCTGAATTCTCTGAGTCTGAATCTGAACTTGATTCATCTAAATCACTCCAAGTAGTCATCATGGCTTTTCCTTTCTTCTGAAATTTTTTCATCTTCTTCAAAAAAACAGAACACTCATACTTGATGTGTTCGGATTTTTTGCATTTATAGCATACCATTTCATCTTTTTTTTTTTTTTCTTTTGCTCCTTATATTTGCTGAACTTTCCTACATAAGATTTAGACTTTGGAAGCATATTAGTTCTCGGTAAGTTCAAGGATTTTTTACCTTTCCTTTGGAGTGCTCTAGACAATCTTTTTACTAATAAATTTACTTCATTGTCACTGCATTCAACTTCTAAAAATTCTTCCTCTGCAGTGAATGTAATAGACTTTTTCTTTACTTCAGTTTCAGCAGAATGTTGCACTTTTACTTCATATGCCATAAGCTTTCCTCTTAATTCATTCAAAAATAGTTTCGAAAGATCTTGTGCCTCCTCAATGCCAGTCTTTTTTGCATCCCATGCTCTAGGAAGAATTCTCAAAACTTTCCTAACCAGGTCTGAATTCGAAAATCATTTTCTAAGAGACTTTAGTTCATTTGTGATGGATGTGAGTCGATTGAACATGTCCTTAACTTATTCTCCATACTGAAAATTGAATAACTCATATTCATGTATCAAAAGGTTAATTCTTGTGTCTTTAACAGTCCGTATGCCTTCATGTGTGATGCACGGTTTGTCCCATATTTCTTTTATTGTGGAACAAGAAGAAATTTGGTTAAATTCAATAGGTGATATTGCACATAATAATAAATGTTTTGCTCGTGAATTTATAGACATTTTTCTTTTATCATCCTCGGTCACTATCGGAGTTTTCACATTTAAATTTCCTTGAGAAATCACTTCCCAAATTTTATAATCCGTAACTTGAATAAATGTTTCTATTCTATATTTTCAATGAGAGAAATTAACTCCATTAAAATAAGGAACTCTATTTGTATATTGACCGAAAATGTACTATGAAATCATAAGATTTTTAACTCAAAAGACAGCTCTTTTGTGGAGTCGAGTACTTATTCTGATACCACTTGTTCGTCCCAATATAAGCAATAAGGGAGGTTAAATTGATTGGTTTCAAATTATAGATTTTACTCCACTTAAAATCTAATTTAAAACCTAAGCCCAAACTATATAAAATAAGTAAATATAAGTGCATAAATTTAAGGAATAAGGATAGAGAGATCAAGTCCGATTTATAGTGGTTCTACCTTGTACCTACGTCTATTCTTCCAGCTCAGCAAGTCAGGATCCAGTTATAACTAGTTTCCATTATGTCATGAGAATTACAAAATCAGTATACAACGGAGATGTTGACAATCTGCACCTTCTCCTTTGAAGATGATTTAATCTAACACTTACTCAACTCAAACTCTCTTACACCTAACCTATCAACCCAAGAGAATGTTTCTCACACTTCTTTTAAACTTGTGAATCTATACAAAATCTAAAACAATGGTTATAGAAGTGAAGAAATTGATCTGACAGTAGGAATGTAAAGTAAGTCGTCAGAACTTTGTGAACAAGTAGGCGTTTTTGGATTCTGTTTTCTCTCAACTTAATATTAGAATAAACTCTGTAAAAGTTTCTGAACAAACACTACCAGAAAACACAGTTTCAGCAACGGATTTTTCCGTCGCTGATACCCAAATTTTCGTCGCTGAAAGTATCAGCGACAGATTTTTCCGTCGCTGAAAGTCACCTCGCTAATTTTAGTGACGGATCAGTGATGGATTTTTTAGCGACGGAAAAATTTCGTCGCTAAATCCGTCACTCATTTTTTTTAGGATTTTCAAATTATCAACGGATTTAGTGACGAAAATTTTTCGTCGCTAATCCATCGCTGGAGACAGCAAACCTAATTACCCGGAGCCGCCACCCGACCCACCTGCCCGACCGTCCCGGACTCCTACCCGCCCGCGCACCGTCCAGACTCCTATCCGCCCGCGCCCCGTGCCTGCCTGCCCGCCCCGCCCGCATGTGCTTTAATGTGTTGAAAATATGCTCCCAGCCGTGTTCGAACCCGGGTGTGAGAGAAGGAACTTGAGAGCCTTAACCACCATGCCATCACTACATTTGTGTTATTAATTTATTTATTTTTTCTATTTCTATATTTTATTTGTAACTCTTAATATTGAAAATACAGTACACTTATTTAATAAAAATAAAAAAATTTATTTAATAAAAACACAAAATTATATTTAAAAAAATAAAAAATAATATTTAATAAAAATACAAAATTATATTTAATAAAATAATAAAAATTATATTTAATAAAAACAAAAATTATATTTAATAAAAACACAAAATTATATTTAATAAAAATACAAAATTATATTTAATAAAAACACAAAATTTTATTTAATAAAAACAAAAAATTATATTTAACAAAAAATAAAATTATATTTAATAAAAATAAATATTATATTTAATAAAAATACAAAATTATATTTAATAAAAACAAAAAATTATATTTAATAAAAACACAAAATTATATTTAATAAAATGACACAATTATATTTAATAAAAATACAAATTATATTTAATAAAAATATAAAATTATATTTAATAAAAAAATTATGTTTAATAAAATTAAAAATAAAATACAAAATTATATTTAATAAAAACAAAAAATTATATTTAATAAAAATACAAATTATATTTAATGAAAAAAAAAATTATATTTAACAAAAACATAATTTTTTTTAACTTTTAGCGACGGAAATTTTTCGTCGTTAAATCCATTGCTAATTTGTCCAAAAAAGTTTTAGCGACGGATTTAGCGATAAAAAATTTCCGTCGCTAAAATTAGTGACGGAAAATTTTCCTCGCTAATTTTTCGTTGTTAAATCCGTCGCTGATTTTTCCGTCGTTAATAGTAACGGATTTTTATCAATCGGTAATTTCTGTCGTTGAAGATCCTTTTTCTGGTAGTGAAAGACTGATTATAGCTCTTTAAAGTCCACTTCAAGTTGCATCTAAAGCTCTCTTGTATCGAGTTGATATATGACTCTCAAAACCCCTTCAAACAAGTCTACACAAGAAAATCAAAACTCCAAATTCTGTTTTTCAGCTTATTTTGAGATCTAATATTTTACTCCCAACATCTCGAAAAATCTCTGTAAAATATGTTGTATAATCTCTATATATAACACTTTAAATCCTAAGAAATAAGTCCGCAAAACTGGTCACGAATATGAAGATATAATGCTGCAAAATTGGTTCATTAACACTTACTGTAGTAAAAAAATCAGTTTAACTTCCTTACTTTAAGCTTGATTTTCTCCACCAAAATTTTTAAATTTTACTGCTATTATCTTTCAAATTCAAACACCAACAATTCCCTTAAAGTGTGAAGAATTCAAATTTCAAATAGGTTAATTGTTGGAGAAATTATAGGTAGCAAAACCTCCCCTAAAAATCAGCTTGTAGCTCTCCAAATAATTTGAATTCGAATCTTCAATTTGAATAAACTTAATGGTTAATTACAGTTCCCAATCTGTACTCAATATGCTGAGTTAGATCTTGAAAATATGATAAAATCGCAACAAAAAACACAGTTCTGAATTTCGACTGTTTTTACCCTTCTCGCTGCTTTTACCAATTTTGCTTCCACCCAACTTCTGTAATAGTATTTTCTGACCAATTCTATATTTTGAAATTTTCTATAAATAAGTTTGTATTACATATTTTAAATACTTGCACACTTGGTAAATTCATTAGTAACACATATAAGTGTTTTGTTATTATCAAAATATTAGCGTTCGACAACAATTTCCCTAATAGCGTCGAAGAAGATGCAAATGCTCATAAGAAATTTCCACAAAGGTAATCGACACATTTTATGGTGACTCCTCTTCCTCTTCTAGTTCAGAAGTCTCTTCAGAAGAAGAGAGAATCATCGATTGCAATTGTTCATGCTGTCATTCCATCCCAAGTAAGAGCTCCTTAAAGCTTAGATGAGGCAAATGGGACATGGCTCAAACAACCCATTGGGCAAGTACCCAAAAACCTGAAGGCTTAAGATAAAACTTTTATCGGCAACAATGAGGGATTAATCTCCCCTAATGACGAGCGCAAGCTAACCCTTCGGTTGATCCCAAATGATGACAACTTAACCAACTGATGAAAACATTCGGCAACACCGAACCGATGGTCCCCTTTTTTCAACCGATGACCAATAGCCCCCCTTAAAAAATCGATCGCTTCAATTCTCACTCACCAAAGATAATATTTAACGAATCTCATAACGATCTTTGTTTTCTATCCCAACAAGAAACGTATCTCCTTGATAAGGTAGAAAACCCTTTGAATCTAATCGATAAAGGAAAAAATCCCCCCACATCATCAAACTTTCTAAATGATAAAGATCATAAATTTTTCAAATATTTTGGTTATTAAATTCTGAAATTTTCAGATTTTTTCGTAAGGAAATTGGAGTTATAACATCTCGAATACACACAACTTTGGTGGCATCCCATATAAAAGCCTTTTGCATACCGAATCCCAGGTATGCTCCTGGAGACCCTACACCAGATACACAAGTTACAGTAAGACCAGCTCTCTCTCTCTCTCTCTCTCTCTCGCTTTTAGTCCGTTTCATTCCTCTCAAAAACCGCTCTTTCAAATTTGAGTATTAGAACCTCCCAACTAGACCACCCTCCGACGGTCTTTTGTAAGTTTCAAGTTATTCTCTCAAGTAACCATTTGAGTTAAAAAGAGTCGGAATTTGTGGAGTCAAAATCCATCTCCAACAAAGACATTGGCCGGTCCATCCAATCGTTGCCCTTCGTGCACTTAAAGCCTCGATGAAGATGATCAGCATCCTCAAACGGAGTCTCCTCTTCCCGCCAGACTCACCAACATTGGAAGCCCGTGGTAACAGGTTAATTCAATAGCGAGATTTCTGAAATCCTGCCATTAATGGTCATCCCAATATTCTCTCATTGATTTTTCCCAATATTCTCTCTTTTCTGAAAGCATCAAAAAATTTTAAATTTTTGAGTACAAGTGCTGCTAGTGTTGAAGAAATCAGAGTGAAGATAGTTATTGATATAGTCATCACTGCCCACCCAAAAAATCACTATAGACTTTGTCAAGTAATTTGATAATTCTGTGGCGTTCTTAATGAGTGTTGGCACGCCCTTCTTCACCAATTCCTGTAGCATGTCCAATTGATTGTCTAAGCTCAAACATTTTCCCTGCATTAAAAAATTAAATTCTCTGGGGGGGGGAGAGAGAGAGAGAGAGACCGGTTCGTCTCATGTTGCTTCCTGTTTCAGGAAGAATTCCACATGATCCAGACGCATAGTTCACTCCCATTTTTGTTATGGTCCCTATAAGACTCGAAGGTGGAAGATAAGGCAATTCGAGAAATTCAGCTAGTGCCCATAAGAAACCAAATTACAGTATTTCAAGATTTACCTTAGAAAGGGACAAAACATTTAATTGAAATTGAAACTTTTCCTATTTATTAGATGCCAGATAAGTGCAATAAGTCATCAAATAGAGAATTTTTGCACTATTATAAAAGAAATAAGATATTAAGAAGAAAAAAAAAATGCTGGATAGTACTCTAGCTACCATACGTTTTGATGCAAAATCATCAATTCTAACAAGTCAACTTAGCTCATGAGAAAACAGAATTCAAATTTTAAAACCCCCTTAGAAAATAAAATTTTATAGCCTTGGCCAATGTTGGTGGAAAGTTATTGAATGAATTACAACTTAATTAATATCGGTCAATCTCCCCTTATAACGATTTAGAGTTCGAAACTCCTTATATATCAAAAAAAAAAAACAGAATATTATTGTGATCCACCATAAAAAATGGAATCAACTAATGCATATAGTCCAGGTGCCAAAGAAGCACCAAATATAAGAGATACAAAATGAGATAAAGTGAATAAGGATACTAACGAGTCGAATTTCTTTTCTCTTTCTGGGAATAGATGATTTATGTGAGAAAAGATGAGGGTACTGCCTGTATTGTGTTTGAGAGATGAGTGTATAGTAATAGGAAAAAGAAGTGGAAAAATAAAATTGAATATAAAATGATATAAAAAATAATATTTTATAAAATTATATAGATCAGAAACGTGTAAAATATATAAATATAAAAAAATATAATAATTTTTATATAAATATGAATTATTTTATGTAAATAATAGAATTTCTATTTTTAATAATAAAAATTTAAAATAATCAAATATGTAATTATTAATCATAAAAAATAAAATTTTAATTAAATAAGTAAATAATTTAATAAATAGGAAAAATATATAAATATAATAAAATAAAATAAAAAATATTTAAATATTAATTAATTTGATATATTGAGATATTTTAAAATTAAAAAATATTTTTTTAAAAAAAGGGAGAAATAAAAAAATTCCGGGAAAAAGGGGGGGGGGCGCTTTTTTTCCCAAGTTGAAATGGACCACGATTGAAATATCTCTATTCGTTGACAAATATAGTCAACATAAGAAACGTGGGCAATTAATTTTTGTCACGGTACTAAATGATTCGGACTCTATTTCGTATAATCATTCCAAATTGCACATGCTTAAGATGTGCTTTTTCAATGACATGAATTTTAATATGATTATTAAAATAAATTTAAAAGGCATATCTAATTCACATCAATAAGGATTTATTTATTATATATATTTAAATTTTATGTTATATGAAAACAAAAACGGAAATAAAATGATAACATAAAATAATATTTTATAAATAATATAAAAAATAAAACTATGATTGAATAAATAAAATAATTCATTAAATATAAAAAAATATGTAAATATAAAAAATATAAGAATTTTTGTGTAAATATTATTAATTTAACGTGTTAAAATATTTTAAAAATAGAAGACGTTTCAAAAATTAGGAAACATTAATACTGAGAAATTTTAATATATCATAACTTAAATTTAGAGTCAACACAAAAATTCTTATTTAACTATTCGACTTACAGAATTTGATAATAGGATTTTTTGATTCTATATCTAATATATGGTGTTTACCAATTAATTAAGTAGCAAATCTTATAATTAAAACAAAATTGGATTCTCTATGAGATAACTTGATTTCTAGACATATCAACACAATTTTCAAAATTAACGGTCCACAATTTGGCCGAATGGTATAAGACTTCAAATTTAAGTTCTAATCCAACAACTATCATTGAATTTTACATTATTCTAAATAATAGAAATTTGGGTGATTTGAATTTTTGTACTTTTTTTGTCGGATGAAGCGTGTGTATTGGTATGACTGAATGGTGATGGAGTTTTCAAAATCTTAATTTTTTTATTTTTATATTATTTTGGCTGTATTATTTTTCTATTATAATAAAAATTTTGTTATTAAAAATACAAATAAAAATATTTTTATTGTATCAAATATTATTTTTATATCAATAATTTTTTATTAAAAATTTTACTTAATACCATAAGACAAAAATGGTTCGACTTTAATATAATAATTATTTCTAATTTAAATTAAATAAAATTACTTGGAAGCCAAGCTTCATTGCGAGCTAGGGTCCCGAATCCCAATAAAAAGGCATCCAACGGTTACATTCTAACGACCGCCTCTTGCTTTTCTACCTATTCCAGCTGTCTTGGTCATTTTCACAAACATGGAGTCGGCAAAATTTCTCTACAAACACTGTCCTTCGTCTCCGCCTCTCAATTCAAATTTCAATCTGCCCCCGGTTTTCTCTTCCCAAAACCGATTGCGTTCTTGAAACCCAGAATTCAACATTTCTCATTAAACACCGAATTCCCCTTCAATTCCATAATCAATCCCCAGAATAAAACCCAAAATTGTCATTCTCTCCCAAATCTTGACGATGATTTCAATTCAATAAACTCTGGAAACGAAAAATTTGTGTTTTGTAACATTTTTGCAAGATGGGTTTGTGGTCTGAAATCGGTTTTTCCCGGTGGGAGTTGGTGGAATTTATCTGGGCACGAAGAAATTGATGATGTGCTGTCGGAGAAGACGAAGAGGAATACTGTTATCTGTTTTCACGAGAATGTGGGCTTTGATTGGAGACGATAGATGGGTCGCCTTTGTCGCATTGGGCTCTCTGATTGTTGCCGCGGTACACGAACTCATTAAAAACTCCCTCCCTCCCTCCCTCCCTCTCTCTCTCTCTCTCTCTCTCTCTCTCTGTGACATTATTATCTGCCTTTGTCATGTTTAGTGGGTTTTGTTAGATAAGGATATTTGGACAAACCCTCTTGTGACAAATTGTTAATTCATGTATACTGAATTTGAAAATTTATTAGGCTGACGCCAGTTACAGTGTTTGTCACTAACACCTTTTCCCAAATAGGAATTGCTTTTTCATGAAAAATGAGGCAGAGTAAATAATGCTTGCTAGTAATTATGGCAAAAGTTGATTCAATGAGAAAAGGGATCAAAAGAAGATTGAGATAGGATGATTTATTCCTTCGTCTCATCTGATCTTGGATTTTCATGGAGGGTTTGGATTGCCTGTATATTTATTGGTTTGGTATCTAAGACTTGGCAAAATCATAATTATGGACTTCAAACCATGAATAATCTGTATTTGGGGTCAGTTCCAGACGGACCTGACCAAAATTACTTTGGATAGGCGCTGACATGGCCAGTCAATCTGGGAAATAGTTTCGAAGTTAACTAGAATGATTGATTAATTTTTTAACCCCGGAATTAGTTCATCTGTTCTAAATATTGGATACTGGCTAGCAAACTATATATTTGTCTATTTAGTGTTGACTTCATTGAGAGGTATGGCAAGTATAAATCTAAAGGAAAAGGGCTAAATGAGTTAACTAACACTTTCGGAACATGGTAGTCAATATTCTCTATGATGCAAGAATTTCCAATATATCTGTAGCAAATCTCTTTCTGTAGTCTTTCCCTTTTAATTTTATTTGGGACTATTTGATATACCTTATAGTGATTTTGTCTTCCGTGCTTTGGTCTAATTTTTTTCTCGGCCTCCGAGGTCTAAATGCCAAATTTGCTGACCACATTCATTTTTGCTGCACAGAATGGTCAAACTGTGGTATTTAATAGGAACTGTCAGCAGAATTAGTGCATCTGTTCTAAATGTTGGATACTGGCTAGGACACTATGTATTTGTCTATTTAGTGTTGACTTCATTGGGAGGCATAGCAGGTATAAATCTAAAGGAAAAGGATTAAATGGGTTAATTAACACTTTCGGAACATGGTTGACGATATTTTTTGCCGCAAGAGTTACCAACATATTTGCAGGCAAATCACTTACTGTATCCTTTCCCTTTTATTTGAACTATCTAATACACCTTATGGTGGTATTGTCTTCCATACTTCGGTCTAATTTGTTTCTCTGTAGATCTCCAATATCTTAATGCCAAATTTGCTGGCCACATCCATTTTTTTCTGCACAGAATGGTCAACCCGTGGAATTCAATAGGAACTGTCATCTCTTGCTTCTGCTGTGTTTCGTCTCCTGCGTATGTAGGCGATAATGCCCTGTTTTGTTGGTTTCTGTTCTGCTTATTATTTTATTTCAAGAGTATACGCATTAAAATACCAGTTTTAGAATTTGTTATTTATCTAAGACACAGTAACACAGATTTTTCTCAGTGTTCTTTCAATTTGTTAATTGCCAATTTAGCAGGCACTGAACTTCAAGCAAAGAAACAGACTCCTAGGAAATGCATCAAATATTTTCTTGTTGTTGCATGTTGTCTATCATTTAAGCAGTCATAAAAGAATAAAAAAATGAAGAAATCCTTTTGTTTGAAGCACAAAGAAGCATAATAAATGAACTCAGAGCGCATTGAAGCAAAAAACAAGAGTATTACAAACTCTGATTTGTTTATTTAATTATTTGAGAACAAAAGAAAAGGAGTATGTAGATATATAAGAACTTGCAAAAGACACAACTGAGAAAAAGAAATCCTCTGAGAAACAAAGTCAGATTTAGTTGTCCAGTCAGAAGAGGAGACCGGAGTCAACCCTTTATGTACTTTGTTATGGTGATGATTGCCCATCATGAGAATTAGTGGGCTTTAGACGGCAGTTGGGGGCAGTGTGTGCATTGAGACTACCCTTTATATAGTTGTACATCCTATGCCTTTTGGACTCTATGTTTCTACGCCCTTTACCCACACAGTTTTAGCTCTTGTTCTCTTGTACATTTCTTGCTATTTTACTGTTTAACATAAGGATAAAATCCAAGTATAATAAGAACAAGAAACTACCTAAAGAAATATAACAATGTAGAAATTAACATGTTTCTTTTCTTCAAAGAAAAATCATAGGTTATTGCTGTGCTAGTAGGAGGAATGTATGTTTTAACAGGTCATGTAGCAGCTGAGCAACTTAAGAAGTATATAGTATACTGCAAGTGGTTAGTATATGCAACATGCAGGATTACAGGCAACTTTTCATCACTTATGCAATCAATTGGAGCAAGTGAGCAAGTCTTTTCACTTTCTCTTGCCCAGCGATCAATTCTTATCAAAAGGCAAGCCCTATTTTCTTCACATGGAAGAATCATGAGATGAATTTAAGCATCCTTTCATTTGTATGTCACAACCTTTTCTTGTACAGGTTTGAAGTTTGAGAAGGAAAACAGGACACATCAAGGTTGCCAACCTATCATTTTGCTAGCCATCAAGACCAGCGGTATGTCAATGGACACGACATGGTTGTGGGTTTCTAAACATCTGAAGCAGGCCTGGTTTTGGCTTATTATTACAAATACAATCTTCATGAGTTTTACTGTGACTATATTTCTTTGATACTAGTTGAATCCTATTCATTAAGTAGTCGGCAAACATTGATTTAGGTAAAACCCAACTTCGATCCATACTTTTCCTCATATCTTTCCATATTTATTTCTTCTCTCTTTTCCTTTTCATCTTTCCAACCACATTGGCCTGTTTGCCTTATTAGATATTTGGAGAAAAGTTAAATTTGAGATTTGATAGTGCTTCCTTTTGGCAGACCCCAAATTTTGGGATGAAGGCCTACGTTGTTGTTGTTTTATAGTGCTTCCTTTACATTTTACAGGTGAATCATGTGAGGGAAAATTTATATGAGGCTCTAATATATCAAGTTTGTTTTCATGACTTTGAGCTTGTTGTAGGATATAACCTTTTTTGATACAACAAAAGTTGGTGACTTAACAAGTAGGCTGGGAACAGATTGTCAAAGATTGTTTCGTGTCATGGTAAAGGATCTGAATCTCATATTGTGCAATACTCTTCAGGTTGCTACAGTCTCTATGTTCTTTTCCTTCGTCATTTATGCAATATGGCTTTCTAAATTGCTGGTTGAGCATTACTTTCAGGGAACTGGAGCCTTGATTAACATGTTAACTTTGTCTTGGCCTCTTTCCATGTTAGCAGTGGTGTGGCTTGTCCTTTTAGCAGTTTTGCTGATTTATGACAGGTAATATTTTTGAACTTCAGTAAAAGTTGTGGTTTATAACCGAGACTTGGCAAAATCTTAATGTGGAGATACTGTATTTTTCATAAATCAAATTTCTAAGTGGGTAGGTCTCAAGCTCTGTTGTTTGTTGGAGAGTTTTGTAAGGGAAGTGCTGTATAATTTCATTCTTTAAGCTGGAAGAGCAGGTTTCCCTCCTTTTCGTGGGCTCTCCATCTTTGATCTTTATTCTTTGTCTGATTCTTGTGCGTAGGTATCAGAAAAAAGTAGCAAAACTTACTCAAGATTCCACTGCCCATGCCAGTGAAGTAAAATTGAAGTTTTTAGCATACTCTGTTTCTGGCAATTGTAGCTAAAAACATCCATAATCTGAGCACTTATCCTGACTATATTGGTCACAGACAAAACACTTTCATCGATGAGAGTTTATGGAACAGAAAAACAAGAACTTAAAAGGCGAGAACTCCTAATAACTATCCTTTTACATGTTTCCAACCTGAGAAATTTTACTTTTTGTGATCAAGTGCTTTCTCATTGTAGGTACAAAGAAGGGCCTTGACAAATTAGCTGACTGAAGTGTTGGAGCAAGTATAGCCTATGCCTTTTGGACTCCCTTTTCCCACACAGGTTTAGCTTTTTTTCTGTTGTATGTTTCTTGCTATTTAACTGTTTTACATATGGGATAAGGTCCAAGTATACCAAGAAAAGGGCAAGAAACTACTAGAGAAAAATAACAATTTGGAAATTAACCTGTTTCTTTACTTCCAAGCAAATCATAGGTTATTGATGTGCTGGTAGGAGTGTCTGTTTTAACAGGTCATGTAATAGCCGAGCAACTTATGAAGTATATAATGTACCGTGAATGGCTAATATATGCAACTTGGAGGATTACAGAACTTTTCATCACTTAGGTGATCAATTGGAGCAAGTGAGCAAGTCCTTCACTTATTGGATCTCTTGGCCAGCCATCAGTTCTTATAATGGAAGATTCATGAGATGAATTTAAGCATCCTTTCATTTGTATGTCACAACCATTTCTTTTACAGGTTTGAAGTTTGAGAAGGTAACAGGACTCATCGAGTTTGCCAACCTATCATTTTGCTATCCATCAAGACCAGTGGTATGTCAAGTGGACTTGATATGGTTGTGGATATCTAAACATCTAAACCAGGTCTGGTGTTGGCTTATTATTCTGCACTTCCTTTTTTCGGCAGGTTCCTGTACTAAGAAATGTAAATGTTTCCGTACAACTCAATGAAATGGTTGCAATTGTAAGCATTACTTGCACCATATGCTCCTCTCTCTCTCTCTCTCTCTCTCTCACTCATTTCCGCTGCTATAAATAAATTAACTCCAGAGATCAATTTTCTGCGGGTTGGTCCTAGTGTCAGTGGAAAAGGCACACTTCTCAACCTTTTACTGCTCTTATAAGAGCCCATAGATGGTAAGGTGAGATGCATTTCCACTGTCATGGGGAATGTATAATTGCCGTTGATTCTTCTATGGTTTCGCGCGCGCACACGTGTGCATAAAAGTCTTCTGTATTTTGCCTATTGCATGGTAAGTTTTCAATCCCTTTTGGAATCTGATGAAGTTTTCTCCGTAATGTCTTGTTCAATCTTCTGTAAAATCACTAATGCTTTATAACCAGCATTGAAGTTTCTTATTTTTGAAGGGTTTGCAATTCTTGTCCTTTCAAAGATAAATGATGGTTTGCTTTCCGATTCCATGAAGGGACATGTATTTGGTTAGTTTGATTCTACATGTACTAATTAAAAGTGAAATGAGTTGCAGATTTGGATTGATGGTTTTCCACTTAGAGAGTTGGACATAAAGTGGCTTGGGCAGAATATTGGATATGTTGATCAGGTAAATGATATCTTCTTGATGCTTTTTTTTAGGGATAAAATACTTTTTATTATTATCAGTGTGAAAATACTATTTATTGTAGTAAAAGGCTATGTAATTTTTTTTTTAATTGATGTTATATTTTTTTATTGATTGTTATATAAATAAAAATAAATATATATATATAAATATGTACCATAATATGATTGAAATTGAATACACCAATTCTTATAAAAAGAAAAATCAAAACTTCTCTTGATCCGAAGAAGAGTAGATTTCTACTTATTTTTGCCTCGAGGATAGCACTACTCTAGGTTTAGGATTGTGTCTAGACCTTGTGGAGCAATGCTGGAACCACGTCTCCTCCACATGGACATCATTTCAAATATATATTATGGTTGTACTAGAGACCTTAAACAAGATGTAGAAAGATCTGAAAAACTTGCCCAATCGCATGAATTTATTCGTCCCTAATGGTTACAGAACTTTAGTTGATGATTCTTTGCTCAATGAGGGACAAAAGCAGCGGATTGCAATTGCTAGAGCAATCCTCGGTGGGGGACACCTGCTGCAGCAACCAAGCTCTGCTTGTTGAGCTCAATTTTTTTGGGTTAAGGAGTTGAAATTGAAAGAAAATCGAAAGAGGGTTTGTGGTTTCTTTAGTAGTTTGCGCTTTGATGATTTTGCTTTGGGGCTTTGAAGATGGTTCTCTTTTATAGGATTCTTCGGTGATTAGAATGACTGGATTGTGGTTATAGAAAAAACAAGATGCATTTTCCCAATAATAATGAATAAAGGCCCATCGTTTGGGTCGGTACTAGTAGTTTTGTATATGAATACCAGGTCACTTGTCCGTGGTGGGGGTGTTAAAAAAAATGATGACGATGATGGGGCCTTCGATTTGTGTTTTCCTTGTAGGTGTAGGTGGGCATGGCTGAGCAATTTGTCTGATGCACTCGATCTGACTCGTCGTTTTATGTTGGTTATATATCCTTCTCTGTGCCTGTAAAAAATAAACATCATTGAGTCCGGCTCGAATATATTGCCTGAATTATTTAATCACAGTTTTAATTGTCGTCCTAAAGGCTCACCTATCATTGTCTTGCTTAAAATCTAGAAGGGCCAACATAAATATATTGAGAGTTTGGATGATAGAATAGACCTAACATTTGAGTAAGGATGCGCTCACACCTAAGACTTTTTTCCATTAGTGTGACAAAACTCGATTCAATTCTTCTGTCTAAGGCTGTTCATTGTTCATATCTATTAGTGTCTCATTTCTTGTTTCCAAGTATACTCTGGAGTAAGTGCCAACTTTCAAAGGTTATGCATGAGTTTTGGACATTCCTACAACACATACATAAAATGTGTGTGTGTGATCCTGTCATAGGACTTATCCCGATTGATCCTTGAATTCAGTTCATTTAACCAAATGCTTCAACTCACTCAACCATGAGATTGAATCCGCATCCATAGAACTCGGTTCATAATTTGCAGTTGATACGCAAGCACTCAGTCCATCGACCATTGGTTGACTTGGACCATATGACAAAATCCGTGGTCTTATGGATTCGGTCCTGTAATTCCTTGTTCAAATTATTAGATTTTATTTATTTGATTATATACTTCAAATTTAATAGACTTAGTCAAAGAAAATTTATAGTTGAAATTATAAAACGCAGTTCATTTAATCATTGGTTGAGGATCGAGGAACAGAATTTATAATTCAGATTATGAAATTAAGTTCATTGAACTGGGAATTTATAAAATATCATAAGACTTGTTATAAATCTTTCTAATATAATTATTCTTTTTGCCCATTTGCTTGTTTAATTGTTTGTGGGGACGGAGAGAGAGAGAGAGAGAGAGAGAGAGATAGACCCATATGAGAAAATCTTGATACTATTGTAGTAATATTTGATTAATTGAATGTACAAAACCTATGGGGCGCTTCAATTGGGACCCCAACAGCTTAAGTACATAACTTTCCTAAGTGACTCCTCTGATTGCTTCATCTTGATGTCTCTCATCTTATCACTTTCGGATTTCACAGAAGCCGCAGTTAGTTTAGTAGCCTGAGAGGAAAAAGATCTAAGATTGTTCTTGGCATGTTGATGAATTGACCTCAGAGTGTAATTCCATCTGGCAAAGCCTTGATCTTTCAACACTTCCACAGCACCAACACTTGCCGCCGCAATCCAAGCTCTGCTTGTTGAACTCATTTCTTGGGTTAAAATTGAGAATGGGTAGTTTTTTGCTTGAGTAGAAGATTTATGCTTCGATGATTTTGGCGTGGGATTGTGAATTTGGGTTTTTTATATAGGAGTTTGTAGGCAGTTTCGGCATGGAAAACAAGAGGCGCTTTCATGATAAAGATAAAAGGCCCAATGTTTTGGCTATAATACCAGTAGTTTTGGAGTAGTAGGCTGATGGGCGTGGGGTCTCCTGATTTTTTTTTTTTTTTTGGTGGGGTCTCCTGATGTCGTCAGGTTGTCTTTTGTACAGGACAGGAAGCGAAGTGCCGACATTAAGCAATTTGTACATCTTTTCCACAACCTGTGTGCTTGTTTTGTCACTATTTTTTTTTTCCCGTGAATCAATATTCAAAATTTACTATATTAATCTGCTCTATAAATTATGAAATTTATTAAAAAATTAATTTTCTCAAATCTTATTTTTCTAAAAAAACCAAAACCTATAATTAAGCAAAAACAATATAAAAGTTTGGTATTTATAACCATAAAAACTTTTGCACTATCATTTAAATCAATCAATAAACTTATAAAGTATAAACTTTAAACACAACTATCACTGATTGACTGTAGATTTTAAATATATCTATAAGCAAATTCGATAAATGGTGAACTACACAAATTGGAAAGCACACCCAGCAAATGGGTATAAATTCTCCAAAGCAATTTCTAGAATTCAATCCTAATTTCTAGGTTGGGGTTTGGTTCGACCTTAAGCAGCTAAGATAGAATGTGGATTATTAATAAGATATTTTGTTAACTTTTTAAAAAGATCAAATTTATCCTTTTCTTCAGAAAGAGTTAACAATAATCTTCCTTGGACACGACATCAAGCCCATTTGGAATTACTCCTCGGTTTGAGTCTTACTGTGTATTAAAAAAAAATAATCTTCCTTGGACACCTTAAATAGTTCATTTTTGTTCTAAAAAATATTCTTTCCTTTTCTAGAATTTAAGTAATTATGCCATCTTTGCACACAATTAAGCAAGTTTTGAGCATCAATGATCCAACAGGTGCTGTAATAGCTCCTGCTTCAGGTACTAGAATTCTCTGTTTCTGAGGCAGAGGATGCATTTGTGAGCCAACCAAGCTTTCTCGGTTGAGATGAGAAAAGGAATTTCTTTGGTTTTAGCCATTTTTCCCCTCCTGAAGCAAAATTACTATTTTGTTCAAGCCAAATTGTTCAACTAACAAGAAATAGTTCTTCAGAAAAACAAATATGAGCAAACATTGCACATCGACATTGAAATAGCTTCGAAGTTTTGGGAGAATTGCAACAATCTATTCAACTTTGTTAGCATTATACATAATCTCATCTCTCAAGTATTAGACTTTCCAAGGAATTTGATAAAAAAAAAAAGTGGTATTTCTGACTCAATTAGGACCCCAACAGCTCAAATACATGACTTTTCTTAATGATTCCTCTGATTTCTTCAACTTCTCTTTGCTCAGCTTATTATCAGCCCTAGAGACCAACATTGGAGAAGAAGATAGTGAATTGGCTTGAGAAGCAAGAGATCTAAGGTTTGATTTGGCATGTTGGTGGAAAGACTTTAGGGTGTAATTCCATCTGCAGAAGCCTTGGTCTTTCAAGACCTCCACTGTTGCAACCGTTGCTGCCACTGCCCATGCTCTACTTGAACTCATATTTCTTCCGTGGAATTGGATTGAATCAAGTGACTAACAAGATCTTTGTGAGATTTTAGGAAGTGGGTTTTGAGAGTCGTATTGAATTTTGATGATTTTGGATGTTGGTATATTGAAGTGCGCCCTTTTTATAATTGTGTTGTGAGATGAAGTGGGGGGGGGGGGGTGGAGAGAGAGAGAGAGAGAGGACTCTTAGAAAAACAAGAGGCAGTTTGCCAATTGTTTTGGAAGACAAAACCGCCAACTCTAGTAGCTTGTTTTAGTTGTTCGTGTCAGTGACTACTGGAGAAAAGGGGCTCTAAAAAAAGGGAACAGCTTGCTGGGCAAAAGGTTAAAAAAATTCGATGGAAAGGAAAGCCAATGGCAGTTTCTCCTCCAAACGTGGAAAGTCCCATTGTTTTGGCTAGGCTGGTAGAATGAGTGACCTGCTATCCTTGGCCTTCAATGAGGACCCCCACCTACCCAAGAACCTTTTTCAATTCTTACCCAATGTAAAACTATTCATACACCAAATAAATATAAAAATTTATGTTTTAACTGTATAGTTTTCAAGATTAATAAAAATTTCTCCATAGGTACCAGAGAATTTTGGGTTGAGATGATTGGTAGGTTGATCTATTTATCTAGACACAGAGCTTGCAAACATGCCACTGCTGATAAATATTTTGACTTACCGAAAATATTAATAAATAAGTGTGGCTAAATCTGACGTACTATGATTTTAGTGGCTATTAGAAAATAAATTGATGAAACCTTGCATTTATAGGATTACACAAAATTAAATTCTGTTCGTAAAATCCTAAAATAATACTGCTCACCCTAATTTTACTATTGCGCAACTTTTAATTCTTCAATAGCGGCCCAGTAGGCTCTTGCCCCATTTTAGGGGGAAAAAAAAGACCCAAAAGTTCTTATAAATGGAGGGTTTCTGATTTTAGTTTCTGTCCAAGAAATTCCATTATTTGTTTCTTTAAGGATTCTCAGGTGGAATTTCTCACCTGACTCTAGCTTTTCATGAACTTGATCAGACAAATCAAAGGCAATCAGACGGTAGATTAATTAGTGGAAAGCATAATTTAGCAAAATCTAAGAATTTAATCTTCATCATTGTGCCTTTATGTTTTATAATTTATCAATCTAGAAAAAAATTACGACTTGATGAATTGAGACATATGAGAAAAAAATTGGGTTTCCGTGTTAAATGAATTTTGATTTGTACAAAGATGGATGTCGTTCAATTGGGACCCAACAACTCAGGTACATAAGTTTTCTCATTGATTCCTCGGACTGCCTCATTTTCTCTTTTCTCATTTCCTCAGTCTTTGACATCAGAGAAGAAGCAGAAGGAGCAGATAGTCTACTGGCCTGAGAATAAAAGTCTACTGGCCTGAGAATAAAGAGACCTGAGGTTGGTCTTGTCATGTTGGTGGAGTGACCTCAGTATGTAATTCCATCTGCAGAAGCCTTGATCTTTCAGAACCTCCACGGTTGCAACTGTTGCTGCCACAGCCCAAGCTCTGCTTGTCGAACTCATGTTTGATGTGATTTTGTAAATAAGAAAACAAGGGGTTTGGTTTTTTTTCTCCTTTTTGTTTGTGGGTATTGCGGTATGTGTTTTGATGATGCAAATGGTATGGAGTGAAGGGTTTTATATAGGAGCTAACTTAGTGTGCTGTTCGTGAAGAAAACTAGTTGCAGTTTTACCTATGGATTAGGAAGGCCCCTTGTTTTGGCTTCACAACTCAGGTGTGTCAAGTCAACGAGTTGGGACCTCATGTTAGAGAGAGAGAGAGAGAGAGAGAGAGATGCTCAAACCAAAAAAAAAAAAAAAGAGAGAGAAATGGGACAAAAAAGGGAAAGAAACAGTCGGATGATGATGCGAGTCGTATGTGAAGCGTGAGCAAAAGTGCTAGTTGTGCTCCTCATTGGCACACGGTTTCCTCATGATAGGCCCCCATGTGAACCCAGAACATCCGCAGAAAGCCTCCGCGGGTTTACCTGGTTTTGGTTTCATAACCGAACATTATCTAGTAAAAAATAATCATTTTTTTCCTGCAAATGAAGTTACCTACATGAAATTTTGAGGCTTTTAGCCCTCGATAACGTTGTTCTAAAATTTGTCATAAACGGCAATGCATCTCAATCGTTGTCAGCAAAAGATTAAAAAAAAATGGCAATGAAATTCTCTTCATATACTTGAGAATTTAGGTGGGAGACAATAGTTAGGCTGATCCATTCATCTAGAAACGACGAGCTTGAAAACATGCCAAAAATTCTACTTACCAAAGATATTAATAATTGAAATGTCCCTAAATTTCCTATAACATGATTTAAGTGACTATTGAAAAATACATTGATGAAGCTTTTAATTTAATTGCATTAATAAAATGAAAATTTAATTATCAAATTTTAGATCAGATAACATTAACCTGCTACAAGTCGAAAAATGTGATATTTATTTGCACCCAGAACCCAAAAAAAAAAAAAAAAGAAAAAAGAATACTCTGGATTTCGGGGAAATTAACTTTGTGGGAATTAGAAATCTCATATAGTACCAAACAACCAATTTCTATTTCTAGTTGTCAAAACTTTGTCCATTTAATTTACTCATAGGCATAACTAGCAAGTCTCTACATTGTTCCAAACATATGTTTATGTTATTTACCAACAATTGAATAAAGGAGTAGATTTGTTATGTGATTTGACCATGATATCACAATGTGATAAATGTTTGAGACATCATGTATAAGAAAATTTTGGGTTTCTTTTGGTAATATATAGTGTTAATGAATGTACAAAAAAATGGGTCTTTCAATTGGGACCCCAGCAACTCAAATACAGGACTTTTCTCAATGATTCTTCTGATTGCTTCAAATTTTCTTTTCTGATCTCGTCAGTGTTTGACATCAGAGAAGATGAAGAAGGGGCAGGCAGTCTATTGGCCGGAGAAGATAGGGACCTGAGACTGGTCTTGGCATGTTGGTGGAGTGACCTTAGAGTGTAATTCCATCTGCGGAAGCCTTGATCTTTCAAGACCTCCACTGTGGCAACTGTTGCTGCTACAGCCCAAGCTCTGCTTGTTGAACTCATAATGATCTTCTTCTTTGGAATCGGGAATGACTCGAGTTGTTAACAAGGCTTTTGTGATGTCTGAGGAGGTGGGTAGTGAGGGTTGATGATTTGGGGACGTTGAAGTGCTCTCTTTATATTTGTGGGGGTAGACGTAGAGCGACAGTGAAAGAGAGGTTTCAGGAAAACAGGAGGCGTTTCACCTATGGTTTCGGAAGACCAAATCACCAAATCTAGTGCTTGTTTTGATTAGTGCCTCTGAATTCCGGACTCCCGTTGAAAAGGGTGCAAAAGAAGACAATGACATTAAACAAACAAGATAAGAAATTCAGTGATGTGGGCCCGGGATTAAATTTTACGAAGAGGGAAAAACCATAGGCCATGCTTCCTCATCAAGTTGTGTAAAGCCTCTTGTTTTGGCGAGCTGGTATAGAGAGAGAGAGACAGAGACAGACAGAGAGAGGGAGGGAGAGAGGATTTGGTATTGTGAAAATGTTGGGTGTCCCAAGATGTGTAAACTGAAGTCATTTTCTTCCTCAATGTGATGAATTTGGCGTGATTAAAACTTAGATATTGGAGGTGGGGGTTTTGAAAATAGTTGGAAAACTACAAAAGAAAATGTTAAGAGAAAACAATGCAGTGAAAATGGTTTAATATACGTGGGGCATATAACAGCGACACCATGCCTGTTCTACTAATGAGAACATTTATTCTTCAATACTGGCCCTGTGGGGTCTTGCCTGATTTTATATATTTCTTATCTATGGAGGATCACGGGGCAACTGGCTTGCCCCGAATTTCTTGTGACTAGCTTTTTGCGAACTTGATCGGAACTTAACAAATCAAAGCCTATGAAACATTAGATTGATTGATGAAAAGTATAATTTAGCAAGATCTTAGAATTTAATCTTCGTTGTTGTACCTTTATGTTTTATATAATTTATCAATCAAGAATAAAAAATAACAAGTTGATTAATCGAGACATAATATGAGAAAAACTTGGATTTCCGTGTTATATGAATTTTGATTTGTACGAGGATGGGTGTGCTTCAATTGGGTCCCCAACAACTCAAGTACATAATTTTTCTCAATGATTCCTCTGATTGTCTCATCTTCTCTTTTCTCGTTTCCTCAGTCTTTGACATCAGAGAAGAAGCAGGAGCAGATTGTCTGCTGGCTTGAGAAGAAAGAGACCTGAGGGTGGGCTTGGCATGTTGGAGTGACCTTAGTGTGTAATTCCACCTGCAGAACCCTTGATCTTTTGGAACCTCCAATGTTGCTACTGTTGCTGCCACGGCCCATGCTCTGCTTGTTGAACTCATGTTTGATCCTAGATGTGATTTTGAGACAAGAAAATGATGGGGGTTTTCTTTTTTTTGTTTGTGGGTGTTTCGTTTAGTGTGTTTGATGATTCAAATGTTATGAAGGACTTGATATAGGAGCTTAGTGGGCTGTTTGAGAGGAAAACCAGAAGCAGTTTTACCTACAGGTTAGGAAGGCCCTTTATTTTGGCTTAAAAGCTAGTTGTGCCCCTGATTGGGACCCTATATGAGAATGAGAGAGAGAGAGAGACTCCCCTTATTCAGCTAATGTACATCCACTTTTAAGTTGTGCTAAGCCATTGTCACTCTCAGTTAAACGAAGTAAACACCTCATCGAATTTTGGTTTTTTAAGCTTTCAATAACATTGCTTTAAAATTCTTTCATAAGCTGCAATGCAACTAATCATTGTCACTCACAAAAAACCAAAATATGCAACTCAAACATCATACAATGAAATCCTCTTTTTTCATTCTTCTTGTGGTAAGGGCCATCACAAGAGCGCAAGAGCAGTTGGATTTTTATTAACATAAAACTATTCCAGGGAAGAAAAGAATGTTACAGCAATTCGAGTCCCGAAGATTTTACACATATGGAAATTAGTGAATTTGTAATCACTATAACCCAAGATTGTGAACAGAAAGAATGACTCGGTATAAATACAAACAAAAATAAAAAATAAAAAAATAAAAACATTGAGAGCTACCAATTCAGGAGCAATCTGAATTTGAAAATTGAAGGAACAAAAGAAGCTATGGAGAGATACTCGTTGGGGGGGAGGTGGGAAGAAAGTTGAAGGGCTTAACTTAGGTGTGCTATATCAACTCCCTCTGGTATTTTAAATGTATTAGCAGCACCAAACTTTCTGAACTCTTCGGAGTTCTCTTCAAACTCTTCACTGCTATCATACTCATCATCGTGCAAATCGGCAGGTGAGGAAGGATCATCATAGACACTTTTGGATCGACAATTTGGTCTTGCCAACATGCTTACTTGGCCCAAGTGAGAGATCTCTACAACAACAGTGTCATCATCTTGGGGAAGGGGTTGTTTCCAAGGCTCTCCATCAATCCTCATGTACGTATGTTTTTCTGCACCTTTGTGAAACTGAAAACGAATTCTATTTGCCTGTACATAGAAATAATCATATTGAAGTAATACGTGTTTGCTTCAAAAGCCTATAATGATTTGGGACTCATGCAGTGATGATCACAGCATGCATGGAGATGAGAAGTAGTGTTTTAAATGCATACAAGAGTCTAGATGACCAAAAATGCTAGAACTTAATTTAATGTGATTGCAGTCCTAAACCAAACAGCTACTGATTTTTGGATTCCAGATCCACAGAAAAAAGCTCCAATCTCTACATTGACGAACGTGACTAAAATCCCCATTCCACCTAAATTCCTCCAGGTTTTTCCTGTTTGTCTTAAAAAGCTAAAATCAATGATCGTAGCATCTTTTTGAGGGTGGGCCTTGGTGCAACAGTAGAGTTATTCATTTGGTGATCAGGTCACGGATTCAAGGCGTGAAAACAGATTCTTTGCAAAAATATAAGGGGAAGGCTGTGTACGTATACGCCCACCCTCCCCATACCCCTGTGCTACGTCGGAGAGCACTTTGTGCACCGAGTGAACTCTTTTTAATGATTGTAGCATCTTTTTCTACTTAATTTGAACCAAGATTATAATTTTTCACGACAGTATCGACGTGATAAACACCAGACAAAACATATAATATGTGAGTTTGATCAAAACCAAATGCATCTACCAAATATTTTCTATAGTATTCAGTAAAACATCTTTTTGCTTGTAGGATATCATGTTAATAATATTTTGCATGATTAATGGGACACAATCTCATTTGGACATACATTGCAATATTAATGATCATATGTGTTGGAGGTCATCTAGTCAGTCGTTGCTAAACATCAAGATTTGCACAAACTACAGATAGGACTACACCCATGTATCTAGACCATTACCAGTGTGACCATCATAAAACTTCACCCTTATTACCTGTGCAAGACGAGTTCCATGTCCTCTTGGAGAAAGCAAAACAAGCCCATGCCAAGCATCTCTGAAGCCAACAATTTCAAGAAGGCCATCGTCAACAAACGGAGGAGTCAAGTCCCTCTGTTAAGAAAGTTCATTCTAATGAATTAGTATATGTGTGTGTGTGGTCAAATGAAAATTAAACTTATCTAGGAAGCAGCAGAAGAACTAACATCACATGATTTCTTCCTACTTGGCATGCCCCAAGGATTAAGCCCGCCAGAAAAACTGGGCAAGTTCAGGCAAACAATGGACCTGATGCTGCCATTTGAATACATTACAATAATATATCAGATCATATAACGGAAGCAAAAAATCCATTCTCATGGAAATGAAACAGGTCTATTTGATTAATATGGAAAGCAGATCCGCCTAAATCAAGACTGTATTCACCTGCGTGGCACATGCAGATCTTCCCACTGACCATGCATTTTCATGATCTTGATTTTAGTCAGTTGAGCTATATTCCTGTATAGAGTAAGAGAATTATTATCATCCATGTAAGCCACCAGAGGCATACTGGTTCAAATGAAAATCAAGTCTATATGCTTGGTAACCATTTAAAGGCCTCAAAGACACTGAAGACAAGTTCTGCCAATTAATATATTTCATGGAAAATAAATTAAATTATCTATTTACACCACCACCACCACCACCACCAACAACCACCTGGACCTTAATCCCAAATATTGGGATTGACTATTTGAGAGACAAATATCGGGAAGATGAAAATATAAATAGAGAGAGAGGGAGAGATAGAGACAGAGAGAGAGAGAGAGAGAGCCCTTAAAAAGACAAGAATGGTGATTTAATTTGTTCGAATTCTTCTACACCACTCTTCCTATCTAGTGTTGATTTAAATTATCTAGAGAGAGTGGTGATTTAAATTATCTAGATAATTTTAAATTTTAAATTATATATTTACACCCTGTCAAAGAAAATGAAAATCAAGTGTTCGCGTTGTGTATTTATTCTTCTTCCTTATAGGAAATCCTTGGAAGAAATAAATAATAAGTGCATTTGGACATTGACCTCTAAATGTGAACTCTTACTTTGGGACAAGGATAAATGCAGTCGTGTTTATTGATTCTTCGTTTTTTTCCCCACCCAAAAACTAACCTCACAGAAGGTTGAAAAAGTGAAGCACAAAACCAGCCTTGTTTGCAACCAAGCTTCAAATATGTACCCTACAGACAAGAAATAAGTTGCAATCAACCTGCAATTACTTTCAAAAGGATTTACATATGGGAAAACAGCTTTAATTAGCTCATCATGAATTCAATCAGCATATGTCGAGATGCAGATGCAGAATAGTAGGTCAAACTCTTTACTCAATTAAAGGTAAAGTTCATACCCACAAAGTCCTGCAGAATTTGTTTTTCATCAAAGCTACACCATAGAGTTATTATCACATAATGATGAAGATGATTCAATGCTGTTATGGTGATTTCTCAGTTGCATCCGAATAGTTCAGAAGGATAACGAATTTAATTATATACAATTGAGTTGCAATATTAACAGTACTAAAGCACAGTACTTTCAAACTTTCCCTCTCACAAAGCTGGAAATAAAGGACAGACACCAACCTGGTTAGCGAGCTGACTTTTAAATTTTTCAGGATGCAGCTTCCTCTCAGAATGAAATGCATATGATACTTGAGCATCCATCCCTATAGGAAACAAATAGGAAAAAATATTACTACAAAGAAACATATATTGGAGCTATGATAAGTCACTTTTCTTCAGTAGAGTTGTTTTCATTATGTACCAGCATTAAAAAAACACATACAACAACAATTATCACAAGGACCAAATAAAGGAACCAGACAACATTTCGGGAAACTGAGTGCAACAAGAATGCTCAAAATTCTAAGTTGGAGAGCAGAAAATTTCAGTAAGTGAACATACAAACTGAACCACTGAACAGACTTCAAAATAGATAAAAGATAAATAGATGGACACCTGAGATATACTCTTACCCATGCTAAAGTAGTTCCAAAATCCACCACGATATGTGTCATAGCCTTCCTGAGAGTGCAAATAACAGTTGTGCCCCGTAAGTATGTATGCATTAAAGTCAGATGACATAAGAAAGGCTAAAGAGAGCAAGACAAAATACAAATGCACCGGATTGGGATATGCAATTAAGCTATAAAACGCGAAATTCTAACCGAATGATACAAAGGATGACCATATTTATGTTCATATTTGGCCCAATTGGTAAACAATGACCTTTATAATGGTCACTTTTTTTTTCACCCAATGTTAGAAGACTTCTGGTATGTCCAATCCATACAATGATTCGACCTATGAAAATAACTTGCAGCAACTCAAATATTTTTAGCATTTCTTGAAAATGTGGATGCCAAATCAACTCATTTTATTGTAGAATGAACTCTAAACTCATCATAATAAAGAAAGATGGATATTTTGCAAAGAGTATGAGAAAAATGCTGAAAGACTTCTTATAATCTCAGGAGGCAAGACTGAGTTAATATGCCAGGGAATATCCCCATAGTATCCACAAGAATCAACAGGATGAAAGAGGAGAAAATAATGACCAAAAAACCAGAAAGCCTTTCCATAATGAAGTACAGTGACTTGCAGTGATATGGTTTCTGTGATTGTGGCACATGCTACACTCCTACAACCAACAGGAGTTTGTTGAATCAAATTTACAAGTACAATTGGTAACATACATTGATTTTACACTAACAAGCAGCAAATTTACAGTTCAAAAGGACACGAAGAATAATCAACAGGCAGAAATTTACCATGTTAAGTTTATCTGATCTGGAGACACGATGGAATGCATGCATAGAATGTGGTAGTTCCAAGGGTGTGACAGGATCAAAAGAACCTTCTTTTGGAGCTTTCATCCTCATAAGTATATGCCAGCTACAATCAACAGGTAATCAAACCACTCTTAATAACTACAAATAAATGAAAAGAAATCAAATGATAGAGCAGGGGTAGCATTTATGTCCTCAAAAGATAGGTTCATTATTGACTCATAGAGAAAACAAGAAAAACTGGGAGAGGAAAACTTCTGAGGTCAAGCAGTCAGAAAGTTCATTGTGAAACTAAAAGCACATAGTCAAGCCTTCATAAGATCAATACAGTGTCTTATAGATAAAATCAGAGCTTGTCCCTAGCATGCCATGCTAATAGATTTCTTGAAGATTGTGTAAATTGACCAAGAATCATTTTACTTTGGTTTGCACATCTTGCCAAATCAGAGCTTTAAATCTGTTACCTGTCAATTTTCATTTCTTTTGCAATTTTTACTTGTTCCAGAAATAACTCCACAGACTTGCAATCTGTGCCTGGATTTTTCTTACCCTGCAAAAGAGCAAGGTCAAAATTATTCTCACATTTCCTGTGTGTTTCAAGTAACTGATCAGTAATGAAGTGCACAAGCAGAAATAGTAAACAAAAGAATGATGCATTTACTGATGGATCATGCCAATGTGGAAAATAAAATTTAGCAGACTATTTGGAATTAACTAAATACATCTCTAGGAGATGGCTGAACAAAGCAGCCAAACAATCACCTCAAACAAGTTAAAATTCACCTTGTTGTGAAGTGGGTGACCTTTTTTTCCCCTTATTTTTTAAGTCTCTGGATGAAAAATGAACTGGTTCTTTGGACAATTGTAGCAGCCCACACCAAACCAAGATCATAGGTGCACCCATGGTCATATGTGCAACAGTATCAACCATAACAGACCGAAGATAATGTTGTCAGTTATGATATCACAATACCATGGGGAAAAAATTAAAATATAAAAATGCATAAGAATGATTGTAAGAGCATCGCAACAACTGTGATGTTGCAGAGCCATAATGCTCTGCAAGGCTTAGGGAAGCAACTTGGTCCCCGACCAAGAGAATGGCCCACAAATGGTTCCAATGGTTGATTCTATTATGTAGTGCGGAAGAAACCCTTTTCTTCATCCAAGAGTGGTACACAATATGTTGATGACCAACTAAATTATAGTGGAAAGAAAGATAGCTAGACAATGATAGCAGAAACAGGGGTTCCCTAGTTTTACAAATGCATAAGTGCTTTGAGTTGGGTGTAAGACAAATTGAGTTACCCATCCAAAAGAAAACGGGAGGTTATTTCCGGTACCAAGAGGCACTGTAGCAATTGGTGGAGGCTTTGGTAGCTTCAGGTCAGAAACCACTCCAAAAAGCCAGCTGGCAGTTCCATCCCCACCTGCAACCTAGTGAGATGAGAACGAAAATTAGACAAAGAAGTCACTTAATAAAATTCTAAGAATGTTACGAGCTCTAGATTGTAAGGAAAAATAAGCCCAGCACATCAAAACACAGTAGATTAAGAAGCCAACTCACTATCAATCGCAATCTCTTCTGAATTTCGGTTGCCAGGTCGTCACCACTTTGCCTGAGCTTTGCTAAAGTGATATAAAGGTTGTTCAGCACTTCTTCTGGAGCACTTTTGCCCAAGTCAACAACCTGAAACTCGTCAAAGCAATTTGAAAAATGAGACAAACCACGAGAATCCATCTCTCAACTTTTGATCTTTACACAATTGAAATTCACCTGTTGCTTATTTAGCAGAGTACGGTAAGTCAAAAGAAGTTCCCCACCTAGCTGGCCTCCACTTTTCGAATTGATAAAGACTAAAACTGGACAAGCGGGCACATCGGAAACATGTTTCACTTCTGAGTCAGGTACAAGTATATACTTGGGTATACAGAAGTCCTCCAAAACACTCTCCATTCCATAATCACTCAAATCGGCCATTTCTATATTGTATCTGCAGAATCACAAAAACATGACCATAAACCCTCCAGCAACCCAGAAAAGACTAGTCAAATTTCTGTTTTATAGCATTCTAAGGCATGCATTTCAGGCGTTAATTCAAATGAATAGACTGCAAAAGAAAAGAAAGCCCGAAAATTTAACAATTGAAAAGGCCTATTATGAAAATACCAAAACAAATTGATCAAGAAAATGTTCAAGTACTAGAAGGAGTGCTACAAGAGATTTGTGTGACCAAAGTGAAACTGTTGGCATTACATCAAACACTTACAAGACGTGACTGCTTCATCAATCATGCTTTATGGGACAAACTGTTATTCGATCAATACAATGAATGATCATACAAAAAACATAATCATCAACAGTTGATTAAAATATTTAAATTTCTGCAACATAAGATCTTGTAACACAATAAGTAATACGATCAGCAAATTTAACCCAAAACCCTAAAATTCTTCTCCAAGAATTAACATCCCACCATCCAAACATACAAGAAAAACATAGAAAGAAATACAGAGAGAGAGAGAGAGAGAGAGAGATGCCTTGCGAAAAGAGAGATGTAGGTTTAAAGTGATTCTGATTCGTTGATGTAACGATAATGATAGTCTGTTTATACTGGAAGGAGGAGAAGAAGAAGAAGAAGAAGCGCGCGAAATTGTAGAGAAAAGAAAAGGAAAAGAGAGGGGAAAATCAATGCTGGTATGCGAGAAGACGTTAGGCATTTTGTAAGTGAGTTGAAAGCAAGTTGTACGTTGTTTCTCGCTTTGCCGTGTGTGATTTCGGTTTTGTTCAAACGTTTTCCGTTGCAATTTTTTGATCCAGTCTAACCAGAAGACGGTTTGGGATCTCCCTCCCTCCCCCCCGCCCTTTTTCGGTGCAGTCAACTATTGCTTACGTGTCGAGAGGTCGGACGTGGACCAATGCCAGACGAACTCGTCTGCGCTGCTGAGTTATCTGCTCAATAATACTTGATTTTTATACGAAACGTTTGGTTTTACTTCGATTTTTTTTTAACTAAAATTTGAATTATGAATCAGATAAATATGATGCAAGCGATGATGTCACTTGATCAAATATGGCATTTATAAATTCAATATTGAATTTCGTTTTGATTCGTAATTGATGAATTAATGAACACTAAGATTGAAGTATGAATTTCCATTTCAAATTAATGGTCACGATAAAGTAGTATTTTAAAATTATTTATTTTTAAAATATACTACCGAAATTAAATTTTTAGAATTTATTTTTAAAATATCGATTTGGGTTTTCTCAAATATTTTTTTTAAAGTAAGAAATAAATTTACTTAAATGAGATTCTTAAATTTTGGATCCATTTTCTATTAATCATCCTTGTTTAGTTGAGTTAGTATAAAGAGAAAGAAAAGGAGAAAATAAAAGACACAATTGAAGCAAGAAATGAAAATTTGAACATATTACACCATTAAGACTTGATTAAATTGGGAAATTAGAGAACTTTTAATAGTCGGATCCATTCATTTGCCATTAATCCTTCTTAATTACTCGAGTTAATAGAAAAGGAGAAATTAAGGGGTCACAATTAAGATAAGAAAAGGAAAGTTGAATTTCTAAAAGAATAGTTTAGTGATCACAATTTCTGTTTTCTAATTTGATGATCCCGAATTCAAATTTTGTTGTAATAAAAAAAAAAATCGAATTTGACAAATTTAAGGTAGCTGTTCATTGATCTAATAACGCCAGTGGACCAACACTAACACCTTACCTTTCCGGTCGAAACCAAACTCACCCTTCCGATAATAATTATAATTAATAACAACATATAATAATATATTAAGAATAATTTAATTAATTTATCAGTCAAATTGAAACAGTTTAAAAATCTCATGAAAATAAGTCAGATTATTTTTAGAGTTTATAACCTATTTAAAAAAAATTTACTAAAAAAATTTTATAAATGTATAAACTTTTAAATATTTTATAAGATATTTTGACGAACCTATACACTTTTTGGTTAGTTCTTTTATTTCCTCAAAAAATTAAAGTTAGTTTTTTTTTTTTTTTTAATAGTACCATAAGTTATTGTCTTTCTATCATCACGTGAGTATCATTATCTACATGATTCATAACTAGTAGATGTATTAAAATCAAATTTCTACATGATTCATAACTAGTAGATGTATTAAAATCAAATTTCTAAAAAGATTTGGAATGACCAAAATTTACTTGTTAACTCATCCAATAATCATGAGTATTAATACTTTTGTAGTTACCAATGGTATTTGTTTATACAGAAAAATTTTTGTATTCTTGTAGAGATATTCAAATTATAAAGTATTATTATTCAACTGTTTTTCAAGAAATCTAGTATTCAAATATTTGTGAACGTGTATATTTTTATAATTTTTATTATTTCTAGGTAACAAAAGAGAAAAATTTCTGTGAGTTTCAATTACATATATATGTTTTAATGTTTGAGCCAAAGTCCCCCGTTCTCAAGACTATGTTTTATAAATAACCCAAAAAAAAGACAAACATATAAATAATGTCCTCTTACTATCATATGACATATTGCATTATCAATTTTCCATTATTTTCTAATTGGTCGACCGCGTAAGGCTCTTGAAAGAGATATATATATATAAAAAAAAAAAGGGAAGGGATTGAAAGCTTGCGCGCTAAGTTTTGAATTAGGTTCATAAACGGGTACGAGACGCGTGTGTTATGCAACCAAACCAATGACCTTTTCAGAGTCCAATTTCAAGATAGAGAAAAACCAATCCCTGTTAGAAGAGCTAAGTTCAATTTATTTTTATTTTATTTATAATAATTTTTAATAAAAATTTTATATTTTACAAATAATTTTTTATTGTAAAAATAAAAATAGCAAAATCCGCCTTTGTTTCAGGTGGGTGAGATGAGACAAAGTTAACTAGAATTATACACAAACTATTAATTTTTCATACTCTACATAATTTAGTAGTTACAGTTGACGAGATTTGATATTTAATGAAATATTACTATTTTTTGAAAATAAAATAAGAAATCTCTAGAACAAATACCAGTGCTAATGTAAAAAATTAGCAATTAAGGAATCGATTGAGAAAGATTATAAAAGGTTCAGCTGAATAGAAAAATATTTATGAAATGGTTGTCTCATTTTCTTAGAAAGCTCAATGCAACAAAACACACCAACCCACCAACACAAGCCTAGACTAGGCCAGCTCTTCCCGTTGTTTACACAACCTGATGAATGAGGGGAATTTCCAAGTCTGTTCTTCATAATTCAAACTTGTAAGCTTGGGCTGCACAGATATTTCTCAGAAATACAAGTAGAGCTATGCAAGGATTGTTCATTTTTTGCCATTATCCTTGTTATTATTTAATTACTAATTGTTTTTGGTTTTGTAGTCCTTTCATAGATTCTTGAATCTCGGATAGATAGAATCTCCATGCATGCATTCTTTTTGTTTTTGGCCATTTTTTGTTAGGCACCAAACAAGTTTGCACGGTAAATAAGAAGGCTAAACTCTTTAACCAAATTAGATTAGAAATTTGAGAATAGAAAAAATTACGTTAGGAGAGCATTCTTAAATTGGACCTGATAATGGTCAAATCAGATTGATCGGATTATGATTTTGAATATCGGATAATTAAAAAAAATTATAAATATCTAATGATTGACAAAATTTATCAGTAAAATTACAAAGTTTATTAATATATTGTAGTCGCATAGACTAACAAAAAAGCACACAACAACGTATCCTAAATTTAGTCTATTAAAATCGGATCATATATTTAATTTGTTTTTAATTCTTGTTATTTGTTTTAGGTCAAACAAAATTAAAATCTACAAAAATATTTTATTTCACAAAACTCTCCGTAATCACAATTCAGTGCAACTAGCTTCAATCACAACCGTAGGGATAGCTCATCTGGGAGAGCATCAGATTGAAGATTTGAAAGTCGCATTTTTTTTTTCTTCCTCTTGAAAAGTGGAATAGCTCTTAAACGATTAGTTCCTTGACAAAACACCCCTCTCTCTTTGAGATTTCTTTCATCTTCTTGAAAAGTGGAACTACTCTTACAATTTGTTTGGGAGTTTTGAAGAGAAAAGAAAAGAAGTTCTCTCCATGTGGTTTGGGAGTTTTATGAAAAAAAAGAGAAGAAATAAGATTTATTAGTAATAACAAATTTTACTTTCACTTTTTTAAAGGTAAATTTGGTATATTTATGAGACAACTTTTTTTCTCTCATTTTCTTTCCTATTCTTTCCACTTTTAGAAAGAAAATTTTTTATGTTAAAAATCATTTCATTTTCTTTCTTTTCTTTCCACATAAAACTCTTAAACGAAAAAAAATAAACAATTTTCTCTCATAACTTTTTTTTTCTTTCCAAATCTGTTCATTCAAACATGCTGTTAATGGCTAGTTCCCTAACTAACAAATCTGAGGATTTGAAATCAGGTTAAAAACCCAATTTAACATTTTCGTTCTTGGATCACGTAGGTCTAATCATCAGAGAAGGGATTCTTATTTGACAATCGGAGTTTGTAGTCCGTCAAAGGTCAGGACCTTAATTTAGTATTCTTAGAAATTGAGTTTGATCTTTCTATCTCTACTCTTTCATTTATACACTTTCATTTACATATTTCATATTTGACTATAAATTTAATTGAAATTTTAAGTGGAGTACAATTTAGAATTTGAAATCAACCAATTCAATCCCCTTGTTGATTAAATAGAAACCAACAAGGACTATGTTTTATAAATAACCCAAAAAAGACAAACATAAAAATAATGTCCTCTTACTATCATATGGCATATTGCATTATCAATTTTCCATCATTTTCTAATTGGTCGACCGCGTAAGGCTCTTGGAAAGGGGGGGGGGGGATTGAAAGCTTGCGCGCTAAGTTTTGAATTTGGTGCATAAACGGGTACGAGACGCGTGTGATATGCAACCAAACTAATGTCCTTTTCAGAGTCACGGGTTAGAAGAGCTGAGCTCAATTTATTTTTATTTTATTTATATTAATTTTTTATTAAAATAAAAATTTTATATTTTACAAATAAAAGGTAAATTTCTTTATAAAAAGATAAAAAAGTATAATTGTTGTTATTATATTAATAATTTTTTATTGTAAAAGGAAAAATAGAAAAACCCTCCTTTATTAGAGGTGGATGAGATGAGACAGTTAATTAGAATTATACACAAATTGTTAATTTTTCATACTTTGCATAATTTAGAAGTTATCAGTTATAACTTTTTTACTCTAACAGGATTTGATATTTAATGAAAAATTACCATTTTTTGAAAATAAAATAAGAAATCAACAAATATTAGTGCTAATGTAAAAATTAGAAATTAAGGAATCGATCCAAAAAAATTATAAAAGGTTCAGCTGGATAGGAAAATATTTATCAAATGGTTGTCTCATTTGTCCTCACCAGGACATCTCAATAACAATAATTATCCCATAATTCAGGATTCAAATCCTATTATAATTAAAAAAAAAAAAAATTGATTGTCTCATTTTTTTAACAGGTCGAAAGCTCAAAGCAATAAAACACACCAACCCACCAACACAAGCCTAGAATTAGCATTGGCAATTGAGCCGGAACAGCCTGAGTTCAGCCGTTTTGAAGGGTCAACCGTAGCTCATTTTAGGGTCAGATCAGCGGATATATTCAACCACATTGTTTTCTTTCTTCTGCGAGGCAAAGCTTGGAGTGATTGGTTCGCCTCTCTCTCTCTCCCACTAAGGTTTTTTTTTTTTTTTTTTTTTTTCATTCGAGCTCAGATTTGATCTAAAATAAACTCAAGACTCTTTTACTTTTTTGATTCGAGTTTGAACCTTAATTTTTAAGTTTTCTCGAGCCGACGCCTAAAAATTTTGATCAAGCTGAGTCCAGATTTTACAAAACCCGACTCAAAAGGCTTGATTGTCAAGTCTATCTAGAATAGGCTAGCTCTTTCCGGTGTTTACACAACAACCCAATGAATGAGAGGAATTTCCAAGTCTGTTCTTCATAATTCAAACTTGTAAGCATGGGCTGCACAGATATTTTTCAGAAGTACAAGTAGAGCTCTACATGGATTGTTCATTTTTTACCGCTTGGAATAATTATCCTTGTTATTATTTAATTGCTTATTATTTTGGTTTTGTAATCCTTTCATAGATTCTCGAATCTCACAGAATCTCCATACATACATTGTTCTTTCATTTTTTACCATTTAAATTAGATTTGACAATAATCAAATCGGATTGAATAGATTATGACTCTAAGCATCAGATAGTTATTAAAATAAACATTACAAATATCTACTGATCGACAAAATTTATTGATAAAATTACAACAATAATAATAATAATCAAAATTTTAATCTCAATAATTGAGATCAATTTTAGAGTAGACATATATGTACACAATTTTTTTCTTATATTTTTACAAAAAAACTATTTGTAAAATTACAAAGTTTATTAATATATTGTAGTCGCATAGACCAACAAAAAAGTACACAACAACGTATCCTAAATTTATTCTATTAAAATCCGATCATATTTAATTTGTTTTTAATTATTGTTATTTGTTTTGGGTCAAGCAAAATATTATTTCACGGAAATCTCCATAATTATGGTCGGAAGCGGGTTCGATCACAACCGCGGGGATAGCTCCGTTGGGAGAGCGTCAGACTGAAGATCTGAAGGTCGCGTGTTCGATCCACGCTCACCGCATTTTTTCTTTTTTTTTTTCCTTCATCCTCTTGAGATGTGGAACTGCTCTTAACGGCTAGTTCCCTGACAAAACGCCCCTCTCTCTGAGATTTGATTTCAAATCCTAGGGCTAATAACCCAATTTAACATTCTCGTTCCTGGATCAGGCAGGTCTAATCATCAGGGAAGGGTTTCTTATTTGATGATCGGAGTTTGCAGTCCGTGAGATGTCTGGACCTAGAGTCTTGATCAAATCGGTATTCCTAGAAACCGAAGTCAATCACCAAAGTATCCCTGTCTCTCTCTCTCTCACTATGGCTTTGTTTTGAAAACTCAATTTTATGTTCCTAGAGCCTTGATCAAATCTTGAATGACGCCTAATCATCAACAAAGCGTTTGTGATTTGTCGACGGAGTTTCCAGTCCCCGAGGGTCAGAACCTTGCCATTCCTAAAACCCAGATTCATCCACCACGAGACGTCTCTCTCCCTCTCTAGGTTTGTTTTGAAAACCCTAATTTATGTTCCTCGAGTCTTGATCAAATCCTGTGTGTGTGTGTATGTGTGGGTGTGTATTAAGTGTGTCGTTCTCTCGATTAAGGGTTTCTTATTTGACGATCGTAGTTTGCAGTCCGTGAGAGGTCAGACCCTAATTCGATATTAGACGAAACCGAATTCAATCACCAAGGTACGCCTCTCTCTCTCTCTCGCCGTGGTTTTGTTTTCAAAACTCGATTTTATGTTCCTAGTCTTCATCAAATCTTGAATCAGGGACACCTAATTATCAACAAAGCGTTTGTGATCTGTCGAGCGGAGTTTGCGGTCCCTGAGGGTCAGAACCTTGTCATTCCTAAAACCCAGATTCATCCACCAAGGAACGTCTCTCTCTCTCTCCCTCTCGGTTTTTTTTTTTTAAAACCCTTATTTATGTTCCTCGAGTCTTGATAAAATCTTGGGTAAATTGGCTTTTCAAGTGTGTTGTTCTCTCAATTAAGTTGATTGATTTAGTGTTATTTTGTTTCTCCTTATCTGGATTTTGGCATTTGTGTCTCGTATTAGAGGTTGTTTTCTTTTTTTGGGCTTACATTTCATTCTTTAGGGTTCTCCAATTTTTTCATGCCTATCATGTAATCGCGGATGATGATGGCATCCATGATCCAAGCACATGTGCTTTTTGGATGAGAAAATTGTGCATCTTGGTGGAAAGTGATGAAATGTAGAGTTCCCTAATATTTAAACTTTCTCACTCCTGTGAAGCATGTAAGAAATCTTAAACAAAAAACTTTAGCTGAAGAGTCAGAAGTGTCACCGTTCACCAAAGATGGAGGGATTTTTGGTAGGCAACGTTTGACACGGAAGCTTATATAAACACCATTATCATTTCTGTGCACATTATGATAGAAGAGCTGTGCAATTCAAAAGGTTTTAGGTTTTTATCTACTCTAATAGAACAAGTGGCAACAAAATATTGAGTTTGTTGTTGAGGTTACCTTGCAGAAACGAAAGCTTGAATAATAAATTTTGTGGGATGATATATCTTAAATTTGAATCGGTTTTATCATGTTAAGAAGATATAAGATTTAGTAAAATATCTCAATTATAGAATAGAAATTCATTCGAACACTTCCTCATCTTAGGAATGAGATCGATGATTCATGACATTGACGTCTAACACATGCTTTTATTAATATATGGGTGTGGTTGGTCAATTAAAATTTCTGAAAATCTCAACCTATACACTAAAATTAGAAGAAACATATTTCGACTAATTTGTTATATCACATACCACGCCCTTTGTTTTGCTTCTCTGTTTGGTAGTAAATTCCAAATTTCCAATCTCTCTCTCTCTCTCTCTCTCACACACACACACACACAAAATAAACCCTTTGTTGTATGAGATTGTGGTTCTAGAAGCTTCAAATCCCTCCCACTCACTTCCCCTAAAAGAGTAGGATCTTTTGGTTTTATATAGTTGGATCCCTCAAAGTAACCTGAACTCCCTTCAATCAGCAGAAAAGATAATTTGGTGTTATCTGGTAACATCATATCTCCTAAAAGGTTCCTCTCTCTCTCTCTCACTCAAAAGCAAAACTAATGAATCAGGTTAACATTGTTGCATAGTTTAAATGACAATATTAATTCTTTGAACTATTGGATTATATTTTACAAGGATGTACAAATTATTTTCTTAAAGTGACTATCTGCATTATCAGATCAGTTCATTGTAGAAATTATTTAAAATATGAGGCTTTTGGCTTGAAATCAGGAATGGTAGGAATTGAATTTTTTATTCATTCTCTGTGTTGTTTAAAGTATCTAAACTCATGATCTTTAAATTGGGGACGTGATTAATTATTATTACTTGTTATATTCATAAAACTTTACGGAATGAGATACCTATTAATTCGACATGCATGCTTATATATGAAGAGCCTAATAAATTAAGTTAAAAGGAAAATTTAGAAGTATCAAGAAAGCAAAAAATGATGAGCATGCTTATGTACACATTACACCAAGGGAAAGGAAAAAAATTATTTAAGTTTAACAACCATCAAGTATATAATTGTAACATATGGGATATTAAAGCTGTTAAAAATGTAACATTAGTTCAATTTATTATCCATGAATTAAGGATAATGAATAAATAAATGTAATCTCAAGATTTTATATGAAAGGTTATGATCACCAACTCTTTTTAAGCAAGCATCTGTTTAATTTGGGAATCATAAAGAACCAAATAAATAGCAAATAGATAAATGTCAATCTTGAATGAGGTTATTGTCATGATGACTTTTATGCGTAAAAAGATATGAAGCTACAAAAATTTCATAAATTTAGAAGTGAAACACGTGTTGATTGGTACTTTCGTTTAATGAAGTTTTATGAATATAATAAGTACTTTATAATTTATTACAGTTACGATTTTGGATTCTCTAAATAACATTGGAATAAATAATCGTTAGTTCCATTCTTAATTTAGTGTCAATAGGCTTAAGACCGTGAAAATTGGGCCTAATCAATCTCCTTCGAACCTTCAAGAAACTTCCGTACCTACTTTCTTAATATCTGTCCCCGCAGGCTTTGATTGCAGCCTGTTCAGACTCTTCAACCCCGGCCCTCCTTCAAGTTGGAATTTTTCAGACTCTGAAGTTTGGTGTGGGTTGGTGACACAAAACAAGAATCCGTAATTTTTCTGTATTTCTCAGTAATTGAATGAAATTATACACGATAATTTACAAACTATTCTAGATTACAAGAATTAAAAAATTATCTAGTCAAATAATACAAAAATAGAAAATTATTTTAAATTACAAAAAATAGGAAACAATTTAATTGAATTCTACAAAAAAGGAAACTAACCCAAGTCAATCCTATATCAATCCTATAATTCAAGGAGTCAATCCTCCCATAATTTAAGTAGTCAATCCTACATCAATCCCCAAAGTCAATTCTATATGAATTCTATAATTCAAGGAGTCAAAAAGTTACACAATCACATGACTTTTCTAATAAGGCCACATAATTCGACACTCGCCCTCAAATTGGTGAATGGATATCCTCTATTCTGAGCTTGATAATAATGTCTTGAAATAGAGTGCTTGACAACTCCTTTGTGGGTACATTTACTAATTGATTCTTTGTTGAAATGAATGGCATACATATTAGGCCGCTATCAAGCTTCTCCTTAATAAAATGTGTGTCAACTTCTATATGTTTCGTACAGTCACATTGTATGGGATTATAAGCAATGTTGATGGTAGATTTGTTATTGCAATACAACCTCATTGGTCCTTTCCATTTTATCTTCAACTCATCAAGAATTATCTTTAGCCACAATAGTTCACATATTCCCAATGCCATTGACCATAATTCAGACTCTGCCCTTGATCTTGCCACCACATTTCGTTTCTTACTCCTCTACATTACAAGACTCCCTCTTAAGAAGGTACAATACCTTGAAGTGAACCTCTTGTCATCTAATGACCCGACATAATCCACATTGGTATAGGCCTCCAACGTCATGCTTCCCCTTTTCTTTAACAAAACACCTAAGTCGAGGTTGCACTTCAAGTATTGCAAGATTCTATGAACTGCTTTAATATGCATTTCTTTAGGATTTTGCATAAATCTACTAACAACACTCACTACAATTGCACTATTTAGTCTCATATAAGTCAAATAAATCAACCTCCCAATAAACCTCTGGTAAGAGCTTGACCACAGGATCCTCTGGAGCTTCTCATAGTCCATGATTGAACTCAATGGGTGTGTCAACCAGCTTACAACCCAACTTCCCCATTTCCTTTGGCAAATCAAGCACGTACTTCTGTTAAGAAATAAAGATCCCTTGTTTTGAATGTGCCACTTCAATACCTAGGAAGTATTTCAATTTCCCAAGTTCCTTGATATCAAACTCTTTCAAAAGATATCATTTTAAATTATTCATCTCTCGTATCATTGCTTGTTACGATAATATTGTCAACATACACCAATAGGGCTATCAGTCCCCTTAAATTTGAGTGTCTCACAAACAAAGAATGGTTGTCTTGACTCTGTTTATATCCCAAGGAAGTCATCGTCTTGGTGAATCTTTGAAACCAGGCTCTTGGTGATTGTTTGAGTCCATAGAGAGCCTAACTTACACACCATTCCCTCTTTTGATTCAAAGCCCAGAGGAACTTCCATATAGATGTCTTTCTCTAGGTTACCATGGAGAAAAGGATTTTTAACATCAAACTATTATAGATTCCACCCAAAATTGGCCGCCAACGACAAAAGGATTCATACTATATTCATCTTCGCAACCGGAGCAAATGTCTCAAGATAATCAATGCCATAAGTTCGAGTGTACCCTTTGCAAGTAATCTTGCTTTGTATCTTTTTACCGAGTCGTGTGACTTACACTTCACAGCAAAAACCCATCTATATCCCACTGGTTTCTTTCCTCTCGGTAATTCAACTAATTCCCATGTCTTATTCTTTTCGAGAGCTTCCATCTCCACTTTTATGGTATCCTCCTACTTCTTGTTCCTTAATGGCTCAAATAGATTTCTCGGAATGGGATTGAGTGAAGGTTGCTTAAGAGGGCTCTATGGCTTTGAGAAAGGTTTTGGTAGGTCAAGAATATGTACGATGGATGTTTAGTGTAGGTTCTGGTTTCTTTCCTAAATGCAATTGGTAGGTTGACATCACTTGATTTTTCTGGTTCATCTATTAATTCAATGGGCTCAACTAATGGTGTGGAAGTAGTTTCGAGTATTTGGGCAGTAGCACGAATAAGAGATTGTACTTGTATCGATCTTAGTAACTAGAATTTTCTTCCTGGAATAGACCTGCAGTGGTTGAGTATTGTCTTGTTTCTCCTTATCTTTCATCACTTCACATGACTTGGATGACTTAGCAGTAGGTTCAATTGTAGGCTAAGCGAGTGACTCAATAGGTGACTGTGAAATGGGTTTAAATGGAGATAAAGACTCAATAGGCTAATTGGACAAATTCAAGAAGAAATAGGTCCTTCACTCTATCTTCATTCACGTTCTCCCTTGAAGATATAAATGCTGGAAAAAAGAGTACGTGGATCAAGTTTTCCCCTGTTTTGAAAGTGGGCATGGACAAAGACGTCACTTCCAAAAATCCTAGCAATAAAATTGTTGAAGTATTGAAATTGAGAAAAAACTTTGTGAGAATTTCAATTGGACTTTTGAAATCAAGGACCCGAGTTGGAAGTCTATAAATAAGATGTGTAGCGGTTAAAACGAATTCTTCTTAATATTGTTTAGGTACATTTTTGTGAAACAATAAAACTCTTGTGACATCTAGAAGATGGCCATTTTTATGCTCCGTGACTCCATTTTGTTATGGATTCATAACACAAGAAAACTCATGAATGACCCATTCCTTTTGAAAAAAGGAGAGAGAAATTGATTGAAATAGTGTCTGCCATTATCATAATGAAACCACTGAATTCTCATATTAAACTGTGTTTTGATTATGTTGTAAAAATTGGGGAAAACAGTGCCAACATTAGATTTAGGTGATGTTTGGTTCACATTCAGGAATCGGAATCAAAAACCTTATGAATCGGAATTGGAATCGAAATTGAACTCTGATGTCAACTGTTTTGTTCAAATTCTGGAATGGATTTGATTACCCTTGTTGATATTTGGTTTGTAAATTTTTCGGAATGAAAATCATTTAATTGTTAATTTTGCATTTAATAAAAATATTTTAAAATTAATATTTTTAAAATTTTATTTTAATTTCTAAAATTATAATTATAATTATAGTTTTAATAAAATTTAAAGAAAATAAAAATTATAAAATTTTTAACCCAAAAAAAAATTTTATTTATAATTTTTATACCATTTTCAATTTTAAATCTTTCTTCTCAGAGAAAATAATGAAGAAAAAATGTCATTATAAGTTTTAAAAATTATAATTATCAATTTTGTTAATTTTTTAGATTATTTTTTAAAATATTTTAAATTAAAATTATAATTGTCAATTTTGTTTTTGACAAATTTAATTTATCAAAAATAATTAATTTTTTTATTTTATAATATTTTTAAATAATTTAATTTATAATATTTTTTAATTATTTTTTCTAATTTATCAAAAAATTTAATTTATAGTATTTAATTTATCAAAAAAATTTTAAATTATTAAATTAAAAAAATTGTTTAAATTTTTTTGATAAATTTTTTTTTAATTTGTTTTTTAAATTGTTTTTGATTAAAAATTTTAATTTATAATATTTTAAAATTATTTTAATTAAATTATTTTTGATAAAAAATAATATTTTTAAATTTTAAAAAATTTAAAATTTAATTTATAATATTCTAATTAAAAAATTGTTTTTGATACAAATAATTTAATTTATAATATTTTTTAAATTATTTTTTATTTTAAATCACATTTTTTATAAAGAAAAATAAAATTGTTCAAGTTTTTTTCCTTAGATTTCATCCATGGGTTTCACTTGAAACCCATTAAGTCATAACTTAACGGTTTCATTCACATACCTTCATTCCCATTCCATTAATCCAAATAACTTATATGAGTTTCATTTTGATTCCTGAAACCCATACCCTTTAACCTAACACCCCTTATTTTTCAAAAGATAGATCCACATTATTTATATATAATCATCAATAAACTAAACAAATCACTTTGCACCAAAAATGTTCAGAAGGGTCCCCAAATATTACTATAAATGAGAAAAAAAGGATTAAGAGTTTTTATATTGCTTATTAGAAATGAAGTATGTTTGTGTTTGGCAAAATTCACAATCATTACAATGAAAAGACTCAAAAGTAGATCCTTTAAATAATGATGAAAACATCAACTTAAGGACATTAAATGATGGACTACCTAAACGGCGATGATAAAATGATACTTTATCTTTATTTGACATGTAGACTCAGAAAGAAGTGACACGAATAGAGAATTCTTAACTATAGTGCTTCCACTTTGATCTTCCAAGTAGTAAAGACCATCTCTTTCACTAGCACAACCAATCATCCTCCTCATGCCCTACTCCTGAAATATACACCAGGAAGGAAAAAAGGTTTCACTGCAATTGGAATCGTGGGTAAGCTTTTGAATGGAAACAAGATTTGTAAAGAGTTTCAGAATATGTAAGACATTCTTAGAATGAGAGAATCGCTTATATAAATGTCCCCTTGTCCAACTATAGTGGTCATGGACCCACTAGCTATAGTTATTTTCTTATGATTAGAGCAAAGAGTATATGAAGAAAATAGGTTGGAGGAAGAGGTTATGTGATCAGTGGCTCTAGAATCTATTACTCACGTATTTGGAGAATTTTTTGTTTTTTTGTTTTAGACATTAATAGCACAAGAGGAAGAAGAGATACCAGAAAATGCCAAAGAACATGTACCTTGATGGCTTCTGTTATTGGGACTTTTGTCATTGCTCGTTAGTGTTGTGGTGCTTATTGCAATGGGTGCAAAATAGGGAATCTCGATTGATGGACTGGAACTGATTTGCTTGATTGATAGGAGTGTTGGATTCCTTTAAACTGACTACTTTGGTCACAAGGGCTAAACGATCTCCTTTGTGGGTCTCAAGCATAACTCTCCATCATCCCTCTTCTGCTCAAATGATCGAAATTGTCTCATTCAAGGAGGGCAAGTAAATGTGATCCTTCTCCATGAATCACATCAGTGTTGTGGCATCCTCATTGCAACGTATTTGAATACATTGGTAATGGTGCGTCTCCTACTAGAAGCCTTGCAAGAAACTCAAATATTTCGTGACAGTTCGGGTCTCTTGTTTGCTTGTTGAAATTTTTGTCTTAATTTCATAAATCTAGGCAGCATCATTAACCTTGGAGTTTGTTTGTTGGATAGCTTCCCAAATTTTCTTGGCGATTCAGAGAAACAAACACGTATTGCTAATTTTCGGATGTATCAAATTCCATAACCATGACATCACTATGGAATCTTATTTATCCCATGTGTCGAATTTAGGATCCTCCTTTTAGGCCCTGTGCCCAACAAATGGCTCAGTTTGCCTCTTCCCTTCATAAACGTATGGGCCAATTGTGACCACTTTAGGTAGTTCTTCCCATTCAATCAATGTGCAACCTGTATATTGTGTAATTCTCCTGTTGAGACTGTAATAGAACTCTTGGTGGCAAGCACTTCCTTAGGGTTCGTTTCAGTTGACGTAGATATGATGATTTGAAAGGATTCTAGGGAAAAGAAGGGTGAAACACAGAATGAAGTATTTGAGTAAAAAATTAGGGATCTTAACAAGTGAGAAATTCAAAGAAGAAGAAGAAGAACAACAACAAACTAGAGAACAACAATGAAGGCTGGAAAAACACAGTTGAAGTATACTCTATTTGTGGATTGAAAAACAAAACAAAAAATAGAGACAAAAAAGTTGGAGTTTGATCTCCAAGAATAAACCTAGAGCTCTGAAACCATGACACAAAATAGGGATGAATAATTTCTTTGTATTTCTCAATAATTGAATGAAATTGTACATGATAATTTATAAACTATTCTAGATTACAAGAATTAGGAAACTATCTAATTAAATCATACAAAAATAGGAAACAATTATAGATTATGAAAAATAGGAAATAATCTAATTGAATCCTACAAAAACAGGAAACTACCCAAAGTCAATCCTATATGAATCCCATAATTCAAGAAGTCAATCCTCCCATAATTCGAGAAGTCAATTCTATATCAATCCCCAAAGTCAAGTTTATATCAATCTCAAAATTTAACGAGTCAAAAAGTCACACAATCACAGACTTTCCTAATAAGGCCACATAATTCATCAGTTGGCTCTAAAGGGAGGACCTTGTTGGAAATTTGATGTTACTAAATAAAGCCAAGTTATCTCTCAATTGTCAATCCAAAGGAGTAGAGTTTAACTTGAGGGATCTGACTATATCAAACAAAAAGTTCCTTCGTCTTGATAGAGAGGTATAGGCTTTGAAGCTTTTGAGGGAACAATCATACCTAAATCATACTTAGTGTGTGGGTGGGCACACAAGCACAAGGGGGGAGGGGGAGTTGAATTGGTATTTATGTACTTGTACCAAAAGGACAAAAATGGACCCTGTAGGCAAAAAAAAAAAAGGTCTATAAGTTCATTTTTAGTGGGTTGCATCAAGTGTCATGATTTTTTTTTTTTTTTTTTTGGTGGGAAAAGGGTACAAAAGAGAAACAAAATTTGGAAGGGCAGCTCTCCTAATTTGGCTGATGCTAGAAAATAAGCACAATATTAGGTGCCAAATGTACAAACTTAAGAAAAAAAATTATGGGCAACTTGCATCTTTCCTTGAGCTCAGCTCGATTCTTGGATGCAGTTTTTTTCTTAGTAAAAGGGGGTAAGGCTATCTCAGCATTATCCATTCTTGATCTGGCATACTTAGTGGGATGCTTTAAGTATGGGTTGAACTTTTGTGTATGGAAATAAATTTGTAAAACCTTAGAACTCTTAAGAACTATGATTTAAAGCATGTCAGGGTAGTTATTGCCAATGCTTAGTTATGTCACATTTTTATGGCACTTTTGAACCCTTTTTACTTGAGCCATAATGGAGATGCAAGGTTAAAAAAATGGCATAAACTGTGATAAAGACTATTAAACAGTTTTCTGTACTGTATTATTGCCTTTCAGCTTGCAGATTTGACTATCATGAGAAGCTCAATGTCACAGACAATGAGGAACGAACTTAATTCTGGTTTCTTGTTTACAGTTGATTTAACATAGTGTCTTCTGCATCCTGAACTCCTGCAAGTGAAAGTAACATTCATTTTAGCATTTTAATTCTTTATGAGTTGTCTTTGTAATCTACTAGCATAGAATAAGCAGTGGTCTCAAGTTAGAGCTGAATGATCATGGGAGAGTTCTTTAGGGAGTAGTTGAACTTGGAAGCTGAATGATGAGTTTATGATTGAAGGAATCATGCCTCGGGTCCTTCCAATTTGCATAATGAGTTGGTTTGAGCTTGAGAGATGAATCAGTTATAATATTTGAAATGTTGGTGATTAGGTTTTAATTTCTAGCAAACTTTTGTTGAAAAATAACAATCTTGACAGAAGTCAAATTGCACGAGGAGGTGGAGGCTGCTGAAACATTATGAAATTTTCAAAGATAAATAATCTGAACATTGGTCTGTACTCTATTTTGAGGCATTAAAAGCTTAATACAAGAGTTATTTTGTCAGTTGTTCCACTGTATTGTCTTCTCTTTTATAGATTGATTTTTATCATTTCATTGGACGTGCTGTCTGAGTGCAGAGCAACTATTATTTCTCACAATTTTGCAGATGCAAATTCCATGCGTCTCCCAATCCGGCAATCCTCGATTCCTCTTTGACCTCTATTTTGTGTTTGTTAGGCAATATCTTCTAAGCTAGTCGCAAAGCTGGTTTGTTATGAAAATCATTGTAAAAGGTCCCTTTGACTTTGTTGCTTCTTAACTCTCCCGTACCTATTCATATTGAAGCTTTTTTTTATTATTTTTAATTGTCTATTCCTAGCACTTCCCTCAAAATAAGGTATGAAATGCTTCCACAATTTCCGGATTTTTTCACATATATTACTAGAGACCTTATTGGTTGACTATGTTAGGCAAACAAAATCCCTCTCTCTCTCTCTCTCTCTCTCTCTCTCTCTCTGGTCATTTTCATCATAGATAATGGTATTGACCTGACAGATTTTCTGAAATTTATTTTAACAAGTGTTTCTTTGGTTAGCACTTGGATTGACTTGCAGTACTTCAGATTCCAATAAAATCCATGTAAAAGAACCAAAGTTACTCACTATTTCTTGGGATTTGTTCTTAATTTAAAGAAATATAATGACAGTAATTTTCTCGTTGAAGGGATAAGTTTGTAATGACGCTGGAGATGTGGGGGCTTGGCTTTGAGAAAAATGGATGTGACTAGCACCATTAATTGTAGTCAAAGTAACATGTTTATTCAGTGATTTATTTGGCCATCCTAGATTTGCTTTCAGCTAAAAGGATAGGGACGAAGAAATACCAGGGGGTTGACCCTGGACCGAAAAATGATTTGTCTATGTTTTGACTTTCGAGATTGGAGACTTGTTTATGAGAAGCGATTCTGTGCAATTGAGTTCAGCTGAAATACTAGTGAGTTGTAATTATTCCATGCCAAATCACACATAGATGAACAATCATGTCTACCACAGACAGTGGCAAGATAAAGCTTTGATTAGTGACGACTAGATTCTGCTTTTTCGCCCTGATTATCTTGCCTGATGTACTAATGCTTTGCTGTGCAGCATATCCGAACTTGTTGATATATGACCCGGAAGCTATTAGTTTTGTCCAGGGATCTTTTGTTTTTTTTTTTTGTGAGAGAGAGATTTCCCCCTTGAGAGTGACATGTTTCCGAAGTGGTGAACTGGCCAGTACCAAATCCTGTTGACTTATTCTCTTGCTTAAGCTGACAGCCTTCTCTAATTTGTATTTGCCGTATTTCTCCCAGCTAATTACAGACCAGACAGTGATGAGGTTCCTTCCATCCCAAAGCCTTCCTCTCCCTTTTTCCGAGTGCATATATAGTACATATTCAACAAGTATAAGAAAAAATTAATTTGGGCGGGTGGTAATAAAAAGCCTTGGTGGGCATTATGGAGAGGAAATGTGACCAAAATGAGCTGAAGAAAGGTCCATGGACTCGGGAGGAAGATCAAAAACTGATTGATTATATTGAGAAACATGGCCCTGGCCGCTGGCGCACACTCCCTAAAAATGCAGGTATATATGCTGCAGAAATTTGGATATCTTAAAATATTTTTATTTATTTCTTCTTTTGTTAGTGCTATATCTTCTTGTTTATTCCGAACTGCAACATTGCCTTTGCCGGATGTTGTGTTGTGAGAAGGGCTGCAAAGGTGTGGAAAAAGTTGCAGACTTCGTTGGACAAACTATTTGAGACCTGATATCAAGCGAGGAAGGTTCTCTGACCAAGAAGAACAAACCATAATTCAGTTACATAATATATTGGGAAACAGGTGAGCATATTTTCGTTGTTTTGAAGTTAAACCTGAATGTTGATTTTCCACCTTATATGTTGATTGCTTTGAAGGGCTAGAATATCAACCTAATGTGAAGAACGCTTTTAAGGGCTTTGAGAGGCATTTTATCTACTCTAAAGCTAGAAAATCAATCCAATGTGAAGAATACTAGTCCCTGCTACATAGTTTTCTACACCAGACAAGTTTACATCAATTTCATCACTAGTATCTTTTTCCCTCTTTCAAATTTCTTGTGGTCATCATCTTTGCTATATTTGATGCTTTAATTCTAACATTTTGTTTTTTCTCTCTTATTTAAGGTGGTCTACAATTGCTGCTAGCCTACCAGGAAGAACTGATAATGAGATTAAGAACTACTGGAACACCAAGATTAAAAAGAAACTTTTTGGAATGGGAATTGATCCTGTAACACACTGTCGGCGCCCCAGTCATCTCGATCTTTCCTCAATCCTCTCCTCTTCCTTAACCAGTGTATCTCAAGTCGAACATGCTTCACTTTTTCTTGAGATTCACTCCTTGTTGGCTCCAAAGCTCTTCAACGACAGCCTCTTGAATTATCACGGAATCCAACAAGGCGGTTCCCAAGTTCTCCATCTTCACCAACTTCAAAGCTCCAACCAGGATATTGAAGCCTCAACGAGAGGGGCCAGTGCTTCTTTCTGTGCTCCTTATTTCTGTCCTACTGAAGCCAATATGGAGCAACTCTCTCAGAACCCCATCAACTTCAATTACCAAAATTCATTGCATAATTGTTGGCAACACATTGAAGAGACTTCAAATATTTCTGTGGAAGGAATGCCTGCTTCTGAATCCTCTGCCAGGACACCAGGCATTTCAATTCAACAGCAGCAACAATATCCAGAGCTTCTATATGAGTTCTAAACTATCAACCCCATTGTCTAGCATGGCCTCTTTGAATACCTCTTCCACTAGTGTAAATGACACCATTGAAGACAGAGAGAAACCAGGACTGAAGCAAAATATTTTACCTCTTTATGTGTAAACATTTTTTCCAGGTGGTAAAGAGGAAAAATGTAAGCAAATAAGTAAATGTCTTGATGTGTATCTAATTGAGAAGTCTCATTTTTCTATGTGGAGAGAGTGAAAATGGAGAACGGGTGATTTTTTTTGGTGAACTGAAGACAAGAAAACAGGACAAGCCCGACAACAGATACACTAAGCTCTGAGGTGAAGAACACCTCTCGCATCCTGCATAAGCAGGTCTATTATGAGGCCAGGAGGCTCTTCCAAGAAAGAAACATAAGCAAGGCCCCCCATCCCCATCTTGGCCAGCTTATCTGCTCACTGATTTCCTTCTCTGAACACATGTTGCACTCCAAGCATCTCAACCTCTTGCATAAGATGTCTGCCATCCGAGATTTGGCTGTAAAATCTATTCCCCAAGTCGACTCCTTCGGTCATCATCTTAACAAGATCAGCTGAGTCAACTTCCACTTCAAGAACTTTTAGATTGCATCTTTTGGCCAACATAAGACCCTCCCAGTGGGCTTTAATCTCGGCATCGAGAATGTTACTGCATTCTACTATAGAGCAAAAACCTGCAACCTAGTTGCCTTCATGATCCCTAATGAGGCAACCTGCTCCGCCTCTGGAATCGAAAAAAGCCCCATCAGAATTCAGCTTTAGAGCACCCCTTCTCGGGGGAGTCCAACCCACCCATCTAGGCTAGTCCATGGAGGCATGAATGGCTATGGAAGAAGCAATGGAGCATTCATGAGCCAGCCTTCTAACTTCCTCAACAGTCCTGCTAACCTGAGGGGTGATCTGCTGAAAAATATAGTTGCATCTAGTCTTCCAAATAGACCAGGCTGCAACGACCCCCTTTATAGCCCACTTAGCCACCACCTGAATCCAATTTGCAGTGTCCAGTTGCCAAAAGGTTCTGTTGAAGGCTACCTCTGGCCAGATAGAGTGCCAAACCTCAAAAGCAGAAGGGCAATCTCTGAGAATATGAAGGGTGGTTTCTTCACCCTGCCTACATATAGGACAAAAGGCATCCTCAGTTAACAACCTTCTCCTCCTTTCAGAATTTGTGAGAATTCTCTCAGCACTCACAAGCCAAACAAAAATCTTGATTCTCTCAGGGCAGTGGAGCTTCCAAATCCAGCTCCAGTTGTGAGAGCTGCTGACACCTTGGCCTTCAAGCTTTTGGATTAGCCCTGAGGCTACAGTGACGTTTCCATCTGCAGACTCTTTCCAGCAAACCATGTCTGGACTAAACCTTGTGATTCTGCAAATGAACGTGGATGGGCCTGGTCAAGTTTGGGCATCCCAGACTTTGTGAGTAGGATTGAGCATAGGATGAGCCTTGTCAAAAGACGAACTGGGCCTGGCCTGCCCATTTTCTCGAATATATATGTATATATTGTTAAGTATTAAATCAGGCTTGTAAGTAGGATGGGTTATTGGTTTAATACACATAATTTTCGTTATTTAATAGTCTAAAAAACCTCGACCCATTTGTTCATTTCTTTCCATTTATTAAATTTGTCTATATAAATATATAAAAAATAAAATTAAAAAAGCAAACAATTATTCTTTTCACGATATGAAAAAATCTATATTTCTATTATCCTTGATATTATAATAAAACTTATTTGACAATGATAACATTTTTGATTTTATTATTATTGAAATTTAAGTTTAAAACATTCAATTTTTACTTTCATGTAACAAGAAAAATAAATAAAAAGAAAGTATATTATCATACAAATGGCTCGCTATATCTTACCATATAATAAAAACCTAAGTGGGGAGGGGGAAGTGGGAGGAGGTGCCACCTTGGATGGGAACAGTCAATTTTTTTTTTTTTTTTTTTTTTTTTGCTTTTTTTTTTTGGGGGGTTTTGTTCTTCTCTTTTTTTTTTTCCTTTTTTTTTTTTACATTTTTTTTTACCCATCACCCTTCTTCTTCTTTTATTTTTTACCCTTCACCTTTCTTTTATTTTTTTTTCACTTTTTTTTGGGTTTTTCTTTTGTTTTTTTTTACTTCTTTTTTTTTTTTTGTTTTTTTACCTTTCACCTTTCTTTTTTTTTTCAACCGTTTTTTTTTTTCTTTTTTTTTTTACTTCTTTTTTGTGGGTTCAAGTTTGTTATTGTCCCTTTTTTTTTTTACTTCTTTTTTTTGGTTTCTTCTTTTTCTTTTTTATTTCATTTTTTTACCCTCACCCTTTTTTTTCTTATTAATCCATCTTTTTCTCCTCTCTCCACTTTTTTTTCCACTTCTTTTTTTCTGTGGGTTTTACTATATAAAAAATTAGAAAACTTCTTCCATATTCAATCACTTGTTTTTCTTGAAATATGACACATGTCCAACAAGATTAGAAAAAAAATAGAGAGAGTTAAAATACTTTTTTTTATCACATTCACATTCAAATGATTCAATAATGACGCATATTTTTTAATTTAATTTAATATACAGTGATTAATAAATATTAAGATAAAATAATTTGTTTATTAACCAACCAAACTAGACAGATTTTTTTAAATATGCATTTAATTTGTTTTTAATTTAATTTAATATATAAAAAACAAAATTTTTAAATTTAATTTAGTATACAATGGACAACAAATATTAATAATCATATAAAATCATCATTCAATTGTAAAAAAAAAAAAAATAATTTCATAAATAATATTTTTAAGTATTTAATTTGGTTTCTTAAAAAATAAATAAATAAATTTTCTTAACATAAATATTGATTTATTTTTGTACAATTTAAACTATAATTATTGTCAAATTAAATTTTAGTGATGATTTATGAAAAAAAAGAAATCATGATTGATTAACGTAAAATTTGTAAGTTTAATATTTGCTTTGAAAATACAAAAAACAATTAAAATGATTTCCTAAAAAATAACGAATATTATAAATTATAAATTATTTGAAAATAAACAAAATAAACAAACAAAAGCAAATCCTTATATGTTTTATTTTTTGTGCTTTTTTCTATAGTGCTTAAAATATCATGAAACACTTAAATAGAGTATTTTAAAATTATGAAATATAAATTAAACTTTTCTATAATCTAATCTATTAATTATTACTTCATCTGAGTTAAAAAACAAAAATTGAAACAATGTATAAAACCTCCCATTTATATTGTTCATCCAGTTGTATCGTTCCTCCAAGAATGAGAGAAAGAAGAGTACCGTTAAAGATATTGATAATAATTACAAACAAAAATATAAAATTTATTATCTTATAGTTTTATTTAATTAAAAAAAATTATGTCAATAAGTTTTTTTAATTAATAATAATTGAAGTTGGCTTTATAATAATAATAATAATAATAACAATTTCTTTCCAAACAAATTACAAAATTTTAAAAATCCAATTATACTTGTACTTGTGACAATGGCAGAATGAGAGAAAGAAGAGTACCGTTAGAGATATTGACAATAATTACAAACAAAAATATAAAATTTATTATCTTATAGTTTTATTTAATTAAAAAAAAAAACTTATGTCAATAAGTTTTTTTAATTAATAATAATTGAAGTTGGCTTTATAATAATAATAATAATAATAACAATTTCTTTCCAAACAAATTACAAAATTTTAAAAATGTTAAATCAATACATAAATATACATAGTCAGAAATATATCAAATAGTTTTTTTCAACAAAATAATTTTGAATCCTAATAATAATTATAAATTATTTAATAATTTTATGAGAAAATTCACTTTTATTATATAATACTATATTTACATATTTTATTAATGAGTTATAATTCAACCAACACTCTTTTCTTTCTATTAAAGATTTTAAATTCGATTCTCTCTTATGTACTAAAAAGAAATAGTAACTATAAAGTTTCTAATGAAAAAAATTAAATCGTATTAAAAATTTTAAATAAGAATAATTTAAAAATTAATAAATATAATAAATTTGTAAGAACGTACTTAGATATCAATAATTAAAAAAAAAAATCCCTAAACTATATATATATATTATATATGTATTTACGTATATGTATATTATTCAATTTACATATAAAAAGGAGATTAAATCTACCAAAAAAACAAAATTAATTTACAAAAAAAAATTTAAAATATATTTGCTATCAACAAAAGTTTTTTAACAAAAATTATAAATATTATTTATTTAGTGTACTGTATAAAAGTAATTATACTTAATAATATATTATATAAATTTTAAACTTAATTATTCATTAGGTGTAAATAAAAATATTAAAAAATTATAAATATTTTTGGGCCAAGTTGTGCAGCCAACGCCTACCTAGTATGTATGTGTGTGTGTGTGTGTGTATATATATATATATATATATATAGTGTATTTTTTTGGCTTATCCACTGGAGCTTTATATGAATATAACACCCTTTGAAAAAAAAAATTTAAAATAACATTGTTGGAAAAAAAAATTAAAAAATAACATACATATGTCGAGTCTAAAACTCGATATAAAAAAAAATGCATGAATAATATATGTCAAGTTTTATAAAATGAACATAAGGGATAAATAATATATATTGAGTTTCCAAAAATTCGATACATACCAATTAAATTTTTTTTATAAGTGTGTTATTTTAATTTTTTTTTAAATTGTGCTATATCCGCACAAAACTCTATCCACTGCGTATAGATTTTACGCATTTTATGATGAACAAGATTATAGACTTTTTTTGGAAAATGGGTTTTTTGTAGAGCGAAGATAATAAAGTAGCTGCGGGTATGAGTGTTTATTGGTTCGGTTTTTGATTTTTTCGATTATTTCGGTTCGGTTAATTCAGTTTAGACTTTTCTTAAAACTCGAATCGAACCGAATTCGATTAAATCCGAATTCAATCCGAACCGAATTCGAATTCGGTTTTCGGTTTGAATTCGAATTAAACCGAATTCAATCCGAACCGAATTCGAAATTTGATTTTGATTCGAATTCGGATTCGAATTAAATCGAATTCAAAATTCGAATTGAATTCGAATTCGATTTCGATTCGAATTCGAATTAAGCTGAATTTGATTTGAAGTTTTTAGAAAATCTTTGTAAATTATCCCTGTTAAAAAGTAAAATTTGAACATCATGACGCATTTGACAATTCCAACATTGTCATATAATTAACAAGATAAAGTTTTAAAATACAACCATACAAAAAAGACTTGAGTAATTAATCTGAGATTGGTCTCTTTGAAAGAGTGCAGTACCTGTACCTGTACCAAGCATCATCAAAGCTCTCCTACCTAATGCTATTAAGTAAAGTAACTACATTGATAGGGGTAAGGTTAGGGGTATTATGAACTTAAAGTTATTCAATGTAACAAACATATTCAAACTACACAAATAAAATATAGGAAGCACTTCTAAGGTCAGAAAATGATATGAGAATACATGTAGATAGTATAGTATATACAATCATAACCAAGGTCAACCCTGCATCACACAAGGACCTAAATTTTCCATGGGGGAACTGCAGTGACTGAAGTCCAAATACAGTACCAGAATATAACAAAAAGCAAGGAAACATTTCGGTGGCATGCCGGCGAAATAGTCATTTGACACCATAGAATGAGTGCTGCTTCAACTGCTAGAATTTGCTCATGATAAGAGTTTAACCTAGCCTTCAAGATCACAACGGCTGCTTGCATCTCTGAGAGGTGCATGCACTTCGCCATATTGAATCCTATAAACTTCGGTAGTCTATCACAGTGACTTCATCCTCAGGTGCATCAAGATCATGGTAACTGCATCAAAATTATATAAATGTGATGGAACCCACATTAATCCTGAAATTGATTAGTCGAACTATCAAAAATACAACAAACCAGCTAGTTTTTTACCAAGAAGAAATAAGTCTTAGAGTGAGAAGTCTTACATTTTAGAGATCGAAGTTATTCTTTCCACCAAATTGCAGATACCTAAACATATTAACAAACAAATGTCACAAATCTTAACTACTAATCTAGTCAGAACTTCGAGCACTCATTTTATACCATCATTAAAGATCCATAACATTTCATGTCATAGTAAGAGTCACTGGTGCTTGTAGCAAATGCTCTCATGACCAGTGCCAGGAAAAATGTCCCAAGTTAGCAGTAGCAGTGAACAGGGTTGTTCACTTTCCCATTTTCTATTTGAGAAATGGCAGATGATACTTCATTCTTTATGTAGTTATTCAAGACCCTTCAACAAAAAGATTAAAAAGGTTGTAATGGGTTTCAATAATTTTCAAGAGTATTTACTTTATTTTTTTCATCACATTTGACAAAGAATACAACTGAAGTGACCTATGCAACTGTGAATAGGTGGAGAGGTTGTTATTCTAAGTTATCTAACTCTACTGACAGCCATTCTACAACGCCCAAATAGTGGAGGAACAAATGGTTTCTTAATTCAATACCATAGTAATGTATAATGCAAGAAATAAAGCTTTAACTATGAATAACATTATTTCCCAAATAAGTCCAGTTAATAGAAAAAAAAAGAAATTCACGTTATAAATAATTGCAAAGGTTACTAACCTTAAGAAAATCAAGAAAAAAGTATCCACCATTGAGTAATTCAGCTTCTGTCATAGCATTCCATAGGATGTCATAGCTAAAAGCCTAGTTATCAGTAAAATTATAATACAGTCGGCTTTTGCCTGCTCATCTGCAATCCAAATTGCATGGATTTCTGCTATCATGTATACAGAATTCAGCCATTTTAAGTTCTATGACACTGACACGTCTAGAAAGAGACGCACAAGATCCTTCTTTGCATAATTATTCTACTTCTAGTGGTGATCCATGAAAAAACTAGGAGCAAATATAAAGATGTGGAATCATACACAACATTTGAGGTACATATAAATGGATAAAAGCAGAGAGCATATAATCACTGATTTCCATCTAGTGCCACGACTCCAAAATCATGCTGCTCTAATTGTAAGCAAATTAATGATCAAAGAGCCAAAAGAAAGAAGCTTGTGACATGAGACCAATAGATTACATCATGACCTATAAATTATGTAAACCATAACCAAGGTTGATGACAAGCTTTTACTTATGTTAAAACAAAAATTATCCATTCAAGTAACCCTAGTCAAAATAAGGTCCAAAATTTCATTTCCTTGTTTGAAATACAATTTTGTGGTCTCTTCCATTTTGCTCTTTTTGGCCACCAAACAACTCTTATAAGTTCATGGGATGAAAAGATACCTAAAGTGGTTGAGATATGAATTGTGAAAAATAAACAAACAACTAGAATATAATCAATAATCAAACAATGAAGTCTTGCAGTCCAATAATGGAAAGTTACTAAGGTAGAGTAGAGTGTATAGAGAAGGAGAGAGAGTGAGAGAGTGTGCTTGGAGAAAAATAAATAGTGTGATGACAGCCAGTGCAGCACCATTCTTCTTCAGTTTTTGGGTTAAAGCATTTTAATAATGGTTCTAACTATAAAATTTGATGTTTTTTTGTACGAATACTTCATTTAGTCAGGTGTGTACAAGTTTTATCTGGTTGGTGGTTGTTCTTATCATCAATAACAAGCTGAATTTTATTCATTTAGTAACTACTTTGGTCAAAAAAATAGTGCATTTATAATTACATTCAACATATAAGGAATCCTAATTTGTTTGTGATATTGTCTATGATTGTGATGGAGCTACTATTTATTGATGCACCCTAATTCGATTGAATTAGATTCGGTTATACTCGAATATCCGACCGAATCTAATTCAAATCAGACTTGATAAAGCAAACATGCGAGCACGAACTAATATACCCAAAAAAAAGAGAGGAGAAAATCCAGCACATTCACCGTGCCCAACATGTTAAAGACTACATCCATCCCACGGTTGGATGGCTTCTCCTGACCAATAAAGCTTACAATGCAGGTTTTGTGAAAATTAAGAGACCATGATGCATTTTTAAGCCCTATTGCACATGCCAATAGGACTGATATATGTTTACTTCAACAAAAGAGATGGATCATGACCAGAATGATTACCCATGATCCCTAAATTCAACAAGGTCCCCATCAAGATGAGTAGACAATTACCGAGCAATAACTTGATTCCTCAGCAAAACCTACTGATACAAACAAAATGGGCCACATAATGTGCCTTTCCAAGTCCGCTGATTTCTTAGTCAACCCAAGACAATTATTTCTTAATCACCTATACCAAATGTAATTTATGCCAATCTTCTCAACATCTCTTTCTTGATCCTAATCCACCATTTTGACTTAGTTTATAAGGATGTTTGAGAATGGAATACCAAATCTCCAATAAAAATACAAACAAATCTAAAGCTCTTTTCTGATATCCATCGAAATCATGCAATAGTTATATTCCATAAAGATATTAAATCAAATCAACTGCAAGTTTAACCAGATCAAATATTATGATTCCATGACATCACCAGGCACACTAGATTTCATACTCATTTTCTCAAATAGGCTGCATATTTCTAATTTAGAACTATTCTACAAAAAGAACAATACAAAAGAAACTCTTTCTTGGTTCTACACCAATTCTCAGAATATTTTGACATCAATAGAACACTTTTGCATGACCCTACTTCAATATTCAAAACATAAACATTACCATTTAGTAACTATTTTGGTCAAAAAAATAGTGCATTTATGATTACATTCAACATATAAGGAATCCTAATTTTTTTGTGATATTGTCCATGATTATGATGGAGCTGCTATTTATTGATGCAGTGCAAAACCAGGCTTCTTCCACGAGGACAATAGAGCCAACCTTTTTCAGGTTGAACCAAAGACTGGTATGCTTCTCAACACTGACAATGACACTCCTATGCCCCAGGTCAGCACAAGATATTGATGGTTTAAGCTTCTCTAACTTTAAATCATGTATTGAAAAATAAACAAACAACTAAAATATAATCAATAATCAAACAATGAAGTCTTGTAGTCCAACAATGGAAAGTTACCAAGGTAGAGTAGAGTGTAGAGAGAGAGAGAGATAGTGTACTTGGAGAGAAATAAATAGTGTGATGACAGCCAGTGGAGTGGTGCATGACAAATTGCATTTTGAAAGTGTTGAAGGGGACAAGTGGAAAATGGTGTGATGATAGTGCTTGTTGACAGAAATAAACACCCAAACTGAAAAGAAGAAGGGGAATCCAAAGCAAGTGATGTTTTTCTTTATCATGGGGGCAACATAGTATATATTAACCTAATAAATACTATTTTACTATTTTTCTATATCTGAAAAAACTTAAAATAATACTAAATGAAAATAAATGAGATGAATCCAGGTCAGCCACACTTTGGGTAATACATGAGATGAAAATGGTAGGTCTAATGTTTCCTTAACCCCCATGAATAGTACAGTCTGCAGTCAAGGTAAGCAATCAGAGTTTTATCACCTACAATAGATTCTGCACTCTGTAGTCTTGGAATTTTTATATCTCAGTCTACAATAGAAATTCAGCAGTTACAGACATTGATTGTTTAGACAAAATAACAGAGGAAGCATGTTCATGAGAGTTACCAAAAAAATATATCGCATCTGGATTACTCACTGTTGGTACTAAACATCAACAATGGTTGATTCAAACATTGATTGTTTTAATTCTACAATGGATTGAAACAAAAAAGCGTTACTTCTGCAATACATTGATTGTTTTACTTCTGCAATAAATAAGAGAGAATAAGAGGTTATCTTGTTCAAACTTTTCAAGATCCTCAATATTTTCTTTCACATTAATCGAAAATTCACCTGAACGGAGCCAATCTTGGGTACATATTAATGCTTGCACAATTTTAAGAGTTAAAGAACTCCTAAAACAATCAAGAACTCTTTCTCCAGTACTAATAACAAATTCAGAAGCAACCGTGAAAATTGGAATGACTAAAACATCTCGAGCAAGTAAAGATAATATAGGAAATGTTGGACCCTTTTTCTTCCACCAGCTCAAAACAGTAAAGGTTGAACTTTCAAGATTATCTTTGTCTTCTTCATTATCCTCAGTTAAATATCAATCCAACTCTGACTTAGAGTCCCTCATAGCACCAGAATCAGCCTTTCTCCTTTTCAATTCAGCCATGTGCTTTTCTTTTATTCTTCGCATAGGATCACTATCACTAGCATTAGTGCACCAATTTGTATCAACTGAACTTGAACTTGGACCCAAGGAAGTGGAAGACAATGAGAATGAAGATGAAAATGAAACACTCCTAGAAAGATGATCCGAATGAATTCTCTTATACTCATTAAACAATTCATACAATGCATGTTTCACTTTTTCAACTAATTTTCTCTTATCTTCATCACCATACATATTACAAAGGACAATATTACAATAATCAAATTTGCTCCTAGGATCAAGTATATAAGCAATGAAAACCAGCAAATTAAACTTTTCAATATTGCCCCAATACTTGTCAAATTTTTTCTTCATTTGCAATATCATGTCTCTAAAATGATCATCTTCACTTGAAAGACATTCTTTCAAAATTCCATAAATACAACTAATGCATCTAAATAAGAATTTGCAGTTATATATTTTGTACCGAAAACTCTTAGAGTGAGAACATAAAAATACCGAAGAAAAATTACCAATCTCTTGACATTCTCTCAATCCCAAGAAGTTGGAATTCCAGGTTTAGAGCCATGATTTTCAATATCCTCCTGAAAAGAAGAATCATCCATATCTAATCTATCAAATGCCCTCTTACACATCTGGGCCACATTCAACATCAAATAAGTAGAATTCCATCTTATTGCAACATCCAAGCACAAAGATTTGCCGCAATCACACTTTTCTAAATCAGCAAACCCTATGAATTTTTTCATCCTGGCAGGTGATTACCTAACATACCTAACTGCTGCCCTAATACTTTCAACTGACCTACCAAGGTCCCTTAGGCCATCTTGGACAATTACGTTCATAATGTGAGCAATACATCTAACATGCATCCATTTTCCCTGTAAAACACATAGTCCTCCCCAATTGACATACTTTTTTTTTGATATATTCAAGTGCTACATCATTAGAACTTGCATTGTCAACTGTAACAGTGAAAACATTTTGTAAACCCCAATCAACCAAACATATTTCAATAGTCTTTCCAATGTCTTGACCCTTATGACTTGAAATAGGACAAAAATTTAATACTTTCTTTTGCAAATTCTAGTCACGATTAATAAAATGAGCAGTGAGACACATATAATTAATTCTTTGTAAAGATGTCCAAGAATCAGTCGTTAAGCAAACTCTGATGATTATACGTTTGATTTGAGCCTTAAATTTTGCCTTTTCATCAAAAAAACAACTGATAACAATCCTTTGTTATTGTACTCCTAGATGGAACCACAAGTGCAGGCTGAATTGCTTTCATACAATGCCTAAAACCTACATTTTGTACAAACTTAAATGGAAGTTCATCAACAATAATCATTTCAGGTATAGCCCTCCTAGCAACTTGCTGACCAAATTTCTATGCCATTAAATTAACCTTTGTCTCCCCAGTATCTTCATTTGTGAAAGTATTATAAGACAATTGAGTTTGGCTTAAAGATTGGTTGGCAGGGTTTGAGGTGCAAATTCTCATGTGATTCAACAAAGTGGAAGTCCCACATGACTTGAATGCACAATTATACTCTCTACCACAATAATTACATGTGCACTTTTTTCTACCCCCAGAATCTACAAATTCAGTGAAATGCTGCCAAACGATTGACCTCTTATTATACTCTTTGTGTTTTCCAGTACTCTTCAATGTAGCATTGCTTCCTATCGACCCTTGGCTTCACCTTTGGTGCTTCCACTTTGGCTTTGGCTTGTCTGAAGCATTGGATTGACATCATTTGATTCAGACATCTTGACCACCACCTACAGCTCTACAATACCTATGAAAAAGTGTTATTAGAATCTGTCAAACAAATGCAGAGTCCAGAGAGTGAAGAGTGCAAAGAGTGAAATCATACCTGATGCTGATAGTTGAGTTGATATAAGAGCACAGAGTGCAGAGAGTAAAGAGGAGACGAAGGTCGAAGATGAGAGTGAGACGAAGATGATAGATGCAGAGAGTGAAGAACAGATGCAAATGCAGACGAAGGTTGAATCAAAGAGGAGACGACAGATGAAGACTAAAGTGAGTTTGTGAAGGGAAAAAGTGAGTTCATGAAGACTGAAGACAGATTAGGGTTAGGGTTCATGAGTTCGTGAGGATTAGGGTTAGGGTTAGAGGAGACGATGGTCGAAATCAGATGAGAGTAAAGATGAGAGTGAGACTATGACAAAGATTGAAGACCAGACGCAAAGAAGATGCAGACGAGGACAAAGATCGAAGATCGAAATCAGACGAACACGAAGGGTTCGTGAAGATCGAAGGTTGAAGATGAGAGTCTAGGTCAGATGCAAACTTGCAGAGAGTGAATACTGAAGAGCAATTAGGGTAAAGAAGTCAAAGGTTGAAATCTGAGAGACGAGAGTGAGACAAAGGGTTCGTGAACTTCATGAAGAGCAGATGAGATGAAGACGAAGACGAAGCATTCGTGAAGAGCAGATGCAGAGACAAAGATGGAAGGTCGATGTCGAAGATGAGAGTACAAGGAACTACGAAGATCGATATCGAAGGTCGAAGATGAAGAGCAGATTAGGGAAAATTGAGTTAGGGTTTGTCGGGTTGATTTTGAAATTGAGAAAGTGTTTTTTCTTGGCTTGATAATGATCGATTCGATCGACTACTGGTGTGGTGTAGGTGTAAGGTATATTAGTGTTTTCTTTTTTTTTTTTTAATATCAAATAATAAAATAACTCTAATGCCCTTCAATATTTAAGTAAATCAATTATTTTTTTAAGGATGTTTTTATACTTTCACAGATATAGAAGGAAACCACACCCTAATTCAAATTTGAATTCGGTTTGGATATTACTTGAAAACCGAATTCGAATGGAAAATCTCAATTTGAAACTCGATTCGAAAACCGAATTCGAAATTCAGTTCTGGCCGAAATTCGATTCGAAATTCGAAAATATAATTCGAATTTGTAAATTTGAATTCGATTGAATTAGATTCGGTCGGATATTCAAGTATAACCGAAAATTGCACACCCCTGCCTGCGGGTGCAACTTCGACATGGAGGTCGCTCCATTCGAATTTGAAGTTAATGTAAGACGTGGCAAGAGCGCGTGGCCGTCTAGGATTTGATTGAGTCACCGAGTAGGGATGACAATGGATTGGTTATGGTTCGGGTTATACTAATATCATATTCGACTATAAATTTTAATTATAATATCCATATCTGATTTTAACCCGATTCAGGTTAAAAAATCAAAAACCATATTCGACTCTATAAATTTTTCAAAAAATCCGATCTACTACGTATCTTTAAAAAACACCCGATCATAAATCAACTTGTAACCAACCCATACTCGACTTAAACCATAATCTAATACATTTTTTTAATTTAATAATATTTTTTCAAAAATAAAAATAAAATTTATAAATTATAACAAACTCTAAAATATTTTTTTTATTCAATAATATTATATTAAAATAAAATAAAATATTATTATAAATTATTATCAGATTGGATCGAATTATTTATAATATAAATCTGTATCCAAATTAACTCGATTACTTTAATATTAAAATTTGACCCTAATTCAATCCTAAACAATTTTTGAGGTAAAAACAAACCCAAATTATCAGATTTAGATTTTTTGGATATCTACATGATGGATATTTTCATCCCATCGCTGAAGCAGCCTAGTCCACTAACAACCAAACACCATCCCCCGCCCCGAAGGCCCAACCCAAGCACCGGCTTGCGGATCTCTATCTCTCTCTCTCTCTCTCTCTCTTTTTCTTTTGATACGTATCTCTCTCGCTCGGTATTCCTCGTTGTCCCGCTCTTGTTCTCAGGCCTACCCCTCTCTCTCCCCTTTCCAAGTTTTGATTTCAATCCCTGCGGTTATCGGTCGCCGATGACGACAAAAAACAAACGAGTTTAGCTGAAAGCGGAGAAAAATGAAACACTTACAAACGACGATGATGTTCATGCTCCTTCTTGACGAAAAATGCCTGCAAAACTCTCTTCTCACTACCACATTCGGCACGTGATCAACAGCCAAAATCTCTACCATGTCAAGGTTGCTTCTTTTCCCCCTTAGCTAGGGTTCCCTTTTTTGTTCGTATATTCTCAAATTTTTGGGAAAAAAACGAATTATTTTCCTCTTTTTTTTTTTTTTTTTTTTTTTGGTGCAAAATCTTTAGGGTTCCGTTGTATTTGGAGTTTTTTTTTTTTTTTTTTTCATATCTTATTTTAAGTAGCTCATGCTTGTGTCTTTCGTTCTTTTGGCTATAATCTGTTGTTGGTGAGTGATGGTGTACGGACATTTATTTTTCTGAAAGGTAATTGAAATTTTTTTATGTCCTTAGGAATGGGACAGGAGCCCCGAAAATTTAACATTATTGTTGTGATTTGAATTGATGGGAAAACTTGAAACTTGAAGAGAATGAATAATCTAGAAAGTAACAATTGTGGGTTTGTGTCCAAGATAGGGAAACCTTGTAGTGCTTGTATAATGAGACCCAGCCAAAGTATGCACGCGCACCGCGTTGTGCCTATCAATGTTGCACGAACACTTCTAGAAATAAGCGCATCTGCGTCCCCTGTTTGGCTCGGTGCTTATTAGCTACTGATAAATTGCAATTCCTGAATATGGGTGCTTTCTTTTGGGCCTTTGGAACTTGGCAAAATGACTTGGAGATTTTACGCAATTGACCTGACTCAAGCATCACTTGTATGTTGACCTACTCGATCAACAATAACCTTCATTGCATTTTTCTTTATCTGGCGTACAATGTACTAAATAATTTTCTTGCACTTTTGTTGCCTTCATTAGTTCAATTCTTTGATAACCCCTTCTTTGTCCTTATATCATCTTTCTTGTGCAAACACATTCTTATTGGTGCATGTTAAATCTTTGCTGCTAATGATTGAATTATTTTAATAGTTCTACAGTTGCCTTGGGTTCCTTGATAATGCACTTGGTTTAATATTGAATGTATATTGTACATGTGATAGATTTGGTACTGATACAAAATGTTTACAAAGGTTACAGTTATGATTTTGTGGTACTCTGAAGTGCCTTTACAGGATTATGATTTTTCCCCAGTTGAGGGGAGTGGTAATACTGGTTCGATAGAGATTTGCTAGGAGTAACCAATAAATCTCATTCTCCTAATTATTTTATTTTCATTCTCTTTCCAATATACTAGCAATTCTTGGCTGTAATTCTTAAGAAGACAACCATCTTGAGACAAGGGTTCTACAGTTAATTGGATCATACATACATTACCTCTGTACGTTTCTGACTTAGAAAGCTAATGGTGTAAAAGAGAGGAGAACAGTGAAATTTATCTCTCTCTTGGTGTAAGTCTACCTGAAGGAGAAATATCATCTCCATTATTTTGTTCACTTCTTTTGGAGGCTTAAATTATCTGAAGAGGCTTCTGATGGACATCGCACAATCATTTGGAATATTCAAGGGTAGAACCTTGTGATTGAAGGATACACTCATTTTTGTTGATGCAGATTTTTAGCATTTCAAACAGTACAAAGGGTCGGTCACACCCTTGTTCCACGCTGGAGGACAAGCTGTTTGGAAATGAATGATAATGGTGAATATTTTGCAAATGGTATTCCACACTCCATACGCAGATTGTATTCGCATTATAAACTCTCCTACAGAGGAAAAACTATAAAAAGGGTGAAGGATGACAAATGGAGTAGCAGTGCTTCAAAGAACTTTCACACCCTTTCAGCAACTGATAGATTTTCTTTCCATGCTCAAATTGCATGGAAGCGGCTTTCTCAGCTATGCTCTTACAGTGGACCTGCTTTACCACCAATCAACAGAATCGCTTGTGCAGTTAGTGTGGCTTTGACCAGATCACACTTGGTAGCTCCAGGTGTTCTTGCATTACTTGTCGGAGAGCTAGCTCGTTCACAGAGAACATGGGCAGATGCTGAATACTTGCCAGTAAGAAACTCTGTTTACATGAATGTACAGGATGGACAAATTTATTTAGCCTCCTTAATCCTTTCAGTCTTAGAGGGCTTAATATTGATCCTCAGAATAATCTATCTGGCAATCCTGTTCTCGCCCAGCATATGTATGGCTCCTTTTGCAGATTTGTTTGGTGATGAGTTTAGAAAATCATGGCTGCGCGTTGTCCACAGAACACTTGAAAATGCTGGCCCAGCATTTATTAAATGGGGTCAATGGGCTGCCACAAGACCAGATCTTTTTCCAAGAGACTTATGCAACGAGCTTGCGAAACTTCACACGAAAGCACCAGCACATAGCTTTGCCTATACAAAAAAATCTATTGAAAAGGCATTTGGGCGAAAGTTGCCAGAAATCTTTGAGAAGTTTGAAGAAGAGCCTGTAGCTTCTGGAAGTATTGCACAAGTTCATCGAGCATCTCTAAAATTCCGTTACCCTGGTCAGCAGATCAAGCCCATTCTAGTTGCAGTGAAAGTTAGACATCCAGGTGTTGGTGATGCAATTAGACGGGATTTTCTGATTATAAATTTCTTTGCAAAAATTTCAAGGTTTATGCCTACCATGAGATGGTTGAGACTGGATGAAAGCATACAGCAGTTTGCTGTATTTATGATGTCTCAGGTCGATCTTGCTAGGGAAGCTGCTCAGTTGAACCGTTTTATTTACAATTTTCGCCAGTGGAGAGATGTGTCATTTCCAAGACCTCTATATCCCCTGGTACATCCAGCTGTTTTGGTGGAAACATATGAGCATGGTGAAAGTGTTACACACTTTGTTGATGAGCTTGAAGGACATGGTCGAATTAAAAGTGCCCTTGCTCATATTGGGACACATGCCCTTTTAAAGATGCTTCTGGTATGGCTTCTTGTATTTCTCACCTTACTACTATTCCATGCTGATTGCAAAATTTTGCTTTTTCAAATCATCATTTTCTTTATAACTGGTATAACAGTTGATAATGGGACTGGTAAAGGGGTGGGTTTGGATCAGGCAGACCTTTCTGACCACACCGGACTGCGATGAGGGGATGCTAGTTAAGCCTGTTTTCTCAGTTATTGAACCACCTTAAACCTAGAATAAGTTTCCAAAAGCCCTTGCATGTGCAAAACTTTATTGCTTATTTCTGGAGATACTTGGGGTCCTTGCTTTTTTGGTATGGCGGGATATGAGCAAATTTTATGTTAAGATTAGTCTGTTGTCATGGACATTTTGGCTTAGAGGTCTACAATCACATTTTGTATGTTGTAAAGCTCTCTAATTTGTTGGAGCCAACTAGCCAACTGGGGTGCAATGTTAAAATTCTTGAAGCAAGGTTCCTTGTTAAAAGATTTTGTTGTTGAAAACCAAGGAGACAGCTCAAGAAATGAGATTTGAGTATCAAGCAGGAGTGGCTCAACTATCAGGCTCATCTAAATGAGATTCTTTAGCTATAAGTGTCATGTGGTACAGGGATGGTACTATTATCTGATGAACCAATGTTGGATGATACATCTGTAGCAGGCTGTTCCTGAGAGACACAAATCTTAGTAGTCCTATAGATTTTTGCTTTTGTGTGTGTATGTGTGGAGGAAAATCATCTTATATCTTTGTAACCCTGTCTTGCTATTTTAGTGACATAGAGAGTTTTAGAATCAAACAAAGAATCTTGTGATCATTTTTAGGAAGACATAACGATGTTTTAAAGATTGCCACCCCAACATCTATTGTTACCGCGAAAGGTTGACTCCTCAAGGATAACTGTCATGATAATAAAGTTACAATGAATGTGCATCAACATCATAAATATTTAAATGGCAATTTGTGTGCCTTGGAGTGCAATATAGATAGGACATCATAATTCTGAGTACCTCAGGCTGTCTGTTCAAGTCAAAAACCTGAGCCTCCTTGGAATTAGAAAATTTTGAAAGCAAGAAGATGCTAATTTTGATCAACAAGTTGTGGGTTAAAAGCTCTGTATTCTAAGGTGATCTTGGACACTGTGTCTGAGATAAAGCATTGGAAATAGATGATTCAGTCTTGCTGAACAAAAGTATTGGTCATTGGGAGTAATGGAGAATTAAATCCATGTATTAGGTCACATGATAACAGTTATTAGTTCTCATCGCTAGCTGCTTGAAGGAGTATCATCTGCTACTGGTGGTTTGTTGAGGATGGAAGTACAAATCTCAGAAGTTCAGTGTGAAAAATCACTAAATAAGTTACGTCATTAATATCTATATGTAGAAGAACAGAAATTTTTTATGTGGTGAAGCTTACTCATATCTTTGGTTCTAAAATTCCCATGTTATTTACATTTAATTTAAATAAGATAAGATGGTAAAAGTTAAGATACTCTGTATTCCACAATACCAGCAGCTAGTGGTGTCTTTAACTGCCAAAAACTGTATGGGAAACCACCAAAAAAAAAAAAAAAAGGCGTAGTTTTGTGTGGCTACTCTCTTAAGTTCAACAGTAGAACTTCTATCTTCGAACTTCTACAAAATACAGGTAAACCTTGACATTTTTAGATTCATTCAAGGATATTGACTACACCATGATCCTCTGCACAGAAGCTTGAAGCATTTTGTGATGTACTTTAGTTCTATACCGACTTCATGGAGTTTCTGAACACCATGGTTAAATGTTTTCCAATAATTTTTAAATTTTCCATGCCGACTTTCTAAATCCACAATATCTGCAGCTACCGATGAATACTTTAACTGCCAGAAGAATGATGTTTATGATCCAATACGGGGAAGCTCAAATGTGTGGTGTGTGTGGCCACTGTCTTAAGTTGAATTATAGAACTCCTATCTTCACTTTTTTTTTCTTTTTTGTTTTTTTTTGTCTTTCCTGAACAACTTGTACATCTTGACATTTTTTGTCCATTCAAGTATACTGACTGAACCATGATCCTCTGCACAAAAGCTTGAATCAGCTTGTGATGTACTCAAGTTCCATACTAGCTTATGAAATTTCTGAATACCATAATTAAATGTTTTTGGATAAGTTTTAAATTTGCCAGTGAACTTTCCAAATCTAGAAAGTGTGCTATTTAAGCCCTTTTCAGTCTTCCTCTTTTGCGTTATTTTAGAAATAAGAATAAGAGCATGACCACCTTTATTAAATTGATTGATTTCTAAGATCTTGAAGAAAAATGTCTAAATCATTGTGCTAAATGTTGTTACACTGTAGTTGATATACAGCTGATCAAGTACTTTGCAGTTGAACATGCATACAATTTTTTTGGTTCTGCATCATTTCTGTTTATAGCATTCAATATTAGCATTATGTGATCTGGGATCTCTGAAGCTTTTACTGCAAATAAATACTGTGTCTTGTTCTAAAGTACCGTCATTTTACAGGTAGACAATTTTATTCACGCTGACATGCATCCTGGCAATATACTTGTCCGCATAGGCCATGGAAAGGCTTCACAGAAACAGCTTTTCAAGTCAAGGCCACATGTTGTTTTTCTCGATGTGGGCATGACCGCTGAGCTTTCCCAGAAAGACAGATTGACTTTACTAGAGTTCTTTAAGGCTGTGGCTCTTCGAGATGGCCGAACTGCTGCCCAGTGCACACTTCAGCTATCTAAAAGACAAAACTGCCCAAATCCAGAGGCTTTCATTAAGGTAATGCATAGTCCACATGGATTTGTTGCCGGTTATTCAATTGCCTCATTGGACGGTTATTCTATTGCCTCATTGGACGGTTAATCTAAATTCTTTGACCAACTTATGCTGTGCACATTCCTTCATGGAAATGGGTGTGGAGTTCAATGATGCTTAATCTAATGTTGATGATATAGGCCTGCTGTTGTGTAGTCTTCCTCATGGACTATGTTATAAGGAATTCTGAGCATTTGAGTCTTTGGGCAAAAGAATGGGCCAGCTACTGTTATGCTAGTAGTTTCTTAGCAAGTTGGGTGCAATTGACCTTTGCAGACTATTGGTCTTTGTTCTGTATCTTAGAACTTGGAAACATTTTTATCAAAAATGGATTCAGCAGCCTCTTCCGCTGAATATTGAATGAGCTGAAGTTTTATTATGTGCAGTGGGGCTTATGGTCAAGCAGTAGGACTTGGGTCATTGAACCAGTCACATGCCACTGCCATTTATAGCTTTTGCAGCCAAATGCACCTTCTTTTGTGTTCAATGCAGTCACCACTTATTATTATGCAACTCAGATTTATAGTTTCTGATGGGTATCTTTATTTTATGTTATTGTGTTGCATTTGTATGTGGTTTCTGCTACATTTTGTGTAATTATGTTATCCGTTTGACTGGACTGACTCTGGTCAACTTCAGCCGCTTGAATCTTCTGCCTTAAGCACCACTAAATTTTCTGGGCATGACTCTACCTACTGTTATTCTGACAATTCTGAAGGAATATGACCTAAAAACTGCTGGTATTCTCCATATCATGATTTCAATTTAACATGAAACTGGATTGTGAAAATATTCTAGTACTCATCTTCTTTCTCTGTTATATAAGTGCCAGTCTTATCAGCTCAAAATAAATAAAATAAGGTTTTCATACTGTTTTGCAGGAAGTAGAAGAAACCTTCAATTTCTGGGCTACCCCAGAAGGAGATATTTTCCATCCGGCTGAGTGTATACAGATTCTGCTTGATCAAGTTAGGCGTCATAAAGTCAACATTGACGGCAATGTTTGCACAGTGATGGTAACAACTTTGGTTCTAGAGGTAATATGACTTTTCATGTGCAGTATCTATGGTTACTTTGATTTTCTCAATGGTCAGAATGGAGTATAGATTCATGCTTTATGTGCATACATAAATCTGGATATTGTATGGAAATCTTAGTTATTCTTTACATGACATATCTCGCATGATTTTTTTTTATTTTTTTTTATTTTTTTATTTTCTCTCTAAGTACTTTAAACAGATCTTTGTTCCCCTTAAATTAGTTTTATCATCAAAGATCTTTACAGCTAAGTTGTACATGGAAGCTTTAGCAGATGGTTGGTTGTGACTAGAAATAATGAGTTATAGGACTGCGGATGTACATCCTTTACCTCCAAAGCTTTATGGTGATGGTTTAGTGATCTGTTAATCCCTTCAAAGCTCACCCGCTTTTTCCATCTTACAAATATAGCAGCTTTAATTAATTTAGTGGTATGCTTAGAAACCTAATCATATAAGACTTTTAGGATGTCATTGTGGTACTGTTTAGAATATGTAATGCTGCAAATTTCTTTAAAGTTGCATTATGGCCTTGCAATGTATGACATTGGTGTTTTACGTTGCTCAATTGCTTGGAAGCAAGGGGGAGAGGGTTGTGAATTGGAGCTTATGATACTTGAACTTGCACTGTGCCTCTTAAACATAAATATAGAATTCTTGCGTTTCTAGGATTCCTGCATCTGAAGAATTCCATACAGACACAAGATTTGGTACACGAGGATATGATCTTAAGGGGCAAAGGGGAAGGAAAGGGAAGGATGGGTCTTGAAGTTAGGTTAGGAGTTATCACCTTAGTGCACCTTTAGGTTTGCTGTTGGTTAGAATTAGAGATTCAACCAATTCTTAGTACCACAAAAGAAATCCCTACTTAACTGAGAAGAAAATGAACTACTTTGAAGTTTAAGCATTTCCTATTAGCAGCCATCAGTTAAACTGATCAACAAATGCCATCTATGTTACTTGTGTCATGCTATGTTACTGTTGTTAACTAAATCCGCTGACAAAGATCCTTGAGTTGGTATCAAGATGTTATGGAGTCAATATTACTGATACCAAGTTTGGGGGGGGTTTTGGGTAGGAGGAAAGCCACTCTCCATTGTGAGGCCCAATCATGATGTTCAAAAACAAATGTTAACTTTGTTGAGACACATTGAAAGTATGAGAGGAATATATCTATTTGCAATATGGATGAAAATTAACTATCAGTATCGTTCTTTTGAGCATTATATTCAAAACCATCTAGATTGGCCCCCAATAAGATCAGCATTTGCATGCCACAAAAATTATATCGGTGGTCATGAAAATTTGTGCTTTAATAGAAAGCCTTTGCTGTAAATCAGCAACTTACGTTTGTAACAACAGTATTCATGCCATAGATAACAGTCGTAATGAGTGTCTCAATGATTCATTAGATTTTGGTGCAAGTAGTTGCTTAGGAATTACAATCTTATGGTATGGTAGTTTCTCCATGATGGATTTGTCTTTTCTTCCATTCTGGATCTTTCTTTAAGTTACAAAGGAGAAGCAAGGCAAAAATCGCTTATCCTTTTATTTTAAACTCCAAGCTTTCCTTTCTTTTGATGATTGTCATTCACAAGTGAGTGAATCCGAATGTATATCTGGCATGTCCTGCATAAACGTGCAATTCTTTCCTGATGTTACACTTCACCCTAGGCCTAGTCATAAGCTCAGACTTGTTTTCATGTGCACATATAGGTTAATATCACCATTGTTTAGATTGAATTTATTTAGATTGACCTGGGAAAGGCTGATTTTTTTCCTGAGATGAATGAAACTTAATGCCTGAGTGAATATTTTTCTGGTTACCATTATGAAGTTTACTCTCCCTCTTCTCTTGTAGGGATGGCAGCGGAAACTTGATCCGGAGTATGATGTCATGCACACATTGCAAACATTGCTGTTTAAAGTTGATTGGGCAGAGTCACTCTTCTACACAATTGAAGGGCTGATGGCTCCGTAAAATGTGTTCAACTACAATTCGAGAAACCGTGGTTCTGTAAAAAGTACCACTGCATTTTTTTTCTGAACAATTTTGACAGACCGGTGGCAAAAGCAAAAGGGATATGTTTTAGAGAGCTGAGAAATAAGGGGAAATAATCACACTGAGCAATAAGAGTGTTTTAAATACACATTCTCTCCATATTTCCTGTTCTTGTAATTGCTATCAATATTCCCAGGAATTCGCCACATTTTGACCCCCTTGTTGATTAATTTGTTGACTATACCATTTCCTTGATTTGTCGTGGGAGTACTGGATATAATGTAGGTGCCGAATATGAAAGAAATAAGATTGGCAATTTTCAGTATCTTATTGTTCTCGTGTCTTATTGCTTTGGAGTTTATTCTGGTCCTGTCAAACGTGGTCTGCATGGAATAACTGAATGCGATTAAATGGCTGCATGATTTTGAGGAAGAGGCATAGACATTTGAGTCCCCGGCTTATTATAGGAAAGACAGTGTCCTGTAGTGGATGGGTTAATCAATTTTTGGGGGAAGACGACGTGAGACAAGTAACAAAGTTTTACTACAGAATTCTGATAATGGAGTAACTTTTAATAGCTGAAATGTTTAAACGCGAGAACCTGACAAGGACAAGAGCATTTGCCACTGGCAACTGCAGCTTAGTGTGTCACCTAGTTTTCCCTTTAATAGGTTGGAGATTTGAGATTCCCCTCACCTTGTTTAGGGATTATAAAAAAAAAAAAAAAATGAAGCACAGTATTCACATTCGTGTTGTACAAAACCAAATCTTTGAACCTCTAGTAGGATAGGATATGGCATGTCTCAAAAGGCCAAGTTTTTTGGTATTTGGCAAGTCTACTGATTTGCAACACAGAGAAAGGTAGACGGCTATAGACTGAATTTGATGCCGATATATATATATATATATATATATATATTTGAAAAAGGGTAAACCTTAGAATGCTTGAAAAATGGAGCACTTATGAGTACAACGCTGAAAGCTTGTTGTTTGGACAAATGAATTCTGTTTTCAATTCAAATTGAATTTGTAAAAGAATACGAGCAACATGTGGAGAACTTCAAGCCCACCATGGAGCTTCACCTGTCCTGAAATCAGTCTCAACCCATGGAACGAAAACAACCTTTCCATCATCAATATCAGCATGTGCCAGAGCCAAAGACTGCACAAAATCAACAGCAACCTTTGTTAGTTACCAGAGCAATGTAGTACCAGACCTACAATGTAAATGTCAAAGTGAGAGAGAGGGAGAGAGAGAGAGAGATTACAAGAGGAGCAGGTCCTCTGACAACGCGACCTTGGTTGTTGTACTGAGAACCATGGCAGGGGCAAATGAACTTGTTCTCAGCGGCATTCCAGGGCACAACACATCCAAGATGTGTGCACACTGCATTGATACCGTATGTTGCGAGTGTTCTGTCACTCTCCACAACTAGGTAGGTAGGATCTCCCTACATATTACAATGTTAGAGACTACCAGAACTTTTGTCTTTCAGACTAGCGCAACAAAATCCACAAGATAAATACCGAGTGCAATTATCTTAGAATTGACTCACAGACCTTCAGCCCTTGAGTGAGTGTTCTGTCACCTGGTCCGTGATTTTTGAGCCATTCAGAAGCAATGACATCATTTCCAAAGGCATCCTTTGCAATGATGCCACCTCCAGCACCTCCCGACCTATTCAAATACCGCAGTTTCCATATTCATTTCCTCAAAATAATCATACGACTTGGCTACAGTCTGATGAACCTTAAAAAACTGGAGTAACTCTATAATCTGTCCCAAGTGTACTTTGTTCATAATCATGCTAAACTTTATGCGATTTTCGAAGGGACCTTTTCAGTAAGTATCATTTTAAAAGTAAAGGACTCACTCAAAGAGGCTGTTTCCACTATCATTTTATCAGTAACAAGTAAGAAACAGAATTTCATCGAGTAAAGCTTTGTTGAGGGAAAGTCGAATTGACATATGGATAGACTCACCCAGGTGGAACAAAGAAGGCGGCATAAGGCACCAACATGCCAGCAGTAGGGAGAGAAACAGCGCCCAAAAGCAGCAAATTCATAAGCTGCCTCTTGCCCATGTCTGGCACTCTATCAGCCGGGATACTACCTGCTTCACATGTGATTCTCAAGCTCTTTTCCTTTCCCAACACTTGAGTCCTCGTTGGCTTCAAAATTGATGCTTGTGATGTGCCAAACATCCCATTCTTGCTTGAGCATAGCTGCCACAAATTCGCAATGAGCTTCAAACGTGAACAAAATTTGATAATGAAAATATTTGGAAAATCGGTTTACCTGAGAAGGGTTGGTCGCAGGAGAGAGAGTGGAGGCAGCCATGGAGGAAGGAGAATAAGAACAGGGTTGAGAACTCTCCGCTGGAGTGTATATGTGAAGGATAGAAAGTCAAGATTGCGTGTGTCAAAAGGTTAGTTGATAAGGCAAAATTTTCGCAGTCTGATGGATTTTTGATGGCATGGCATAGCCACACGTTTGAGATCATCTTTTGATGACACTGGACTCATGAAAGTTTGTGGGGCTCCCTTGCTTCTGGCCCAGCCTATTCTACACCGAACCTTTTCTTTTTTTTTTTTTGGTTACATAAAGATTTGAACATTGGAGATTAGGGGAGGGGTATTGTTACCTCTTAAAGACCCTACACTGACCACTCTGAGACGTTTAAAAACAAACCCAATTGACTAGGCTGAGACTAGATTTAGTAGATAATGTTCGATCTGTAAAAGGAATGGAGAGATCTTAAGCTCAACCACCTCTGATTAGCTCTCAGCTAATTGCATTGACAACCTGGTGAAAAGGACTACCTATTCGGACAATCGAGTTGAGCCTTGCTTAGGTACAGAGTTTGATAAGCACAAATATTTACATGAAATTTGATTTGTTCATGGCCGAATAATTGGACCGCCTAGAGCTTCTATTTGGGCTTAAAAGTCAATGTTGGTTTATCCCGAGAGGGCCGGATCAGGTTTAGGGAGAGATTGAAAGCTTAGCAATAATGCAAAAACTGGGCTGAACCTTCAACGTGAGTTGATAATGGTGGACCCAGTCTATGTGGACAAAGACGTTAGACTCAACTATTGGGCCAACATGGTCCAAGCTTCTCACCTTCTTCTTGGGCCTAGCCTGGGTTTGAGAAACACCCCTAACATCTCTGAGTTTTCTTCTATACTACTGTCCTCGCACCGATGAAAGAGATCAGGTTTAGGGAGAGATTGAAAGCTTAGCAATAATGCAAAAACTGGGCTGAACCTTCAACGTGAGTTGATAATGGTGGACCCAGTCTATGTGGACAAAGATGTTAGACTCAACTATTGGGCCAACATGGTCCAAGCTTCTCACCTTCTTCTTGGGCCTAGCCTGGGTTTGAGAAACACCCCTAACATCTCTGAGTTTTCTTCTATACTACTGTCCTCGCACCGATGAAAGAGCTTGTGATTCCAAGATACTGTTGCTCTCTTAATTGTTCAATCTGCTTCAAGTAATTTACAAGAAATCCCTTGTTTTCCATTACTTGGATTTATTTTATAATAACCTAATTTTTTTTTAAAATATTTCTTGGGATTTTTGCCATAATGCAACTGTTTTTTAGAGAATCTCCAATCAAGAAAGTTGAGCCTGACCATTTGTTTGGGCTGTAAAGCCCAGACCCATCTAAATTACTCGAAAAGAAGATGACATTTACAGCCCAATCCAAATGCATTCAAAAGATGTCCTCTGTTTGCAAAATATTTAGAAAATATTATTTATCAAAACCAATCGATTTAAAAATTATTTGACATGCTATATTTATAATATTTATTTTCATTCTCGTAATAATAGATTTTTTTATATAAATTCAATATATTATAATATTTCCTTAAAACAATAGATTATGTGCTTTAACTCGCAAATCATGTAAACAAAATAGCCCACGAATCATGTGTAATGAGACTAAATACACTCTAATCACCAATGACAGTTCCTCAGGATCAATCCACTAAGCCCAAAAAAATGAAGTTAAGTCCAACCAAGATCAATTCCCTTCCGTAGGGCCTTTTAATCTACGACGGGCTGGGTTTAGTTTGTTCTTTGAAATTGATTTCATGCTGAACCAACCATTCCCTTAATCTCGTCAACCAAATAATTCCCGTGTCTCTTTCGGTTTTTTTCAAATCAAGTTTTATTCCAAGCATAAATATATATATATATATATATATTTGTACAAAAAGATGCAATCAAACGAAATCGAATTAAAAAAAGGAAGATAGATGTGGACAGGTGTGGACAGGTTCTACTGTGTAAGCTGTCCTCGAGGGACAGTCCAAGCATATTCTGGTTGCGATTCTTTTGTCTAAGTAGAGATTTGGTGAACAATGCATATTGACCTTACAGATGATTCAACCATGCAATCTTCGAGTCTAGTCAAAATACATCATCTATGATTGTTTTCCCTTTTCTATTGCAGTCGATAAGTTGAGATCATACCAAGGCATTAAGAGGTGAAGCAATCAGAAACCTTTATACTCAGGCATTGTACATAGAGCAAACTCAAAACCTTAGACATCATAGAAACAGCAAATAGCCAAGTGCTTTTCATTCAGTCTCAACCATCTCATGATAGGCATAAACCCCTGAAGGTGCGATTAAATTTAATTGTCAGATATCCCGCCTTAGAAAGCTAGAGTGACCTCAGATGGCTTTATCCTCTGACCAGGGTGCAGGAATTTCAGATTGGCACAATGAACTTGAATGATACTTAAGGTTGAGGCCATCAAATGACCTCATCCCTGCTCGAGTGTTGGACAGACATCGAAGCCTTGATATACTAAACAGAGCACTAAATGAAACGCCGAAAGAATAACCTTGTTTATTAAACCTTGTTTCTCGCCAGTGCTGTCCTGCACTGTGTGCTTATTCTCTCTATAATCAAATTAAATTCAATAATAATAATGATAATAATGATATAGAAAATGCCATCTCCTGCCGGATTGGTTCCTGAATTCCAATAATAATAGTAACCGAGCACCCACACTATGTAGACAAGACGTGAGATCCATGGGCTTCGAGAGAAACATCCTCTCGTACCAAATTGTTATCACCAAAAAATTCATTGACAGGGAAAGAATTAAATTATATATTATAGCTGTTTTTATTCTAAGGAACAAAAACAATATTTAAAAAGGACCAACAGTCATCAACCACATTCCACAGTGCTGCAAATTAGAAAAGAATCTGCAGCAAACTGGGAAAGTTGTGCCATAACACCACCAAGGGCAATATGGTTTACAGGCATTCCACGAATGAGAATGGGAGATTCAAGAAAACTAATCCTAATCACCAATTCTTAAACCTTTCAACTTCTGATCCTCTCAAAAAAATACAAGTATCCCATGTCCTTCGGGGGGTCAACAGAAGCTCCACCTTTGTCGTCATTGAAAATCACCCATCTCCCTTCTTTGTGAATATGAGCAACATAGTGGCCACACTGTGTAGAAGTTCCAATGTGGCTGACAAACCCAATGAGCCTGTATCCTGCATAAAGGAATAAGAGCAGATGAATTGAAGATATAAAAAAGACAGATAAAAACACAGCAAGTGCCCATAGGGACATGTATTCACGTCTTTTTGATGCATTCGGGGGTTTGAGGAAAGTAACATCTCCACCAATGTCCTCACACGTGCCAAACAAAATGGTATAAATCCTCAGGGCAATCAGGTAAAGATCAGCCTCATCCCAAGCTTAGAACTCAAACCAAATTTCTATCAGAATTCTGAACACCTTACCACCATACCTAATTTAGAATATGGTCTTTTAACAACTTCTACCATTGTAAAAGTTGGCCAATTTGCATTTATATGATGGGAAACATGTGTTCTATCAAGTACCTTAAATTTGCCAACTTACTGGAATCAGACAACTGTCTGAAATATACCAAGTTTATGACCAACACTTTTTCGTTTAACTCATAATAGATAGAATTGGACAAAAGCAAGCTGGATAATTGATGAGCATGCATCGATGGAGCCATTTGTATGCTTAACAAGAATCAAGGAATAGAAAACTAACTTCCTCCTCCATCAGGTAATGCATCATCAATAGTTGATGCAGTGCTGGCCACAGCATCCATGTCTGATGTGCCAGAGGCGCTGGAGTTGCTAAAAATCCAGTCAGTAGCTTTCTCGATATCACTGCCGTCAAATAGATAAGTAAAAAAAAGAGTTGCGGGATACAGCATTCTATCATACATATGGACAGAGAAATAACTTCCAATGCTTTTAGTGCTTTCCTAGCAATGTCTTCTTGAAAGCCAAAGGATACCAGAGTATCAACTTTCGATTGGTCAACAGATGATGTTTGCGCCTCATGGGATATGGGAGCATCTAGATCTAGAGAGTAAGCAGATAATAATTATTTTTCCTTCCAAGAAACTAAACCAACTAAAATAAACCAACTAAAATAAAATGTCTCTCGAGCAAAACATGTCCAAAATTAAGTCTCTCAAGCAGAACACTCCTAAAATTGACTTTTCCTACTGTCAGGGAAAGGTTGTACCTGGATCATCCATGTGAGGGAGTAACCAATTCATGGCCTCTTCTACTCCAGCATTCAAGGTGTTAATAGCCACTTTCTCACGGTGAAGTTTACTGAAGCCAATTGAAACAAGTTGGGCAACAATTCCATCATCAGTTATAAACTGCTTTGGCTCCATCTCATCTCCAGCTGCAGCATACACACTAAAGTTTCAGAAATCAATCCTTGGAATCCAACCAAAGCAAAATTATTCAACTTGGTCAAGAAAGATTTTTATGGCACCAGTAACCCAGCATTTGTCATGAAAAAATACAATTTCAGTTTGTACAATTTAATCCCAGATCATTGAGTATTTCCCAACGCTTATATTGAGAATCTCATTGAAAGGCATTCAGACTAAAAAGTAAACCAGCAGCAACCCTCAGAGGACTTCCAAATTTATGTAGTGGGAGGTCCATCTATGATGGAATTCCTTCGACGGACAAATTGCAAATAGCTTACACAAAATACATAAAATTAGCAGGATTGTGCTTATCAGGACATGTTTGGAGATTTTTCACTTAAAACTGAGATAAAAACACCAGCGTGCATCCTACCTGTCTCAGGTAATAGCTCTTCCCCAGGCTGAATACCTTTGCTACGCATGTGACTAATATCTATCATATCAGGAACATCTATATAGACATCTGAGTTGGCAAAGGAAAAAATTAAAAAAAAAAAGAGAGAGAGAAAAAAAGTCAGAAGTATTCACTATGGTGCCTTGACATACAAAACTAGAAATGATTACTGTGAGGAAAAAAAAACACATCCACTTAGAAAACCAACCAAGCTTCTTAGGCACCCATCCTTCCTCCATTACAAATTTGCGCATGTGCAGCACCAGATAATCAGGAAAAGATGTCAAACCAGCAGTTCTGCAAGGAAAAAGATGTAAGCAAACATCATGAAACATAAGTGAAAAATCCAACCCCAAAGTATCTTACAGTAGGTTGCTTAAAACTAAAATCCAACCCCAAAGAGACAAGTTTCAAGGTAGCCATGGTCTTCCATATAGCTTAGGGGACATGTTACTCCTTTCAACACCCAGCTCACCACAAAGTATCTTACAAAATCATTTACCTCAAAAGACCCTAGAAATGGTTCCACTTTCAAGACCCCTAAAAATATTGTGCCCTGGAAAATTCCCTTACCTTCAAGCAAACCATAAAATTCAAAAAAACTTATAAGCAACCAATAAAATAGAACTGCAGAAATTTAATGTTCCCTGCAACCATAAGACTCCATTCATGACCGTCACACCCTGACCCCTTAGGATGGCAAAAGTAGTTCCAAAAATGCCATTTGATAAAGTAGAATGTGCAACAAAACTCCAAAAAGAAACTACTGCACTATCCCCACATTAAAAGAGGACAAGTGATAAAACCAATTCCGAATCTTCCGACAATATTCAGCCACATATTTTATGTCAGCCTTGGTTATCTATATCTGTTCTTCCTCCTAAGTTGCAAAGGGGGGAGAGAGGTAGAGGGAGAGAGGGAGGGAGAGAGAGCCCAAGTTCATGTCACATAGGGTTCTCTTCTTTTTTCTAAAAATATTATTATGTTAAATACATACCTTCAGCCACAAATGACATTCACTGTGGACTGACTTTTGGATGTCTCATCTATGCCATAAAGAAGTCTCAAATTTCGCTCATTTTCCTCTAGAAGAAGTCAATGTCTAGAACTTAAGTACTCCCAAAAAAAATTGAAAAAGACCTTTGGATAGAACAGGAAACATACTTGATTGCTGTTGTTTTTGCCTTCAAGGCAGAGCTGTAAAAATCATGCACCTCCTCAAGGGCCGAAAAGCTTGCCAGGCAGGCTTCTATGGGTACTCTTGGGCGAACGACCACAGTTGCCCTGTTAAAAATTTAATAAATGCTACATGTATGAAATAATACATAAAAGAACAGAGAAAGAACCTAAAAAGATAAAACCACAATTACTGAACTCACACTTGAATGCCTTCTAGACTTTTTTCTCTCTTTAGTTTTTCAAAAGGTTGTAGTTGTTCTGAAATTCAAGCCCAATAATGTTGGTAGAAGTTGGAAATGCATAAAAATAATAATCTTTATAAGGCCAAAACCACAACCCCACCTTCCGGAACTTTCAGCTTACATTCAAACATCCACATATACTTCAATTGTAGTCAATTACCCTCTGCTTACGAATATAACTTTTGAAATAGGTTCACATATGTCCCAGATGGCATAAACATTCCCTTCATTTTCTCTGGTGAGACGTGATTTTCCGGTAAGTTTTCCCAAATTGCTTCTCAAAATGTGATTTTCAATTTCTCTACACCCTGACATCAATTCTACATGAAAATCTAAACCTTCCCCCTCAACTTTTTGCAAGCACTTCGAATCTGTACTTTAAATTGGCAAATAAAGCTCTGGGTTGAGAGGAATTTTCATGGGTCTATGACTCTTTAAAAACTGTTCACCTTCTGCACCTCCTTTCTTTGTAAAATCCTAATTAAATTACCCATATTTTCAAGGGAAATGAGTGAAGCCTTCAGTTTTCATTATTGTTTTCCAAATAAGAGGTTTCCAGATGGGCCACCTGATTTTTTTCTTGCATTTTGTTTACTCATTCTCAGTTGGAAAAGAGACTTCTTTTGAATCCTCTCATTTGGAAAACAATTAGGAAAACTGAAGGCCACAATTTAATTCCCATGAATAACCAAATAAGTTAATCAAGATGGAGAAAGGAGGCATAGAAAGTGAAGAACTGTCAACAAGCCATAGAAGAACCACAAAAATTCCTTCAAAATGGAGCCTTATCAACAATCTGAAGGCCGGATTCAAAGTCCTCGCAAAAAATGAGGGAAGATGTGTAGAATGCATACCATTGTGTAGAAAAACCGAAAACTCAAAAGTTTTCACAGAAATGTGAAAGTGCTTGTTGGTAAAGCGTGACCTACAGAAGAAGATGAAGAAATGGAGAAAATGCTTAACATCACCAGTTTTTAAGGCATATTGAAACCTTCTTCAAAAGTTGTTGGAATAATTGAAACTTCTGGGGTTATTTGAATGTGGGCCAAAAGTTTGAATGGTATTTGTGGTTTTGGCCTGTCTAAAAATTACCTTTATTGGTAGCTTGATGCAGCAGAATATTTAGAGAAAGAATGTAATCAACTCTTTTATTGTATGCAACCTTCCCAGAAGAACATTGTAGACGCTCCTCAATACCAAACTTGAAACTTCTTGATGGATCCAAGTCAGGGTTTCCAGTAGTACATCGTTCAACTTGGTCAAGAAAATGTAGGAAGAACTCTAAGGCATCCTAGACATGAGTTTGAATCAGCCATTTCGTAAAAGAGTCAATAAGAAATAAACTAGTACTCATTATTAAAGAAATAGCATTTATTACTTCTGTGCAACAATAGCAAGAATAGCAGCAAGCCCAAGCCTCTTAAGTTGGTAATAATGTCCAAGAAACAATAGTAACTGGGGCAGGGACTAGGACAGCAAAAACATCAGTGATGGAGGAGTGGTGATGATGATAAGCTTGTTGGTGATAATGAGAGGATGACAAGAATAAACTGTTATAGTGGCGAAGCAACATAGACAAGGATGCCTGTACATAGCCTCACTAAGAAAAGACATAACTAAGCTAGATAGGTATTTCTCCAACACAATAAAACCAAAGCTGCCTACCTCCCAATGTAGGGAAGTGAAATTTTAGCATATAAATAAAAGGAGAAATAAGAAATAAGAAAAAATGCAAACATTTTGTTTCATTAAATAAAGCATTGAATAACAATCCTTTGGACCAACCAGAATAGAAGAAAAAAAATTAGTTTCAATAAAATAAAAACATGTACCCTGAAATGCAGTCCTAATCATCTTATTGATATTCTAAGGTAGTTCTTCATCTTCCCACCCTAAAACTAACCCCCATCCCCTGTCATGCACCATTATCTTTTTCTATGCAGCTTTTCACAATCTCCTCATCCCAGTATATTCCATATATTTTCCACTTCAACCTCATTTCTTGTAATTAGCTTTATCGACACTCTTTCAAAACCTCTAACTATCAATTGTATCTCCTCACCCAACAAATGCATATAAAGTTGCCAAATTAATTTTACGCTTCGAAAACGAAATCAACTTCTCCAGTTCACCCACTCATAAAGATTACCCCGTCACAAAGTAGTTTGGTTATTCATAATAGACAAGATTAAAAAAAAAAAAAAAATAAATAAATAAATAAAAGGATACCTGCTGTCTCATAGTAGAGAACTCTGGATGGCTGGCAGCGATAACTGCTTTGAACATACGAGGGCGGATACCTTCTTGCCTCTGCAAGTTGTGTGCTTTGTTAGCATATATACATGTGTGTATATAGTTTTATGTTTTTCTCTCTTTTTTTTTTTTTTTGGTTGGGGGAATGGAGAAGGAGATCAAAGAACAGTAGCACAATAGATGAACAATAGTTGGAAAGTCGAATAACTAGATCTCATGACCATATAAGCTACAAAAGTGAATATACCAAAGATAATAAATGAAGAACAACCTCTAAAAGATAAAGCTAAAGATTGGTTAAACTATTTAGAACAGTGAGAGATGAATAAACCCAAAAATAGAAATAAAATCATGATCATGATGTTGAAGTTATGCCATTCATGGGTCATTTACAAATAGGTCCCGCACAATCGAATTCAAATTTTGTTTCTGTCCAGGGAAATGTCCCCACACAATATTCAGTAACCTTGTAAACTGATGAGAAATGCAAAATAATGGAAGTTTGACATTGTTTGAATGTCTGATATTGTTGTCTTTCTAAAACTAATTCTTTTGGGATAATAAGAAGGCCATGGTCAAATATATAGTATGATTAGTATGAAAATAGGAAGGGCGTTCATAGAAATTAGATGAACACATATCATGTCACGGGGAATGCCCTGCAAGTGAGAACATGTCAGGTCAGAAAGCTTACTGCATTTGAAATTGAGTTTGCAGCAGTTGCACAATCATCATTCTGCAGGGGGGGGAAGAACCTGAAAGTTTCACCCTCACTGAATTTTATAAAGAAGTAATATTAAAAATTCTTTCCTCACTTACATCGAGTGCTTGGACAGAGTATCTTCCAGACAACAAACCATGGGCAAGTTTTGTCCTACCAGTCCAACCACAGACAAATCAAAGGGTAAATATCAGGAATAGTTAAAAACTCTGATAACAAAACAGTCCATTAATGGAAGAACCCAAGTTGTCCCATATGGCCATTGAAAGTGAAGCTAAAATCTACGGAGTCAAGAAACAAGAATATACATGGAAGCTTACTGGTGTGTTTCTAGCCCCTTCACTAATAACAAGGAATAAGGCAACGAGTGCAAATTAGAGAGAGAAAAAAAAAAAGGATAAGAAAAAAAAATTACATGGTCAAATTGGTATTCCTCGAGCTATATGAAAAATATTTATAAAAAATGAATAAAAGGACAAAAAATTTGAGTAAACAGTCAAAATTACAGCACGTTCATAAAGTAGTAGAAAGAGAATACATCATACAACTAGGACATTAGGTGATTTAGAGGATGTGTAGGAGTATCAGGATTACAGGCTTGATCACTCACATACCATGTTGACTCTGGACATAATATGATATGCAATATTTTTCATATAAAAAGAAAAGTATTTGTCTGGTAAAAGGCGAGGATGCAAATAAGGATAGGCATGTTGCCTCACTATCCCCAAAGCCTTTTTGTAAGAAAGTTCAGAATAAGGATCATGTATTCACAGAATATATGTCACATGGAAGTAGGTATTGAAACAATTTAGTGGCATTTAGCAATCTTGGTCATGAAAAATGATATGGGTAAGGTACACTAAGCGCCAAGGACTCACAACTGCATATTTAGGTCCACAGTCGGATCGGCAGGAGCACATTCAAATGCCATTTTCAAACTCTGGTTCTTGTAATATCTGATAAAAATAATCACACCGGAAAAAAAAAAAAAAAAAAAAAGAAAAAGAAAAAAGAACTGAACGATGAGTGGTGAAGGGGGAAAAGGAAAGGGGACATCCATATCAGTTTGAATATTGAAACTAGGTAGTTTAATCAATTTTTTAGAAAGTCTTCACTGACCTTGAACAGAAAGAATGTGTAGAAAACACAAGTTGCATCACTGATGCCAAGTAGCAACTGCAACAATATGAAATGAGCAAACAAGGAAAATTACAACAATTAGTCAGCCAATAGAAGGGCCTAAGTTACCTGTTTCCAAGATTGACAAGTCCTGTATATCCGGGTCCAAACAATGGTTCAATTTCCTGTCCACTTTCCTGGATCCGGTTCCAATCAAAATTTGTGTTCTGATCAAGTTCTCTTTCTGCAGTTGTCATTTCTGTCTGGAAATAAGGAAACAGCCCTATAGCATAAGCATTTTCAAATTTTACCTAGTAGAAAGCAAACCTCACATGATGGTATCATGTACATACAAACAACAGTGATGTTTTGTAAAACAGCAATCACAAAGACAATAGCCTAAGCATTTAACCGATTTTCCAGTGAACAAGAAAAACAATTTCTGCCATTATAGATCATGCTGGAGATATTTTGAGACAAAGTGGTAACATCTAGCAAAGACTATAGCACTTACTGCTGTGGTGAATGAAAATAATCAGGATGTTGTCACTGTCTATCAATATATATCCACTCAGTTAACGAGCATAAAAGCCATATTCATATGTATATCAGATGAGAGTTCCTATTTAATAGCAATTATCTTTGTGACAGGATATTTGTAAGCAATAATAATAGTTTTGTAAGCAAATCATGTGTCAAGTTACATATAAAGCTACTTAAAAGGAAACTCTCTATTACCATCAAGATCAGGGTAAAAACTCTCTTTCAGAGCTACAATTTATAAGTCATTCATGCTCTCCATTGAATTATCATTAAATTGTATCAGAGTGTAATAACTTAATCCCAGAGATCAGAGAGATGCAATGTCAAGAAAAGAGTCAACTGATACAACTGACCTTCTGTAATGATGAAAAATCAATGCCAAAGAATGCCAAATGCTGTGCCAAAAGTGGATCCAAAACACTCTCGTCCTCCACGTAAGAGAAAACATCTGAGCTGCCACAATGGATTATTTATAACCGTAATGGAGTTTATATCAACTAAATAACATTTAGAGAGTTAAGACCCAAGGTCATATTGAAAAATTGATACATTCAAGATGTTGATGTTGATGCAATTTCCAAATAAAAAGCTTGCCAATTTAAAATAGCAATTACTCGGAACCAAAATAAGGGCAGCAACTCAAGTCTGGTATCATAGACCTCTAAATTTCTTTTGTTAAGCCCATCCTCATCATAGACGAGACAAACTAAAAAATTGACCTCATACCCAAGTTACAAATTATTCAATTGGAATGCATTGAATAGGAAGGCTATCCTTGATCTAAGGGTGCACCTACTGCAAACTAGTCAATCCAAAAGATTGTGAGCAGGGACAGATCTAGTAAAAAGGATTTGTACAGAAGGTACTCCCCCAATATATCCCTGCCCATGAGTCTACCAGAGCTTTCAAGAGCACATTCTTCATACCTAACAATTTCAGATATACAAAAATCAGAAATTACAATGAGCTTGAACCTATATATACTATAAATCAAACCAGTAAGATTTTTGGGCGGTAGTAATCTGTGCCAAGCAAGGTAAGGTTGACAGGAACAACACTTTCTTAAGGAAATTGAAATTATTTTTCTTCCTTAAAAGATATATTCATTTTCTATCCAACAAAAATAACAAATTGAGCCTTAATCCCAAATTTTGAGATTAACCGTTTGAGAGACCAATATAAGAGAAAGTAAAAAAAGAATAATATAAAATTAAAATTTGAAAGCAAAAATAGAAATGATAAAACTAAAAAACAAATAAAAATAAAATAAAAATAATGAAAAGTAGAAAATAAAAATAAACTATCCATAAAAACTTAAAATAATAATAATAATTCAACTGATTCAAATTTTTTTACACTACTCATTTCTATCTAAAGACATCACCTCAACTAAACTCTTGACACTCATTTCATTATAGATAACTTACATTTAAGTTTTCAACAGTTCACCCATATATTTCACTAAATCTCTTACATTTAACACCTCGCTCCTTCGAACTGGTGTGTCTTTGGGTTTTCGTTGCACATGTCCAAACCACTTTACACAATACTCTCTTATCTTATTCACCTTAGGTGATATTCATTTTCTATCCAAAATAAATAGATAGATAGATAAATAATCATGGTGCATCTTTGAATCATAAGGTATAACTATGTACACACTTTTAGGCTTCAACCAAGCTTTTTAACTCTAAAGTGAATGTAGCCACTTCTGCAGATTCTCTTATTATCTTTAAGGTCAACAAAGGTCTAGGTGATTCATTAAAACCACATGCACATCCTAGGTGCTTCCCACATGATGCCCAAGCTTAACATCATATATTCCATTTTATATTACTGATTCAGCCTCAGCAGCAAGCGCCATAATGATGCCAAAGGAGATTCAGAAAAGAGTTGAAGTGGAAGTGACAGTTCCCTGAAAAATGTGGATTAATGTTCATAATCCATCCAGAAGGGACAAAGATGTGAAATTGAGACCATGACCAACTAACAATTTATGAGATGAAATGCAAGACAGGAGGATCACAAATTCACTAGGTGGCTGGATTTAAAGCTGTGAGTCCTATTCAAAAAGAAGTTACAGTACAGCTTGAGCAAAGTCTTATAAGAGAAAAAAAGGGCTCAAAAGAAGTACAGCAGTAATCACACTTCTTTTTACTTCAATTTTGTTGGGCAGTTGGTGTAATTTGTTGTCAAAAGCTTGTTGGGGATGTCAAGGGGAGACAAACCATGACGTTACTGTACTACTCAGATCAATGATCTGAGGTCCCTGGTTCTAGCCAACCTCTGTGAACTGTGTAACAGTTGCAAGTCAAATGAGGCAAAATTGAGTTCCATGCAAACTAAAAATGCTCTTGGGCAATCACTGCCAAGAGTCCATCTGATCAAACAAAACATCATAAGCTCTAGCAGATGATGGTGGTGCAAACTCCAAGTGTTACTGACAAGACTGACAAATTGGGATATTTCAAAGATTTTGCAAGCATTTACGAAACAAAGGTAGCAATTAGACATCAAAATGCACAGAAATTTGTTGGAGAAGAAAATGATTTGCAATAGAATAACTTGATCATTTCAAAGAATAAGATACACTTAAAAAGGATAGTTCTTCCATACATTAAAAAACTTAGTTGCTGTTATAGAGACAAAGAAAGAGAGACTCATGGTAACCAAATGAGATGGCCAAGGAGAAAAATGTTTAAGCTAGAGATATTTGAGTGCAATGATCATGGAGCAAAGAGATCCTTCAAAATGTTTACTGCATGAAGTTTATCAATTCTTATGCTAAAAAAAATAATAATTCAAGACTCAAATAGCAAGCTTGGAAGATTAATCAAGAGGTGGATCTAAATAATTGCAAGAGTTGGCTAAGGTAAGGCAAGGAAAGAGTATAGAAAGTTTGAAGCCTATCAATGATTTATCTAACTGGGCCATCTGGTCAAGACCTAAAAGTTCGGATGTTTGTTCATATTGTAATGCTTTTATTCTCTCTTTCTAGTAATGTTCTTTTATCAAGAAAAAAGTTGTGTTATGTGTTGTCGCTTTTTAAGGTATGATTCACAACATATAATTAGCTGTACATGCAAAAAATAAAAAAGTGCCTACTGATGTTGCTTCCATTATTTCTCTCCCAACCAAAGTACAACCCCAACCCAACCTAATTTGCCTATGCCATGAAACAGTTAAGAACCATTATTCCAATCACAGCTTGTTGAATATGATTGCAAGTCGCCTTCCACTTTGATTACATAGGCAAACTTGATGGGAACTATAAATAGGCAACAATCAGCAAGAGACAATAAATTCATGCCAAGCCTAGCTAGCTGCCAAAAGAACATGAATCAAATCAACCTCAAGCTCATTATCAACCAATTCCCCGGTTTCAAGGCAACTAAGTGAAGACAACTTTTGTATCATTCACCACCAGGCACATAGGAATTCTGATCTCACGCACACACACACAAGCAGAACCAAATTCCCCATTTGCTGCTTGTTAGAGAGAGAGAGAGAGAGAGAATGAAAGAACTCCTGAAATGAAGGAAAAAAATTCTATACCTGCTCCTTCAAGATCAGCGGTAATTGTCCCTAGTTTTACAGCAAGAGGGTAACCAGTTTCCTGGTAGTGTTCAACAGCATGGTTGTTGCCGCCAGTTCCATCCCAATTTCTCCTTCCACAAAGGATCATTCCATCAGTTAAGTTCAGCCACAAGTTCTCAGTTTTGTCACACTTGGCACATCTCCAACCAGAAGGAGGAACAACAATGCCATTGTCAATCTGCCGCAAATTTGTTGCATATGCACTCACTTGCTTCTTATCAGCTGTCCATGACGCAAGCTGCTCTTTACGTTCAGCACCTTCAGACATCAAGATAGCATCTACTGCCAACCTTACCTACAGTTTTACAAATGTTATACAAATGATGCAACCGAGTTTCAATTTCTAAGACTTGTAAAATGAATAACAAAAACAATGAGGAAGATGGCATGCCTTCTCAGGCAACTCCACCGACGGAAATCCAAGAGCTGCAAAATCGGGCAAGATGACTATGCTGTAAATTTCTTCATAATCAGGCTCATGGTTGTCAAAACCCCCCTCAACACCTACGAGTCAAACCACGACAGAAGTTTATTTCTTAACTACAGAGCAGACAATAAAAAGAAAGACAGATTATGATGGACTTGAGCGCCAACAACTGCTTGCAGATACTAGTGTCATGCCACAAGCAGATGCGTGTATGTGCACAAGCATGTGCGCGAGAGAGAGAGAGAGAGAGAGAGAGTTCCAAAAGCAAGATTACAGGTAACAAATGAAAGAGGACAGTTTCTACTGTCATATATACCCGTTTTATCCCTTTTAAAGTCCTTGCCCAAAAAAAAAAAAAAAAAACATTAAAATTCAAGCATATTTCTGGCACAGAAATTTTTACAGTGGCTCACACAGCTACTCAACTGGCTTAGTAATAGTTGTAGAAAATCCTAATTTAAATTCAATATGTAACTAGTGAAAATCATATACTTTTGTCCTCTGCTCTCAAAGTTCCTTTGTGCTGTGGGTGCACAATCTTGGTGTCTTGTAAGGAGCCACTTCTTCTTACCAGAGGGGAAAAAAAAAAGGAATCAATGGAGCAGCAAACAAAAACTAGATAGAAATTCCTGTTCTCTAAATGGCTTGCTAACTTTCTGGTCAATGACATTCAGTGGATTTACCAAAATAGCCAACCATTCAGCACAAGGATGGCTAAGGAGCATATGAGAAAAGATTGACAAACAATATCACAAAGCAGACCTAGAAAATTTTCCATCTTCCTAATTTTGTCATATTTGGAAAATGTCTTACACAATAAGAAATACAAAAATGGAACTTCAAAGATTAGAATCTTTAGGAAATTCCGGCTTAGAGAAACACTACAAAAATGCAATTCTAGACACCTGAACTCTACTCCTAGTAGCAAAATTTTTTATCATTAAATTAAAGAATTATTGACATGGCAGCAGTAGCAAGTGGTTCACGATCATTAGTAAGACAAGCTGTAGGAACAGCACTAGGAAATCTCTCTAATATCACACCGTGGAAAAGAGTGGCTCTGGCCCTGTTGCTGTTAGTAAGAAGCTCCAGAGTACATAAGTAAAAAAGCAATGGATGATATGCTCTAAAAGAGAAGGCATAAGGACAACTTTTCTCTAGCTAAGGCTATTTCAACAAAGCTGTAGACAATGGCTTTGAGGGTGGATGCACTGAAAATTTACTGAAAAGCATGAGAAAGTCCCGAGTGGTATGGCTTAGCTTTGTTTCTTGCTCTCTACGCTTGAAGACGACAGTATTGCTTCTATTAAAATCAAACAAAATGAACTTCCAAAATGGTATAAAGAGAGCTATCAACAGCTCCATCGGCACTACACTCAATCAAACAAATTCATTAATCATCCCACCACAAATACAACCACACAGATTAGAATCTACTTGAAACTCCAATCAACAATATAACTTGCGGATTCAAAACCTAAACCTAAAATTACTTAAGTCCAATATCACCATTAAAACGGCAGTTCTGATCACTAAAAGAGAGGGAAAAGAAGGGTACCAATAGCCAAAATAGTAGGTTTCTCGAAGGCCTGTCTTCAGAAACAACCTTCCTAGTCTGCTTAATGTGAAGATAAACCGGATTCCCAGTTTTCTCATAATTCCAACCCACATAATCCTTCCCAAACGCAAGAAAAGAATTAATGTCCACGAACAACCCTCCTTCAGATCTCTGTCAAAACCACAACACAGCACACACTCGATATTTGCAAACTCAAAGAGAGAGTGAGAGAGAGGGTGTGTGTGTGTACCAGAGTGTCGAAAGAAACACAACATTCTTGCTTGTAAATGCGAGTGGTTGGCTCTGGGATGCGAACACGAGAGAGAGATGATCGTAGAAGATACATGGCGTCCACCATTACGGTCCAAAGAAGAAAATTAGGGTTTTCTTGATCCTCTCTCTCCCGCTCTCTCTCTCGACTCATGGAGAACACGTTTCAAATGAAAGTCTCCCTCGAAAGACGATAGGTGATTCTTTGCTTACTTCAACCGAACCTTGTAGACTAAGTTTGGAATTAGAAGCCGCAAAGTCATTTGGAGTAAAATGTAATTTAATTCATAATTTTGTGCTCCCAAAATATATATATATATATATATATATATATATTTTATGTTGTAGAATAATCCAGATAACGTCTTTCAAAAATTCATCCAGTATTATTTACTTTTCCATTCAAAAAATGAAAATTAAAAATATTAAAAAATAAATATTAATATGAAGAGTTTAGTCCATTCAAAAGGATGCTTTTTACATGGGAAAATAAAATTATTGAGCACAAAATTCAAGAATTATAAATCTATAATGAGTTTGTTAATTATATTAAATATATTTTATTATCCAATAATCGGTCAAAATTTATCTGAAAAAGTTAAGATTAGCTCAAGTTAAATTAAATATAATTTCTTATTATAAAATTTTATTTCTAAAATAGTAATTTAAGTTCTTTTAGAATATTTTAATTTTTTTTTGTAATATTCTATATTTCTATTGATCATTTTTATTTTTAATAAAAATTTAAAATTTTAAATAAAAAAATAAATTGAACTGACATGAATTTAGATTTTCTGAAGGATGCTCAGGACCCCTTCTCAAGGGTATGAGGGCAGGAACTTAGACATGGGCCAGCAAGGGGCGAGATATGCAAATTATATTTTGGGCTTTAAACTGGTGATACTCGACACATGGAAAGCTTCTTAGTGTGTGTTTAGTAGGATTAAGTAAAAATTAATAATTTTTAAAATTAAGTTAAAAATTATTTGATAATTTTATTTTAAAAATAAATTTAATTTATAATTTTTAAATAAATTTAAAAATAAAAAATTAAAAGTAAAAATTAAATAAAAAAGAGAATATAAGGGTAAATAAATTTATAATATGGATATTTTTGAACTTTTATATTCCTCAAGTGAGGGTATAAATTAAATAAAAAAATAAAAAAACTATATTTTAAAAATAAAGAAAAGTAAAAACTCATTTTACTTAAAAGTTACTTTTTAAATTTATGTTCATAAAAAAAAAAAAAAAAAAAACTCTTCTTTTTTTAAGAGTTTCTAAAAAAACTTGTTTAGTGAGATTTCTCTTTAAAAAGAAAAAAGAAACAAAAAAAAACTCTATCAAACGGGCTCTTATTCTTAATTTATATTTTATCTTATTTTATTTATCATATTTATTAATTAAAATATATAAAAATAAAATATAAATTTTGTAAATAAAAATTAAACTTTAAAAAGAAATAAAATTGTCATGCTTTATAAATTTCCTCCATTGAAAACACTGTTTAACATTTTCTTTAGTTATATTATTTTATAAATTATCAATATTCAATAATTATATTAGATCTAGTTAAATATGATTCAGATCAAATTAAATCTCGTAAAATTCTTTATGTTTCTATTTTTATTATATATAAAAATTAATATTAAAATTTTATTTAAAAGTATCAGTGGATGATCACCGTGCCAACCAAGTGTTAACAATAAAGCATAGAAAAAATCTCCCTTTCGCAACAATACTCACTCTCACGGCCACTATGACCGGCAAGTTATTTGCAACAATACCTTGGTCTTATATCCAACAAATTGCATTTAAGAAGTATAAACCCGGCAAGCCTGTAGTTGTACCACTATTCTGTGTTTAAGATGACATCTTAGCAAGGATTTTGAAAAGGATTCATTTCATTTTTTCCTATGTTCAACCATTTATGACAAAAATGGTAGGGCTGCTAGAACCAGAAATAGAGATTTCGGTAGAAGACTTGGTCATGAGAATTCAGCCATTGGACATTTCTTTGATCACTGGCTTTAAGATTATATTATTTTGAATTTTTGTAGTTTTTAAGGATGGCCTATATCAAATTTGGATAAATGGAGTGTCACATTAGGTAGGGTATCAGTATAAAACTAAATTAAAATCTATATATGAATTTTTTATAATATTGTGCTAGTGTTAGAGCTGATCCACTTAATGAAATAAAAAACTGATTATAGTTGTTCTCGATTTTAATTATACAAAGTAAAATAAGATAAAGTATATAAACTGTAACTTACGGCTAATTTTATTCTCCCACTCCATGGAATTCCGGGTATAACATATTGAAATTGAAAGTAGCCTGAATACATTTATTAAATAGTAAGGATTTGATTGGATATATCCTAATACCCGTTTTGAAAGGTCAACGTTTAAAAGGTTCATACACAAAACTACAATTCAAAAGGAATGACTCCAACCGATGGAATAGCTATCAACCGATGGGCAAATACAATCCAGTATTATATGACAACTACCCTCTATGACTACTCAATCGATCTACTGAAGGGTTTTAGTCGTCCCGTCTCCCAAACAATAGGGTTTTAGTCATCCCACCTATTGAATGAGATTTGTCAAATGTGATTTATCTCCCCGATTGGATACTTAATCCCTGGTCTACCGAATGAACAAAACACGAAGACTCCGCATTGGCTAAACGACCAACCGAAAGCTAACGGTCTCATTGATTCTAAGGAAAGGTTAAAACACCTCAACGACTCTGGTTCCTCACTTAAGAGTAGTTAGTATCTCCAAAATCCTACTGATAAGGAAAAGATCTGCTCGAATAACGAAACTTCCCATATGATAAAGATCACAAATGTTTCGAAATATTTAACTCCCGAGATTTCTGGATCATCTCCATAAGAAAAGTAGAGTTGTAACATTTTGAAAGTACACAACTCTATCAGCTATAAGATACTTTCAAACTTTTTAAATCAGGTAAATTCTCTTGACCTTACACACTGGGCACACTGATCATATGTAATATCTCCTTATCTAAATCTCTCGGTCTGTTTCATTACATTGAAAAATCGCTCTTTTTAACTTGATAATCGGAACCTCTCCCGTCGGAACATCTTTCGGTGGTTTTTACATATCTTACATTCTATCGATGGTAACCGTTTGAGTCATCAAGGAGTCAGTATCTGTGAAGTCGTAATCTACTTCCAACAGAATTAAATTCTTTCTTTTTTATTATAATAAAAATCAAATATCGGATCACACAATCAGAGAAATGAGATTATTGTCATTATATTTATTCCTTAAAGACAAGATTAAACCCTTTGAAGAGGGAGCATTACAACATCCATATAGAATGAATTTTACCCCAAAAATCAATCCAAAAAATGCAAAAACTTTTAAAATAAATTATAGTTCAGTTACTTTTATTTTTCATCAGAATTTTGAATTTGAAAGTCAACGTTGTGATTAACGACTACACTTGCAGCATTTCCAAGCTGGAAACCAGAATCACTGAAAATTCAGAACCTATAAAAATACCGACAATAAACGAAAAATGCAACTAAGTGATACTAAATGTACATAAAAACCTTTGAGTGTAACTATAAAAGAAATTCTTAGGTTCATTTTGACAAACAAATCCGTTGTTGTCCGGTGGTTAGGATGTCTAGTTTTCATTCAGAGACTCGAACTCGATTCCCGCCAATAGAAAGAGCAAAAATAAGCTACATGATTTATGAGTTGTTCGTGTGAAATATCAAATTGTTTTTACATGATATTAATTTCTCACCTTTTAGTAAATGTAAAATTATCAGAATATTATTACATATTTTAAGGCATTTTTTAGTAAATGCAAAAATATTTGCCCGGCAAGAAAAGGACAAAAAATATTTTCCTATAAGTTAATTTAAGAAACAAAGGCATTTCTTTTCGGAATATTGAGTGCAATCCAAGTAATGGAATATATAGATCATAACTCATTCAGTGAATTGCGACCACTCCCTTTTTTGGAAGAACTCTTCTAAATTAGTTATTTTTATTTTTAAAATTTAAATTTAAAATTTAATTAAAAAATTTAATATCCTTTTTGACCGGGTGAATTGTTCTATGATAGAACATTACTTTCGATGACTTAAGAATAAACTATTTTTAAACAGTTCATACACCAATGAATGCGTTCTTTAGATCTTTGTTTGGAAATAGGTTATAGTACTTATTAGAATAAATACTTTTGTTACACAATTTTTTTTTTTGATTATTCAATTTTATAAATACATAAATTGTCAACAATCATCAAATTTATTAGTTTTCAATTTAATTTTATTAGAGGTATGGGTCACGAACATGAACAAATTTTGATTATTCAAAAAATAGAAATTTCATTAAATAGGTTAAGATTAAGTTCAAAATTTAATTCATAATTTTAAAATCATAAAAATTTGATGATGACTTATTCCATGGTCACAACACTTGGACATCAATTTAAGTGAGGGACCAAGGACTCCTAATTCAAGGGAAGGACCAACAACTAGTGAGTTTAGTGGCAAGACACCAAACTCTTTTAATCAAATTATGAGTTCGAGTTTTAAAAATAAAAATTAAACACTAAAAGAGCTAGTCTATAAATTTGACTCTATAACTACTCGAACCCGATTAATCAGATTTTAAGATATTTGTGTTCAAAGGAAAAAAAAATCAATTTTAGGGGAAAATGACATAAACTTGAAATGAGATTGGGAATGGAAGCAATAGTTTTTTTTTTTTTTTGTTACAACAGAAATCGAATTTCGAATCACACAGAATCGAAAGAGAGGGGCTATCGCTATTAGGCTACACCCTTGGGGACAGAATGGAAGCAATATCACGTTGCTGTTACACACCCTACTTAAAGCATCAATTAATCTGTGCATATGTTAATACAAAATTCCCAACTTTTAAGCCTATACGTTGTTTTTAATTGTAAGCTAAATTTAGTCCTTTTCTCCCACAAACACAAGGAAATCCTAATATTATTCTTGACCTCATATTCAATTTCCATGGCGCTTCAAACCAACACAAGTCAAAATAAAAGGGGAAAAAAAAGGAGGATACTTTTAAATAACGAGTGTTAAAACCAAGCCTCCGCCATGAACGATGGTGATGCCAAATTGGAGACTGCCGGTTCAGAAAGTTCCGGCGCCCATTCTGTCAAGAACACAGACGCGTATCATCCAAAAATTGAGGAGTCGCCTTCGTTGGAAAAATATGATGATGAAGTCATGAAAGTTTCCAATGCTGAAAAGCTCAAACTGCAATGCAAGAAGAAGTTTTCTCGCGTTGTTAAAGCTGTTTTGTTCAAAACTTCATTGGTTAGTTTTCTAATACCTTTTTTTTCGTTATTTACTGGTTCGAATATTTGTAGGGTTCTATTAGGAGATGACTTTCTCAATATTATATTTTTATTTCTAAATTTTGAATTCGAGATTCGATTAAAAAATCTATACCCATATTTCTTATTGCTGTGGTGGTATTTGCTGGTTCAGAAATAAGCTTATCCATTGACTCCCATGAATAACAACAGACAAAACCACCCACCCATTTTGGTAAAATGCTTTCTACCTTAGAATCACACCTGGAGCACCCACTCGAAACAGCAAAAAGAAATAATTTGATTATGTTTTCTAGAAGTATTTTTTTGTTTTAATAAAATTTTTATTTAATAAAATTTTCAGGCAAAGAAGATTCGATTACGAAAAACAAGAAATAAGATGAATGCGATAAAAGGCGAGAGAATAGAAAAAATACAGACAGAATTGGAGTCGGCAATCTCAAAGCATTTGGAGTCGGAGAACGAAGATCCGCGAGCCCATTTTAGCGACAATTCGTCGCATTTGTGTTCCTCATGCTATAACCCGATTGAAATAATTCAAACCAAGAAGAAGACAGGACGCCATTATTCAACTAATGCAGGACTATGTTTGTTCATGGTGACCCTAATCGTCTTGATCTTATGGGGAAGAATTTGTGCAATATTTTTCACTTCCACATGGCTCGTCTTCATTCCACGGATGAACGGCCGGAGCTGTTCGATCAAGCATCGAAAATTGATCACTGAGAACCCAGAAAACAATAAGGTCATCTTTGATGAGATTCCTTGAGAGATTCCCATGTCTAATACAAAAAATTCTGTAAAAGTTCTTTAGTTAATTACTGTGTATATTAGTGATTTCATCTGTTATTTTGTACAAAGTTGGTACCTTAAACCCTAGCTTCTTTTGTAATAATATATATATATATATATATATATATATATATATATATATATATATATATATAACAGCTTTGGGTGAATTTAATTGTGAAAAACATTTTTTAATTTTTTATCTCTAATTTTTTTCATATTTCTATCTCTAAAGAAAAGAGTAAAAAATTTAAAAAATATGTTTAAAAGATATATATTTTTCTATCTCTGGTATTCTTTAACAAAGTTGAAAATTTTTTTAAAATATAGGTTTATTTATAACCGAAAACAGTAGAAAACACTCCTAAATCTATTTTTTATTTCTCTTCATAAATTAGAAAACAGTGTTATTTAATTTTCACTTTTTAAAAATTGAAAATTAAAATATTTGAACTCAATTTCATTTTTCCAAAAAAAAAATTCCTAAAAAATACCTTTAATTTTCATAACTAAACACACCCTTACATTCACTTTTCTTTTTTTCCCATGTTTCTTTTATATATATTTATACATGCACAACAGAAACACAAATGTACAAATATTATTATTTCTTTTTCTAAAGTTGTATGCAGTCAGAATTCTATATGATTAACAATCCAATGCCTGCAATAGTAAATGAAGTACTTCAAATACCGTATTAAAATTTAAACCCACCAACTATAATGTAACTAGGTTTTTGCCCCGCATTAACTGGGGGGATACTCACAAAATATAAATTATATATTTTTATTATATAAATATTTATTAAATTTATAATTAACTTAATATTTAAATTAAATTATTATCCAAACTAACAAAAAATATGGTATATATTAACAACATAAAAATAGTCTAACTACTAAAATCATAAAAAACCAACGAATGAAGTAAAAAAAAATGTAATAAGTGGAATAAAAATGTAATAGAAATAAAGAGATCATTTGTGGGCCCAAAAAAGTGAAAAAATTTATGTTAAAAAAAACGAAGGATTAAAGAAGAAAAAATGGTAAAAAAAAAAAGAACAAGGACCCAATTAGGAAAAAAAAAGAAAAAACTGTAGTTTAAAAATAAATAAACGACTATCTATGAGGAAAAAAAATAAAAGATAAAAATCTATGTTAAAAAATGACAAATGACTAAAGTTTTTTTTTAAAAAATTGGATTAAAAAAAAAAGAAGAACGTGAATAGATAAGTGGGGCAAAAAAATGGAAAAAATCTATATTTATAAAAGACAAATGAGTTAAGAGGAAAAAGTTTAGGCAAAAAAATAAAAAGAACAAGGATATGAAAGAAAAAAAAAATTATGGTTTAAAAATAAATGTATGATCATCCATGAGACAAAAACAACAAAAAAGGGAAAAACTTATGTTTAAAAAAAATAAAAGATTTAAGAGAAAAAAATTGGTTTAAAAATTAAAAAGAGCAAAGCTCTAAATGGAAAAAAAAAAGTTATGATCTAAAGATAAAAGAACAATCATCCGTGGGGTGAAAAAAAAAAGAGAAAAAATTTATATCCAAAAAAAATGAAGGACTTAAGGATAAAAATGGTAAAAAAAAGTGAAAGAATCTGAATAAAATAAAAACAAAAATAAAGTACAGTCTTAAAAATACAAAAAACCTAAGAAAAAAGAAAAAAAAGTATAAGGATTTGAATGAAAAAAAGTACGATTTCAAAAATACAAAATATTCAAGCAGGAAAAAATAGTAAAAACAAGTGCAAAAACTTGAATGATAAAGGAAAAAAAAACAAAAGTATCTTCACGGATAAAAAAAAATACAAGGACTTGAATGAAAAAAACAAAACCTGGTCGCAAAAGACAAAAGATCCAAATGAAACAAAATGATTCAAAAAAGTGCAAAAGATTTGAACGGAAAAAAAAAAACAACGAACTTCCACGGGTTAATAAAAAAGTGCAAAGGACCTAAATGGAAAAAAAAAATAGCAGAGTTCTAAAAAGAGTGCAACGAATTTGGATGAAAAAAATATATATAGCGGATGCCAAAGAAAAATGGAACAACACACGTGAACAGTAACTTAAGAACCCAAGTGGGGAAAAAAAAAGAAATCAGGCAAAAAAAATATATATATATAAGGACTTGAATGAAAAAAAAAAAAAAAAAGATAACAAGGGCATTTTATGTAATTCAAAAATGAAGCTCATGAACAATAACCCCATGAATACGTGAACAATAATCCAAGGATCCAAGTAGGAAAAAAAAAAGAAATGGGGTAAAAAAATACAAGGATTTGAATGAAACAGGAAAAAAGATAGAAAATGCACTTTGTTAATTCAAAATTAAAACGCGTGAACATCAAATGGGAACAGAAACCCGAAGTGGCACTTTATATATAATAATAATAATAATAATAATAATAATAATAATAATAGTAATATATGGGTAATTTAGCTAATTTGGGTGATTTAACTAATGAATATATTTATACCCACATAATATATAATAAATAATTTTTTAATAATTAGAAAAAAAAAGAAATATTCTTTATTTATAATCATAACTTTAATTATTATAAACAATATGATGAGATAGAAACAAAAGCAAAAAAAAAAAAAAAATGATACACGGAGTTATTATTCATTAACTTACGGTTCATAATTTTTAAAGTTTTAAACAATTGAATTTAAATAAGTAAATTGAATAAAAATGATCAAATCTTTTTAGCCTGATAAGATATTTGCTTTGCACATACACACACGATTTTTTCTAATATTTTATCTAATCTGCACCATATATTATAAAACTTTTTAATTTTGGGTCTAAATGATTCAAATCACTGGTATGATTTTTAAAACCCCTTGGGTTACTTGCATGTTCAGCCCGAGAGAAAATACCATGGATGTAAGTGTTTCCAAGGTTATTCACGTTAATTTTTTTTAATAAATTATTGATATTCATTGATCACGTTAATTTTAAATAAATTCAATTTAAATTAAATTAATTTTAAAAGATAAAAGTTTCTCAATACCCTTTTTTTCTTCTTTTCGTATACAGAATTCAAAATTAAAATTTTAATTAAAGAGTATTAGTGTCCAACAATATTTTTAAAATCAAATCAGTAAATAATTTGATCAATCTATCAATTTATTGATTCATTAATCACACTGATTAAACCGTTTTATGAACAAAACGATATTATCATAATATTTTATATAATTTGTGTATTATAAAAAAGGGTTCACCTGATATATAAAATACTCCTCAACTTAGTATAGGTATGAGGAGAATGTGAATATATATGTACAAGCATCCCCTTATAATTTTACAAAGAAATTATTTTTACATTTTGAATATGTGATCTCGAGGTTACCAAAAAAAAAACAATTTAACTGTTCATCAAGGTTCGCTTTCATAATTTATATATTATATATTTAAAATTAAATAAAACCTATATATTTTTATGAAAAAAATGAATTTATTTCATCAACATGAAAAAGCACCAATTGTAATAAAAAATCGATCAGATTGATTTGAATAATTTATCAATTTTATTCATTTTGATCAATTTTAAATGATTTGATTGAATTTGATTTCATATAATTTAATAGTAAAAAACAAATTAAATTATAAAATAGTTTTTAATTAGACCGATCAATTCAATTTGATTTAAAAAATACTGATATTCAATAATTAAAACAATCACGCATTGGCATTGACTTCAAGGTTTCAGCATTAAGACTACCAAATTGTTATAGTGTAAGAAATTGGGCCAAGTGAAAAGATTACCAAATAGATTAATATGGTAATTTATAAATCATGAAATTCGAATAAACAAATTAAAATAAATTTTGCATATTTCTCTATGTTACGAAATCGATGCATGCCATTACATCAACACGCTTACCCGATCTTCATTCTTCCCAACTAAGGAGGGAGTGGGGAGAGGACAGCTTTCTCCTATAAAAAGCTTTTATGTGTAAATTTTTATAAATTATAACTTTTACCATTATTTAAATAGAAATAAAAGAGAAAAAAATTAATAACTAAATTATATAATTCTAAAAGTCATGCTGAGAACGTAAAAATATTAGCGCTCTATCATTTTCCGTCAATATTTTTTTCTTTTAATTTTTTTCCGTTTAATTTTTAACTTTATATCGACCACTAATCATCGACATAAAAATAAAAAGATAACTTTTCAAAGATATAAAATAGTGTAATTTTTTTTCTTATAAAAGTAAATTTAATTTGACAACTTTTTATAAAAAATTCTATTTTACTAATTTCCTTTCTCTCTTCAACTACTCAAGGATATTCTATTTTAAAATTTTCAACAATTTTCAAGTTTTTTCTTATTAACAAAAATGAAGGAAAAATCAAAAGGTCCCTAATTGCCCTTTTGAGGCTTCAAATTTCAGGTTTCCACCTCAAAGTTGTCATGGGATTCTGCCTCTCCCCCTCTCTCTCTCTCACTCTCTCTGCTCTCTCTCACAGAGACAAACACACCCCCACAAAAATGCTCTTAAAACCCAATTTCCGAACTCACACCCTCTTCCCTATGTTCAATCCAAAAATCCTGTATCTCTCACTTCGCAATAAACCCTCAATTTCTCGCTCTAGACTTAAACCCTCAATTTCTCTCTCTCTCTTCTCGACCCTAAATTCCCATTTCTCTTATGGTCCTTCTCTCCACAAAGGCCACAAAACGCTAACCCTAACTGATGACAAACGCGAAGAAAAAGACGATTCGATTTTAGACGAAAACAGCTTTACTCGAATTTTCTATCTTTCAGCACTCAGGGTTCCTTCAGTGCAATGTTTTGCCCTAGAAAATCGTCTCAGAGGCCATTTGCTAAACTGGCCTCGAATTAAGAACATCGCTAGAGTTCCTGGCGACGAAATTGATGATGACCTCAAAAATTTGGTGCCTGTAAATGGAAATGGCGATGAAGAAGAGAGACTTGTTGTGCTGAATCGCAGAATTTACGGTAAAGATGAAACTGATGGAGAGAAATTGAGTCCAGTGTTGTATCGCGATGAGCTTGTGAAGACGTTTAATTATAGGGGTTATGTGAAGTTTAGGAATTTGGAGAAGCTGACAAGGCCGAAGAAGAGGAAGAAGAAGGAGGGAGAGAGGAGACGGATTGGGAGGAGCAGGAATGAATTTGCAGTTGTGGAAATTGTGGAGGATGAGGAGAACGAGGAGAATGACTTGAAGGGTTTGTTGGGGGATGAATTTAAGGGGAGAAAATGGAGGGGTTCGACGAGGCTATTGCTTTTGGACGAGCAGCTGGCTGATAAGGGCCTGGATGAGCTTCCAGAGTCTGTTAAGGTGGCTGTTCCAACACTTTGATTCTCTGTGAGTTGCTATGTTCTTTTGATAGGATGTCACATATATCTGCATCAATTTGGAATGGCACTTCATTTTGTTGAGCAAATCTTATCATCGTTGTTGTATTGATACTTTTAAACTGAGATATGTGTCAAAAGCAATCAATAACAATTTAAATCAGTTGGGGCATCTTGTTTGCTTTACAGCTACATGGCATGACTGACAAACTGGAACATGTACTTTGTGACTTGGGTTCATGAGTAACACATCAGTCCTCTTTGAGTTGCTAAGTTCTTTGGGTAGAATTTTATGAGTATCAATTTAAAGGTTGTATAGTTGGATATGGAACCAAGGTGATTCCAGAGGTTTTTAAAGAATCCATTCCCGAGCTATCAGTCTTAGTAGCATTATGAGGCCCCAGAACTATTAGACTTTATCCGACAGTTTCTAATGCAAATAGTGAACTAAATTAGTTATTTGATGCTTGTTTTCTATCATTATTATCTGCTTTACACATTGATTTTCATTTCCAATTGTTAGACGCTGTTCTTTTTCATAAGTATCTAATTTTTAGGTGACATCTAGCAGCCTTTAATGCACACCCTGTGTCTGAGTTTGTGGTTACATTGACAAAATTATTATTTTGCTATATGGTTGATTATAAATGGATGGTAATAGCATAAATATAAAATTACAAATACAACAAAAAACAGTTTATGGGTGGGTACCTAATTAAGTACAGCTTAATGGAGCAAATGGCAAACCTGAACATTTGTAGTTCATGGTGACATGGGATTGATGGATATTATCAAGAGTGACAAGGCTTTTTGTTCATTCCTTTCTATTGTAAACAAATGTCATAAACATCAGTGTGAAGTTGCTTAAAGGATTGTGTTTCATTTTGTTGAATGTAATATGCATCAACTCAGATATGGCATCTCATTTTGTCAAATGGGAACCTTATAATTTTTGTTGAATTAAGATTTTGGAACCAAGATGATTGCTAGAATTTTCTCAAAGAACGTAAGCATATTATATGCAATTCGACCTGTCTATATTGGCCTTATATCTCATGAAAACAATTATAAATGCCTAGTAGCGAAATTGAAGGTTTTTTTTTTTGGCTCTAGATTACAGTATTGAAAGTAATTGAAGCTAGAGAGGCAATCTTATTTGCATGATGTTCCTTGCTTCCTTGGGGTTCATGGAGATACAACCTATCATGATTGCCCATTTGATTGTAATTCCATGTTATCATCTGATCCAAAGTTGATTTGAAGGAATGTATTTTGTTCATGTCATTGTTGCCAATTATCGGTAAAGTCTTCATCTTATTAGCGGTATTAGCCTGTGGGTGTTATGTTTACAGAACACTTTTCACTGCAGATTGTAAAGTAACTCTGTTCTTTGTTTTTCTTTTTCTTCTTTTGTTATTATTGTTTTCCTTTTTTATTTTTTTTTCTTTTCCCGCTGTTTTATTTAATGTTCTTTTTCTTAAATACCTAACATTTATTGACATTTACCTGCTTCCAAGACATGTCCTGCTTCTGAGTTTGTGTTTTTATTATATTCTTAGGCTTTTTTGTTACTGCAGGCTGTATTTAGGGAAAATGCTAGGCAATCTCCAACACGGGACATTGAGCTACTAAGATGCAAGCTTACTTTGTTTTATGATTATTGGCAAATGGATGAGGTATGTAATGGACATTCCCAAGTATTCATTTGTACTTTCTCATTCGCACTTCATGGTTCTTTCTGCCTCTTTCCATCATTTCAAGTGAACTTTTATGCTGGTATTAGATGGTCCTCTGCCTCTTTCCTGTTTATGTTGTTAGAAAATCCATCAGCTGAGCTCCTCTAATTTGAGTGCACTGGCTCTTCTTTCTCCCCTATGAATATTTTTGACCGTTCAAGAGGATGTAGAAGGATCTGCAGGAAAGAGCTCTTACTAAGACTAGGAATGGACAAAAAGGGAGTATAAAATGCAACAGTCCCATAGAATCATGGGGTACATAGGCCGATACTTTGATCTAGAATTGCATTGCTTGATGGGGGCATTGATAACCAAGTTGTTTCATGTTTATAAATCTAGCCATGTCTTAAAAATCCAGCTAGATAATCAGTCTTCTGTCTTTATCTGATGCTTCAATTCATTTGGGCCTTTTAGACAAAGTTGAAGAGAAATGACATCTGTTGATAAGTGCAGAAAACTATTACATGTTGGAAAGTAACTATTTCTGGAAGTGCTCCTTTGAGATTTTTATTTATGATTGCAATGTTCAAATGGATTTTTATGAGAGATTCTTCTAAACATTTCAGTTCTTTGGGTACAACTTCTTCGGTGTATGGTATCCAGGCCCTTGTGTGCCCAGCTTGCTGGTTCAGTATTTATATTTATAACTTTTTACCAACCTTTTTTTGTGGTCCAGGTCAGTACTTGAGATTTCTCTTGAGATTAACATTGGAAATACCCTGAAATTGTTGCAGATCCTGGAGGCCTTGTTACCAAATGGTGTGACAATTCCTTCAGCTTTTGAAACTGTGGGGCACATTGCCCACCTTAACCTGAGATATGAACATCTGCCTCACAAGAATGTAATTGCTAAGGTGCTGATCTAAATAAATTTAACTTGCATCCTTGATAAATAATTTTCAAGTATCTTGATTGTTTGTTACTTAATTCTTTTCAGGTAGTGCTTGACAAGAACAAACCAAAGATACAAACAGTTGTCAACAAAGTTGATCCCATCAATAATGAGTACAGAACAATGCAGCTTGAAATTTTGGCTGGAAATCATTCTCTTGTCACTATGGTAGTTGAAAATGGATTACGTTTTCAAGTTGATCTAGCGACAGTGTATTCTCCTTGACTTGAAAGCCAGTATTCAAATTCCTATGTGCATATGTGCGTGAATGGACAAAAATACGTGCACTTGTGATAATCTCATGTCTTCTGTGCTATAGTTGATTATGTACTGTTGCTTACCGATCAAATCCTCCCTCATTTGTTGTCTTGGAATTTTGTCCGACATTATAGTATAGAGCATGTCACTTAATGACCTCTAGAGTTAAACCTGTTTGCATATGTTCTAATGGCAATTAACTTCTGGTTTATATATTTAGGGTTGTGTTTGCTTCAAATTTATTAACATTGCAATGTAATTTTGAAAGAATTATCATGATGCCCAGCTGTTGTTTGCACCAAGCAAAAAAAAAGAGAGGGAAAAAAAATCCTTCAATTGTTCCATTGGACAAATGCAATTCCTGTTGGAATGGCAATGAGAGGGCTGCTGATGCTAATTGAAGGAAGACAGGTAGATTACATGTGGGTGGTTAACGAATTTTAATAAACTTAAACCGTTAATTGAAAATTCCCTGCTCTATTTGACATGACAATGGCCTTAACTGCTTTCTGTTGTTGATTTTTGAATTTTCTTTCATCTACTAACTTCTGCTATGAGCTTAGATCTTGTTTACCTTGTTGGTTTGTGTCCTATCATCCATTTTCTGCAATATGGTATGCTTCAAAACCTTTTGGTTTGGTGTTAAAATTTTAAGGATCTTTTGAGTCAGGATGTCTCAAAATTCATTTTTCTGATCATTCTATTAAATTTTTGAGCAACCAAAGGAAATTGTTGAAGAAATAAGACAATGGGGATTTGAAAATTCTCCTCCGCTTCCTTTGCTGTAGGTACTGGAGTTCAAAGCTTGCAACTGAGAGGCTGAGGCTTTGCAATTCTTTCACACGTGATGATGTCGTCTGTATGTCTATCTGGCTACACACTCCCTTCTATAATTGTTTAGCAGTAGCTGTTGGTTTTTCTGTATTCTACGTCACCTGGTTTCATCCTCTCACATTGTGTCTATTACTATATAGGAGCTTCATTGTTCATAGTTCCATTTTCACAGGTGATGTTTTTTCGGGAGTTGGTCCGATAGCCATTTCTGCAGCAAAGAAAGTAAAGCATGTGTATGCCAATGATTTGAACCCTTATGCGGTCGAATATTTGGAAAAGAATTGTGTCCTTAACAAGCTTGAGAGGAAAATTGAGGTTTGAATTCTGGCTGTATTTTTTGAATTAAACCGCGCAACATCTTTTCTTCATTTTTGTGCTTGGGCATTCTGATTGAACCTTAGTTAACTGAAAGAATGTCACAAAAAATCTGAGTTCCATAGTTGCCAGCTCTGATGGCCATAAAATGTTGCCACGATTTAAATCCAGTGCTTAAGCTTCCTCAAGTATTATACAGATCAAAATGCACAAGTTGTTAATTGATAATAGGTGGCAAACCCTTAGATTGTTACGTTAATATTGTTCAATTTTGGCTTCTCTACTTTTCTTTTCCTGGTTGGATGTTTGTGCATGCAGCAGGGTTGGGGGCTGTCTTCTGATGATTATGTATGGCTACACATCTAAGCACTTCAAGACACATACATGGGAACACATTGGCCAGCTCGCCACTTCTTCTAGCTCAAAAACAATGACCTTTGTTCTGTTTTATGTTTTGTGCCATAAACTTGTTTTGCAGCTATTGGTTGCATCTGTACATGGCAAACTTAACTTAGTTGAAATTTAGCTTTTCCTCATTTCAAGGTATATATTAGTTGACTGACGTTGGACATTACTTTTAATTGCTGCCAGGTGTTCAACATGGATGGGAGGCGGTTCATTGATGCTATATTTTCTAGCCAAAAAGTGAAGTTTATAACACAAATAGTCATGAATTTGCCGAAAGATGCAGCAGAATTTTTAGGTATGTTGTTTTTCATGATAATGTCTATGTTGTTTCTGTGCAAGGCCTTTAACACTTTGGCTCTGTGGTTTTGCTGTTGTTCAGAATATGAGATTATTAACCTATCATATTTCATTTTCTATCTCTGCATATCAGATTGTTGCTATATCAAGTTCCTTGTTTCCATAATTAGAGTTTTAGTCTACGGCTTCTACTTGAGCTGGTGAATCAAGCTACAGTTTAGAAACTATTAGTGGTTGACAAAAGGCATTAGATGTCATGATCTGAGCTTTTGTGAGGCCTTTGATATACCCCGCTTTTCTTCTCTGTGTTTTATACTTCAACTTCTTTCTTCTTTTTGAGATGAGGTTAGTAATGATGCTCCTTGCTTTAAAAGGAAGATGCAACCGACTTCTCAACTTGAACCCTATTTGCAAGGGACATGATTTTGTGAGCATTATTCGTGTTATGATCTTCAGGGGAAGTTGAAAATTTGTAATTGTTGTAACGTCAGGTCTCGACCGAGGGCTTTGTCCCAAATGGTCATTGTGGTGGATTTTGAACTTTGGTGGATAGTAGGTCAAGGGTTCAAATCCTCTCTCCTTTACAATTGCTGTGGAAAAAAAATGGTAAATAGAAAAACTATACCTCCTCTTCATAGGTTGCAGGATTGCTGCAGAAATCATGTCATTTTCTGGAAACAAAAAAATTTTGAGCTAGAACTTAGAAGAGTACTCGTGACTGAGATCTGATCATGCCCTGATGACCTCTGCCCTAATGCATATGATTTTCCCCATATTTAGCATCTTTAATCTATTTATGTTTTGTGCTTATAGTGAATGCCATTGAAAATGGATTGCTACTTGTACAAAGTATAAAGAGCTGCTATTATGAAATTTCTTGCACTTCACTTGTTGCTTTGAAAGATAGAGCTTCTGAACTGTCAATGGTAACATACAGATTCATTGGATGATGGGATGAACTTTTCAAGACTGTCAAAAATAGCAGAAAATTATGCTTCTTGATGCTGTTTATTGATTGCAAATGAAACCTAATAGTTTACTGTTTACCTAAAGGTGCATGCTGGACAAATAGTTCAGTGGCTATCAAAAAAAAAAAAAAGAAAAAAAGAAAAAAAGAAAGTAAGAAAGAAAGAAAAATAGTTCAGATCTCATAATTGCACCGTAACGGGAGGGATTTATAATGGACCATCAAAGATGAGAATACTGAGAAGAGCTTTCATCATAATTTATTGGTCAGGCGGTTGAAATTGTATGGCCATTTGGTTTGGCACTAGAAATAGGATAAAGTCTCTACGGGGATGGCTTTAAGTAATTTGTGATCGAACTTTGGAATATAATCATTAAGTTTGAGCTTCTTGAGGTTGGATGTCCCAAGTTACCTTCAACTGATCTTCATCTCACTCTGTGATTTAGCTGATTCTCATCTCCCTCCTTGATCTTAGATGTATTCAGGGGAATATTCAGTAATAGAACCAGGGATGAAGATATCACCTTTCCAAAGATCCATGTCTACGGATTCTCAAAAGCGGAAGATCCTGAGTATGAATTTGACAAGGTCTATTTCTATGATTTTGCATGAAATATAATCTTATTACTAAGCTGACAACATGAAATGTAGCTGGTGTTCACATCCTCTTGCAATTTCGATGCAGCACATAAGAATTGCCTTGTCAGAAGTAGCTGTTGATATAGAAATGCACAGGGTTCGCCTGGTTGCTCCAGGAAAATGGATGTTGTGTGCATCATTTGTCCTTCCCAAGTCCGTAGCATTTGCAAAACCTTTGGAAGATGTCTGAGCTTGTAGGCTTCACCAGGAGGTTATGCCACAAGATATGAATTTCCAAATCTTGAGCATGTATCTGAATCAGTAGAAATTGTCCCTTGTTCACTTAATATTTATTTGATGATTCTTCCATTCTATGGCATAGGGAATTTCTATCAACCGGAAATTCACCTGCATAACTTCGTACATAGAAGTGTTCTGGGCAAAGTTATTAATTTCGTTTCATTCTGACAATAATGATTGGAATGTCTTGTTCCACTTCAAATGAACACATCTTCTCTCATCAAGTATCTCAGCCTATTTTAGATTTCTGAAATGTTTCGTCTAACCATTTAGACATGTTTATAAATTTTGAAACTTGTTTTTGGATACTTGATGTTGTGTTATTATTGCATGACTGAAAATTATTTTATTTTAAATTTAAATTAGAATATATATTTATTGGTATAATATTTTGAATTATAAACATTTTTTTTTCACATATGTAGGATTCTGAAATAAAATGTTGAAACACTTTAATACTGAAACATATCTTACCAATTTAGAAAATAGGAACGACGACAACCTTGGTTTTGAGGTCTTGTGTTGGTCGAACCATATGCGATGAGCCTACTTGATAACAATATCAGCCTGAACCCAAAAAAAAAAAATAAGTTGATCAGAAGAAAAGGATTGGATTTCTCTGGAATTTATATGCACCCTTTGCTTGTGTAAGAAGGGTGTGACTTTGATTTGGGTGGAGTATAGCCGACTGTGTTTGGTTGCTGACAAGAGTATTCTTTTAAAGCCCAGTCAAAGTTGGATAGAGTGTGGAAAAAGCCTTGGGGTGGAAGCCTAAGTTTTCTGTATGGTTTGAGAAAGATTTGTAGGATAAGACATGATCATTGTTGGCTTCAGACATCTGAGCATACAATTTGAAGTAACTCAAAATTTTGGGCATGGCTCTTTCACATGAAGCTCGTTTCTGGACATGGCTAGTAGGGTCCATTCTTGGATTCTTTATCAACAAAAAAGTAAATAAAATTCATCGTTTAGTACCAAATATTCCTCCTTAGAAGAACATCACTGCCAGTCCCACATGCCAATCGGTTATTCTAGCAAAACCCCTCCTTTCATCACCACCACAACCACCTTATAGGCATAGATCATAGGAATCGATATGCCGGGGGGGGGGGAGAGAGAGAGAGAGAGAGAGAGAGAGAGAGAGAGAGAGAGAGAGCATTACACGCACCACAAAGACATCTCACAGGCTTTAATCTGACTCTTTTTTGTTTTTGTACCCTCTCATGGTACGCCTACAACTAACGGATGACAGCGACTTTATTTGCATAAAATCAAGACCCTTCGACGGTCTAGATTGAAAAAATCTTTGTACTGCATCAATCACGTCCGTTCATCAAAGTCTTGTGAGAATTTTGTCTGATCATCTATTTGATGAGAGATGCGAGCCTCCAAAACTGGCACATGCAGAGAGTGGTCCACAATGGTGAAAACCCTTCAATGAAGGGCAAAGCCGTAATTATATACCAGCATATCTCAGTTACAGATTCATATCTAAATTATGACTCTCTATCTCTCTCTCTCAAAAGAAAAAGAGGATTTGGAGGCAAACAAAGTGGGGGAGGGGGATCTTTTGCAGACAAGCCAAAAATGGAAATGGCATTACACAAGTCGCATAAAGAGAGCACTAACAGTTACCCTAACCTCCATAATGTCCTAATAGCAATACCTAGGAGCTTACTCTCTCACCCACTCGAGCTTTTTAGAACACTACCCCACCCCCCCCCCCAAAGATCCCACAAAAGACTCGGTCCTTTTTATTGTTTTGGGCAGATGTTAAGACCCTTTTTCATACTAGCTAGCTCCATAATCTAGAATTGGAAGTGGGTTTTGGGGAAAACAAACCGAGCTGTATTGGCATCGAACAGAAACATTGAAATTATGTGTGTGTGTGTGTGTGTGTGTGAGAGAGAGAGAGAGAGAGAGAGAATTGTCTAGAGTAAGTGTAAGCAATCAACTTTCTTTTTCCTCTCAATAAAAAAGAATAGGTAACATGAGACTGCAGAGATGAGACAAAACTGGGGGGAAAAGTGTTCCTTGAAAACCATATAACACAAACCCTTTCAATCACGATCGAAAGGATTTGGGTGGTCATACTTTCTGCCGATGGAAAAGGTCTCCCAAACCCTCAAATGTGGAATAATAATAGGAATCATTATTGTACAATCAAATGATTCCCTTGAACATGGTGCATAGAATATTGGTAGAGAAACTTTTTTTATTTTGATATTATTTAAAATTTCAACAAGAGATAATTAGTAAAAATAAACTTGTGTTTCATACCTAATTAATTCTTTAAAATTCTCGTTCATCAGACAAATATATATATATCTATATTTGTATATGATAGGCTGTTGTTTGAAATCTCTAAAATTATAATAAAGTCTCTCAAATTAACTATGAATAAGCATTTTTATTTTAGTTTGGATTTCTAAATCATACTCTTAAATCACAATTTCTAATGTGTATAATTAAGAAAAAATCATGGTATTTTGCATAAATGAGACACGGGATTAATAAATTAGATATCAACCCACAAAAAGAGAATTTATAATTAAGGAAAAATGAAAAAGAATAAGTACGTGGGAGATGGTCCCCCCAACTGCAAAAAAAGCAAAAGAAAAAACAAAGGCCAAAACCAGCCTGCATGTAGTAGTCACATCCCTTCTTTGCTTCTATTTTATATTCTTTCTCTCTCTCAAGATCACTTACTAATCATTCCATGCAGAGCCATATCTACCCCTGAAACTTATGTATTACCCTCTTGTCTGCCCATAACCAGAACCTCTCTCCCTCTCATGCCTATACGATTTAACATTTCTCAGTCTCACCACACGACTACATGCACCCTTCTCTTCTCTCTCTCTCTCTCTCTCTCCCACTCTCTTCAAAACATCTCTGCAGTGTAAATATCATGCTATTTCCCATGATTACCCTCAATCAACCTCTATATCTACGAACAAAACATCAACAATAATAACACCATCTCGCACGTGTCAACGCAAGACCGTCGCCATGACGACGTCGCATTAGCCTATAGCCGCCCAGACGACCTGTGGTCCCCGCTCTCTGTACACGTAGGAGGAGATATTTGCCAAGTCATCTTGCCACGTGGGGGACCACAACAACTAGCGGTCCCCCAACCAAAATAATAATAATAATAATAATAATAATAATAAACCGCATCAGGCAGGATCCTCTCTCTACTCTCTCGTCCGACACGACCAACGCGTCTTCCGTAGCCTGAAATCTAGAAAAATTCGATGACCCAGGTATAGCCAAAAAGGTGGGTCCATTTTTCGACGTGGCTATTTTCTATTGGCTCAAAACTTTCAGGGTTCTTTTGTTATAGGACGGCGCATGGATTTGTTCTTTATTATCCCCTCTAGCCTTTCAACATCTGATCGATTGCTATTCACAAGGACTAAAATATACACAAAAAAAAACAAATAAATGAATTGAGAGAGAGAGAGAGATCCCACTCGAATCGCATCGAGGAGCTCTTTGGTTGGTCACACAAAATTTGGTAGGTGTTCAAGAAATTTTACGTGGCATTGTCGACCATAAAAAAATACATTGAATCTACATGGACTTCATCGACATGTTTTTTGTTCTACATTTAATTAAACCTTTTATCAGAAAAAGGAAAAAAAAAAATATATATAAACCTTTGGGCTTTTACTTAAAGGTGCTAATAATTGTAAATGGAGAATAGATTGAAAAATGATTTTGTTCAGTGCACTTTATTGGTGAAATCTAAAATGATTAGATTTTGATTAATCTAAATATTGATATATCATCCTAGAGCAAAAATTTAAAATGGTGAATCAATTTTTGTAATTAATGGTTGTGATCTTTTGTATCTTCTCTCTCTCTACCCTTGTACCCACTTAAAAATGGATCGTTCTCTCTCCTCATATGAGAATGGTTCCATTATGAGTAATTATAGTTTATGCAGAATTTTCAATAATTTACTCTCAAGAATTAGAGATTTTACATCAATCATGCAGCCCAAACTCCTAATTTTGTGATTGAAGAAACATTGAAGGAAACCCATTTCTATAAATGTCACACGTGAACCTCCCCCCCTGAAAAAATTGAATTCGCATGATAAAAATAGTAGGGTTCCTACAATAGGCAACACTGGTCCCCCAACTTTGCAAACATGGATGGATGATTCATCATTGCTATCTTAATACATATTTAAAAAAAAAAATCAAAATTTAGTAAAAAGGAAAAGAAAATTCGAAGAAGAAAATCTCTTGAGGTAAAATTTGTAAATGGCCAACTTTCCAAACCCCAAAAGACGCAATACGAGATATGCACCGATTGAGATTAGAAGAAAAATGTAGGTCTTGATTATGGAATGTAAATTCCCAAATCTTAAAGGGTTTAATGAAGCAATATTCATGATTGATTTGAAGACATACATGTGGAACAAAATCTTGTTAGGTTAAAAGAACAACCCCAACACATTTGAAATAAAGATCTCATTGGCCAACTTTTTTCTCAAAAAAGATTATGATTTTTTCTCAATGAGAAAAATTTGATCCACACCACAAGATTTCTTGATGGGTTTTGTGAAGGAAGGCTCAAGGAAAGTCCATTTCTTTGAAACATCTCCTTTCTTAGGAAATAATTTAAAGAAAGTTTTAAATTTTTTTTTTTAAATTTTGTTTTTGGTAATTGAAAATTCAATATATTTAAAACATGGCCACGCAAAAACTTGCCTCTCACCTTCCCACTATAGATCTAATGAATATTGGATTTCACATTTTGAAGAAGGGATTGGTATGAAAGATTTTTTCCTGGTATAATTATTCACAACTAAGCAAGCTCAATTTAAACATTTCAAATGGAGATCTCTTCCTTGATTGTGATGAATGATGATTTAGCAAAAGGGGGTAGGGAGTGTATCAAAGCAAATATATTTGGTGGGTTTTTTTTGTGAAAAAATTAAGGAAATATGTACCTTTTTTTCTCAAAGGCAGAATACATATACTTCCCTATACATAGAAAGGAAAAACGTATGCTTTTGTACGTATGACTACATAATTGACTTCCTTTTCTATACATTGAATCTCAAAAGATTGAGCCCCCCTCCCCAACCCCAGAAAAAAAGATACATTGGTCTCCCTTGTAAGGCAAAGGAAGACAATATTCTAAAGATGGTTGTAAGAAAAAGGGTATATATGGGTGGATTTGCTTTTGATTTGACATGAAGATAATGTAAACAATTTAAATCCAAATTAGGATTTGGAGAGCCAACTCATATCCTTGATGCAAAATCAAAAGTAGAAGAAATTTAAACTTTATATTTTTAGAGAAAATATATATCATGGCTAATTAAGCCAAGAATCTCTCGTGGATTAACCCCCCCAGTTAGAAAGTTAAAAGACAAATTTTTGCACTTGGTGCAAATCACTAATATGATATATATATATATAATTATTAATTGTTATATATAAAAGAAAATTAAATTATTATAAATTACAAAATAATTACCTCTAATGGGGTCAAGTCATTAAAAACATATTTACTTGTTTAATTTGAAGATTCATATTTTCACTGCACCAAACCTCAAATTGTCTGTATAATTACTTTTAATATCTTAAAAATATAATTTAAAATTAAAAAATATTATGTAGTAGAACACATTCCACCTTAGCCAATACTTGTGACTCATTAAACTAGTGGGTTTTTTATTTTTTAATAATAATAGTGCCACGTGAGAATTAATCCATCCTACCCTTGTTTCAGATTTTGTAAATATGGACAACAAAATTAAAAAGAAAAAAAAAAAGAATTTTCAAAATCTAAAGAAAAAAATATTTGGTTGCCATATTTGTGGAATTACTTCTACGGTTAAAACATTAAAATCTCTTAATTAAATTTCTGAATTTGAACATTTAAAATAAAAAAAATATTGAGATGGCTGAGGTTTAAATTAGGTATATAGCAGCTCAAACGGACCAATCGATTTCTGGAATTAAAAAAAAAAAAATTAAAAAGAAAAAACAAAGGACGAAGCGCGCGTGGAAGTACACGTGGCATAAAACAGTAGGCTCCGTTGGAGCGTTGATTACACGCACATTTCCATAATGTTAACAGTGACATGAACGCGCCGCCTTTTGAATGGTAAAAGGTTTTAGCGGATCTACATTGGACAGGGGTTTCCTAAAATCCATGAAAAACATTTGTTGTCCTTTGTTTCGTTGAAATAAATGAATAAATAATTACAATAATAGTTTCAATTTCTATAAAGACATGAATTTGAAAAATGAGGGCATTCTATTTTTCTTCTTCTTTTTATATAATACATAATATTAAGTTGAAGCCCCATTTTAATATTTTAATTTAAAAAAATAAATTTAAGTTGGAAAATGTATTTTAATTTTGTTTGAAGATAGCTAATGATTCTTCGGACATATTGGGTTAATGTTTATCAATTGTTTAAAATCGTGTGAATTCTTATAATTCTCTTAGATTACTAAGAATCGTTTGCTCTAATTAAGAATATTGCCGGTGCAATATATAAAGTTCTTTGTTTTTTTTTTTTTTAATTTGATCAAAAGATATATGTTGGATGATAGAATTACTCAACCTTCCTAAGCACGAGCTGAAAAAGATCAATAAGATCGCAAATTTTTTGTGCAATAGTTGATCTATATGCTATTGCTACAATGGTTGGAAGGATTAGTATGATGCTTAAATTAGTACAATAATAGAAAACTATTAATTATACGTGTCATAAGACCTTTGTCGTTTACGCTAAATCCTAATGCTAGATTCGATTCGAAGTTATTAATTCATCCTAATATCGTAAGTCAATATAGTTTGAGCAAAAATACCTTAAGGAATAGTTGGTGTAACTCCATAGCTACTACCTCACGGTATCGACTCTTACTAACCTCAAATCCTATTAAGTTAATCGAATTGTGGTTATTTTTTAATATCGCACACTATTAACCCACACCGACCTCAAATCTTATTGAGTTGAGTTAACTAAAACATACTTTATTTTCTAATATCTTAGATTATCAGCTCTTAACGACCTCAAATTCTATCCAATTGAGCTATGTTGGATTCAGTTTCACTGATCTAAGTCTCAACAAATTTAATCCGAATCGCGAGATCAATAATAATATTTTAGTTATTAATACAAAGACGAAATCAGAAAACAATTCCAGAACAACCTAAAACCTAAAGCATTTGGTGAGCATGAAATATTTTTTTTTTCTTTTCTTTTTTTGGAGTGAATAAAAAATCCCATACAAAAAAAGAAATGATTGGGTAAGAGATTCATATCCCTAGTATGATGAGGTGGCATTTAGGAAAATAAAAAAAAAAAAAGGGAAATATAGGTAAGAGCAACTTCTTCACCTATATAAAGAAACAAGCACCAACACCAAAAGGCACAACGTAGCCATAGCATCGATCCTCCATCACAGCATTTTACACCAACACTGCCTAGTCTTTACTTCTCTCCCCTTGCAAAATCCTCTCTCTCTCTCTCCCTGTCTCTTCCAACCCTCAAATCTTTCCCCCCTCTCTCTATCTCTCGTTAAATCCATCTCTCTCTCTCTCTCTCTCAAATGGCTGCTCCACCGTTGATGAATATGGGGTCAACACAAGAGAGACCAATGAGAAGGGACCCAAATGAGAAAAGGCCTTTCATGGAAGAAGATCCAAACGGAGAAGCATCAAGACCCAGAAACCGAAAGTGTGGGAAACCATCGACATCAGCATCCAAAAAGCCGCAGAGAGGGATGGGTGTTGCGCAGCTCGAACGCCTTCGATTAGAAGAGCGTTGGAGAAAACTGGCTGAAACTCAACCTCAACTCCTTCACCAACAAAACCTCGCCAATTTCCACCCTCAGTATAATCCCTACCCTCACCCTCACCCTCACCCTCACTTCCAGAACCCGAATCTCAATCCCAACCAGACCCTCAACCTGTATGACCCGGCTTCTTACAACCTTTATCAACAACCCGATTCTAACATGCTGGATTTTAACATGAGTCATCCGAATTTGATGGCTCAGAGGTTCGGACAAAACGGGCAAAATGGGTTTTATGTTCATGGCCCTCAACTGACTCGTGAACAAAATTACGGATCCAATGTTTACCGGGTCGGGATGAATCCGGAACGGGGTCAGATGAATATGGGAAATGTGTATGAGAGCTCGAAAGACCTCGCGTCAGTTCAATCCACTCGTCCTCCTTATGCTTCTGAGCCTCATGATCATGATCCTCCCTGTGGTTGGTACAAGGTGGGTTTTCATTTTATGTTTCCTTTTCAGTTCCTAGGGTTTCTCTTAGGGGGATTTGTTTTATTTATTCATTTTTTGGTCTTGTGGTTTTTTTTTTCTCTCTTTCTATATTATTTAATTTTTTTTTGGATTTTTTTTTTCTTTGGCGGGGTTTAATGGATTGATCTTATGTATTGTATTTATTATTTTTGCAGAAAACGAAGAATGATAGTGAGATTTCAGGGTTTAACGGAGGGATGGCTGATGGCTGTGATTTTCTTGAATTGAATCTTGGAAACAGTTCGAGCTTTACGAAGGCGGCGTCTCGGTCCCAAAATGATGATGAGGTATAAAATAACAATAGAAATAAATCTTTTTTTTGGGGGGATATTTTCCTTTTTAGCGTCAATTATTCAATTATTTATTAATTATTATTGTTATATTTTTTTGGATGTGAAATGTAGGATGATGTAGAAGTGCTGGGCGTTCACAGGAACGGGAGCAATCCAAATGGGAAAGATGGATTCATGGAATATGAATTTTTCCCAAGGAAAGGAAACGTAAAAGGAGGCAATCTCTTGCAGGATTTCAACTTCAAAGGAGGAGTATCAACTGGAAATGTGGTTTTTGGAAATGGTATTCTTGCAAATGGCAATCCTCAGGCTGGGGAAACATCAAATGCAAATGGGATTTTCGCTAATACTTTTCCCGCAAATGGCAATATTCAGGCTGGAAATGCATCAAATGGATTTGGGATTTTTGGAAATTGCTCCCTTGCAATTAGCACTGCTCAGGCTGGAGAAGCCTCAGCAGGAAATGGGATTTTTTGCAATGGTTTTGTCGCAAATGGCAATACACAAGCTGCTGCTGCTGCTAGTAGTTCTAAACCGATTGATTTGTCTCTAAAGCTTGCTATTTAGACCAAAAGATGGAAAAAAAAAATGAAAAAGAAAAAGGATCCGCTGTTTTATTTGGGGTTAGTTGTTTTATTTCATGTTTTTGTTGTCTTTGGGTCTCCCTTTTGTTGTCAACCCAATTCCTATCTCCCCATTTTCCCTTTTTTGTGAGGAAAAATATTACATTGGTTTTTCGGATTTGTATTTCTATCTTATATTTTAATTTATCGAATGAAATTTTCGTTAGAAGTATATAGTTGGACTCACAAAGTTTGGTGATTATGTGATTGCATGCATCATATGTCGGAATGAATCTATATATTTAAGTTTTATCTAGAAGTGGATCTACAAGGTTAGGTTCACTTTTTTGCAAAGAAAAAAGATACAATTTTTTATGTACTTGTTCCCCAATTACATATTCGATGCCCTAATAAAAGAATTCTCCAATACCCAGGAGATAAAATAAACCCTTTTTAAGATTTAATGCAATAATAATACTTCTTGAATGTCATCATTAAGTGATAATTATAGGAGACTACATAGAAAAGGTTCAAAAAAATTTGGCTCTAATCCCAAGGAACCAGTAATATTAACCTTTTAACCTTCTGTAGTTAATCAAAATCTAAAGTGAGAGAAAAAGCATCTTCTTTTAAGCTAATGAACCTTCTGCCCCTTCTCTCTCTCTCTCTTTTATTTTGGGGATCTGTGTAGGAATTTCCATGGGAATAGTTAGTTTAGTTCTTTTATGAGCTGCACATAGCGAATGCATCTTGTGCAGTTACTGTTTATGGGTGTGTGGAAATACTTTATAGGGGTGCTTTAAAAAACGTGAATAGATGGATAAAAAGAAACAAGGTGGAACACCAAGTACTGGATATTGCATAGCCAAAATCTTACTAGTTTAACGAGTGCCAAAACCTGCAACGCAGCCCCCCCACCACAAAAAACCCAGTACAAATCTGGAATCAAAGTGGCCTTGTGTTGTATATGTAAAATAAAGACAAGCTTCCTAGACTGCCAGTGTGCTTTGCAGTGGCTATAAGGCTGTAGTGTCTTAGCCAAGACCCTTTTACCAACTACCTGATTGGATACTCAATACCTCTCTCTCTCATGGGTTGGGACAAGTGTAATGAGGGTTAACTGTTTTTGGCATTACATAATCAATTCATTTTGGGTCTATATATTAATTAATTAATTAATTGTTTGTGTAGGGCAATTGATTGATTTTTATCTTAGAAAATTTTGAGAGAGCTGAGTTGTCCTACGATTCGGGGATGTTAAAAGGTTGTGGGGAGACATTGATTTTGTACCTTAATTTTTGCCACATGAAATGCACCAAGTTGCCTAGGCCAGTAAAAGGGGGAAAAGAAACCCATGTATTTTTTAACATTTTATGAAAATGAAATGATGTCGTCTTTAAGAATTTTTTTTTTTAATAAAAAAAAAGCTTCAAGAATATGACAATGATGAATGGATTGATTTTATGATGATGATTAAGGTTTGATGTTTGTGTTTCTTTTCTTGGCATGTATATTATACATTTCATGCCTGCCTCCATATCCCAAAAAGCTCCTTATCAGATACATTTCATGCCTCCATATCCCAAAAAGCTCTTAGCAACATTCCATGAACCTCAGTGCAGGAGTTATCTCTTACCAAGGGCAAGGGCTCATCCTTTTCCTTCTTAACAAAATTAGCTGAATTTGCCAAACCATCTTTTGTTAATCTTACTCCCTTCCAAGCCCACAGAGTAGAAAACATTTTTTTTTTTTTGTAAATATTCATAAAATTAATTATTTACTTATTTTAAAGTCTCTGATCAATTATAGCATTTATCACAACAAAAATTGCCATAAAAAGTTGTTTGTAAATATTTACTTCTCTCTCATGGCATCAAGGAGAGATGAATTCCTGTTTGCCCCTTTTTCTTTATTGTATGGAATAGAAAAAGAGAAATGCCAAAAAGAAGGATAAAGCAAATAAATATAAAAATAAGAAAAAGTCGTGAACGGCAGGATTCGAACCTGCGCGGGCAGAGCCCACATGATTTCTAGTCATGCCCGATAACCACTCCGGCACGTCCACAATTTGAGTGTTAGAATTCTAAATTTAAATTAAATTACGCATTATGGTAGATATTCGATGTAATTTTGAGTTGAAATCATTTTTTGACTATATTTGAAATATTGATCTTATATGATTACCTTGTATGAAAAGTTTACAATATATAATTTGAAAAATTTTATCGGATTTCAATACAAAGTTTTGTGCTAAGATTTAGCTCTTCCACATGAACAATGACATTCAATTAATTACCCTAAAGCTAAAGCTGATGGAATACACACCACCCCTAGAAAAGCCATAATTGGCCTATTTCAAAGATTCCTAACACAATTGAGTATATTCTAACTAAAACAAGAAAATATTACTTTCATTTTCGATTAAATCTGGGAAAATTTTCTGTGTATCAAATATGATTCAACATATCTCCTGAATCAGTCAAGATGATTTAGACTGAGTTGTCAAAATAAACATCTAATGAGTTCAGTGACTAAAAATTAGTATTATTTAAATAAGTTTTCGAATTCAAATCTTGTATATGGAAAAAATAGACACTAAGAGGCTGTTATCTTTTAAGAGTTCAATCCGACTCGAATCGAATTTAATCGTTCTTTATAAATAAATAATAGACTGGGTTGTCAAAGGGCCCTTTGAATTAAACTTGATACTCATGGGCCTAATGAGGCCAAGAATTTGGGATCCTCCAAACATGGGCTGCGTCTTTAACCAATCCAAATCTTGTAAGGGTCTGTTTTTTGTTTTGTTTCTTTTTTTTTTTGGGTTACATCGAGAGTTAAACCTGAAATTATCGGATTAGAGTAGGGGAATTGTGACCACCATGTCCCCCTGGGGACATCTTGTAAGGGTGTTAAATAATAGTTTGTGATTCATTTGAATTTGGACTTGAGAGGAAATGGGCATGAATCAAATTGATCTCAAATCGGTAAATAAATCTCAAATATACATAAATACTGACCATTGCCAAAACTCAAAATTATGTTCATGTACGAGAATATTTTGTACATGTGAACGGTAGAATATTTATAATTTGTCAAATTATATATTATCAAATCTACTTACAAGGTAATTGTATAAGATCAATATTTCAGAAATAGCCCAAAACTGATTCAATCCAAATTTGAATTTTCACATCAAATATTAAATTTCATTTCAATTAAGAGAGCTTTCTAATTTAGCGATTAACTTCTAAAATATAATTAAATTCTTTACTAGTATGATATAAAAGTCAAGTTAAGGCACAAAAATCACAATAGGTCTGGAGGGGAGGTTAAATACTATTGCAAAAAAAAAAAAAAAAAACATTATGGACATATTTTACTTTTATTTATTTTATTTATTTTATTCTAATAGTAATATTTTTATTTAGTAATTTTTTTAATAAAAGAAGGATTTATTAGGTGGGACTTCATTTTTTTTCTTATAAAAGAGAAAAAAGTTATTATTATATTAATCCAGATATTATAGTTTTTCTTCAATTGGAATATAGATTATTGATTTGATATCTCCTCTAATTACATTCTTATAAAAGCATAGTTTTTGGATGATCTGAAACTAGTAATATAAATTTTGAAATATTTTTAATTCAAATTTGGATCGAATCATTTTTAGACTATATCTGAAATATTGACCTTATACAATTACCTTCAATGCAGACTTTACAATATATAATTTGAAAAATTTTATGTGATTTCAATTACAAAGTTTTGTGATAAGATTCATAACACACCATCCCTAGAAAATCCATATTTCAAAGATTCCCAAACACAATTGAGATATATTCCGACTAAAACAAGAAAATATTACTTTCATTTTTTATTAAAATCTTCTTTAGTAAAAGAATAATTTATTATGTGCTCACCGCACGGTCGTGTATCTAGGCAGATTTTTTTTTTTTGTGTATCAAACATGATTCAACAAATCTTTTAATTTGTTTATAAAGAAACAGTCTAATAATCATAACCCTTCTCTCAATTCAGTGATCGGGATAAATTAAAAAAAAAAAACAAATCTCTTAATCCTATTTCCTAGCCTAGCCAGGATGATCTTGCCTAGGTGGTCAAAAGGCCCTTTGAATTCAACTTGCCCTATTTTGGTGTCTATCCAATCCAAATTTTGTTTAGGAATTAAATAATAGTTTTTTAGTCATTGGAATTGGGACTTGAGAGAAAATAAATTAAAGGGTGTGAATCAAATTGGTCTAAAATTGGTAAATTAATTATAAATCTCAAGTATGGATAAACATTGACCATTGCCAAACTCAAAACTATGTTCACGTACGAGAATATTTAGTACATCAAATATCCAACTCAGACTAATTTCATAAAACACAATCCCTTTTTTGTTTCATTGAAATGAAATTGAGTTCACGAAGGATTTTGAAAAAACCCAAAACAGAGAAAAAAACAAAACACGAAAGGCTATCGGCAAATCACATATATTCAGCATCATATGTTTGCGTATGTGGCTCAAAATTGCCGCCTACCAAATATGGAACTCGGGCAAGACAAGTCAAACCACACCTCCTTTTAGGTAAAATTATCAAAATTAAAATTTTGATAATTATAGAAAAATTTTGAATTTACTCACATTATTTACACATTACATTTGCTTAATACATTTCTGTATAGATATACGCCCAAAGCAGTAATTAAAAATTTTATAATTATTAAAAAAATTAAAAAATACCACTTAATTTAATCTTAACACGTATCATCCTACACAGAAAAGATATATCAACAACAATTGATTGTATCTATATACAATCTCATCTTAGTCTATTCATTATTTCATAAGGGTATTATATAATAAGATAAAAAAAAATAAGAATAATAAGATATTTAGTAGTAAATCCAAAATATCCAACTTATCAAATGTTGATAAGGGAGCATGGAGACCTAATCTTCAACGAAGACAAACCCACCCCCACCCCCACCACAAAAAGAAGAAAAAAAAATGTGTTACTTTCTTTAGGCAAATAAAGGTTCGATTGTCACATCTTAAGCTAAAATTAGTCAAAAAGGCGAATGGGGGTACGTATGGATGGAGAAATTACAATCTCAACTTAAAATATTATTTTTAAAATTTGAACTTTAGCTTTTTATATAATTAATTAATTTTGTGGGGTAAAGTTTAATATGCACCATTTGTTCCACGTAGAGGAGCCTCGTTAGCCCACGTTGAGCGCGTGAAAGCTATAAACAAAAATCAACCACTTGCTTTTTATTTTTTATTTTTTTCGGTTTGTTAATAAAACGAAAAACAAAATTCCACGCCATTCAAATTCTCAATCATTAAAATCACACACGTAAACATAAATTCCACACCGCGTTCATGTCACGTTTTGAAAATTTCTAACTAGAAACAGGTTCTATATTTATCGTGTTGCTTCTTGCTTGTGCGGTGGCCATGCACGATTTTCAAACCCAAAAAAAAATTTATGTATTTTTTTTAAGAATTTCGTAAAAAAAAAATAATAATAAAGTTTGCGCATTTAAATAAAGAATATTGTTACGTATATCATATATTATCGACTGACCATGTGCAAATAAATAATTTTTTTAAAAAAAATTAAAATAAATTTCAAATAATTTGTCTTTGACCATCTCTAACATTATTCTAAAATACATAATTATTACACATCTTTAATATAATAATATTTATTATATGTGACAGACAATCAGACTCAAATTGATTAATTTGATATCTTTGATTTATTAAAAAAAAAAAAAAAAAAAAGCACATGGCCAAAACCACGTCGCGAGATGTCCCAAATATATATATATATATATAAATTAAATCCTCTATTTCGATCAGAAAATTAGGACTGTGTAATTCAAAATTAATTAGAGAATAAAAAAAGGGAAAAGAAAAAAAATTACATCAAATATAATTTTTCTAATTCGGAGATGCAGAGTTAGCAGAAAACAAATCAACGGCCATGATCGTGTCTCGGCTGAGATTACAGATCAGTTACAGAAGGATCATGCTAACAAGCAATTGAGCTATTCTGATATCGTATAACGCAGTTCATCGGAACCGTTGAATTTAAGTCGGCTGGATCATGAGTTCGAGAAGAGTCAATTCTGTTGGTCGTCTTCTTCTTCTTCCTTCTTTCAAGCCTCTGTTCGTTTCAACTTTCATTTACCGTGGAAGACCCAATCTCTCCCTGCATTCATTTCACACCGTTAGATCATCAATGGTAACACCCCATCAATCAATCAATCTCTCTCTGTCTTTCTCTCTGGAGGAACGACGTACACCAGAATCGAGATCTGAATTCTCTCGATTTCGCTTGCGACCAGAGAACCTACTAGAAGCTTCTCCCTCCTCTTCTTCACTACTCGAGCTCACCACCGGGGGAGGAGTCTTCGAGGTAGAAGCCCAAGGAACAACCTGTATATCTCCATCTCCATCTTCATCTTCATCGCCTAAATCGTCATCGTCATCGTCCTCGCCCTCCTCGCCCTCTTCATCATCAAAATCATCATTCTCATCTTCGATCTCGTCGTTTCCACCTTGGCTCTCTTCGTTTTCCTCTGTTTTTCCGTTCCAGTTATCCGTGCAAGTCTCGCAAATTGAAACCGTAGGATTCAACTTGAGACCTGAAGCCTTCCATGGGGTCAAACATTGACAAGCATGACAGAGAAGACACCTCGTATGCTTCGCTACAAGAAAATTCGCGCCATGGACTTTCTCGTCGCAGCTCCAACACAGACTCGCTTGATCCGACTCGCAGTATATCCTTGCCGGATTACTACATAGCTCACACCTCTTCATTTCTCACTTTCTCTCTCTCTCTCTCTCTCTCTGGATTTTTTGGGTGTAAATTCGTGGTTTTCTCCCTCAGGCCGAAGCTTTTTGACGAAGGGGAGAAGATGACAAATTGCAGGAATTTATGGAACAACCGCCTGGGGTTATGCCAAAATCACGAAAATGCCTTGCCATTTCTAAGGAATGCAAGGTTATTTTAGACATTTCATAATTAAATATTACCAAAATCTTTACTGGTTCTGTTTAGTCTAAGGGTCTTTTGGTCAATTCGGTTACCAAAATATTTTTTAAAAAATTGTAACCGACTCCAAAGAAGCTTCAAAACGCCGACTCTTCAAAAACTGATGTCAATATTTATCAGCCGCAAATGAGTCCACGTTTGTTAGTGTGAGGTTCTATCCGCGCAATGGTGTTTGATTGGGTTCCGGTTGCATAGGTTGGAGGGTTCTTGTTTGAGATGTTACCGGCCGATTTGGTTCGAATACAGTTTTAGGAATCGTGGACTGGCTATGGTTCCTAAGCCAACTCGGGATGTGTCAGGATAGTTTTGAAAAAATTTATTTCGAAACCGGTCCAACCCAGTGAACCTGAACCTGAACCTATATGCCAGACCAGATAGGGGCGGGCCCAATATAGGTTTTTTTTTTCTTTTATTTTTTTAACTCTCACATTTTTTTCCCTATTTGATTTTTAGGGTGTTACCACCATATAAAATATAATAGTGATAATTAAATTAGTAGTAATATATTAGTAATATAGTAGTGATTTAAATTGTGATGAGTTTAGGATACTTAATAGTAATATAATGGTAGTAGTGAACAAAATACAAAAGAATAAAAAAGAAACACAAAATAAAATAATAAAAACACAAAATAAATAAAAAAACTAGAAAAGGAATAAACAAGGGGCGGTTCCACCGCGCAAACGGACACCGGAACCCTCCTCCTATTTTTAATTTTTTATTTTGATTTTTTATTTTTTTATTTTGTTTTTATATTCTTTTTAATTTTCTAACTCTCATATTTTTTTCTCTATTTGATTTTTGATTTTTAGGGTGTTACGATATAAAATAAAATAAAATAATGATAACTAAAATAGCAGTAAGTAGGTAAATATAGGTTAATTATTAAGTATATGTTAAATAGTAGTAATATATCAGTAGTTAGTGATATTTAAATTGTGATGAATTTAGAATAATTAATAGTAATATAATGATAGTAGTGATAAAATTACAAAATAATAAAAAAGAAACAAAAAATAAAATAATAAAAATACAAAATAATTAAGAAAAAGCAAAAAAAAAAAAAAAAAAAAAAAATAGAGGGCGATTCCACCTGCACATGCACGGTGGAACCGCCCTCTTATTTTCAACTTTTTTTTTAATTTTGTTTTTATATTCTTTTTATTCTTTTTTATTTTGTTTTTTATTCTTTTATTTATTTATTCTTTTTTTTATTAGTTTGTTTTTTGAGTTTTTTTTTTATTCAGACCATGACACTTGTTGTTGTTTTTTTTTTTAATTCTCTTGTTATGATTTTTTAATTCACTTTCTATTTTTTTAAAAAAAATTAACTTTTTATGAATAAATAATTAGAGACACAATTTTTAGAGTGGTTCCACCAAATTTAGTGTACATCCACTACCAAGTTCTTCACTTGGATTTTAAAATCTACTAATTTGGTTACATTATTTTGATTTTCACACAATTTTGTTGTTTTATTCTATTTACATAATGATTTTTATTAAAAATAAATTATACTTCTACTTCTTCTTCTACTTCTTGTTCATCTTCTTCGGAGGCTTTGACAATGCCTTACATCCTTGCTTCCGTATCCCTCCAATCTTTAGTATAAATTAATGCTTCCAAAATATAATTACAAAATTTGTACGTTTTTTGGTTAATACTCGACCATCTGTACTAAAAGCATATTCCAATGACATTGTGGATACTAGAGGGGTTAATATATTTTTGATCACTTGGGTCAAAATTGGATAGTATGATAAATTATTTTTCCATCAACCTAATATATCAAAAAAATCACTATCATCGAAATTTTCTAACCTAAGTATTTGTTTGTATAAAAGTAATTCATTAAATGTTGATGAAAAAGTTTTTTTTCCCTAACATATATAAATGATTAAAAGAAATTGAAGATGATCTAATTGTTGTACTAGTACTATTACTATATATATCACTAATATTTAAAGTATTATATTCATTTTCATATAGTTCAAACATGGATTGCAAAGTATTAAATATTTGTTGTTTTAAATGTTGTCGACTAATATATATTTCTGTTGGAAAAGTTTGTGCAAAACAATTTATTAACATTTCAACACCTTCAATTTTAACACGTGGATGTAAAACACTTACTATTAAATACAAAATAGGAATTTCTTCATGATAGTTTAAAAATTTTATTTCCATTAGATCAACAATATCACTAGATCTATCTTTTTCTTCAAATTGAGTAAATACATAACAAATTTTATAAAGATTAGATAATATTAAATGAATTATTGGATAACAACTTCCGAAAAATAAATTTGTGCATGTATAAAAAATTTCTAATAATTTAGTTAAGGTGGTTACAAAATCAAAAGCGGTATTATAAATAAAATTAAATTTATAATTAGAATTTATAAATTCAAGTAAGATATTTCTAAAAGGAAGTATTTCTTGTAACATATCATAAGTTGAATTCCATCTAGTATCACATTCTAATTTGAATTTTTTGAATTTTTTATTAAATATTTGATATATTTGTCTAAATTCTTAAGTTTTTATCGAAAAATTTCTAATTTGATTAATTATATCACGAATGAGTTTTAAAACTATTTCTTCCATTTGTAATCCATCTCTAACACATAAATTTATTATATGACATGCACATCTTATATGAAAAAATATTCCATCTAAACAAGTTTTTATAGTTTGTTTTAAAGTAATAAAAGTATTAGTATTAGTCGAAACATTATCAAAAGATATAAAAAAAATTCTATCACTAATTCTCCATTCATGAGCAACATTCGTAATTACTCTAGTTATGTGAGAAACGTTATATTGATATTCCTAACGTTGAAAAGTTAATATTCTTTTTTTTTAAAACCTATGAATTATTAACCTAATGACATGTTATTACAATATAATATTTTTTTAGGTTCATTTTTCCAAATATCTGAAATTAATGAAAATTTACATTGACTACTCATAAATTGTGCAATTATACTATCTTTTAATTCTTGATATCGATCTATTGATCTCCTCATACCGGATGCTTTACTACTTTTTTTATAATCCGGTTATAAATATTTTTGAATATATTCTTAAAAAACGGGACATGCAACTATACTAAGTGATAATTTTTTTCTAATTATCCATTCTATTTGACCAATTTTTTTTTCAGCATTATATTTAAATGTACCATTGACATTTTCTCCCTCGGTGGTTATTTATGGTAATTTATCCGAATGATCTCTAACTAAGTGTCTTTTAAGTGTGTCTACTCTCCAACTCTTCAAAAATTTATATAGTCGGTGACAAATTTTACAAATAACTTTTTGTTCATCAGTATTTTTAATAAAAAATTCTCATACATTAATATCATCTTTTTTAGTGTGTGTTGTGTTAGATTGTGTGTTACTAGATTGAGTTTTTTCTAAAAGATTTTCAATATCTATATGTTTTGAAATTTCATCTTGAAAAAATAAAAATGGGGGGAGAGGAAATTGTTGAGAAGATTGACAAGAATTTGTTCCCGCTATTTTTTAAAAAATTTCAAGATTAATTTTTTTTTAAAAAAATTTATATGTAATGCAATCACACACAAATAATATATATTATGCAAAAAAAAAAATTTAAAGACGGAAAAAATAATAAATGTACTGATTTGACGGAGATCACGGTTGTTTTTCGTCAAATCTTGAATTTGAACTTCCAATCTTGAAATCTTGTCAAATCTTGATCAATGTTATAGGTAGTGGTGGAAATGGTATAGTTGAGAATAGAATATGTGAATTGTGAAAATGGTTGAAATGAAAATGAAAATGGTTAAATTGTGAAAATGGTGGAAATGAAAAATGTGAAATAGTAGAAATGTGTTGAATGTGATTAATTGAAGATGAATATGATAGTGTAGAAAATTAAAATTGTATTTGAGAGAGTGTAGCAGTATTGAGACAATTTAAATATAAGAGAGAATATGAGATTTTGTTGTGAAGATTTTAGAAATGAGATGTACCATATTTATAGAAAAATTTTTTAACCTCTTGGAACAAAATACCTTTCAAACTAATCGTTTTATATCTATTGTGAGGTTTAAATTATCCAAAATTCTTTTTAAAAATAAAACCGTTGGAACCTACCACGTTGGGTCGGTTTCATAGCCGTTGGAATTGGCCTAGCCTGTCTAGTTCCGTGTCGGTCCTAGACCAAAACTGGATCGATTCCTGATTCCAATAAACATTGAACCAGATCGCCGTTATAGTACCCAAATCGGTCCTGTTTAGATTATTATTAATCCCGATTCGATTTTCGAATCAAGCTTTTTTTGTGCCGATTGAGTCGATTTTCGGACTCAACCTGACCCGACGATATCTTTGGCTCTCGTGGGATTTAAATGATATTCAAAAAAAAAAGGAAAGGCGGGGGTGGGGGGGTTATGATGACGTGGAGTCCCAAGATAAGATCATAAGTAACTGGGAGATTCCAACGTTGCTGACGTGGTTGTCCTATGTCTACAAGACTCTCAAGTACCATGTGAACGCCACCGGCGCTTCACAGAACCAACATATGACGTGTAATGGTGAACCCCACCGCCAGGACGACAGTACGGCAGCACTCCTTTTTTGGGCTCCTCCTAATAATTTTTTCTTTTTTTAACTTATGGATATTCGAAAACATCACTATTCTAACGAGAGAAATTTTTTTTATCATAATCTTTTTATTAATAAAATTTAAACTTAAAATTTAATTAAAAATTTAACATCCTTATATATTAAACCAACCCCCTGTTAATTTCTTCAAACCCTAATCTTTTACCTGTACTTTTATTCTTTTTTTTTTTAATTTTACGGACATCATCCAATATTTCTAATTACATAGAATAATTGCTATGAACAATAATAACAATGATGATGTTATCGGAAGTTATGGACGTAGGTTATTAGGTTGGACTCTATTTCTTTTTAATTTTTAAATTTTAATTAATAATGTATATATTAAGTAAAACTTTTACTGCTTTTAATTTTTAATAAGATTTTATTAGTCACTATATTTTCAAATGTGAACAATTTAACACCCGCGATGATTAATAAATAACATCATTAATTCAACTTTAAATAATTGAAGTAATGCTAATTTTTATTAATATATTAGTTGTATCTGATTTCATCACTTTTTTTAGTATGAGCAGAAAATGAAATTATACAAATTAATTGTTTTAGATAACAATAAGAATTTAGGAGAAACAATTGTGCCCTAAAAAAATAGGGTATCCACCGAGGTGGAGGCATGGTGAGGGTGAGGGCCTGGTGAGGTTCTTGTTGGTGGTTGTGGGGTGTCCATTACCAAAATAATCTTTCCTTTCCCAGCTAAATCACATATTCGACTGATGACATGACATGCCCATGTGAATATGTCCTACGTGGCAAGCCGTCGAATGGGTGACAAAATCTTTTGTCATGACGTGGAGACAATTGGTAGGTCAAGCCTCAGAACAGAAGACAGAGAGCGTGAGAAATGTATTGGAGTTAGAGAGCGAAACAATAGGATGGGAAATGGACAGGGATGGGGCCGGAGAGGCAGAGAGGTTGGGACTGAGGGAGGAAAGTGTGTGGAGAGAAAGAGGGGATTTGTGGGGTTCTGTGAATGAAGACTGCAGAGGAAAGGGGAGCTGCATGTTCTCGCATGAGACTTTTTCTTCTAAAAGTTTCAACTCCCAAAGCATGCGTTGCCCCTTGGAGGGGCCAAGGAAACTCCAACAGCACCTGTTTTGAGTGGCATGAGCCCCACCGGTTATCCCCATAATTCTTTTTATTTTTTAATAAATCAAATACAATTAAATAAAAAAGAGAGAATAAAGTTTTTCCATTTGAACTGCCCTGAGCAACCCCATAATTCTATTTCAGATAAGAATCAACATCAATTAATAAAAAAGAAATTCTACTAAGTTATATCTATGCAATTCTCGTGAGACAACCATTAAGATTTTAAATTTTTGATACTTACACACACAATGTTTATTCTGGTTTCATTTAAGAAATTTAGATTTATTTGAAATAAAATTGGGTTTTAATAATAATTTTTTATTTAATTTAATGATAATTGTATATATCTTCATAGAGAAACTTAATTGTTATTTACAATATTATACAAAGTAATGTTATAATAATCAATTGAATCAAATATTTAATGGATAAAATTTCACGTGACGGTTCGGTTGGCATGTTTTTAGTTCTTTTTTTATTTAATTTGAAACATATTCTCGCTAATTCAAAATTAATCAAATATAAATTTTTTTAATTAATATTAACTAGTCCATATAGCATTTGTTAATTCTATATTTTTATAAAAAAAATTAGTTTAGTTAAAAAAATATTATAAATAAAATAAGATTTTTTTAAACGTGACTGTGTATAATGTCCAATGAATTTATTGGTGTACCCTTAAATTGTAATAGTTGAAATTTGAGCCATTATAAGAAAAAATATTTATTTATGAGAAATGTTATTTACTATAATAAATTGCTCATGAAAATTTTCATTATGTAACTCGATGTTAATTAAAAGAATGTGCAAGTTCAAGCATGCATTACAGCATTTAAATCTTCCCCCCAATCTCTCTCTTTCACATTACTTGTGTAATATTAAGTATAAATCATAAGGTCAAGCTAAGGTCTCTCATAAACTATTGCTTTTCTTATGGCATAAATAAATTATACAGAGACTTACCATTAACATGAGAGAGAGAGAGAGAGAGAGAGGTGGTAGTAAATAAGTGGTCAAGATTAGTGTGGCAACACGTATGCTGATGATCAAGTAAAAAAAAAAAAAGCAAGTGGTTCATTGTTAATATATTTTTTTTTGTGGTGGATCAATCAGTATTCAAAATTATAATCTGATTAATACGATCAAAGGTTATCAGATCTAATTTAGAGGGAAGTTCTTTCAAAGTAATTTTTTTCATTCTTAAGTTTCAAACTTAAAATTTGATTAAAAAATTTAATATTTTTATCCATTAATCCGACTGATGGCAGACAAATGTTCTTATCTTCTACTATAATAAAGCATGGACCCAGAATTGCATTTGCTGAGAATTTTTATTAATTTTTTGATATGTCAAATACGTGACTGAATAGCTAGATTTCAAATCGAATATATTGCAGTGTTGGCCAAAGGAGTTACTAATTGGTTGTTGTCCTCCAATACTTTTTGCCAAGAAAAAGAGAGGGAAAATAAAAATTCCCCTATTCGAATGGGCCCAAGTAAAAAATAGGTCCATTTGGACTGGGCCGAAATGGACCAAATGGTCAGCCACCCGAAAAGGCCCAGAACACAGCCCAAGCCAACAACAACCGACCAATCATTTCCACAGCCATCAAATTATCGTTGGGTCCATGACCAGAGCCGAGTATGTCATGGTCACAAGTCTTACGTATGAAAAGACTTTACAGCCCTCACTCTCATCTCAAATTTCTTTTCCCTTCCTCAGACACCTTCTTCAAAATTTGCCAATTCGACATTCAATTGAGCATTCTCAGGTTAATTTCTCTCTCTGCTTGAATATAAAACCTTTTTCCCTGCTGTGGATTTATGTATGGTTTTGGTTCGGTTATACGTTTTATTTATTTGGGGTTTTCTTCATGCGATTACAATCGGAAGAAATAAATGAAGCGCTTTATACTAATGGTTGCAACGTGGGTTTTGATCAATTAGGATTTTTAAATCTATTTTATGGGTATCTTAATGTGTTATTGGATGAATTTATGATTCATTTCTTCCAGTACAACTTGTTGATCCACTCCGCCAAATTGGTCCTCTTTGTGGGGTTTTCAATGAGTTCATGTTTGATTATTTCATGACTATCAATTTATACTTAGGGTATTTGGAGAGTTTTTGGCAGATGATTGACCTGGGACTGTTGTTAGTAGGTAAATCATATTAAACTAGGGCTTTACTGCATCTAATGAATCTTTAATAAGAAATTGGAATGTGGGTTTTTTATTTTTCATTTTTCTCTTGGTATTGTATATGATGTATTCCTTGGACATATATCCGCATTCTTCTGTAAATCTACTAATGCTTAAGTTATGGTGGCATGAATCGGTAACTAATTTCTGTCATTCTTTAGCGCAGGAGCATTTGATGCTCTTTTGTTTTGGCAAGTTTATCTTTTATCTACTTATCTATGCACTATTAATGTCCTTGTGATTCATTCCCATTTTCTATTTCTCCTACCTTATATCAGTTGTCTTCGTGTTGCATTCATGTTGTCCATTGGTGTGGTTCTAGCTGTCTGTTTTCCATATATATCGAAATCGAAACACCTATTGAAGTTATGGAACTGGTCGAACTGTAGAATACTATCTTAGTTGTGGTTATGGTAGATTTAGGATTGTTTATGGATTTGGCATCTGGGACTCATCATTTAGCCCTCCTTTTCCTGATTGGGTAGCTTCTAATAGTTTAAAAAGTTTCTAATTGTTCTCCACGAAGCATGTGTTCTCAAATCGGCAATGTCAGCATGATAATGAGAGAGAGTTCTAAGCTAGCTGACTACATATTCTCATTCTTGTTCTCATAGTGTTTTCTATGCCTAGATTCTGATTAATGTGCGGTTTCAGTGTGATTTTAGCATAGTTTTCTGACTAGCTCCTTATAAATGAATAGTACTATTGTTTTAAAGATAATAGTTCAATGTCTACTCGCTGAGTGGTTCCTAAAGGTTCCCACTAAACTCATAGCTCGAGAATGAGCAATATGTACCCAACTTTAACTTATTTTGATAAGAAGATGCTGCCTCTGGTAATCTAACTTGAGACCTCAACCAAAGATGCAAGCAACTTTACCATTAGGCTACAGATTCCCAACTTTCTAAAAGAAATAGTTATTGAGAAATAAAGTGTTGGTTTTCATTAACTTGGTTTTTACTTGAGCTTCAAATCTAATGGAAACCCTAAATGGATGCCTCATGGTTTTGGCTCATGTTGATAGTTTTGCACATCCTTTGTTGTTACTATGTGGTCCTAATACTTGATTGCTCATTCTTATGATCTTTTGGAAGCAGGTCAACTTACAATTGACATGTGATGGATTTTTTTTATACATTTAACTTTAACATTGTCACCACATGCAGACGTTCGCTGCCAGTCCAGTTCATCCTCATTTTCTTCTGGAAGTATATCACCTAGCAATTGATACGTGAAGCTATTTGCTTATGCTTTTTAACTTTCACATTGTCATCATTGCAATATGTTTGCAGCAAGTCCATTTGTCGCTTTCTTGAGATGCCTTACTAAATAAATTTACGAATGATTTTGGTCATATCCCTAAGATATTTGTCTATTTATATAGCTGCTATAGTCATGGTCCCCTGCTGCACTCCTCATTTTTTCCCATCTTTGTCTGGAAACTTCTTAATTAAAAGAACACTTAACCAAAATGATGCCCGTTATGGTCACTCACTATTTGATTTTATGATCAACAAGTATTTCATGACTTTTACATGAGTTGGGCCAAATGTGGAAGGTTTGGGCAAGATTGCATCATCTAAATCTAATGTGATATTTGATTTCCTTCAAGATTTTGGCTTTTAGGGGCATACTGTGATTATTGGAAGACCTTGTCTTGTAGAACTTGCTAAACGTATAATTAGTTGTATTTCTCATGATTTTGTTTGGTTGATGCATGTTTTGTAGATGGATTTGAAGCTTTCTCTCCTATATATATATTAAAAAAAAATGTAGAGCTTTCTCCAAAGTGGATGTTTGTTGAATTTCATTCTACATGTATCTGAAGTGCTTTCATTTTGTTTGATGCATTCTGTTCAGCATTCTTCTTTGGTGCTGTTTGGGAGCCCTAACGTGGGCATTGAATTGTCGATTCAACCAAATGGACCTAATGAGACTACTTGTGTGCAAAAGCCATTTACGTTTTAAGTTCTATATTTTTGCACAAGTATGAGGAGGAAAGATTAGCAGGGGCACACTTTGAAAGGAAGTGGTGCCATTTGATTAGGGATCCTTTTGTTTTTAGTTTCCTGTATTTCAATCATATCTTTGCTTTTCATTCTTCCTTTCTCACAAATCTCAATATCTGAAAATGCTAGACCTTTTAAGATGGCAGAAAAGGAGCAAATGACAGAAAAGAAGCCTGCCATGGAAAAGGGACAGCAACATCAAGAAAAGATGACAGACGAACTGGCTGATGCACTCAATGATCTCTTTGTCAACATTTCTTCCATGGTTAAATCTGAACTTCAGGTCTCTCTCTCTCTCTGGTAATCTTGACTCTCTTGTTAACTGCTGATTCTTAATTTTTAGTGTCTTGGAGATAGTAATAAAGTACTTTCTCCTCTCTAACAGTTTCTGGGATAATAAAATGTTATATATTGGTCGAGAGATATAGTACACCACATTGCATGTTTTAAAGTGAATGTTGACTGAAACGGTTTGGTATCTCAGTTATTATTGCTGTATATAATTATTAGATGGAATCCTAGCTCTACTCAAATATGACCATGAGAGGTATTTCATTTATCTGTTATATATTTATATAAACCTATGTGAGTGTACCCATGCTGCTTGGCCAATAATAAGGTAAATATCAGTCAGATTTAAATTTTTGTGTCACAAAAGCTGACAAGATGATGGATTTAGTTTGTTCATGAAGCAGCGAGTAGAAGTGATAAAAGGATTAGCCCATGACTATGGCTAAAAAATGAACAACTTTCAATTAAGAAACTTTAAGAAAGATGCAATTCTAAGAAATCAATTGTATTAATTAAGAATAAGATACTGTACAATAAAAAGAGACCCCTTATTTATAGGGTAAAGACACAATATACTCTTACTAGAATTAGAAGACCTACCAAGTAAATAATTAATTCCTAAAAACAAAAAGAAACGTACTAAGAAAATAATTCTTAAAACCAAAAGAGATCTTAAAACCAAAATACTTTCTAAACAAGTGTTCTTTAGAAGCAGACACTTTCCAATTAATAAGACTCCTTTTCAAAATAATCATCCACGTCCTATGTCAGTCTCCTCCGCTCGAAAAGAACTTGACCTCGTGTTATCATCTCAATTCAAGGCGCTTGGTCGATGAATGAAATAGGTATGTATCCGCTACAGCAAATGTTTTGGAAATTTCCATTGTATCTGGCAAGTAGACTACATATATGTAGTGTCGTTTATCTTCTTTTCGACTTGGTATGACTCATACTTCTTCGGTTGCAACTTACTGTAAATGCTTACTTGAATTTACTCTTTCCACAAAAATTCTATGACTTGATCTCTAATTTCAGTGAATGCCTTCCAAAAAATTTTCCAAACAAAAATTCTTAAAAAGTAATTACTTTCTAATTAGTAAGATTCCTTTCCAAAAATAATCATTCACGTCCTGCCTTAGTTTAGTGTGTCCCATTTATATTGGTAACCCATGTTGCATGAGCATGGCCAAAATGAACCAATTATAACATGGTGCAATCTAAGTTTGGGAGGGTGGTTTTTTTTTTTTGGGGGGGGGGGGTTGGGAGTGTAGTATTGTGATACGCTATGGTTGTACAAGTGTTTCTCATGCGTCGGCTGTTTTAGTTGTTCTACATCCAAGACTCAAAGAGTGTCCGTACAGCTATGCTAAACCACAGAATGCAGGGATTATGGTTGACCGGCACTCTTAGGATCCAACTGCGGAAACAATGTTAAATGGTGGCCTTCTATGTTGACAGGGGAATTTGTCTTTCCCTTTTAGTGGCAAATGCTTTTTTTTTTTTTTGGTAGATATACGCAAGAATACAATTTTTGAAGCTGTTCATATCATGCAGGGGTCAAATAATTTATTAGAACTTTTGGAGAAAATGAATCTCAGGGTGGCAGAAGAATATACAGGCTTTGGCGATGTGGCTTCTGGATTGAGGGTATTTGTGGAGCAGTTGAAATGTAAAAGTGGGAATTTTGATGAGTATATTCAGCAAATTGATACCATAGAGCAACAAGTAACCGAATTTGAAGCTGTCATTTCTATGCTTGACAAATATGTATCATTATTAGAATCAAAAGTCCAATCTGTGTACAGTACTCCACCTATGTAAAATTATATTATATTCAAATGTTTGATTGGAGAAGTAATTTCAATTTGCTTGTTCTCATCCTCGTATCATAATAGCTTTACTTTCACTTTTTTCCATGCCCATCCTTTTTCATGACTGACAAACCTTCCTGTCTCGTTTGAAGACAAAAACTTGTCTACCAACTTTTGAAATTGGTGTCCTTATGCCAATCCATTTTTCTTTTTTAATTAGAGTAAGGTGTATTGCACCATGATTCTTGTGGTAACTACCTTTGCATCAACATAGGAACTGGAAGTTCGGATGCTGTGCACTTGTTGCATTTATTTTTCTGGGTCAGAGGTTTGACAGAAAATAAATGTAAACTTTGTTCTGGTTTCCTTTCCTAGTCCTTTTTTTTTTTTTTTTTTTTAAACCAATGATACCTGGTAGAAGAGAACTTATTTGCCGTGTTTTTGAACAATTACATTTCGTTATATATAAAGAATTTTAAAAATATACATATACAAAATAATGGTTAGATACCTGATTGGTTATTAGACCAAATATAAGGTTAAATATTGAGATCAAATATTCTATTAATCAATCAATCAATATTCAATCAATCAATCAATATTCTATCATACCTCCGCAATCAAAATGGGAGGAGATCGGATGTTCAAACTGGACCGAAAATCAAGGAAGAAAGATGAAAGTAAACTCTTTGTGAAGATGTGGGCATACTGATAAGAAGAGGACACATGAAACACTTTAACTTGTCCCAAGACTATCTTTTCTTGTACAAAATGGATGTCTAATTCGATATATATAGTGCGCTGATATTTAACCGGATTATTAGACAAGTAAACAACACTTATATTATTACAATAGACCAATGTATCTTTAGATAACGGACAGTGAAGCTCAAGGAAAAGATTTCGTAGCCAGCAAGTCCTAACTACTGCATTGGCAACACTGCGATATTCATCTTCGACACTAGAGAGGGAAATAGTGATCTGTCGTTTGGAGGATCAGGAAATTAAGTTATTAACGAGAAAAACACAATAGCCAAATGTAGAACGTCTAGTTTCAGGACAACCACCCAATCTACATCTGAATAAGCAGTCAAAATATTGGTAGGTGAAAAGTAGAGCTATAAACCATGATCAAGGGTGCCATGAATATTTCGTAAAATGCGTTTGAGTGCACAAAAATGAGATTCTTGGGGATCATGCATAAAAAGGCACATTTGTTAAACTGCATAAGCAATATCCGGTTCGGTAAAAGTGAGATACTGAAGAGCTTTGATGAGACGGAGATAAAGGGATGGATCAGAGATCGGAGGACCATTACAACTAGATAACTTGGCTTTTGTTTCGACAGGAGTGGTAGAAATATTACAAGAGCTCATATTAACACGTTCTAAAATTTCGAGAGCCTATTTGCATTGGGAAAGGAACAATCCATTCTTGGTGCGGGACATATAGATACCTAGAAAATAATGTAGGGGCTCCATATCAGTCATGACAAACTCTTTGCTTCAAGAGGTTATAATAGAGCGCAGAAGAGTAGTGGATGATACAGTCAATATGATGTCGTCAACATATAGAAGAAAAATGGTTGTCCCTATCTCGACGATACATAAAGAGTGATGTATCGATCGACAACTTATAAAGCTATTGGAGATGATAAAAGTAACATGTCTTTGGTACCATATTCGTGGAGCCTATTTGAGTCTGTAGAGAGACTTTTTCAAACGATACATGTAATCTAGGTGACAAAACCAGGTGATTGACGTATGTATACTGGTTGCTGAAGATAACCATATAAGAAGACATTTTGGATGTCTAGTTGGTGGATAGGCCAAGATCAGGAGACTGCGAGGCTCAAAACTGTACAGATAGTAGCTGATTTGACAACACGGTTGAAAGTTTCATCATAGTCCAGACCAACCTGTTGAGAAGTATCAATAGCGACCAAATGAACCTTATGGTGTATGAGATTGCCATCTGAGTCAAATTTATTTCTAAAAATCTATTAAAAATTAATAATATTAAGACACTTCACAACAAAATGGCAAAATTGAACGTACATTATGCACCATTAATGATGTTGTGTGTACACTTCTTTTTTAAGCCCATATGCCACCATCATATTGGGTAGAGGTATTGCAAATGGACGTACATCTACTAAATATTTGACCCACAAAAATACTTCACAATCAAATACCATTTCAAACCCTTTTCATAAATAACCACCTTATACTCACGGCATCTCAGTCTTCTTCTAGCGTCTCAACACCCTCTCCTCCTTCCTCTCCTGCCTCATTAGTACAAGTAAACAACACTTACATTATTGCAGTAGACCAATGTACCTTTAGATAATGGACAGTGAAGTTCAAGGAGAAGATTTCATAGCCAGTAAGTCTCAGCCACTACATAAGCAACACCGTGATATTTAGTTTCGGCACTAGAGCGGGAAATAGTGGCCTATCATTTGGAGGACCAAGTAATTAAGTTACTAACAAGAAAACCACAATAGCCAGATGTGGAATGTCTAGTTTCAGGACAACCACCCCAATCTGCATCTGAATAAGTAGTCAAACTATTAGTAGGTAAAGAGTAGAGCGGTAAACCATGATCAAGGGTGCCATGAATGTATTGTAAAATGAGTTTGAGTGCTCAAAAGTGAGATTCATAGGGATCATGCATAAAAAAGAACACCTGTTTAACTACTTAAGTAATATCCAATCCAATAAAAGTGAGATATTGAAGAGTTTCGACGAGACAGTGATAAAGAGATGAATTAGAGATCGGAGGACTTTTGCAATTAGATTACTTGGCTTTTGTATCAGCAAGAACGGTAGATGTGTTGCAAGAGCTCATATTAGCGCATTCTAGAATTTTGAGAACATATTTATGTTGGGAAAAGAACAATCCATTCTTAATGCGGGACACAGAGATACAAACAAAATAATCTAGTGGTCCCGTATTAATCATGGCAAACTCTTTGCTTAAAGAGGTTATAATAGAATGTAGAAGAGTAGTGGATGATGTAGTTAATATGATATCGTCAACATATAGAAGAAGAATGACTATATCCATATCTCGACGATACACAAAGAGGGATATATTAGATCGATAACTTATAAAACCGATAGAGATGATAAAAGTAGCAAACCTTTAGTATCATGCCGGTTGAGTCTATAGAGAGATTTTTTGATATGTCACACGTAATTTGGGTGATTGTCACTGACAAAACCAGGAGATTGATGTATATATACTGGCTGCTGAAGATGACCATGAAAGAAGATATTTTGGATATCTAGTTGGTGAATGTGTTAAGATCTGGAGACAATGAAGCCCAAAACTCTACAAATAATGGCTGGTTTGACAATGAGACTGAAAGTTTTATCATAGTCCAGACTAATCTGATGAAAAGTGCCAACAGTGACCAAACAAGTCTTATGGCAAATGAGATTGCTTTCTGAGTCAAATTTATCTTTAAAAATCTACTGAGAATTAACAATATTAATTTCGAAACGTAGGGATGACAATGGATTAGTTATGGTTCGGTTTATGTTAAATTCATATCTGATCCTAAATTTTAATTCTAATATCCATATCCGATTTTAACCCGATTCAGTTAAAAAATAAAAATTCATATCCGACCCTATGAATTTTTTTAAAAATCGAATCCGACCAGATTCGACCTGATATATTACGTAACTTTAAAATATCGATCCAATCTAATCTTAAACCGACCTGTATTAGTCCCATACTCGACCCATACCTGACCTAAACCATAACCTAATACATTCTTTTTTAATTTAATAATATTTATTCAAAAGTAAAAATAAAACTTACAAATTATAACAAACTCTAAAAATCTTTTTATTTTATTTAATAATATTATATTAAAATAAAATTTCATTTTATTATAAATTATTATCGGATTAGATCGAATTATTTATAATCTAAATTCATATCTACCCGACTACTTTAATATTAAAATCTGACTCTAATCTGACTCTAACCCGATTTTGGGAAAAAAAAACTCGATCCATTAGATCGAATTTTTTGAGTATTCATCGGATTGGATCGGATATTGCCATCCCTATCAAAAGGCCAGTGTTTGTCCTTGAAGGTGATAGCTCTCTAAAAAAAAGGAAGAAATTAACTAGGATGATTTTTTTTTTTTTTTGGATGTCCAGGAAGTTTACTAAACTCGTTTTGTTATACAGGATCTTTACAAGAATAACAACTCGTTTGGATGGGAATATTTGGAGAGAAAAGAAAAGATTAGAAAAAAATTTTATTGTTTTTTTTTTTTTTTATTTGGGTATTTAGATATGAGAGAAAATGAAGGATTTAAATGGATTTGAGATCCCTTCAAATTTAAAATTTTTTCTCTTCCAAAAGTGGAAAGAAATTGAGAGGGAAAAAAATTAGAGTTAAACATTTTTTATATTCTAAAAATATCATTTAAAAGCAGAAAATAAAACTTTTTATTTCTAATTAGTCATATTTTTTTTTCTTTTCTTTGATAAAACTTTCAAACAAATGGAGAGAAATTTATAATCTTTCTTTTTTTACCTAACTAATCTTTTATTTTCTCTCCAAAATTTCCAAATACACTATAAGTGTAGAGTATATTTCAATCAGAAAGATTTATTGACGGTGAGAGATAAAAAGAGAGAGACTAGATTTTTTTAATGTGACTCTGATACCATATTGGGAGAGAACTTATTGAAAGAATGATTTGTTGTTTTTGAACAATTATATTTCACTATACATAGAGAATTATAAAATTATACGTATATAAAATAATTACTAAATATATGATCAGTTATTAGACCAAATACAAGATTAAATATATGGATCAAATATTCTATTAATAAATCATTCAATATTCTATCAATTAATCAATCAATATTCACACTCTCAATTGAGAATCTATGAAATGGCAAAACATGAACCCTAGTCGGAGGAAAGACAAGAACGAGTTTTCCCTTTCAGATCTGAGCGTCCTATTGACCATCATTTTCGATGACTTTACTGCTACACTGAATAGTTTTTGAACAATGCAGTCTTCCATTTGCCTCGAAGGTTGCGATCTGGTTTGATTCTTTTGGACGAGCTGTATTGTTTCTGAAAAAAAGTATTGCCCTCTCTCTCCAACTTCTCCACGTTGAATTGCCCTTAGTTTTACGTGATGTTTTTCTCGTTTCCTTTGATAGGGTATCTTTATTACCCTCCTTTATCTTACAGTGGACCACACTATGTTTCCCCATTCCACAAGGTCAGTATTTCTGCTGCTACGGATGGAGACATGACTATTGGGCATTTACCATTCAAATACAAGCCATGCTTGGCCCTTTCCTGCATTATCTTGCTCTCTTGAAGTTTCACCCTAACCCCACATTTCCAAAAACATCGATTATTCACGAGACAGCCATACAAGCCCTAAGTCACATATATATTCTGTATATTTCTAGTCAGTCAATTGGCTGTATACAAATTTGGGAAAAGATTAGTATCCTGCCCCTCCAGAACAAGAAACCGCTTATTTTGGAAGCCCAGAAATGGGAATTTCCACATTCCTTCATTTTTTTTAAATGAGAAGGGTCATTCCTCCTCATTGTTTCTCAGTCTAGTAACCAACTTGACCATTATAATGAAAGACCCTAATAATAGGACTAGGAGTTTCCTAAAATATAGTTGCCTCTCCAAGGTTTCATTTCACCACACTTTCTATGAAGCTTTTCCCTAGTATGAATCCAGGACAAGATTAAAGAAACTTACAATTTCAATCCATAAATGTATTGCTCAAATTCAAAAAAAAAAAAAAAAACAAAGGGTTTCCTTACATTCTTTGAAAGAGAAACATATCCACTTCGCAAGTCTAGAAGTAGAATGATGAGTGAATTACATGGTAAAATCTCACATAAAATGCCATAATATCTGGTTTACCAACCTCATACATACAATGAGGGTTTATTTAAGAATTCTTTCTGCTAAGAACAAACTAGAGTTCAACAGAATTTATGACATTGTAGTACATTATTCAATTTATTCGAGCATGTCCCATCCATCATCGGATCCAGATAACAAGCCTGGACTCAATCTGAACATGAGCACGCAAAACTCCATCTGACTAAGAGCACCATCGCCGTCCAAATCTCCCTCTCTCAACATGCAGACAATCTCATCGTCCCTCATTTCCTGCAACCCCAGCAAGAGTGTGTTCCTCTTCAAGCTCTCGAATGTAATGAGTCCTTTCTCGACATCCATTAGAAGGTGAAAACCATGGCACAACTCCATGAGAAATCCTTCTGCTCCTAATCTCTCCACCATGGATGGAAAGTAGTCTTCAAAATCAAGATCATTCTCCATTTCCATAGTGAAACAGACCTCCATATCTACAAGAGAGAGAGAGAGAGAGAGAGAGAGAGAGAAGGGTGTACTTTTGCTAGAAGAAGAAGAAGAAGAATGGATAGAGAAGAAAGATATGTGTTGGTAGAGGTATAGGTAGGGGTAAAGGGGTGACTGCAAGAATCATCTAATAACTGAAGGTAGAGACGAAAAGAGTATTTATAATTGTATGTGGCTGTTGGGGGTGTCGCTAGCTTCTTGCTTGCTTTCCACTTTCATTTTCAAGTCTTGGATGGTGGGCAGTTCTCCTTCCAGGAAGCTGCATGTGATTTTAGATTCTCCAAGACAACTATGACAATATTAAATTCGACATCGCTTTATAATTACCAAAAAACCCACAAACACGTGGTAACTGATTTTCCCTTCCTTTACAACAATACGGAGAACTCTAGATTTAATTGGCCACTTTAGCCAACAAAGACATTCATCGGTCATTTCATGGACATAGAATGTTGTCCCACAATTATGATTGGTTTAAATCATTAAAAAAATAAATTATAATAAAGTTTTAAAACAATTCATTATTTTCTATTATATTAAATTTAGATATCAAAATCTATGGACGTGATCTAATATTTTTTAAAATTGTTATGGCCAATCTCTCAATATAGTCCCATAAGTGAAGGGTTTTGTTATAAAATCATAAATACCATTGATTGCTACACCAAAAAAAAAGGGGAAGAAAAAGAAAAAGATAAGACGTAAAAGGAATTACAAATTAAAAAGGTAAAAATGTTTTCTTGTATGTTTGTGATTCATGACCGGTAATGTGTGCAATACAAACTGAACATTAAAGAGGCGTTCTCCTTCCCGGAAGCTGCATGGTAACTAGGATTTTGCAGGAAACCATGATACAATTAAACTGTCTCGAACGGATATAATTACATGAACAGACAGTGTTATGAGATGAGAAACAACATAGGTGCTACATTACAAACTAACGAAACCTGAGTACAAGATCTAATTTGTCCTCTTCGTTACAAGATTGGTAAAAAATTTGACCAGAGATCTGAGGACTGATAATCCATCTTAAAAGAAGCAATTCAATCGAACGCTTCATAAGCGTATACACATGTCTGCAGAACAAACGCGGTGGTTCACAATAGTCCTCTATGACTATGAATTGGAATGATAACAAGGGCCATGGTTGGAGCTATTGGGACCTCTAGTTGTTTCTCCTTAGTCACCTTGTCCTGTCAAAGGTCTTAAATGAAACCGAGACTCATATAATACGTTACTCCTATATGCTAAGATATGGAACTCTATTGGGCTGGAGGTTTATATTGATGACGATCTTGCAGACAAAAAGGAAAGTTCAGTGCAGTTTCCTTCTTCAATTTGGTACATATGTTTTCGAACCCAAATTCAACAAGGTCTAAATTGCACCGGAACTTGATCCATAGGCGACTACAGTCATTAGCAATTGAACAATTGAATCAAACACCTTTTTAAATCATAAGGACTATCTTTAATTTATGTACATGGTCATTTTGTACCATGTTTCATGTCAATATTCCAAAACGTTAGTTTCTCTCTTATTACGGGATAAAAGCCAATGTTGAATCGAGTTGCCATAAGGCTGGAGATAATAATGCAGAAATATTTAAGTCCTAATATAATCGAAACTCGAGTTACTGGTTGGACGGTTAAAAGGAATCTGTTGATTTAGGACCTTTTGTCTGTCTGTATTTCTATCAATGAAGGTTGAAACAAGGACAACTTTCTTTAGAGCGTTTAGCAATAAATTTGAACCAGTCATCAAAAGAAAATTTAACTGAATCCTACAAAGACAATCTGCATAGAGTGGTCATGAATGGGAGATTAACCTATTTACAGCATGACTTGGCCCAACGCCACCCAACAACAATCAAGAATTACCCTTTCCCATTTCTAAATCTCCATGTTGTCCTACGTGCAATATCACAAAGCTCGGGCATCCAACGGCCATGATCTAGAAGCAACAAAGACAGCCCTGCAACTTTGGACGGCCTAGATAGGATATGCACCAACTGGCATACTGTTGCCAGCACTGATACTCATGCTTACAAACTATTATATTTATATATATATATTTTGCTTGAGATTGCTATTTCTCTTTGGCTTAATTTCAGGTTGTGTGAAAACTCCTAAACAGGACACTCATGTTAGATCAAACGGGTCTCTGTCTGACAATTGCATTTTGAATAGCATGTAACATAAACGATAATATCCTTTGAATAAACTGTTTTCCTGAATTTGTAATTGGGTAAAACGATAATATCCTTTGAATAAACTGTTTTCCTGAATTTGTAATTGGGTAAAACCTTAATAAAACCCTTAAAGCTTTCCATGTCTAAACATGAACAGTTTGAATCATTAGCTTTTATGGAACACATGGAAATGGATGGGAGAATGAAATTCATTTCAATTTGTTTGAGTTTTCTCCTTTTCCATGGTTTTTACATAGGAGGAACCATAGGTTCAGCTGTTTATATTAGAGATAATGAGACCATTACATCCAAAAATGGGAATTTCATCTTGGGCTTCTTCGGTCCAAAGAATTCAAGCGATCGATATCTTGGGATATGGTTTGGGGTAATAACTGAACTGACTGTTGTTTGGGTGGCAAGCAGGGAATACCCGGTAAAGAATCCATCTGGAATTCTCAAAATACAGCAAGATGGAAATTTAGCAGTAGTTGATGGAGATGGAGATGGAGTTGTTCATTGGTCATCAAAAACTTCATTTCCATCAAACAATACAGTAGCAGAGCTGCTAGACTCCGGAAATCTTATATTAAGAAATGGAAATTCAAGTGGCTATGAAAATAGAATGTTATGGCAAAGCTTTGATTATCCCTCCGATGTATTCCTACCAGCTACGAAATTTGGATTGAATCTAAGAACAGTTGAGAACAAACTCCTTCGAGCATGGAAGAGCCATAATGATCCTAATCCTGGGAACTACTCACTGGGCTTCAATCCAAATAGAGTCGCACAAATTATCATATGGGAGTCTTCGAATAAGTACTGGAGAAAGGGCCTATGGAATGGATAGAAGTTTGTAGGAGTTCCAGGGATGACTTCTTTCGAACTCTATGGTTTCAATATTATTACAGATAAGGATGCAGGAAGACTCTATGCAGAATATGCAATCCTTAACAAGTCAATCATTTCAAGCTTTAAATTAAGTCCTTTAGGGAAATTGGAAAGGTCATATTGGAACTATGAGGCTTTAGCTTGGAATATTGCGTGGTGACGGCCAAACAGCGAATGTGAATTTTATGGAAAGTGCGGTCCTAGTGGAAAATGTAATAATAAAAAGAATCCAATATGCAGCTGTTTGAATGGGTTTAGGCCATATTCAGCTCGGGAATGGAATTCTGGGAATTGGAGTGGTGGGTGCATTAGGAAGACAGCCCTGGAGTGCAATGAAAGGAGCCCGAATGAAGGTTTCATGGAGATTCAGAACGTTAAGTTACCGTATGATTCTTAATCAGTGGCTATTGAGGGAATAGATGAGAGTTCGATTAGGTTCATGAACAATAGTTCTTGTACCGCTTTTGCATACGAAAGTGGGTTGGGATGCTTGACATGGTACGGAGACTTGAAAGACATTCAAATATTTCCTTCAGGTGGTGGGAGCCTTTACTTTCGTCTTGCGAAACAGGATTTACCAGGTACAATTCATTTTTCCTTGTAACTTTTCACCGATAGGAAAATAACACTGATATGAAAGAGTAGCAACTTATTCTAATTTAACAAAGATTCCAACTTTCTAACGTGAGATTATATCAAACATCAACAATGTTTCTCTAAGGTTAAGTCTCCTAGATTGACTCAATTTATCGAGTCATTCAACGTGCATCTCTTAGTCTAGATATAAATTAAAAAATGGGAAAAAACTAGAACATGGATGCGTTAGAAATGCAAAGGGAGAAGACAAGTCGAAGGGACAAGTTGTGTACGAAAAGTAGAGCAAGTGGTCCACCCGGCTCCAATCGATAATTTAATTACTGCCTTATAACAGCAGGGATTGAGTGATTGCTCTGTCACAACTTGCTGGAGATTAAATTCCACTTAAAATAATCATGTCGTTCTTTTGCAAGGCCCACAAGAAATACTATCTTAAACACATACGCACGCACGTACACCTGTTCTATATCCTCAAAAGAAAAGACAGAACAAGTCCGAATCTTTTAGCATCTTCTAGACCAGGTCCCTTGAAAGCTGCAGTCCACACGCCTTGAGGATTCTAGGAGAAAGATCCCAAGCCACAAGAATTGATCCTCGACCAATCTACCATCTCTTTTCAACAAAACACACCAAAAACATACAGCACCATAAGATTTTAACTTCTTTGCTGAATTTTAAAAGTCTGCATATTTTCTAGACAAACACAATGGTCCTTACCAGTATTGAAGATTTAATTCAGAGAAGCCAACAAGTAAGGAGAATGCAAGGAAAGGTGATCACCGGAAACTCTTGTCCATTATCATTTCAATGTGGAATTAAAAACATGTACCAAGAAGTCCATCAAGTTATCCACCCCGTATAGCAGCACCAATTAAGGACTAACTGAACATTGAGGAAGCTAATCCTGTTTTGAGCAATCAAAACTGTAGCAAATAACAAGCCGTACAAGTTCATCACGCAAATCAACGTCTGGCAGGCTAAAATACATTAGTACTGCACGAGAATCATGATAGAGCAGAATATAATCAGTTTCCCTTATGATCTTTGAAACATAGCTGATTAACATGCTGAACAAAATCCTTGTCAGCACGTCATTTTTTTTGGTAGCCCCCAGCACGATATTTTTATATTACTGATACCTTTTTTTTTTTTGCAGGTAAAAGAACAAGAACGGCATTGCTTGTTTCTGCAGTAGCGATACCAGGAATATTCGTCTCAGTTGTCTAAGCCATATATATCTTTAGAAAAATAAAAAGAGAAAAAGGTAAATATTTTGGATTTTTTTTATAGACTTGAAAAAATAATTAAATTATAATTGGGAGGATTTTTACGAGTATGCAAAATTTCTTTTAGGATCAAATAAAAAACATCAAAGCCAGGAGCTACTTTTCTCGGATTTGGGAGCTCCGAAGAACTCAAACAGATACTGCTTGAAGGTAAACAAAGATGAAGTATGTGCCACTCAGGGTAAAGGCCCGGACCTACCATCATTTGGATTGGATATGCTTAAAGCTGCCACCGGTGAGTTTTCCCTTGCACATAAACTGGGTAGCCACTTAATTACTAGGACCTCAGAAGACAGTAATTTGTTTCATATGAAACGTCCGAGAACTATTCATGTACTTTTAACATTACCAAGTGGGCAGGAAGTAGCAGTGAAAAGGCTATCTAAAGGCTCTGGACAAGGGCTGCAAGAGTTTGAAAATGAGGTTGCTCTTATTGCCAAACTCCAGCATAGAAACCTCGTAAGTCTTTTGGGCTACTGCCTTGAAGGAGATGAAAAGATTTTGGTGTATGAATTTTTGCCTAACAAAAGCTTGAACACTTACTTTTCGGTTTGTACCTCTTAGCATCTGCATAGCTCCTTTTTTCCTATAATTTTACTGCAATCATTACTTATTTGTTTGGTCTATCTTTTCGGTCGTTGTGGGATACAGATCCAACTAAAAGAGCGCTACTCAATTGGAGAACACGTTTTGGCATCATTGAAGGGATTGCTCGAGGACTTCTTTATCTTCGTCAAGATTCTCGATTGAGAATTATTCATCGTGACCTAAAATCTGGTAACATTCTTTAGATAAGGACATGAACCCAAAAATCTCATATTTTGGCATGGCAAGGATTTTTTGTCACGCCCCGACCCCTTAGTCAGTACGTGATAATCACCGCGTTACTCTCAAACACGTGTGAGCCTACTCCATGTCTTGAGGCACTGCAAGACATTCCACTCCACTATACCAAACATTTTAAAATAAACTCAAATTATCCATCAAACAAATCCAAATGTTTCAAAAAAAAATAATAAATCTTGCGAAAGACATTTTTACATCTGTTTTATGATATTAGACAAAATAGACAAGTAAATATTTAACAAAACAAAACTTTTAAAAGTTCACAAAAGCTTCCTCTATGGGCCCAATTCACATAGTTTTCCAAAGTTAGTACCTAATGATGATCAAACAAAAGTAACTTCTTGGCAATCCGATGACGACTAGGTTGCCAAACTAGCTTTTCCTAAAAGAGATAAAAGAGTTGTGTGAGTATAAAATATTCAGTGAATATAATGGAAAGGTAAGGGTGGTTGTACCAAAATGAGCATACCAAAATCATGTAATTATACTACTATAAGTCATTTGCCTGAAATTACTTTAAAATAAATATTCCATGACTCAATTCTTCATTCAACAAACAATTTCATTTTTCATTCAAACTTTTCTTGGGGTTTGCCGAAAACCATTATTCTACCAATGACCATTGAAAGAATACGCCAATGAATTTTTCTATGATTTTCATAAAATAATCCCATATCCATTGGCGTTGATCCAGAGTTTTTGTGAAATGCAAAACCACGTCATTACGGCCAGCTTGAGTAGCTCTCCATCTTGCCACCTCCAAGCCGATAATTAATTGAGCTCTTCCATGCTGCCCCGTCGGTCTCGACTCGTGAAAAACTTAATCATAGACTATAGTCTTTCACTATGCACCATGTTACAAAATTCATTTCACATTTCAGTTTCATAACAATTCACAATAGAATGAAATTTCACAATTCACATTCATGATTCAGTTGTAATATGATGCAAATAATGTAAGAAATTAAGGGTAGAGTCATGGATTGTCAATCTATTTAGAGGGCATACCACAATCACGAAATATTTCAAATCCAATTCAAAAATTTATTTCAAAATAAATTTCACGAATCACAGTTAAAAACATTTATCATTCATGCTCAATATAACTATCCACTCATAATATAAGGGAGGGTAGCCACTTTCAAATTTCTTCACAGTATATGCCTTACTTGATCAGTTTTGTCCAGCTCCTACGAGACATCATTAAGTAACCAAAATATTCAATATTTATCATATCATGGTAACTCAAAATTTTAACATTCAAAATCTTAACTTTTTCTCATTCACGGTGACTCAAGTTTCCTCTAAATTTAGTCTGTCAAATTTTAATATAAAACTCCAAAGTCAAGAATGAGAAAAATAAACCCAAATTAAAAATAAGAAAATTACCTAGATTTTTTGTCACCACTTTTACTATAAGTTAAACCATCGTCAAACCCTAAGTTTCCTCTTTCCAGAAAAATCTCAAATCTCTCACTAGCTTTAACTTGCCAGAGGTTGGGTTATGAGTTTGGAAGTTTTTAGTGTTACGCTCAAACTCTCCCGTCGAGCATGTGACAACTGTCACGTTACCTCGGCATGTGGGCATGACCTCCCTATATATCGGGATAGCATAAGCCATTCAACTCATGTAACAATTTTCTAAAATAAAAAAATCCATCAAAATAAATAAGTTTGCATCCATTTCATAATTCGAAAGACCCATCCGATCTATCCCTGTTCCAATCATGTATGCATTTATCACACAATCAAGGATCTACTTGATCCGTCCCTATTCATGTACACATGCATTTTGGCAAACCCGACATTTCAAACAGTTTTTAAACATTTTCATCAAGTAGGGATTTTACAGATATATGCTCAAAAAGCAATAAAGCAAGTATCAATCAAATTTCAACCAAATAAAGAGTACAAAAGTTTCCTTCCATGGATTATATTTCATCAATCTTGAAATGAAATCTACATCCCAATACGTATTGAGATTCAATAAAAATAACTTTTTCGAATAGCTCAAAATGATGTCTTCCACCTAACTTTCCTCTGAAAAATTTAGAAAAGAATAGTGAGTATTATAAATATCCAGTGAGTGAAGTATAATGGTATGTAATACATAAATGAAGGGTGAAAGTGGTAGTACCAAACACATATACCAAATATAATTCAATGTCATAAAAGAAATCTTTTGCAACAACTTAATTTTTCATTTTCATAATTTTGGGGACTGCCGAAAACATTTTCTTATCAATGGCTATTGGTAGGATCCGCTAAAAGGTTTTCTACAATTTTTATAAAATCTCATTCACCTTGGCATTGGCTCTAAATTCCGTGGGCTGTTATTACGTTATCATGACGGCTTGAGCAGACTCTTCAACCCACCTACCACCAAACCAACTTTTAACCAACCTTAACCACGCCGTCCCAATAGCTCGGTCTGTGGTAAGACTTATATTATAGTAATTTTCCAGTACCATGTTACTAAACTCATTTTATCAATCAATTCATACTCAATTACAAAATAGAGTAATATTATAGTTTTCAATTCATACTCAATTCATTTTATTTTTCCCAAATTTCACTATTCACAAAATTATAGTTTTCGATTTTCCTATGAAATTTCATCAAAACTCATCAATACAATTAAATCTAGTATTAAAGAAACTAAATCCAAGATTTAGAGTAAGAAATTATCTTGATTTTGGGATTAGATTGAGTTTTTGAAAATTGGGTTAAAAACCCTAATTTTTCTACTTTGAAGAGAAACCCTAGATTTTTCTCCGTTTAATCTTCCGTCTCAAAAGTTGATTGAGAATGTCGGAAGTCCATTTCATGAATTTAATGTAGAGAGTAATTGATTTGGTGAGTGAAAGATCAATTTAAGTATGTAGAGAGAGAAATAAATGTAGAGAGAGAAAAGGAAAACTGCTATTCGAAGAAGAGAACAGAGATGGAGTAAATGAAAGGGTTCATTTATTTTTGATAAATTTTTGGAGTTGAAATTACCATTTTGCTCTTAAGAATTTTTGGATTTTATTGCCTTTGGAGGGCAATTTGATCATTTCTCATTTCCACCGAAAGTGCAAATCGATTTGTTCCTCCACAAGTCGATTAATGTGAGTGTATCACTAAGGGGCCAAATCGATTCACCACCACTAGGGTAAATCGACTCAACTTTGCTAACTGAATCGATTTCTCTCGATTGGCAAATCGATTCACGAATGCTATAGGTCAGAAGTTTGGATTGCAGAAAGAACAAATTGATTTCCACTAAGGTATTTGCAAAACTGAATCGATTTCCTTCCTTGCCAAGTCGATTCATGGTTACCTAGTCTCATAAATGTCTTCTGTAGTACTAACAAGTCGATTTGTGGCTCAGTGAATCGACTCACAAATATCAACTGAATCGACTCATCCACTTCACAAGTCGATTTGTCCAGTCCAAGCCTCACAACCCATGTCTGTAGAGCAAGTGAATTGACTTACTTCCTTGCCCCATTCAATTTCCTTCCTTTCCCTTCTCCTCACAAATCAACTCATCATCTTGATGATTTATGAAACACAGACCTCAGAAGGCCTTCTTTGCACAATGTGGAAATCAACTCACTTCAATTGTGAGTCGATTTCTCCCCTGTTTTTCTTTTTTTTTTTTTTGGATTCAAAATTTACAAATTACAAATTCGTTCCTTAAATTTTCAATTGTTACATTTCAAGTCCAAAAATAAATAAAAATCCTATTTCTCCCTATATTTACATTAATTTAAATAAAGATTTCTTAATACCGAATTTTCGGTATTACATTTAGAATGTGAGTTTTGTGATATTTTGATTGATTCTCGACAGAAACAAGAAGAGAAGAAAAGAAGATATGTGTGTGTGGAGAGAAAAGAGTGAAAGAAGATGTAAAATTTAGAATTCATGGATTCTAGAGTCCCACCACTATTTGTTATTTACAACTCATCTTTCTTATTTACTTAATTGTCCTCCTTCCTTTCCAACTTATACAAGTGCTCAATATATCTTTTTTGGTAATTTAGAACTCAACCCAATGAGTTTAAATATTTAGAGTTTTTATTTGTTGAGAGATGAGTGACCAATGATGTACAGAGGTGGTTGAGAGGAAAAGTGAAAATTTTATGAGAAATAAATTAAATTTATTAAAGTAAGATACATTCATGAATATTATTACAATTGGATGTTGGTGGTGTTGTGGTTCAATTCTCATCGGTTATCGAATAATGAAAAATAGTTATTCTAATGTAAAATAAAAGAAAGTGTCATTCCAGAATCATATTTGTTGCATCACATCTAGGTGGCTTGGGTGGCAAATAATTTTTTGGATGGCTTGTAGGTTGTGAGTTCAAGTCCAAAGGAATACATGTTAGGGGTGTGCAAAAAAATCCGAAAATCCATGATATCTGATCCAAATCCGATCTGTAAAATACGGATATCTGATCTGTCAGATTATACGGATTTAGATTTGATTCGGATTTTAGAGTTTGTAAATACGGATTTAAATTTTGAAAATCTGCGGATATCTGACCCGCATCCGCATATAAGGGTAATTAAGTAATTTTATAACCCTAAGTCTCTCACTCATCTAAAATAACCCTAATAAACTCGAGCCGCTGCTTTCAAACTCTCACCACCATCATCAGTAGACCTCTCTCTCTATCTCTCTCTCTACCCCCTCTTTTCTAGGGTGGTCGCAACTTCATTTGATGAACCCTAACCAAGCCTAAACCTAGCCATTTTAGATTTGCCTTCAACTCAAGCACTGTCGTATGCCTCCCAGTTATTTATCATTCACTGATCTGCAAGCCACTTGAGTTCATCGCTTCGGTTTCCATCTTCATCTTTCATCACTTTCGCCGTCAAGGAGTTCGATTACGGTCGTCAAGATTGCTATCGTTTACTCTGCCACCACCATTCAAACTCCATCAATTTCATTCGCCGCTGCCTGTGTTTGAGTTTATTTCCCCCATTTTTGATTCTAGATTCCACCATTGACTCTAGGATTTGCCTTCAACCCTCAGTTCGCTCTTCGCAGTTCCTGATTGCAATTGCTGAGATTGCTTCGATTTCTCCTACCGCCGTTCATCTAGTCGCCATCCAGATTCATCATCTTTGTCGAGTCTTCGATTTTTTCATCCTTTTGCCATCATCGAAGCCCCAATTCATCAATTCTCTCCATCTTTGAACACTTCGAATGCCAATCTGTTTGCACTTCCTGAATTTGAGTTTTCAATTGTTAGAACATTAAGATTGTTTGGTTTTCACATTTTAATGTTAATTCTGGTTTATTTTGTGGTTTAATTTTAATTTTAATTTTAAAAAATAAAAAAATAAAAAATATTAATTTTAAGTTTTATTAGTATTTGAAAATTAATTTAATTTTTATAGGTTAATATTGTACAAGAAACATGTGAAAAAACATGCAGATTCGGATAGAATATCCGCAAATCCAATCCTCTATATGCGGATATCCGCACTTGTGGATATTTTTATTTACGAATACGGATTTAGATAGTAAAATTCAGAATCTGTAAATGCGAATTCATATAGTAAAAATTCTTTGCGAATAGGATATCCGATCCACATGCACCCCTAATGCATGTGACGTTGAGATTTTAAAGGGAATTTGTAACAATTGAGTGTGTATGTACCGAAGAGGGAGAAAATTTGGAGAAATGTTGTGTTCGGTCATTGGGTGCAAGCAATGATTGTTGTTCAGTGAAATGGAAGGGGACCGAATCTCAACGGTCATCTTAGAATTGTTGTCTCGACTAGTGCAGAAGTGGAAGGTGGGTACCGATTGGAGATTGAAAATGTTGTTTGATCAAGTGGTGTTCGGTCAATGTGGTGAGATAATCACCAAAAAACAACGATCATTAATTGACCAAAGAGGAAATGATATAATGATCGTTAATTGACCTAAGAGGAAATGATTTACCGATGATTTATATTTATATATAAGTGTGACAAATGGGTTTATGGAAATTCTCCAATACCCCAAATGACCAAGAAACATATAATATTCACCAATAGATAAGCATAGACAAGAATTTGAAAAATTGGCAAAATAGGTATCATGAACCAAATGAATACACCGACAAAAAGAATGGAATAAAGTACCGATATAGTTCCTAATTTGTAAAATAATCGACGGTTACTGATGGGTAGCAACTACCGATTACGAATTGGAAAACTAAAATTGGAAGAGATAATCTATCAAATTCAAAGATTTATTAGGCAATCAAATCCCAACCGGAACCTCACTTCCTACTGAATATTGAACACAATTTAAAGTCTACGAAATGTCAACACTCTATTAACCGATTACTAAAAATTTAAAATGTTTAAAAATTAAAATGTTTACCAATCAAATGTCTAAGAGATTTTTGAATAACTTCAAGAGCAGAATTTCACATTTATATCAAATTGAATATTTTCTCCCATTCTTTCATAAAAATATAATTCTTTTAAAAAAAAAAATTATTTCAAAAGAAAATCAAATTCCGGACTTGTCCGGTATTACATTTTTGAAGGAAAAGAAAACCAAGAAAACAATGTCAGAGTAGTTAACATAGTAAGTATTTGGTCTTCAATGAGTGCACTAATTGATTGTTTGCTCTTACCAAGTATTAGAAGTTTTGTGTTTCATTAACCATAACAGAATTCCATTCCCTCTTTCTGAACCTTTCACATTGCAATGAAATGTAGTGACTATATGTCCCCTGAGTATGCCATGGAAGGAATATTTTCAGTAAAATCAGATGTTTACAGCTTTGGAGTCTTGTTAATTGAGATTGTGACTAGTAAAAGAAATGGTGGCTTCCACCATGCGGAGATGTCTTAGGATCTTCTCGGTTACGTAAGTCATCCTTTGTTTAAGAACATTCTTATTTTAACTTTGTTTACATTTTAGGCATCATTTGTGTAACTAGGCATAATTTTAAGAAAAATGTTCATAAATATAGGCATGGAGCTGTGGAATGAAGACAAGGTGCTAGATTTGGTAGATCCCTCCTTACAACATTCGCTTGAAATGGTTGAAGTGCAGAAGTGCACACAAATAGGGCTTCTTTGTGTTCAAGAGAATCAGCAGACAGGCCAACAATGGATTCAGTTGTCTTTATGTTGGGAAGTGAAGCAGCAAGTCTACCTGCACCAAAGAAGCCGGCATTTTCTATAGGACAGATTCCAAGAGATTCAGATGTATGTGCAAGTAGTTCAATAAATTATTCAGCAAATGGTGTCACAATCTCAACAGTCACTGGTCGATAGTGTGTAATGCTTTGTACGAATTATCAATTAATTATGCTCTTATCAGCCATTACCTCATCATTGGAAGGTGTGGAGTTTTACCACAACTAAACTAACAAATACTAAGCGAAGACAATCATGTACAACAAGCGTTTTATACATATTCGACCTTGAATTGATCAAAATTCCAGGGTATCTTGAGTGGACGGCAATTCCTTAAGACAAGCTCTTCAAGGGATGGAACAGATGATTCGAACTTGTCAGATGGGTCTGACTGAGATGACCTTGATATTATAAACTGCACATGCACAGAGGCTTTCATGAATCATGGTACTCTTGAAAGGAAGGAATTTGGTGGGATTGGTGCTGTCAGTTCTAGGTGGCTCAAGTTCGTAACCAAATGCAAAGATTGGAGATAAGCAAAGAACTACTCGATTGAAATCCTCCTATGTGGGCAAATTTATGACAATAAAATACTAGAATACCGTACAGAAGTTACTTAGGATCTAGCTAACAGAAGAAGACCATGCTGGGTAGAAAGAAAAATAGCTCTGTAGTAACCATGAACGGAATTCAATGCAGTCGAAGTATTTTTCTAAGCAAAATTTTGCCAGATTTGGGACCTTGCTTCCAAACAAATACATTTAAAAATATGCTATTATAGAAATTCCCCAATATCTACACACTTTCTTGTTTCATTTGAATTTTTATCTCATGGGCTGTTTGTTACAAACAAAGGATTTCGTTTATTTATGTACTTGCAAGTGATTCATGTACAAATTAAGGAGAATTTTGAGAAAACATGCCTGACATCTGTCCAAGAGTACGAGGATGGTTGTGAAGGACCACGATTTCAATATACTAAAATTAATAATTTGGGACTTAATATTGATTAGTCGTTATTCCATCAATGTTGAGTGACCACGATTGATTTATTTGCAAACAAAGGGTTTCGTTCATTTATGTACAATAGATTGATTTGTTTGCAAGTGATTAATGTACAAATTAAGGAGAATTTTGAGAAAACTTGCCTGACATCTGTCCATGAGTACATGGATGGTTATGAAGGACCACGATTTCAATATACTAAAATTAATAATTTGAGACTTAATATTGATTAGTCATTATTCCATCAAAGTCGAGTGTCCACTAATTGTCCTTTTACATCAATTATGGCTTTTAATTGGTTGGGAAACTTCATTGCTGTTTCTTGAAAAGTTTTCCTCAGATGCAACCAGTCTTAATTCATTAATTCAACTATTCAATGCTTTCCAAATTCTTATTCTCCACAAACAAAAGTTTGATAACTTACAAAAGGAAGACAACTCTAAGCAGCTGCTAGGGCAAGTGAAGTATCAAAAACGTATGAACTTTATCATAAACAACTAAGCAACAGCATCTGCCAATCAGGGTACTAACAAATGCCAACCTATTAGGTATCAATCTTTTTTTAAGGAAATAGAAAACACAATGCCAAAAAAAAAAAAAAGGATGAAAGAAGTTCCTGGAGATTTGGGGGTCATCTATCAATATACACCAATCCAAAAGATAATATTCCAAAAAGATAAGCCAAAGCCCAAAGCACGTTTGGAATTGCAACAAAATGATTTGGTTACCCTTAATAGCGTGGTCAAATTGACCCAAACGTGGTCCTGTGTGTTTAAAAAAATGGTATTATTTTAAAATTAATTTAACATAAATGGCAAACTACTTTTTGCAGTGTGTGTGTGCAGGTGCAGGGGGTTTCTCTAGATTCAGCAAGGCTGGCTTTTGGATTGGTGTATATTTTTAGGATTGGTGTATATTGATAGATGACCCCCAAATCTCCAGGTGTTTCTTTCATCCATTTTTTTGCATTGTATCTTTTATTTCCTTAAAAAAGGATTGATACCTAATACGTTGGCATTTGTTAATACCCTGATTGGCACATGCTGTTGCTTAGTTGTTTATGATAAAGTTCGTACGTTTTTGATACTTCACTTGCCTTAGCAGCTGCTTAGAGTTGTCTGGCATGGCCCTTTTATCAGTCATCAAACTTTTGGCTTTGGAGAATAAGAATTTAGAAAGCATTGAATAGTTGAATCAATGTATTAAGCCTTCAAGAAACAACAATGAAGCTTCCCAACGAATTAAAAGCCATAATTGATGTAAAAGGACAATTAGTGGTCACTCGACTTTGATGGAATAATGACTAATCCATATTGAATTATTAATTTTAGTACATTGAAATGGTGGTCCTCACAACTATATCTGTACTTATGGACAGATGTTAGGCATGTTTTCTCAAAATTCTCTTAAATTGTACATGAATCACTTGCAAATAAATCAATCTGTTGTACATAAATGAACAAAATCCTTTGTTTGCAAATAAATCAATCGTGGTCACTCGACTTTGATGGAATAATGACTAATCCAAATTAAATTATTAATTTTAGTATATTGAAATCGTGGTCCTTCACAACCACTTCTGTACTCATGGACAGATGTCATGTAGGTTTTGTCAAAATTCTCTTGAATTTATACATGGATCACTTGCAAATAAATCAATCTGTCATACATAAATGAACGAAATCCTTTGTTTGTAACCAACAGGTATTTAAGTTATAATTCAAAATAATAAAAACGGGTAATTCTCAAATTATTAATTATGACTAACCAATTCTTTTTGTTGCAATTCCAAACGTGCTTTGGGCTTTGGCTTACCTTTTGTCCTGACCCAGAAGACAGTACTATGGATTTCTACAGTTGCAGATCTTGGGCATTGTGGAATTTGAGTTTTAACGCAAAGAAAAAAAAATGGAATGAAAATCTGAACCCCCAAAATTTTTGCAAGCCCCAATACTTTCTTTCCTCAGACCCCATTTGGTATCACCTAATCTTCACATGGGTTTCACCGAAAACAACGAAAATTTGCAATTTCATGAAATCCCCCCAGCTTTTACGGGCAAAATCATGTGCCATTTCTTTGGCATGTACCATAGGAGCTCCATCTTGATACATTTTACTTATTTAGTTTTTGTTGTCTTTCGTAGTTTGGGAATGACCTTGAGAACCACGTTAGATGTTTAGAGTTCTTCGAGGTTACAGTGACCTTTGAACATTGAAGTAGGTTGGTATTTGGAAAAGTCATATATAGGAAATTTTCATATTAAAGATTAGGGCATGATGGCCCTTTTGTAGTTTCGTTTTCATATTGAAGTAATTTTAATCAACCATTTATTTCGATGTGGTCCACCCAACGGATTGGCCCAGCTCCCTGCAAAGGCAACTGGGCCCACGATCCAGTGGGCATGGCCCGAATAGTTGTTCCTTTTTTTTTTTAATATAAATAACAAATCGATGTCTAATTAGGAAAAAATTATCCCAATATAATAATTTTTATTTTCAAATTTCGAATTTGGGTTCCGAATAATTGTTCTTTCACTTGACAAATAGCTTTTATAGTAAAAGATATTGTTTTAACGATCACTTATTCCAAGTACTCCTTTAGTTCACAATCAACTTTTCTATATATTTTTATTTTTACTCTTTTGTTAAGAAAATAAATGGTGGACAAGAATGCTAACTCAAATATCTCCTTAGAAATGTTGCCATTATTCATTTGTTATTTATTAAAAAGGGTGACCATTTTGAACTATAATTACCATCTATATTTATCATATTTGATAACAGGATCTTATTAAAATATTAGTTGTTCGATACGTAATACATTAAATACTATAGATTCAAAAAAATATCATTGCAGACATATAAACTATTAATGCTCTTTGATACTAGACTATCAAATGGTCCAAGGGGCACAGAAACTTCATAAGATCACGTCGATACAAATTCCAACTCACATCCATCATACCCCTAATTCATAATAAGTGACTCCCAAAAATCTTGAACCCTTACTAATGGTTTAACGTTGTTATTATATAAAACATATGGATTATACAAAAGGTGTAAGGCAGTGGATAAAAAAGAAAAGTGCGACTTCATGGTATGCTTTACAACTAAGCAACTAGCAGCACACACAAGTTACAAGTACCAAAGCATGAAAAAAAGAAAGCCAATGCCTATTAAAAAGGAAGTGGTATAATCGATATACTCCAAAAGCCAGCCTTGCTGCATCTGGTCTAACGCATCCCAAACCCTAATCCGTACCATTATGAAATCCATGCATAAGAAGAGTGCAGAAAGTAAGTTGTCATTGTGTTTAATTCATATGATCCCAATGCTTTATAAAAACTCATTGGACCACCCTATTTAGACTAGCCCTCAGTTTTTGGCCCGGCTCCCATCTGCTGCCACATGAAAAAACTCCAAATGGGTTTTAGAGAAAAATGAAGAAAAATCGAAATCACCATGTTTAAGAAGCAAAGACATGTGCAACTCCTTTGTATCTAATTGTGGGCACAAGAAGGAAAAAAAAAATTCAGCGAATAGTCAATCTAATGGGATAGGACGTTAGGTTTTTTAATCAAGTCCCGGACTCAAAACTTAGGAATAAAAAAAATTATTTTTGAAGAGCTGCATCAAGGACTCTGTAGACATTCGAAATGGATTAGTTAGAGTATGATTTCAAATACGAGTGGAGGAACTAAAAAAAAAAAGTAAAAAAAGGAACCTGGACCTTGTCATGCGGTACACAGGCCCACTCGCAGTCGCAATGCATTAGATCTTGTAATTTTTCAGAGAATCTTCAAATTGCAAGACATGCATTTTGTTTCTTTCGAAGTTGAGAATGAGAGAAATCCAGTTGGACTTCAGGTGTTTTTAAATATATTTTTATATTATTTCAATTTTAAATAAAACTATTTTTAATTGTAAAAAAAAAAATCAAATCAAAATTATACCTTCTATGATGAATAAATATGTCATGGCCAACACTTCTACAGGATTAGAACATGATGGTACTTTTGTGTTTTTCCACTCTCATTGTTGAGGCCATTTGTTCCCTTCGGATTTACTTGGGACAGGGGCCATGGCCATTCTTACAATGCCATGTAGGCCTATTATCTAATTGGAATAACATGGAAGCCACCACAATGAGCAAAGCCCAAGAAAAGAAAGCACCGATAGGACAACACTAGACACCCACACAAAAGAGTGGTGGGCTGGGGGAGGGCAGGGGGTTTTGACTTTTGAGGGACCTTAACTGGGTTTTAACTTTGACATAGACCGTATTAAAGTAAGTCGGCCTCATTTGGATTAGATGGTGTACGGGAATTGGGACATTGATGCCACTTGAGTTATAGCTTAGGCATTGATGCAGTTCTGACATGCAACTCATTGCATTATAAGATTTGGGCCATTTAGTCTTTACTCATTCGGTCTCTCCATCATTATTGTTATCTCGGAGGAGCCATCTCGCTCAAAACGGTGCGTTTATAAACCCCAGAAATCTCTCTCTCTCTCTCTCTCTCTCTCTCTCAAACTCGGATAATTCTTTTGTAGTAATGGTATCGAATTTCTTGATTTCGCTGTTCGGGTTTTGGCTAATTCAGAAAAATCATCCCCCATAATCATCCCAAGGTTCTTCATTTCCGTCTTTACTTCCGAACTTATCATTTTTCTTTTGTTTTTTCAATGTAACATTCTGATTTGAATTTTCTGTCTTTTGACTTTCTTTGAATGCAATGCTTGCAATACCCTTTTGTCGTATTTAACCACATCAAAATTTGTTTGACCAGAAGGTGTTCGAGTATTTTCTCCTTCATGGTTTTGGACAGCCGGGGGGGGGGTGCCGTGTTTCATAGTACATATCATCATTGGCATAATGTAACATGACCACAATGTGGGAGTATTCTTAACAAAAATTCATGATTGCAAGCATTTGAACGAACCTTCAGAATGTTGGTTTACGATCTGGAAGAGGATTCGCCTATTCTTCAGCTTACTAACCAGCCACATACTTTTAGATATGTTGAATTTCTTTAATCCCCATGTACGTGGTTTTATTGTCTTGCAATTTCGGACTCCTCCTTTGGTTATCTATATATATATATATATATATATATATATATATACACATATATATACATATATATACACATATATATACACACACACGTATGCACGCACACGTATGCATGCACACTAATATATATATATATATATATAAGTATGTATGTATGTATTCTTTCCACTTTTTTTTTTCTTCTTTTCTTTTCAATAATCTTTGCTAAACCAGATTCATATTTAGTATTATATTTATAATTTCTCCAATGTAACATTTTGGAAAAAGGTTGAGACGAAAATGTTAGAGTGAAAACAATACCAAGGTAATGTTTTCACAATTTCTATGTTTGGTATTGAGTTGTAAGTAAAATTTCTTCTCTATAATCTGACCCTTATTTTTCTCTATAAAAGATAAACTAAATATAAATTTTATATCTAAAATTAAAAAAAAAGTTTTTTGTGTCAAATACTAAAGTTATTGGTTTTCTCTATCTAAAAAAATTAATTTAATTTAATTTAATTTAACATTTTCTTTTTTTTTTTTCAAATTAAACATATTAATTTTCTTTCTTTACAAAAGTAATTTAAGTTTGTTTATTCTTCTTTACATTCACACAAATTTACTTTTTCTATCTAAAAAAATCAAATTAATGTAAAATTTTTTCTTTCAAGACATATTAGTTTTCTCTCTTTTTAAAAATTAATTTAATTTATATTTTTTTTACTAATTACATTGGTTTTCTTAAAATAAATATATTAGTTCTTTCTTAAAAAATCAATTTATTTTAATTTTCACATTAATCTTAAATTTTCTCTCAATGAAAAAATAGATTTAGTCTTTTTGTTTTTAAAATTAAACACATTAATTTTCTCTTTTTTAAATAATTAATTTACTTAAATTCTCTCTCTTTAAATATATTAATTTTGAGTTTTCTCTCACTAAAAATAATCAAATTTAGTTTTCCTCACTAAAACTAAAAGAATTGAGCTTCTTTCTCTCAAACTAAATAAATTAGTTTTCCCTATCTAAATAATCAATTTAATTTACATTTTCTCTCTTTGAACATATTGTTTTAAATTTTCTCTTTTTGAAAAAAACAAATTAAGTTTTTCTCCTTAAAAATAAACATATTAATTTTCCCTCTCCAAACAAGTTATAGTTATTCTTCTCTCTAAAACTATTTAGATTTTTTTTAGCTCTAAAAAATATCAATTTGTTTTAAATTCTTACAATCTAAAGGTGATAAAGTGCAAGTTTTCCATTGTTTAAAAAAAAAATCATATTTAGTTTTTCTGTTTTTAAAATTAAAATACTATTTTGATTTATTATCTCATTTTGAAAGCAGTGTGTAGAAATAGGTCAAACCCACTCTAGGGAATATTATTATCTTATTTGCAATATATCAAATTTAGATTTTACATTTCAAAGAAGATAAATATCCTGTTGACCTTAAAACATCTTCTATCCGTACCTAGGAAGTTTTTCTTACTGTATTTTTCTTTTTGTCACGTTTATGCTGTTTTTCTTCTATACTTTCAACCTTGGACCAGTCACTTTTTCCCTTTCCTAGGCGTACAGAGACTCAAATCGGTACCTGCTGATCTCTGGTTTGGTGTAATTGGTAACAGATGTGACTGCTTTTCTGTTGTGTTCAGAATGTATAGGGACAACAAGAATTCAATTAGAAGGGTTTCAATAAAATTCATTAACAGGATTATATAAAGTTTCTGTCAACATAGTTTTAAAAAAAATTGTATAACTTCTAATTTCCTCATACGAAATGGTTGAAATTTTTATATGTTATAGACAAGAAGTATATCTATAACTTTCATGTTTTGTGTTTCTTCAAACTAAGATTGAAGAGGGGTCGATTTTACTCACTACTGTCAAGGTTCGAAACAGGACACTTCTATGTCGAGTTTCAGGAAAAGTGTCATAACTTTTGGCACAGACATCAGATTTTGGTGATTCTTATCTCGTTGGAAAGATAAGACTTTGATCTACAATTCATATAACTAGCACATTTTCAAATTCTGGCTCTAAGATGTCTTAAAATAGAGATGAAGTTACGGACAGAAATAAAATTTAAAGTGAGACAGGATAAAATTTCTTACCTCACTTTCTTGGTCTTCCTCTTTTGCTTCTCTCCTTGTTCTCACGAATTGGGAAGAATGAGCAAGCATTCTAAGGCCTTCTCCTTTTATTATTGTGTTAATAACTCACCACTCTAGGATCAAATCTCCAATTAATCTAAACCATAGGATCATTTTGACTATTGCATGTGTTTTGATTAGCTTTTTTTTTGTGCATGTGTTCTCATTGACCCACCTTGCCTCTCTCATCTCCATTTGGCCAACACTTGTCCTCCTCACTATAACACTTGTTTAATACAAGAATACACTTGTCACAATTCATTTAAGTTTTGTTAATTGCTAACAAGTCCTTTGACTTATAAAAATTCTAATTTGACCCCTAAAATTTTCATAATTACACACTAGGTCCAAAATCTTATATTAGACCTAATTAAATTTATTTAATGTGAAATTAAGGTTTTGAATCTCTTTGAGTCAAAATTGATCCGATTTGTATTTTACCGTCAAATATCTAAGGTTGATTTATCGAGAAAAATTTCTTAGTGAAGATTCATGAACATAGTAGTAGAAACATCATATATATATATATATATATATATATATATATATATGAAATGAAATTCATTATAGAATATACCGAGAGTCGGTATTACAGCTGCGAGATTGATTTTTAATGCCTTTGTAGCTGAGAGTAGTTCCTAGAAAGTTTCGGGTTTTAAGCGAAAGATGACGGAGGGTCTAAGAACAATAACTCTAATCACAAGAACAAGCGTAAGCAGTTTTGGAAGAAAAATGACAAAAGTAAGATGAAGTGCTACAATTACAAAACTCTTGGTCATTTCGCTTGAGAATGCCCCGAGCTAAAAAAGGTAGCACCTCATGACACTTCTGTGTCCATTGTAAATGTCTCTAGTACTATTTTACTTTCTGAATCTTATCATGTGTGGATTATAGACTCAAGAGTAACAGACTATGTAACAAAGGATCGGGAAGCATTTGTGGATTTTCGTCAAGTTTCTCGTGGTACAAGATAGATATACGTGGGAAACAATACGAGAGTCGAGGTTAGAGGGATTGACACTTGTAAACTTGAGCTACAAAGTGGCCAAACCATAATCTTGCACGATGTTCTTTTTGCACCGGAGATTCGACAAAACTTGGTTTCTGTTATTGTTCTTCTTAGGCTAAGATATGACTTGAACTTTTTCAAGAAATGAGGTTTGTATCTATTACAATGGTGTGTACTATGGATCTGAATATCTCTTTGATAACTTTCTAATCTTGGATTGTGATAAACGAATGTTTAACTGTTATGTTGATCGTTATACATCGTTAAATATTTGTGCTTTTAGTGATGCTAATGTAAATGAGAAAATATGGAATGCTAGACTTGGTCACATAGGACAAGACAAGATGAATCGACTTGTGAAAGTAGGACTATTGGATTCGCTTACGAAAGTTGATTTACCAACTTGTGAACATTGTCTTGCTGAGAAGATGACTCGAAAACCATTTGGAAAGGCCGTGAGGGCTGAGTTTCTATTGCAATTGGTTCATTCTGACATTTGTGGTCCAATAAATGTGAAGACTAGACATGGAGAGTCATATTTCATTACTTTTATTGATAATTTCACGCGTTTTGGTCATGTCTATTTGATTGCTCACAAGCTCACAAGTCTGAAGCACTTGAGTGCTTTCGGCATTATATGAGTGAAGTGGAGAATCAAATGGATAAAACGATTAAAACTTTAAGATCAATTATCAGTTCAAGGATCTATGTAATGAAAAAGAAATAATTAGATAATTGACTATTCCCCACACACCTCAACAGAAAGATGTTGCTGAGAGGAGGAATAGAACATTGCTGGATATGATGAGATCTATGATGGCGCAAGCTAACTTGCCAATTTCCTTTTAGGGAGATGCATTGTTAACTGCGACCTATATTTTGAATAGAGTGCCTTCAAAATCAGTACCCACGACACTGTATGAACTTTGGACTGGTAAAAAACCAAATCTGACTGGTCTTAAATCTTGGGGATTGACAGCATATATTCATGAACCTTCTAATAAATTTGGAAAGGTTGGTCCCCGGGAAAAGAAATGTATATTTATAAGATATTCTGATCAATCAAAATGTTATATATTCATCGATGAATGTAAAGATGGTACTGTAACCGAAATTGAATCACGAAATGTAACTTTTTTAGAAAATGATTTTCTTAGTAGAGGAGATATAGCACAAGGAAAACCTTTGTTTGAATTAAATAATTCAGACGATGGAGCTATACCTGATAGGTCATTGGAACCGCAACAGATTGAATCTCAAGTTGATCCCAGTGAGAGGGACTCAAGTTCCAATGATCTATCCGAATCATCAGTTCGGAAAAGTGTTGGGAAAGGTATGCCGAAACGTTATTACGAGATTCAAGAGCATGTCTTTATCATTTCTCCATAAGATGTGGACGAGCCTAAAGACCTGAATGAGGCTCTGTCTTGTCCTACAATAGAATAGTGGATGAAAGCAATGGAGGAAAAAATGAATTCGATGAAATCCAACCATGTTTGGGAACTGATTGATCTTCCACTTGGGCACAAAGCTATTGGGAACAAGTAGGTTCTCAAAATTAAACGAATGACTGATGGATCAATTGAGAGGTATAAAACTCAATTGGTGGCAAAAGGTTATACCCAGGAGGGTATTGACTATGAGCAAACCTTTTCATCAATAGTGGGATTTGCTTCTATTCGCCCATTGTTGGCTATAGTAGCAAATTTAGATTTATAATTATATCAAATTGACGTAAAAATTGTTTTCCTCAATGGAGAACTTGAGGAAGAAATCTATATGGAACAACCTGTAGGTTTCATAGTCAAAGACCAAGAAAACAAAGTTTGTAAATTAAAAATATCAATTTATGGCGTGAAACAGTTTTTGAGAGTATTTGAGATTTCATATAATTGTAATCTCTAACGACTTCGTAATGATAGACGAAAACCATTGCGTTTATGTGAAAAAATCCAATAACAAATTTGTAATTTTATATTTATATGTCGATGATATATTGTTGGCCGGAAACAATATGGAGTATGTCCTAAACATCAAAAATTGGTTGTCATCTAATTTTGAGATAAAGGACATGGGTGAAGTAGATTACATACTGGGTGTTAAAATCCACATAGATCGTTTTAAGAGATTGTTAGCATTGTCTCAAGAATCTTATATTAAAAAAATTCTGGAACAATTTAGAATAGATAACTGCAAACTCATTGATACTTCCGTGGCTAAAGCAGAAAGTTTAAGCTTAGGAATGTGCCCTAAATCTACTTAAGAGAAACAATAAATGTCAAAAGTATCTTATTCCAGCACTGTTGGGAATTTGATGTATGCTATGATTTGTACACGGCCTGACATCTGCCATGTCGTGGGTTTGGTGAGCAGGTATCAATCCAATCCAGGAAAGAGTCACTAGACAGCTGTAAAAAGAATTTTGAGATACCTGAAAGGAATTGCGAATTATTCCCTTTGTTGTCAAGGAAATGACTTGTTATTGAGCAGATATACAGATGCTGATTGGGGTGGTGACTTAGATGAACATAAGTCCACCTCAGATTATGTTTTCTTACTAAATAATGGCACCGTCTCTTGGAGAAGCAAGAAACAAACGTGTGTATCACTGTCTACAATGGAAGCAAAGTTTCAGGAGTGTGTTTGGTTAAAAAGGTTTTTACAACATTTGGGAATCGTAAGAGACGTAGTGGGAGCTGTGACAATTATTGTAATAGTCAATCAGTTATCGTTAACATGAAAGATCCCAAATATCATGGAAGAACAAAACACATTAATACGAAATTCAACTTTATTCGAGACATTGTTGCAAAGAGGGATGTGACATTGAAGTATTTACCTACGCATTTAATAGTGGCTGATTCGTTCACGAAACCCATACGTAGAGCTGTATTTCTGAAACATGTAAAATCTCTTAGATTGCATAGAGTATAATTGTATTTGTATATGCAATGAACATGTGTAATGCTCATTATTATATGACATTTAAATTTGTTTGTATTTGCGAGTTCTTATGTTTTGATTGAAAAGTATATCGGACAAGTTTGGAAGATTGGTTCTCTCACACGAGCAATCGCCTCTAATATCTGTGTGATATGTAGAGACGAGACAACGTTAATTTTTTGGTTAATTAACATAAATAAACCGCCTTAATAGAAAACTAAGACGAGATCATCGTTTATATTTTTTGATAATCGAAATGGATTTCCCACAATCCATTACACTTGTCTAGAAGCCAAGAGTGGTTCTCTCTTGAAAGAGTGATTTTTTTATTTTTTTTTTAGGATAAGAAGAGAGAAAATCAAGTCAAGTTTCGAGACACACTTAAACTAAGACCTGTACGATGCATTAATTTTTGAAATAAGACATACGCTTCTATTTGAATAGAAAAGGCATCGTAACACGTGTTTTCATGCCACGTGTGTATTTGTGACCCTATGGGTAATGAGTTTGATGAATCCCTCTATACTTCATTGTGTGAGACCCAGAGGTTTGTGTTTAACCTCATTAAATACTTAAAACTTTTACCTGTTTCTTGAGACTTTATTTTAGTGATTCTATTTTAGCGTGTCACCAAGAAATCATGATTGATTCGGTTTTGCGGTTCATGTCTAGGAAAGCAACTAAGGTAAAGTGGATAGATAGTAGTATGAAAGGAAGACTCTCTTAAAGCTGACACATTATTTTGTATTCACAGACTAGTCAGTTATATTTTAACTTAGTGTTCTAAAACATAATTATGAATGCATAATTGAGATGAGTCAAGTATGCTCTTGTTTATATTAGTAGAGGGATAAGAGGTATGTTGACTCTGTGTGTAGTTAGAGAGGTATGAGGTATAGCGAGACTTGATGTTTTCATTGTATTAGATCTTGAGCTGCTACATATCTTTAACCGATGTATAACTACGAGTTTTCGATGTACTCGCTGGTCATACGATCCATTTGTCTGTATGAAATCGATGATATATGAAAGTGATTGAGCTAAATGTAGGTCTAACCCTCATGTGCGAGTGGAGATGTAAGAGATGGGTACCGGGTTGGGTCGTCCATGCGGATTTGACCCTAACCCAATTCTGTCACATGTTTGAAATTCAAAGAGAGAAGGGAGAGAGTGATTTTCAAGAGAAAACTAACTCCAACTCCCATCTCAACCACCCTGAAATTTTGAATTTCAAAATTTGGGAAAGAGGTTATTTTTTCTCCCTAGATGAAAAGCCAACGTAGAAGAAATACGAGCAAAGAGAGAATACACAGTGTATTCTCAAAAAAAGGAAAAAAAAGATCTACAATATATACATCAATCAAGGACTCTTGGATTGTGAAAAAGTAAGATTGATCCGTTCGTAATAATTTTTTGGACCTGTACATCAAAAGAGTTAGTAATTCAATTCTAGATTTTGAGAAATTAAAATTTTATTTCGTTTTTATTTACATCAAAAAATGCCATCAAGCACTCTGTTGAAACTAGAAGAAACATGCCTTTTTTCTATTCAAGGATAAAAATGAACCATTGTGCTAGGCTCGTGGCATAAGCTCTCGTGTAAATTGATTGTGGATACACTCCGGGCTTTTTAACACTCTTTTGTGCTTGACACTTCCTAATCAATTCCTGTTTCAGGCATGGGGTCTTTTCAAAGAAAGGAAGGCATTGAAGTTGGTGGATACAAAGATGGGTGATATAATTTCCGCCATAGAAGTTTTAAGATATATCCATGTAGGTCTTTTGTGTGTCCAATGCAACCCCAGGCCCACAATTTCCGCTGTGCTCTCCATGTTGGAAACTGACAATCCCTTGCCTGAACCCAGGCAACCTGGTTTTTTCACGGAGGGTGGTCTGTCTCTGATTTCTCAACAACAGGTGAAGTGCCTATGACACCTAATGAGGTAACCATGACAGGCAGATAAAAGATCAACAATCAACTATATTGCTATATGACTGAGATGTATAGGAATTCTATTTGAGCTAATATAATTTATTTCTGTCTAATATATGTTGTTTTGGGGATTCGTGCCTATTTCTTGTTCTATCTTCTAGCATCATACTGCGCATAAACCCGCAGATATCTGCAATCAGCTGCAGCCAATCCAAGGATGGTCTTTAAAAATGGTGTCAAGCAGTGACATTTAATTATTATTATTTCTGCTTCGGATGATCAATTATTTTGGTTATACAAGTTTATTAATAAATGATGTTGCTGGTAATTGCAACACTTGTGGGCAATGCTACCAAAAGAAAAACAAAAAGGGTGATTTATTTGGAGGAAATTTAGCTGTTGACATATATATCTTGGGCAGTGATTCTGCGAGAGCAAAATTTGTCAAAATAATTTTTACTTAAATACCAAATTTATCCTTAATTAATCAAATTCTTTTATTTTAATTGATTTTGTTAAACTCCATTACATTAAACATTAATTACTCTCTCTTCTCTTTCTATTTAATTATCTATATTATTACATGATTTATTTAATTATATGCATTTAATTATTTCTTATATCATAATTATTTCGTTTTAATATATTATTTTATCATTTCATATAAAAATATATTATTATTTTTTATTTTTATATCTACATTTAAAAAATTATTTCTATAACTAAAATTCTAGTGTCATAAATAAATAATATATAAAATTATCTCGGTAATAGTCTTTTATTTTAACAATACTTTTTATTTTATTTAGAGTAGTGCTTTCAAGAATTTGTCAGATTAACTTTACTCTATAGTTGGCTTGGTATTCTTTTTTTGGAAACTAATTTTATTTTACATTTATTTTTATGATCAATTGTGAATCTTTGGTTTTGTGATAATAACAATTATATGATAATTTTGATAATTTTAAAGGGGAATTATTATTGATTAATCTATGATAAATAATGAATTTTTTGATTTTATGGTTATAACAATTGATGATTGTATTAATATGCTATTGATGAAAATGCTATCCTATAGTTAGTTATTTATGCAGTTGGTACGTATTTGCCATAGAGGAGGAATTTTGTCTTAAATTAGATATTTTATAACAAATCAAAACTTAATATAATTCACTAAATAATATTACACTGATTACTTTTTTTGCTCTTTTTTCTTACAATAAAAAAGAAGGCTTATGGTCTTAATGAATAATTTTTATATTATTGAAAAAAAAAAAGAATCCTTAATCCCCAAAATCGAATCAAACATATTAGGAAAGAGATCACAAAGTATACGATTTATATTCTGAAAATCTATGGCCTAAGTAAAACAAAATAAAATTAGTTCTTTTTTTAGGGGAACAAATGCATGCTAATTTCAGGAAAAATAGAGCCATAACTAAAAAATATTAGATTTGTTATAATCTAAATAAATATAAATATAAAATTAAAAAAATAACAATATTTTTTCATATAAAACGATAAAATGATATATTAAAACAAAAAAATTATAATATAAGAAATAATTAAATATATATAATCTAAAAATACAATTATTAATACATATAATAATGTATTCTTCATTTTACATGTTATTTATTTGAGACACTATAATTTTCGTTATAAAATTAATTTTTTAAATATAAATATAAAATTAAAAAAATAACAATATATTTTCATATAAAACGATGAAATGATATATTAAAACAAAAAAACTATAATATAAGAAATAATTAAATATATATAATTAAATAAATCATATAATAATATAGATAATTAAATAGGAAGAGAAGAGAGAATAATTAATGTATAATGAGAAAAAGAGAGTATAATTAATATATAATGAATTTTAACAAAATCAATTAAAATAAAAAAGTTTTACTAATTAGGAGTAAAATTGTTACTTCAATAAAAATTAAAATTGCTGTGGCGGGAAGAATGTTGCTTTTGCAGGATCACTACCCGTACATCTTTAACTTTGCTTCATACTTCTCAGTCAAACGGGGGCCATCGGCCGCCAATGGTCATAGATTTCGTGAAAGTTACTGTACTTTTCCTGCATCGTTGACAATTCTTGGTCTTCATTTTTTTTTTCCAGTTTTTCAACTGGCCCCATCAGGGTCATCTTTGCACGGCCGATTCCCATAGCTGCAAAATTTTACATGAGATATAAATATAAATACTTATTTATTTATTTTCACCATTGATTTGGATTAGAAGGCATTAGGTCTTTTGATTTGACTATTTCTCCTTTACAACAAAGCTGCTTGCTTTGAAGAACCAGGAGATTTACGAAGATGAGAAGATTGCTTTTCATTTTCTTCAGTAGTTTGGTTTTTTCATTGTTGTCTGCAAAAGCTACAGCTGGTGGTGATATTCTTAGCCCAAATCATTCAATCACAGATGGGCAGACTCTGGTTTCAAATGGTAGTCTCTTTGAATTGGGTTTCTTCAGTCCTGGAAATTCCCCGAATCGCTATTTGGGTATATGGTATAAGCATATGTCATTCAAAACCGTGTGGGTTGCTAATAGAGAAAACCCACTTTCAGATATGTCTGGAATTTTTACATTAACTGCAGATGGGAATCTTGTCATCTTGAATGGATCCAAAGACATTATTTGGTCTTCAAATACATCAAAAGGCGGAAACAGTACGTTTGCACAGCTCCTGGACTCTGGGAATCTTGTGTTACGGGATTTTAATAGTACGAATTCACAGGACTACTTGTGGCAAAGCTTTGATTCTGTTTCAGATACCTTCATACCAGGAAAGAAGCAAGGGAGCAATTTAAAAACAGGCGAGGAATGGTATATTCAATCATGGAAGAGTTTGGATGATCCTTTTCCGGGTGATTTCACCTATAAACTTGAGAACCCAGAATTCCCTCAGTTGTTTATACGCAAGCAAGGTGTGAAGCAATTGCGGATTGGGCCATGGAATGGTATTCGATTCACTGGAGTAAGCCAAACAAACCTAGTCTTCACAGCAACACTGGTCTCAAATGAGGATGAAGTGTATCTCCTTGGAAGGGTAGCGTCAGACTCGGTGATTCCAAGGTCAACATTGAACGAGTTGGGGATATTACAACAGTTTAATGGGAACCAGCAATCTGGGCAGTGGGAGGTGCTTCTGACATTGCAGACGAACTTTTGTGATAATTACAGTTTCTGTGGCTCTAATGCTTTTTGTGATGTCAATAGCTCGCGCATTTGTCAATGTTTAAAAGGTTTTGTTCCGAAGGTACCACAAAAATGGCAGAATCGGAACTGGTCTGACGGCTGTGTGAGGGAAACTGCTTTGGATTGTGGAACAGAATATGGGTTTCTCAAGTTAACACAAGTGAACTTGCCAGATTTGTTGCAAATTTGGATAAACCAGCGTATGGGTCTTGATGAGTGCCAAGTGAAGTGCCAGACTGCCTGCTCTTGTACAGCATATTCCAGCTATGATATGATCGGTGATGGAAACGGTTGTGTCCTCTGGTCTGGAGATTTGGTTGATTTAAAAAAGAACACACTTGATGGGTTATTTCTCTATATCAAACTACCACTTTCACTGCTCGGTATGATCCTTTCCTCAGAAAAGTAACATGAATGGTAGATATGTGAGCATTGATAATTAATTAGCAGTTGGTCTTTAAGCTAATATATGTTTCCCTTTGAACTTTGTCTCAATCTTAGATGATGATGCTAATTCAAATAAGAGGAAAAAAGTAGCCGCAGTTGCAAGTTCCATAGGGGCAGCTATGCTTATAGTAGTTTGCGTCTGCTGGTTTGTGGCAAGGAGGAAACTAATAAGGCAGAATAAAGAAGGTAAGATAGCTTTTGCAGACTGATTAGCTTTATAATTTACTGAACTTTTGCACACTGGTCTGTGGCTTTGGATGGGGACCTGTTTTAATTGCCTCATTGCTGCCCTTTTGTGATATACTATCAGAAACATTCATATTTTCCAAAGTGAATAAAACAAACTCCCTCTTGAGGGCATTGGCAGTTCCAAGGATGAATCCTTGGATTCGTCTTAGAGCGAGTAGGTTTCCGGTCCCTCAGGGTCTCCTTTCTAGGACCTTTTTTGTTACTGCTTTAGACTGTCCCCCAAGCCTTTGGGCGCAGGGTCATCTATGTGCTTTGGCTCGGTTGTTTTGGGTCTTTTCCTGTTGAATTGGGGTTGCCATGGGTTTGGTGTGTTTAGTTGCGTTTCCATCAGGGTTGGTAGGGACCCAGAGAGCTGCCTTCGCTTTTGGCGTTCCTTCGTGGATCTCCGGATTTCACCCCTACACACGAAATTCCACTCTCCTCTGTCTTAATTCAATTGGTTTCTACAGCATTCCACCAGTTTTTAGTGACTTTCATTTTGAATCTCAATTCACGTCTGCTTGCCCTTTGCACCTGGTCATTCCAAAAAGCACTTGCCCCCTGCCTTGGTTCAGCTGCTGGGACAGAGCCAACCGGGGCGTCCTGCCCCTCTAGGACCCAAAAAAAAAAAAAAGGAAAGAGGAGTAAACAAACACATAAAACAAAATAGATGGTGCAGTCACCTCAGAAGCATTGCATCATTGGGTGGACGTAGTCTTGCAAAATAATATTAGGTTTTCCAATTTCTCCTATATGGTACATTCTGAGGGTTTTCTTTTTTTTTTAGTCTGCCTCTTATTATCTTACTTTAGACCAAGAGATGTCATAGTCAAATTGTATCCTTTCAAGTTTTTTCAATTCCTAGAGCTAAAAAACAAAATGATTTTTGGAGTAATTATCCTTTTTACTGCTATTAATTCTTCTTAGGTCACAACGTGTTTTCTGATGCAAATGACTCTGAAATTGGAAGCCAAGAAGATCTAGAGTTGCCCCAGTTTGATTTAATTACAATCAGAGCCGTCACTTTTGACTTCGCTGAAAGTCAAAAAATTGGCCAAGGAGGGTTTGGGCCCGTATACAAGGTAAGCCCATTCAGTTATTTAGTTCTTTGTTATTTATCTTTTTTTTTTTTAATTTAACTATTTGTGTATGACTTGATTGCCATGCATTCTTATTGACTTTTTAGACTGTACAAGGTAAGCCCATTCATATAAAATAAAACTTGCTTCCGTCATCTTCTAGGAATAGTTCAACTTGCTTTGATTTTCTTTAATGAAAAGCTGCATTTCAAGGCAGGCATGACTTTGGTGGATAACGTCCTTCTGTGATGAAACCTTGCAATCATGAAGACCCTTGGCCATTTGCAAACCTTGCAAGAATTTCTATCAGTGGATAATGATACTCGGTGGGATGATGACCGTGGTATGGTGACAAGGGCAAATCTAGTAAAAAAATTTTGATAGCCAAGATTTGTCTAGATCATTATCCAATGGCCATTATAACCGTAAATGTTGTAAATGATGAAGTAAACATGCAATTATATATTTAGTGAACCTTAATGACTAGAATTTACAGTGTAAGGAGATACTAGATTTCTGACTTTCAACTATTTTTTGTAGGCCCAACTTCCTTCAGGGCAAGAAATAGCAGTGAAGAGGCTCTGCCAGTACTCAAGGCAGGGCCTAAATGAGTTTAAGAATGAAGTTATTCTGATCTCTAAGCTTCAACACAGAAATCTTGTCAGACTCTTGGGTTGTTGCATTCAGAATGAAGAAAGGATTCTAATTTATGAATATCTACCAAAAGGAAGCTTGGATTCCTACATCTTTGGTTCGCATTTTTCACCTTCATACTCTTTTTTTCTTCTTTTCTTTTCGTTTTTATGCTTTAGTTTATCATTACTGTCTGAGAAGCATTTAAGAAATCATAATTCTCCTTTGCACGATGATCTCCCTATTGACACCAGAATAACCTTGGCAGACACAAAACGAGCCAGTTTGCTCAACTGGGAAAAGAGGTTTGGTATTATTTTGGGGATTGCTCGAGGGCTTCTTTATATTCACAGAGATTCAAGACTAACAATTATCCACCGAGATCTTAAGGCTAGTAACATTCTACTTGACATTGACTTGAACCCCAAAATATCAGACTTTGGCATGGCTAGAGCTTTTCAAGGAGAATCAATGGAAGATAAGACAAGAAGGGTTGTGGGGACATTGTAAGTATTATACTAGAGCATTTTTCTGCATTTTCCTCTATCACTTTCTGACTTTGATGTTCTCGATTATGGGTTGTAGTGGTTATATGTCACCAGAGTATGCAATAGATGGCTTGTTCTCTATTAAGTCAGATGTGTTTAGCTTCGGTGTCCTACTGTTAGAGATCATAAGTGGCAGGAGAAATAGGGGATTTTGTCATCCAGATCACGAACACAGCCTTCTGGGACATGTAAGTCATATCAAGAGACTTGGGATTTCATCTGCTTGAGATTGAATGAAAGTTATTTTGTAATTAAAACTACAAAAACGTGTCTTTTGTTTTCTTTATAATTATGAGAGTGGCATAAGTTGTCAAATAAATACTTGGGGGGCACTTTCAGACTGTTCTGTGCTTGACAGTTCCAAATTAATTCCTGTTTTAGGCATGGAGTCTTTTTATCGGAGACTTGGCTTTGGAACTAGTAGATGCAAAGATGGTTGATATAATTTCCAGCATACAAGTATTGAGATGTATCCATGTGGGTCTCTTGTGTGTCCAATGCCATCCCAGAGACCGACCCACAATGTCCTCTGTGCTCTCCATGTTGGAAAGTGACATTCCCTTGCCTGAACCCAAGCGACCTGGTTTTTTCACAGAGCGGTCTATCACTGATTTCTCAACAACCGGCGAAGTGGCAATGACGACAAACGAGGTGACCATAACATTGTCTCAAGGTAGATAAAAAGATCAAAGGCTTAATTCAGTACATAACTATTATTTGAATTAATACAAATTATTGATTTCTACAGCCGGTTTCTTATTGCTGGACATCTTCTGTATATTCTTGTTTACTAGTCTTGCTATTTTCTAGCATGAACCCGCGGATATTTGCAGTGAGCTCCTGCCAATAATGGGTCAAAAGTAGGTGTCTGCCTCTAGGCAGAGGAGAATATTGCAACCTATATTGCTGTGTTTTGGGCACAGCTTAATGGGCACAACCTTTCTCCCTTAAGGAGTTCAAACCTTAAAGAGTTCAAATCTCATGTAACAAAAAAAAAAAAAAGTTTTGCAAATATCAAGTTCACTTGGCATTTTTGGGTTTGCTTCCGCCCAAATGTAAGTGTAGAGATCGTGCAGGAAGACTAATAGGGTATGTGAAAGGGATGTCTGGAAATTCGCCATATTATGTTACCTTGTCTGATCATGAAGGACACGTCTGACTTTACTGAGGAGAAATGAACTCATACAGGAGACGCCATCTTAAGGTTCTGGATTGTGACTCCTAAGCAGAATGTCAAGAATGAGATATGGTCTTTGGAAATTTAACTGCATGCATTGCTAACATGAAATAGCTGTAGCTGAGATCTAAAGACCAAATCTTTATGGTCATTTTTTTTCTCATTGTGGTGTGGTTTGTCGAAAGATTTCATTCGTTAGTTCCTATTTGGGTAGTGACTCCACCATGGGTGGACACGGTTGGGCTTGCACCCCTGGGAAGAGCTTTGTCAGCCTTCCCTTGTCGCTTGGCAGCTTAAGCCCGGAGGAAACCCAAGTCTGCCATTTTTGTAAAACATATTATTTGTTTTCCTTTTCTTTAATTTCTTTTTTTCCCCATAAATTCCCAAATAAATTTCTATAGAAAAGTGGGCAAAATCAACCTCAGGTTGGGCCAGGCCAGCCTAATCACTGGACCATTTTCTTCGGACCAAGCCTCACGCTTTCTTGGACCAGACTGAGCGGGAAACTTGGGCTCAGGCCTGTGCTCTGGAATTGAACTTTTTTTTTTTTTTTTTTTTAACCATTTGAATTCGACAAACGCCCTAAATACGACTAAATCTGATTTAAATAGAATTAGATTTTTAAGGGGATAAAACTCTCCAAATATCTATTTTCTCCATATACAAGATTCAATCTTGAGATTTGACCAACTGGATATTGGTGGTCCGAAATTGAACCGAAGAACTTTGCATAATAGTTCGACAGTAGGATGACAAATTATGTCAAATGAATTAAAATGCAGAAAAAAATTTTGGGGGGGGGGGGGGGAGGGATTGGGCGAATCTCTTGGATGATTTCACTGGAAGGCTCCTTGGTACCTTGCCTAAAGATGACTATCCTTGTGCATCCCCATTTGGTGTTTTACTCTTTCTTCTTATTTAATTGTTAATGCAATTATGCGAGCTTGAAAATGATTATAATAACTGGGGGAAACCAAAAAAAAAAAAGCAAAATGTGATTTGAGTTTCGGTTTATTTTTATTTTTTTTAAACAAAAGATAGGGCACAATAATTCGAACAAAATATAGAAGAAAATTTACAACTTATTTTTTAGAAAACCTAAATTCTAATTTTTAAGTTAATAAGGAGGATGATATTTGCTATTTTGAACAAAATTAATTTAAATACTAAAGGGTTTTCACGGTTTAAAAATATTCTAAAATTTAAAACTTATTTTTAAATAGTTAACATTGTGTTAAAATTGCAGGTTTAAAAATTTATTGAATTCATATTTATTAAATCAATATTTTAAAATATGTAAAAATAATACAGTATGTGTGATTTTAAACAAAGACACGTCAAAATATTCAGATACTGAAATATACTGAAATAACTCGGTTAACATATCGATTTCAGTCAAACATGAAAAAGACCGGGGTTAATAGAATTTGACGAAGCATTGTATTTGTTCTTGTGAGGACAAAACTTGATCTAATACTTGGACTATGGGTTTGAGGAATAAATCAATTTTTTTAAAATATAGAAGAAATATTACATATATATATATATATATATATATATATATATGTCATTTTTTTTCTATTTTATATTAAATCGATGAATATTTTATATACTAAATGAATCAGTTTCGTTGTTTTATATGGATTTCTTAAGATTGTCAAGGAGAATGCTTTGTAATGGTTTTACAAGAATGGTCACACTCTGTGGCAAAGATTGCATTGGCAATAACATGTAAAGCGTTTTTGCTAGTGGCTTGGTTTGGTCATGATTTTTTAGTAGACTTTTATTCCAAATGTCAAGTTTGATTTAGCAATGCAACGTTGATGTTTAGTAGCGGGGCTAGAAGTGGGCCAACGAGAGAAGATAGGACGAACTTATCCATTGTTTTTCATTGTGGACTATTCTTTTCTGGCCTGCTTTTACCTACCGCTTCTTTTAGATAATCTCTCTCTCCTTTCTTCTCTATTTTCTTTTTTTTTTTAAAAAAAATTGGCATTCATAGTCCTATTTATACTAATATGAGTATTATCATAATGAATTTAGAATAAATTATCTCAATAATTTTTTTATTCTTAAATTTTAAATCCAAAATTTAATAAAAGATTTAACACTTTTGTCTACATTGATCGTTAAAACAAAAAACCCCTCTTTCACATTGATGATATGTGCAAAAAAAAAAAAAAAAAAGGATTTATATTCATTATGTTTTTGTTTTAATTCCAACTCTTAACTTTTGTTATTTCGCTGCTCTTGATTTTTTTTCCCTCATGACTTTTTAAGTTTTTATACAAAAAATATGAGGGTGGACTAAAATTAAATTACGTAAATCTTTTAATATACAAATTATTAATATAATTATATTTTAATTCTCTTTCATATAAAATTCTGATTTTTAATTATATAATTTTATATTTTCAATTAAAAACTTTTATTTTATTTTTAAAAAATATATTATAAATAAATTAAAATAAAATAGAGATAAATTGAAATTTTGTAAACACGAGTAACAATATCATCCTTTTAAGAATAACAATTTTTGAACTTGAAAAATCTGATCCGACAGATCAATTTTTTTTTCTTCAAATCGGGCTAGAATTGGATTAGATTTCGATTTTAATATTAAAATAGTCAAGTTAGTTTGGATATGAATTTAGATTATAAATAATTCAATACGCTCTGATAATAATTTATAATAAAATAAAATTATATTTTAATATAATATTATTAAATAAAATAAAAAAAAATTAAAATTTGTTAATAACTTGTAAGTTTTATTTTCACTTTTGAACAGACATTATTAAATTAAAAAAAGTATTAAACTATGGTTTAGGTTGGCGATGGGTCTACTGGGTATAGATCGGTTTAAAATCAGATTTGATCAATTTTTTAAAGGTATGTAATATATCAAATGTATTAGATCGAATTTTTAAAAAAATCCACAGAATCGTATATGATATTTTTATTTTTTAATCCGAATTGGATTAAAATTGAATATAAATATTAGAATTAAAATTTAGAATCAAATATGATATTAACATGACCCGAACTATAATCTATTGTTATCCCCGCCCAAATCACATTTAGACCGGTGGTTGTCTGAGCTTAACTGGTGAAGGTGAAAATTCATTTTTAAAGACAAAATGTTTAGAAATTTAGGTTGTTTTCTATCAATTCCAGATCAATTTTTCACAAGTTTGTAATTAAGGGCTCATGCCATCGAGAGCCCGAGTACTGGAAATTTCACGAAAGTCTAATTCCATCTTCTAGATACTTGCTGCCCCTATCGTTGTGTCAAACTAGAACATCAATGGCGGGTGCTCCAGAGACCATGAGATAGGTTGCTATAATTTTCTTTCTTTTTTTTTTTTTTTCTTTGCCAATAAGCTTTAGCTGGCTCCTCGTTCCCTTAGAGGTGTCGAGCTAAAGTCTCCCAACGTATTATCTTTTTTATTTGTTGAAAAACTAGGAGGATTACACCGCGCAACGCGCGATGCAGAATTTAAAATTTGATTAAGAAAGATTGGATTATGTGTCTGGTGTTTTTCCCGATAAAAAGTTTTCGGTACAAAACTTCCCGGTAAAAAAACTAAGAATGTGAAAACTCTACGGTTAAAAACTCTCGAGTTCTCGGTACATGAAAACTCCGCGATACACAATACATTTCTCTCTCAAAACTTCCTGATAAAAAGCTCTCCGGTAGTTTTCCGATACAGAACTCTTAGTAACCGGTAAAAAACTCCCGGTGAGAAACTTCCAGGTAAAAATTTTCCCGATACGAATTTCTCCGGTAACTCGGTACACAATACCTTCATTTCTCAAAACTCTCGGGTAGATTTTGGTACAAAGTTCCCTGGTAGCCAGTAAAAAACTCCCTGTAGCCAGTAAAATGACATATATATATATATATATATATATATGTCATTTTTTTTCTATTTTATATTAAATTGATGAATATTTTATATACTAAATGATTCAATTTCGTTGTTTTATATGGATTTCTCAAGATTGTCAAGGAGAATACTTTGTAATGGTTTTACAAGAATGGTCACACTCTGTGGCAGAGATTGCATTGGCAATAACATGTAAAGCGTTTTTGCTAGTGGCTTGGTTTGGTCATGATTTTTTAGTAGACTTTTATTCCAAATGTCAAGTTTGATTTAGCAATGCAACGTTGATGCTTAGTAGCGGGGCTAGAAGTGGGCCAACGAGAGAAGATAGGACGAACTTATCCATTTTTTTTCATTGTGGACTATTCTTTTCTGGTCTGCTTTTACCTACCGCTTCTTTTAGATAATCTCTCTCTCCTTTCTTCTCTATTTTCTTTTTTTTAAAAAAAAAATTGGCATTCATAGTCATATTTATACTAATATGAGTATTATCATAATCAATTTAGAACAAATTCTCTCAATAATTTTTTTGTTCTTAAATTTTAAATCTAAAATTTAATAAGATATTTAACACTTTTATCTACATTGATTGGTCGTTAAAACAAAAAACCCCTCTTTCACATTGATCGTTAAAACAAACAAAAAACCCTTTTTGGAGAATCTGATGGCTTTGGAGAAAATTGTTTGGGCAAGATTTGGAGGTTTCTCTGGTCCTGATTCCAGTCATCTGTGGTTCTTTAGAGGCTTGTTTGTGGATTGTCATTATTTCAAGCTCTAATCTTGAAACTAAAAGTTAATTCAAATCATCCCGACCCCTATTTTTGAAAAGCTTTCGAGTCCCACACTCAGCCCTTAATATTATATTAAAACTGACTAAATAAACATATGTAGTTTTTATTAATTTGTGATATATCCTTTTATATAACAGCAATTTTTAAATAAATCTTATTTTCAAGGGTTCCTCGACAATAATGAATAAATATGTCATCGCCTAACCCTTTTACAGGATTTGAACATGATGGTTGTCCTCTTGCATCTATCCCCCCGCATTGAAGTTATTTTACCCATTAATAGTTGATTTTTTTTCGCAATGTCTTGAAATTCAAGTTTTATTTATAATAAAAATAAAAAAAATATAAAAAGAAATTTATTTTTTTAAAAGTTTAATTTGATTTAAATTAGATTTAATTAAATTTAATCAGATTTAATTAAGAATCGTTTAAGGAAAAAAGAAAGTTCATTTTGTCTTTCTTTCTTGGCCAGGCCTTACAAGGGCACCTAGGCCACTAATAGGCAGAGCCCCGATAGCCGCCACAGTGGCCAAACCCCAAGAAAAGATAGAACAAGGTGTCCAAGAGCACGACAATGCAATTGGAATGGTTTGTTTATGGGACGCTAAACTCATTTTAGTGAATGGGGCACCACATTAATCTTAAAACAAAAACTAATTGTTGACACACAAAACAAAAATCAAGGTGATGTGCTGACATGTCAATTCATGACAGATGATGTGGCTCTTTCTGTAAGATTAGAAAATTTAGAATCGATCGACATATAAAATATTCTCTTTGAGAAGTCAAGTCATTAATGGCAAATAAGGAAATGACTGATACGCACACAACCTTTGAAGATTTGAAGAAATATCCATCTCCAGGCTTCTTCAAAAAATTGATGTATATTGAAAGTTGACTAGGGGGTTTGATATGTTAAAGAAATGGAAAGAGAACCGTGGGAGATCTATCAAAAGAAGGGACAAGGCCAATGACAGAAGACACAAAGAAATCACACATAGTATTTTATCTTTTATCTTAACTTTAATTAGAGTTTTACTTTTAGTCATGCCATCTCATTGCAATTCCTAATGTTCCTTAAAATTTGAGTTATTAACAAAGCTAGAGGTTTTATTTTCCTTCTTTCATTTCAATCTTCAAAAAGTGGTTAAAACCCATAGTGGAATGGTAAATTTCCCTGCATGGGTGGGAACTTCTAAGTGTTATTTATTTATTTATTTACCCTTGACCCAATACTAATATTGAGGGAGGGTTGCCCATTATAGCCTCATATTTATATTTTAGTGGGCATCACTTTATTTATGAAAAATGGATTTGTGTAGGGTTTTTCAATTTGTCATCCATATATAATCATTATTGAAGTTTAGGGTCAACTAATTTTCCTTATTTTAACTAAGAGAATTCTGCTAAATTGCTCTTCTTGTTAGAAAATGATTAATACATATTTTTTTCAACAAAAAAGAGCTATTTTATTAAACTTGTTTGTTTTGTTAAAATTGATATATGTATTTTCGGAAAGAAAATTTATGAAATGGGTTTTGCATGCATTCATGCATGTAAGTTGGTTGTATTAATTAAATGAGTAAAAGGAAAATTAAAATTAAATTTCTATATAGTATTTTTTAAATATAATAATTAATTAAAAGAGTTTTCGAATTTAAATTTAAAAAATATCAATGGTAGCCATAATATTTTTTAAATACAAGAATGAGTTAAAATATTTTTAAAATTCAATTTTAAAACATTTAAGTCTCATCATTGTTCGGGGTCGCCTCGCGTAAATCGATGCGTTTTCATTGGGTGTCACCGTTGACTGTCACGTCCCGTGTACGAATCCAACGTTTCTCCGTGTATTTTGAACTCATTTTGTAACGTCTCTTTTGTCTCGACTCTTAACGCTTTCGCTCTCTCTCTCCCCAGTAAACCCTACGACTCTCTCTCTCTCTCTCTCTCTCGAAAAGGAAGGGTGGTTTAGGGATAATTGTGTTGAAGTCGTGGTAATCGCATCGAATTTCTCGCTTTAGTTGTTGGGGTTTTGGTTAATTCAGAAAAGTAAACCCCCAGAAACATCCCAAAGGTTCGTAATTTCCAACTTTTCTGACCGAATTTATCTTTTTAATATATAAAATTCTGATTTGAATTTTGTGCTTTCTGACTGTTTTGAACGCAATGCTTGTAATATACCGCCCAAAATTTGTTCTAGTATTTTCTCCATGGTTTTGGACTTGCGGGGGGTTTTCCAAATAATCCACTCTAGAAATTTCATATTACATATCGATGTTGGCACAATGTAATGTGACTAACATGTGGGAGTATTCTGACCCATTTTCTCTTTTAATACCAGATGAGGAAGGAGGAGGGGGAGGAGGAGATGATGATGATGATGAAATGATGTGCAAAACTACAATGGTGTCACATGCTTCCGGTTATTGTCCTTTTTTGGCTGGTTTTCGCAGCATATGTCTTCTTTATTGTCATTCAAAGATGCATTACTCGCAATGCTTTATTGTATACAATTTGCATGAATCAGAAGTCAATCTAATGCTTTCCTTGAATGACAGCTGTGGTGGTTGCCTTTTGTTTCTGGGTATGCTATTCTCAGTCATTTCTTTGACTTTTATTTGTTTATTTATTTGTTTGGGCTACAAATATTCATTTCCTAGTTATTGTTGCTATGTTTGATCGTCGGAGTTACAGTTTGTCAATGGTAAGGGAAGCAGAAGCTTTCATCATACTTAATCACTGACAGCTATATTCTATGACATGCTAAGTATATGACGGTTTTTCTTTTTATACAGAATTCTGCTTATTTCAGTAAATCCGATATAACTTGTGAGTGTGGGTTTCATGAAGTGCTGAGATGTATGTCTCAGTTGTGTTTGTCTTGTAGTGCTGGACATTGACAGCGTACAAACCTGGATTTTCCATAACTTTACTGGAATTGATTCCCATGGCAGATACGTGATGGACTTCAAATGAGGTAAATATCAATATCTCCAGCAGTTCTAAAACAAAATTCTTGTTAAAGTATTTACTATTCCATTCGAATGACTCTATACTTCTGTCATATAAATTCTGCAACCCTCAGCTACTCATTTTGCAATAATGAAAATTGGCGGAGGAGGGTTTGGTCCTGTATACCAGGTAAAACCTGTGGAAGCTATAATAATTTAATTATTGATTTCTTCACATTTTTATATTACTTTATAACTAATGCAATAAATTTTAGTACCTTTGTCTTCAAATGAATAAGACTTTGGCATATTTATAAAAACTGATAAAAGGATAAACAGTAGCAGAATGATAAAAGGATAACAATTCAAGGCATGAGTCTCGCATTTGTTATTGGAGGAGAACATGCTCTTCTGTCATGAAACCTTTCTCTATGTTACCTGGCATATTGGTCCAATGGTACCCGAATTCCCTTCAACCAAGAGGTTGGAGGCTCAAATCTCCCCACTCCCCCCCCCCCAAAAAAAAGCCTAGCTTGTGCTGACGTCTTGCAGTCTCGTGCTTTTTGAATCAAAAGTATTGTTTCCAAATTTTAGTAACTTTCTTTTTGTGATTGTGGTCTTTTCTGCAATTTAATTAACTTTAAAATCTCTATTGAAGAAACCAATGAATTGGTAGCAGAGTAAAAGCTGAAGCGAAGGTATAATTTGAATGAACCTTGATGACTAGTAGAAAGAGGAAGAATCTGCAGTGTAACCAGATATTGTTCATAATTTAATTTTTGCACCAGGTTTCTGACCAACTATATTTGTAGGCTCAACTAACTACAGGACAAGAAATAGCAATGAAAAGGCTCTCTGAGTTCTCAAGGCGGGCCTTAATTAGTTTAAGAATGAGGTTGTTCTGATTTCTAAGCTTCAGCACAGGTATCTTGGGTTGCCGCATTCAGAGTGAAGAAAGGATTCTGATTTATGAGTATCTCCCAAGGGGAAGCTTAGACTCCTATATTTTTGGTTCGCCTTTTCACCTTAACACTCCTTTTTCTTTTCTTTTTTTTTTGCTAAAGTTCTTGTTTCGAAACACTTGAGAAATCATTGTTATACTTTGCACAATGTGATCGCTATCCTTGCTGTCTACAGATATAAATAGAGCCAGTTTGCTACACTGGGAAAAGAGATTTGACATTATTTTGGGCATTGCTCAAGGGCTTCTTTATATTTACAGAGATTCAAGGCTTAGAATTATCCTCAGGGATCTGAAGGCTAGTAACATTCTATTAGACATTGACCCGAACCACAAACTATCTGAAGGCTAGTAACATTCTATTAGACATTGACTTGAACCCCAAACTATCTGATTTTGGCATGGCTAAAACTTTTCAAGGAGGCCAGATGGAAGAGAAAACACGAAGGCTTGTGGAGCATAGTAAGTATTACGTCAGTGTATTTTCCTGCATTTTCCTCTGTTCTTTGCTGACATTTATGAACACTTGATCTTCACTTGTAGTGGGTATATGTCAGTATGTCACCAGATAGGCAATAGATGGTCTTTTCTCCATTAAGTCAGATGTCTTCAGCTTCGGAGTCCTATTGTTGGAGATTATAAATGGCCACCGGAATAGGGGGTTTATTCATCCAGATCATGACCTCAGCCTTCTGGGACATGTAAGTCGTATGCTTTCATTTGCATCGGATTGAATGAAAGGTATTTTGTGACTGTTAAGATATAAAAATAATGAAATATTTTAATCAATCAACTTCATTTTTAAACAGGATGTATTGAGTTCAAGGCCTAGGGCCTCTTTATCAATTCCATTTGATGTTTCATTTGTTTTGGTCCCTCTTATAAATTTTCATCACCTACACTTGAGGGGGAAAGTTACAAAATAAAAATAAAAAAATTAAAATAATAAACTTACTTAAGCTTAGGTTTTTTGGAGCAATTGGTTGTTTAGCACTCGTTGAAACCAGAAGAAACATGCCTTTTTTCTATTCAAGGATAAAAATGAACCATTGTGCTAGGCTTGTGGCATAAGCTCTCGTGTAAATTGATTGTGGATATACTCTGGGCTTTTTAACACTCTTTTGTGCTTGACACTTCCTAATCAATTTCTGTTTCAGGCATGGAGTCTTTTCAAAGAAAGGAAGGCATTGATGTTGTTGGATACAAAGATGGGTGGTATAATTTCCGCGATAGAAGTTTTAAGATATATCCATGTAGGTCTTTTGTGTGTCCAATGCAATCCCAGGCCCACAATTTCCGCTGTGCTCTCCATGTTGGAAACTGACAATCCCTTGCCTGAACCCAGGCAACCTGGTGTTTTTCACGGAGGGTCTGTCTCTGATTTCTCAATAACAGGTGAAGTGCCTATGACACCTAATGAGGTAACCATAACAGGCAGATAAAAGATCAACAATCAACTATTTGCTATATGATTGAGATGTATAGGAATTCTATTTAAGCTAATATAATTTATTTCTGTCTAATATATGTTGTTTTGGGGATTCGTGCCTATTTCTTGTTCTATCTTCTAGCATCATACCGCGCATAAACCCGCAGATATCTGCAATCAGCTGCAGCCAATCCAAGGATGGTCTTTAAAAATGGTGTCAAGCAGTGACATTTAATTATTATTATTTCTGCTCAGGATGATCAATTATTTTGGATATACAAGTTTAGTAATAAATGATGTTGCTGGTAATTGTAACACTTGTGGGCAATGCTACCAAAAGAAAAACAAAAAGGGTGATTTATTTGGAGGAAATTTAGCTGTTGACCTATATATCTTGGACAGTGATTCTGCGAGAGCAAAATTCTTTCTGCCAAAATAATTTTTACTTAAATACTAATTTTATCCTTAATTAATTAAATTCTTTTATTTTAATTGATTTTGTTGAACTCCTACATTATACATTAATTACTCTCTCTTCTCTTTCCATTTAATTATTTATATTATTTTATAATTTATTTAATTATATGCATTTAATTATTTCTTATATCATAATTATTTCGTTTTAATATATTATTTTATCGTTTCATGTAAAAATACATTATTATTTTTTATTTTTATATTTACATTTAAAAAATTATTTCTACAACTAAAATTCTAGTGTCATAAATAAATAATATATAAAATTATCTCGGTAATAGTCTTTTATTTTAACAATACCTTTTATTTTATTTAGAGTAGTGCTTTCAAGAATTTGTCAAATTAACTTTACTCTATAGTTGGCTTGGTATTCTTTTTTTGGAAACTAATTTTATTTTACATTTATTTTTATGATTTTTGGTTTTGTGATAATAACAATTATACGATAATTTTGATAATTTTAAAGGGGAATTATTGCTGATTAATTTATGATAGATAATGAATTTTTTGATTTTATGGTTATAATAATTGTTGATTGTATTAATATGCTATTGATGAAAATGCTATCTTATAGTTAGTTAAATATGTAGTTGGTAAGTATTTGCCATAGAGGAGGAATTTTATCTTAAATTAGATATTTTATAACAAATAAAATCTTAATATAATTCACAAAATAATATTACACTGATTACTTTTTTTGCTCTTTTTTCTTATAATAAAAAAGAAGGCTTATGGTCTTAATGAATGATTTTTATATTGTTGAAAAAAAAAAGAATCTTTAATCCCAAAATCGAATCAAACATATTAGGAAAGAGTTCACAAAGTATGAGATTTATGTTCTGAAAATCTATGGCCTAAGTAAAACAAGCTTAGCATTGTGTAAAACAAAATAAAATTAGTTCTTTTTTTTTAGGGGAACAAAAGCATGTCAATTGCAAAATAGAGCCATAACTAAAAAGTATTAGATTTGTTATAATCTAAAAATACAATTATTAATACATATAATAATGTATTCTTCATTTTTATATGTTATTTATTTGAGACACTATAATTTTAGTTATAAAAATGATTTTTTAAATATAAATATAAAATTTAAAAAATAACAATATGTTTTCATATGAAATGACAAAATCATATATTAAAACAAAAAAATTATAATATAAGAAATAATTAAATGTATATAATTAAATAAATCATATAATAATATAGATAATTAAATAGGAAGAGAAGAGAGAATAATTAATGTATAATGGGAAAAGAGAGAGTAATTAATATATAATGAATTTTAACAAAATCAATTAAAATAAAAATGTTTGACTAATTAGGAGTAACATTGTTTCTTCAATAAAAATTAAAATTGCTGTGGCCGGAAGAATGTTGCTTTGGCAGGATCACTACCCGTACATCTTTGACTTTGCTTCATACTTCGCAGTCAAACGGGGCCATCTGCCGCCAATGGTCATAGATTTCGTGAAAGTTACTGTACTTTTCCTGCATTGTTGACAATTCTTAGTCTTCAATTTTTTTCATCAGGGTCATCTTTGCACGGCCGATTCCCATAGCTGCAAAATTTTACATGAGATATAAATATATTTATTTATTTATTTATTTTCACCATTGATTTGGATTAGAAGGCATTAGGTGTTTTGATTTGACTATTTCTCCTTTACAACAAAGCTGCTCGCTTGGAAGAACCAGGAGATTTATGAAGATGAGAAGATTGTTTTTCATTTTCTTCAGTAGTTTGGTTTTTTCATTGTTGTCTGCAAAAGCTACAGCTGGTGGTGATATTCTTAACCCAAATCATTCAATCACAGATGGGCAGACTCTGGTTTCAAATGGTAGTGTCTTTGAATTGGGTTTCTTCAGTCCTGGAAATTCCACGAATCGCTATTTGGGTATATGGTATAAGCAAATGTCATTCAAAACCGTGTGGGTTGCTAATAGAGAAAACCCACTTTCAGATATGTCTGGAATTTTTACATTAACTGCAGATGGGAATCTTGTCATCTTGAATGGATCCAAAGACATTATTTGGTCTTCAAATACATCAAAAAGCGGAAACAGTACGTTTGCACAGCTCCTGGACTCTGGGAATCTTTTGTTACGGGAATTTAATAGTACGAATTCGCAGGACTACTTGTGGCAAAGCTTTGATTCTGTTTCAGATACCTTCATACCAGGAACGAAGCAAGGGATCAATTTAAAAACAGGCGAGGAATGGTATTATCAATCTTGGAAGAGTTTGGATGATCCTTTTCCGGGTGATTTCACCTATAAACTTGAGAACCCAGAATTCCCTCAGTTGTTTATACGCAAGCAAGGTGTGAAGCAATTGCGGATTGGGCCATGGAATGGTATTCGATTCACTGGAGTAAGCCAAACAAACCTAGTCTTCACAGCAACACTGGTCTCAAATGAGGATGAAGTGTATCTCCTTGGAAGGGTAGCGTCAGACTCGGTGATTCCAAGGTCAACATTGAACGAGTTGGGGATATTACAAGAGTTTTATGGGAACCAGCAATCTGGGCAGTGGGAGGAGCTTCTGACATTTCAGACGAACACTTGTGATAATTACAGTTTCTGTGGCTCTAATGCTTTTTGTGATGTCAATAGCTCGCGCATTTGTCAATGTTTAAAAGGTTTTGTTCCGAAGGTACCACAAAAATGGCAGAATCGGAACTGGTCAGACGGCTGTGTGAGGGAAACTACTTTGGATTGTGGAACAGAATACGGGTTTCTGAAGTTAACACAAGTGAACTTGCCAGATTTGTTGCAAATTTGGATAAACCAGAGTATGGGTCTTGACGAGTGCCACGTGAAGTGCCAGACTGCCTGCTCTTGTACAGCATATTCCAGCTATGATATAATCGGTGATGGAAATGGTTGTGTCCTCTGGTCTGGAGATTTGGTTGATTTAAAAAAGAACACACTTGATGGGTTATTTCTCTATATCAAACTACCACTTTCACTGCTCGGTACGATCCTTTCCTTAGAAAAGTAACTTGAATGGTAGATATGTGAGAATTGATAATTAATTAGCGGTTGGTCTTTAAGCTAATATATGTTTCTCTTTGAACTTTGTCTCAATTTTAGAAGATGATGCTAATTCAAATAAGAGGAAAAAAGTAGCTGCGGTTGCAAGTTCCATAGGGGCAGCTATGCTTATAGTAGTTTGCGTCTGCTGGTTTGTGGCAAGGAGGAAACTAACAAGGCAGAATAAAGAAGGTAAGATAGCTTTTGTAGACTGATTAGCTTTATAATTTGCTGAACTTTTGCAGACCGGTCTGTGGCTTTGGATGGGGACCTGTTTTAATTGCCTCATTGCTGCCCTTTTGTGATATACTATCAGAAACATTCATATTTTCCAAAGTGAATAAAACAAACTCCCTCTTGAGGGCATTGGCAGTTCCAAGGATGAATCCTTGGATTCGTCTTAAAGGGAGTAGTTTTCCGGTCCCTCAGGGGCTCCTTTCTAGGACCTTTTTTGTTGATGTCTTTAGACTGTCCCCCAAGCCTTTGGGCGCAGGGTCATCTATGTGCCTTGGCTCGGTTGTTTTGGGTCTTTTCCTGTTGAATTGGGGTTGCCATGGGTTTGGTGTGTTTAGTTGCGTTTCCATCAGGGTTGGTAGGGACCCAAAGAGCTGCCTTCGCCTTTGGCGCTCCTTCGTGGATCTCCAAATTTCACTGCTACACACCAAATTCCACTCTGCTCTGTCTTAATTCAATTGGGCATTCCACCAGTTTTTAGTGACATTCATTTTGAATCTCAATTCACGTCTGCTTGCCCTTTGCACCTAGTCATTCCAAAGAGCACTTGCCCCCTGCCTTGGTTCAGCCGCTGGGACAGAGCCAACTGGGGCGTTCTGCCCCTCTAGGACCCCAAAAAAAAAGGAAAGAAGTAAACGAACACATAAAACAAAATAGATGGTGCAGTCACCTCCGAAGCATTGCATCATTGGGTGGACGTAGTCTTGCAAAATAATATTAGGTTTTCCAATTTCTCCTATATGGTACATTCTAAGGGTTTTTTTTTTTAGTCTGCCTCTTATTATCTTACTTTAGACCAAGAGATGTCATGGTCAAATTGGTATCCTTTCAAGTTTTTTCAATTCCTAGAGCTAAAAAACAAAATGATTTTTGGAGTAATTATCCTTTTTACTGCTATTAATTCTTCTTAGGTCACAACGTGTTTTCTGATGCAAAGGACTCTGAAATTGGAAGCCAAGAAGATCTAGAGTTGCCCCAGTTTGATTTAATTACAATCAGAGCCGTCACTTTTGACTTCGCTGAAAGTCAAAAAATTGGCCAAGGAGGGTTTGGGCCCGTATACAAGGTAAGCCCATTCAGTTATTTAGTACTTTGTTATTTATCTTTTTTTTTTTTTTTTTTTTTAATTTAACTATTTACGTATGACTTGATTGCCATGCATTCTTATTGACTTTTTAGACTATACAAGGTAAGCCCATTCATATAAAATAAAACTTGCTTCCGTCATCTTCTAGGAATAGTTCACCTTGCTCATGAAGACCCTTGGCCATTTGCAAACCTTACAAGAATTTCTATCAGTGGATAATGATACTCGGTGGGATGATGGCCGTGGTATGGTGACAAGGGCAAATCTAGTAAAAAATTTTGGATAGCCAAGATTTGTCTTGATCATTATCCAATGGCCACCATACCCGTAAATGTTGTAAATGATGAAGTAAACATGCAATTATATATTTAGTGAACCTTAATGACTAGAATTTACAGTGTAGGGAGATACCAGATTTCTGACTTTCAACTATTTTTTGTAGGCCCAACTTCCTTCAGGGCCAGAAATAGCAGTGAAGAGGCTCTGCCAGTACTCAAGGCAGGGCCTAAATGAGTTTAAGAATGAAGTTATTCTGATCTCTAAGCTTCAACACAGAAATCTTGTCAGACTCTTGGGTTGTTGCATTCAGAATGAAGAAAGGATTCTAATTTATGAATATCTACCAAAAGGAAGCTTGGATTCCTACATCTTTGGTTCGCATTTTTCACCTTCATACTTTTTTTTTCTTCATTTCTTTTCGTTTTTATGCTTTAGTTTATCATTACTGTCTGAGAAGCATTTAAGAAATCATAATTCTCCTTTGCACAATGATCTCCCTATTGACACCAGAATAACCTTGGCAGACACAAAACGAGCCAGTTTGCTCAACTGGGAAAAGAGGTTTGATATTATTTTGGGGATTGCTCGAGGGCTTCTTTATATTCACAGAGATTCAAGACTGACAATTATCCACCGAGATCTTAAGGCTAGTAACATTCTACTTGACATTGACTTGAACCCCAAAATATCAGATTTTGGCATGGCTAGAGCTTTTCAAGGAGAATCAATGGAAGATAAGACAAGAAGGGTTGTGGGGACATTGTAAGTGTTATACTAGAGCATTTTTCTGCATTTTCCTCTATTACTTTCTGACTTTGATGTTCTCGATTATGGGTTGTAGTGGTTATATGTCACCAGAGTATGCAATAGATGGCTTGTTCTCTATCAAGTCAGATGTGTTTAGCTTCGGTGTCCTACTGTTAGAGATCATAAGTGGCAGGAGAAATAGGGGATTTTGTCATCCAGATCATGAACACAGCCTTCTGGGACATGTAAGTCATATCAAGAGACTTGGGATTTCATCTGCATGAGATTGAATGAAAGTTATTTTGTAATTAAAACTACAAAAACGTGTCTTTTGTTTTCTTTATAATTATGAGAGTGGCATAACTTGTTAAATAAATACTTGGGGGGCACTTTCAGACTGTTCTGTGCTTGACAGTTCCAAATTAATTCCTGTTTTAGGCATGGAGTCTTTTTATCGGAGGCTCGGCTTTGGAACTAGTAGATGCAAAGATGGTTGATATAATTTCCAGCATACAAGTATTGAGATGTATCCATGTGGGTCTCTTGTGTGTCCAATGCCATCCCAGAGACCGACCCACAATGTCCTCTGTACTCTCCATGTTGGAAAGTGACATTCCCTTGCCTGAACCCAAGCGACCTGGTTTTTTCACAGAGCGGTCTATCGCTGATTTCTCAACAACTGGCGAAGTGGCAATGACGACAAACGAGGTGACCATAACATTGTCTCAAGGTAGATAAAAAGATCAAAGGCTTAATTCAGTACATAACTATTATTTGAATTAATACAAATTATTGATTTCTACAGCCGGCTTATTATTGCTGGACATCTTCTGTATATTCTTGTTTACTAGTCTTGCTATTTTCTAGCATGAACCCGCGGATATCTGCAGTGAGCTCCTGCCAATAATGGGTCAAAAGTAGGTGTCTGCCTTTAGGCAGAGGAGAATATTGCAACCTATGTTGCTGTGTTTTGGGCATAACCTGTGTTTCAAATCTCGTGTAACCAAAAAAAAAAAAAAAAGTTTCGAAAATATCAAGTTCACTTGGCATTTTTGGGTTTGCTTCCACCCAAACGTAAGTGTAGAGATCGTGCAGGGAGACTAATAGGGTATGTGAAAGGGATATCTGGAAATTCGCCATATTATGTTACCTTGTCAGATCATGAAGGACACGTATGACTTTACTGAGGAGAAATGAACTCATGCAGGAGACGCCATCTTAAGGTTCAGGATTGTGACTCCTAAGCAGAATGTCAAGAATGAGATCTGGTCTTTGGAAATTTAACTGCATGCACTGTCATATGAACTCTAGTACAAGATCTAGTCGATGGATACTCTGTAGAAATTAGTATAAGATCTAGTCGATGGATACTCTGCAGAAATTCTTTTCTTTCTTATTAGAGTTTTTCTCTCGTAGAACCATAGTTTTAATGGTTGAAAACTTGTTCCCTAACAAACTTCTCACTATATTTCTTTTATAAAAAATTAGACTTATCACTTTATTGATAATACCCCCTTTAAATAAGAAAAATTAGAGATTACAATAAAATAGAAGTGTTATTAAAAATAAATCTCTAAAATCATTCATAATATAAAAGATTTATAAAACTAACAACTACTAATTTTAAAAAAATTACTATCAATCAAAATAAGGAAACTATTATTTTTATAAAATATTTCTTTTTTTACTAGTTTCTAAATATGTTCATAGAATATCTTTTTTTCAATGATATGCACATTCTAAAATAATTATTTTCAATGATATCAAGTGCATATCATTACTTCCCTCCTGAACAAGGAGTTTGTCCTCAAACTCAAATTTAGGATGGCTCTTCTCAAGTCTTCAAAAACTCTCAAGAAGCCTCCTTTCTCGTCCTCTTCTTTGGACTTTCCAGAATTTCCCTTTCCTACAGATTTAGAATAATCAAGATATACTTCCGTAATAAAATACTGCACTTGTGGACAAGCAGTCATTTGCATGGCCAGATCAACAACTAGTTTCATGAAAATATCTCCATGAGAGAAAATCTATCTCACAATTCACCACCATTAAGACATCAATTTCGTTGTCATGAATGTATAAGTCAATGCTCCCTTCAGCAATAACCTTGCTTGCTTTCTTTTCCACCTTCTTAGATACTTTCTCCACAGAAAACCTTTGACCATCAGTAATTGAAAGCTGAAAATTCTGTCCAAACATATTATATTCATAGCCATTAAAGTTAGGATACTTTTTGGGGATTGCAGTCCCTTCTTTCAGCAAGCTACTCCTTTCCTCCCCTTGGTTTGTAAGGGTGTGGCTGCTCCTCACCTCCTGGACCTTGCTGTGCCCCTGTAGCTCTCGCCGAAGCCTTTCCAACTGCAAGATCAGTGCTGTCTGCCATTGCTGGAGTTCCTCCAGCTTGGCCACTCCTTTTGCTGCTCCATTCGTTGCTCTATTCACTGCACGAAATCCCTCATCAATCTCTCAATCCGGCTAAACCATTCTGCAGAGTTTTTCATAACAACCGGCTCTGATACCAAATTGATATGAACCTTAGTACATGATCTAGTCAATGGATACTTTACAGGAATTCTTCTCTTCCTTGGTAAAGTTTTCCCTTTCGTAGAACCCTAGTTTTAATGGCTAAAAATTTGTTCCCTAACAAGTTTCTCACTACGCTTCTTTTATGAGAAATTAAGTTTGTCACTTTATTGATAATACCCAATTTAAATAGGGAAAACTAGAGATTACAATAAAATAGAAATGTTACTAAAAATAAATCTCAAAAATCATTAATAATATAAAAGATTCCTGAAACTAATAATTGCTAATTTTAAAAAAATTACTATTAATTAAAATAAGGAAACTATTATTTTTATAAAATATTTTTTTTTACTAGTTTCTAAATATGCTTATAAAATATCTTTTTTTCAATGTTACGTACTTTTTAGAATAATTATTTTCAATGATATATCACATTGCTAACATGAAATAGAGATCTAAAGACCAAATCTTTATGGTCATTTTTTTTCTCATTATGGTGTGGTTTGTCGAAAGATTTCATTCGTAAGTTCCTATTTTGGGTAGTGACTCTACCATGGGTGGACACGGTTGGGCTTGCACCCCTGGGAAGAGCTTTGTCAGCCTTCCCTTGTCGCTTGGCCGCTTAAGCCCGGAGGAAACCCAAGTCTGCCATTTTTGTAAAACATATTATTTGTTTTCCTTTTCTTTAATTTCTTTTTTTCCCCATAAATTCCCAAATAAATTTCTATAGAAAAGTGGGCAAAATCAACCTCAGGTTGGGCCAGGCCAGCCTAATCACTGGACCATTTTCTTCGGACCAAGCCTCACGCTTTCTTGGACCAGACTGAGAGGGAAACTTGGGCTCAGGCCTGTGCTCTGGAATTGAACTTTTTTTTTAACCATTTAAATTCGACAAATGCTATAAATCCGACTAAATCTGATTTAAATATAATTAAATTTTTAAGGGGACAAAACTCTTCAAATATCTATTTTCTCTATATACAAGATTCAATATTGAGATTTGACCAACTGGATATTGGTGGTCCGAAATTGAGCCGAAGAACTTTGCATAATAGTTCGACGGTAGGATGACAAATTATGTCCAATGAATTAAAATGCAGAAAAAAATTTGGGGGGGGGGGGGAGGGGGATTGGGCGAATCTCTTGGATGATTTCACTGGAAGGTTCCTTGGTACCTTGCCTAAAGATGACTATCCTTGTGCATGCCCATTTTGTGTTTTATTCTTTTTTCTTATTTAATTGTTAATGCAATTATGCGAGCTTGAAAATGATTATAATAACTGGGGGAAACCAAAAAAAAAAAAGCAAAATGTGATTTGAGTTTCGGTTTATTTTTATTTTTTTTAAACAAAAGATAGGGCACAATAATTCGAACAAAATATAGAAGAAAATTTACAACTTATTTTTTAGAAAACCTAAATTCTAATTTTTATGTTAATAAGGAGGATGATATTTGCTATTTTGAACAAAATTAATTTAAATACTAAAGGGTTTTCACGGTTTAAAAATATTCTAAAATTTAAAACTTATTTTTAAATAGTTAACATTGTGTTAAAATTGCAGGTTTAAAAATTTATTGAATTCATATTTATTAAATTAATATTTTAAAATATGTAAAAATAATACAGTATGTGTTATTTCAAACAAAGACACGTCAAAACATTCAGATACTGAAATATATGATGGCAATCAAAGGACGGCACCGACTTTGCGTGGAATGGGAGCACGATTTTCAGTCAAACATGAAAAAGACCGGAGTTAATAGAATTTGACGAAGCATTGTATTTGTTCTTGTGAGGACAAACCTTGATCTAATACTTGGACTATGGGTTTAAGGAATAAAACAATTTTTTTTAAAATATAGAAGAAAGGTTACGTGTGTGTATATATATATATATATATATATATATGTCATTTTTTTTCTATTTTATATTAAATCAAAGAATATTTTATATACTAAATGAATCAGTTTCGTTGTTTTATATGGGTTTTTCAAGATTGTCAAGGAGAATGCTTTGTAATGGTTTTACAAGAATGGTCACACTCTGTGGCGAAGATTGCATTGACAAACAACACGTAAAGCGTTTTTATTGATGATTTGGTTTAGTCATGATTTTCTAGTAGACTTTTATTCCAAATGTCAAGTTTGATTTAGCAATGCAACGTTGATGCTTAGTAGCGGTGCTAGAAGTGGGCCAACGAGAGAAGATAGGATGAACTTATCCATTGTTTCTCATTGTGGACTATTCTTTTCTGGTCTGTTTTTACCTACCGCTTCTTTTAGATAATCTCTCTCTCCTTTCTTCTCTATTTTCTTTTTTTAAAAAAAATTGGCATTTATAGTCATATTTATACTAATATGAGTATTATCATAATCAATTTAGAACAAATTCTCTCAATAATTTTTTTATTCTTAAATTTTAAATCTAAAATTTAATAAGAGCTTTAACACTTTTACCTACATTGATTGTTAAAACAAAAAACCCCTCTTTCACATTGATGATACGTGCAAAAAAAAAAAAAAAAAGGATTTATATTCATTATGTTTTTGTTTTAATTCCAACTCTTAACTTTTGTTATTTCTCTGCTCTTGATTTTTTTTCCCTCATGACTTTTTAAGTTTTTATACGAAAAATATGAGGGTGGACTAAAATTAAATTACATAAATCTTTTAATATAAAAATTATTAATATAATTATATTTTAATTCTCTTTCATATAAAATTCTGATTTTTAATTAAATAATTTTATATTTTCAATTAAAAACTTTTAGTTTATTTTAAAAAAATATATTATAAATAAATTAAAATAAAATAGAGATAAATTGAAATTTTGTAAATACGAGTAACAATATCATCCTTTTAAGAGTAACAATTTTTTAACCTGAATAATCCGATCCGACAGATCAGTTTTTTTTTTCTTTAAATCGGGTTAGAATTGGATTAGATTTCGGTTTTAATATTAAACTAGTGAGGTTGGTTCGGATATGAATTTAGATTATAAATAATTCAATCCGTTCTGATAATAATTTATAATAAAATAAAATTATATTTTAATATAATATTATTAAATAAAATAAAAAAAATTAAAATTTGTTAATAACTTGTAGGTTTTATTTTCACTTTTGAACAGACATTATTAAATTAAAAAAGTATTAAACTATGGTTTAGGTTGGCGATGGGTCTACCGGATACAAATCGATTTAAAATCAGATTGGATCAGTTTTTTAAAGGTATGTAATATATCGAATGGATTAGATCGAACTTTTAGAAAAATCCACAGGATCGGATATGATATTTTTATTTTTTAATCTGAATTGGATTAAAATTGGATATAAATATTAGAATTAAGATTTAAAATCAAATATGATATTAATATGACCCGAACTATAATCTATCGTTATCCCCGCCCAAATCACATTTAGACCGGTGGTTGTCTGAGCTTAACTGGTCAAGGTGAAAATTCATTTTTAAAGACAAAATGTTTAGAAATTTAGGTTGTTTTCTATCAATTCCAGATCAAATTTTCACAAGTTTGTAATTAAGGGCTCATGCCATCGAGAGCCCGAGTACTGGAAATATCACGAAAGTCTAATTCCATCTTCTAGATACTTGCTGCCCCTATCGTTGTGTCAAACTAGAACATCAACGGCGGGTGCTCCAGAGACCATGAGCTAGGTTGCTATAATTTTCTTTCTTTTTTTTTTTCTTTGCCAATAAGCTTTAGCTGGCTCCTCTTTCCCTTAGAGGTGTCGAGCTCAAGTCTCTCAACGTATTATCTTTTTTATTTGTTGAAAAATTAGGAGGATTATGCGTATGGTGTTTTTTCCAGTAAAAAGTTTTCGATACAAAACTTCCCGATAAAAAAACTAAGAATGTGAAAACTCTGCGGTTAAAAACTCTCGAGTTCTCGATACATGAAAACTCCGCGATACACAATACATTTTTCTCTCAAAACTTCTTGATAAAAAGCTCCCTAGTAGTTTTTCGATACAGAACTCTTAGTAACCGGTAAAAAACTCCCGGTGATAAACTTCTAGGTAAAAATTTTCCCGATACAAATTTCTCTAGTAACTCGGTACACAATATCTTCATTTCTCAAAACTCTCGGGTAGATTTTGGTACAAAGTTCCCTGGTAGCCAGTAAAAAACTCCTGATAAAAAGTTCTTCGGTTCCCGATACATGAAATTTCTCCGGTACACAACACTTTCATATACACAAAAACTCCATATAGTTTCTCGATACAAAACTCTCTGGTAACCGGTAAAAAACTCCCGGTAAAATTTTCCTCGATTTCCGATACATGAAAACTTCTCGATACACTTTCGTGTACATGAAAGTTCCCTAGTAGTTTATCGGTACGAAACTTCCTGATAGTTTATCGGTACAAAACTTCCCGGTAGTTCGGTACAAAACTTCCTAGTAGTTTATCGGTACAAAACTTCCCGATAGTTTATCGGTACAAAACTTTCCGGTAGTTTATCGGGACAAATCTTCCCGATAGTTTATCGGAACAAAACTTCCTAATAGTTTATCGATACAAAAGCTTCCTGATAGTTTATCGAGACAAAGCTTCCCAGTAGTTTATCAGGACAAAGTTTCTTGGTAGTTTATCGGGATAAAACTTCCCGGTAGTTTATTGATACAAAAGTTTTCCGATAGATTATCGATACAAAAACTTCCCGATAGTTTATCGGGACAACTTCCCGATAGTTTATCGGGACAAAAACTTCCCGGTAGTTTATCGATACAAACTTTCCCGGTAGTTTATCGGTGCAAACATTCCCGGTAGTTTAACGGGATAAAACTTTCCGGTAGTTTATCGGTCCAAAAACTTCCCGGTAGTTGATCGGGACAAATCTTCCTGATAGTTTATCGGGAGAAAGCTTCCCGATAGTTTATTGGTACAAAAACTTCCCGATAGTTTATCGGTATAAAGTTTTCCTGTAGTTTATCGGGACAAAACTTCCGGGTAACAGTTTAAAAATTCCCAGTAAAAAACTCCCCAATAGTTTTTCGGTACAAAACTCTCGGTTCTCGATACATGTTTAGTCGACCAAGGCATGTTTTAGTCTGGCATGGGACATTTTTTTTTTTTGTTTTCTTATGAGTGAGAGAGAGAGAGAGAGAGAGAGAGAGAGAGAGAGAGAGAGGGAGAGATAGAGGAGAGAAGAAGAGAAAGAGGAGAAGAAAAAAAAAACACGGGTGCCTGCAAGTGGATCCCGCACGTCACGATGGAGGACGACAAAATTCGACGTATTCACGGGTCATTCACGCTTATATATATATGTTAATATATGTTAATGTTAAGACCAAAATCTTTTAGTCAGCTAAAGTGTTTAGTCGACTAAAATTGTGTTTTTAGTCGACAAAAGATTTTAGTCGACTAAATTTTTTTATAGTAGACTAAAGGTTTTTTATTAAAATAGGATTTTAGTCGATTAAAGGTATTTTTAGTCTTAAAAGTATTTAATCGACTAAAATTGTTTTTATATTATCATTTTAAAATTTTATAATAAAAATATTATATTATCTTAAAATATGGTTGAAAAAAAAGAAGGAAAAAAAATACAAATTTTTATAATAAAATTATTATTTGATATATAATGATCTGGAAGTAATTTTTTTAAATATAAACATATTTTCAAAAAATTTTTTACTTAAAATTTTAATAATTATAAATTTTCTAGTATTATAATATCAAAGTTGTATTATTATAATAAAGTATTTTTATATTTATACCAATTCCTCAATTTTATCACACATTGTAATCTTTCTTGTCTTTATAACAATACAATGGTAAAATTTAATTTTCAGATGACAAAAATTTGATGATCCAATTTTTCTAGAAATGACGCACAAATAGATGTGTTTGATGTCCTTCTAAAAAAGAATATGTAAGCTTCTTTGCTTACCGGGAAGCTTTTTTTTGTGTGTCGGAAAACTTTTTTTGTGTGTCGGAAAGCTTTTTTTGTGTACTGAGAAGAGTTTGGTTTCCTTACCGAATAGTTTTGTTGATTTACCGAAAAGATTTTTTGGTACAGAAGAATTTGGTATGTTTATATAGAGTTTTTTTTTTTTCCCAAGAAACTTTTTAGTTTTTAATTTTTTGTAATGTTTAAACCTTTCTTTGTTCTATGTGGCGAATAGTCGGGAGCTTAACGTTTCGGTAGCCGAGAATTTAAAACAGTGAGTAGATAAAATCAATATATTATTTTATTCTCCAACCCCATTACACATCATGCACATCTTTAATAGTCACCAATAGAGTACGAAATACAAATTAAACCAAACCTCTCAAGTACCTAGTCCAAGAGCAATTTTGTTCCGTAGTCAAATAGAACTCAAAATTAATGTAGTTCTCCATGAGTAACCCATTATCATACATAACAGATGCAATTTCTTCTCTCTCTCTCAAATTCAGATGTATGTCATCCGTCTTTTCTTTTCATCCCCTTCTCTAACACCATTTTTTCTTGTCTATTTCTTTGATAGACAAATGATGTTGGACGAATAATATTGCAATCTTCTTCATTTCCTCTCTGACCACCTAAATTATACTGAAATAGCTTCAACATCTTGGTTGAAAAAACAAACCGAGCGATAAGTTATGTCGACATCATTTAAATTTTTTCATTGAACTTGCATAACAATTTAACTGAACAGGTTTGATCATGCAAAAAACATGAGTTTAATATGCTCCTGATATTTATATTTTGTTACTTATTATCTTCTTAAATTATTTTTTTAAGCATTTGAACATTCTAAATATTTTATATATATAATAAAAATATTTTGCCTAATATAACACCAAACAAATCTATACACATCCAATCAGAGCCCAAACATTTCTCTTTTTTTTTGTTTTTTTTTTTGTTGAGTGAGGCAGAAAGAGTAGTCGAGCCTAAACATTTTTTTACGTACAAAGACAGAGCTTTAATGTAAAGTCACCGTTATTCGTTATTCTCCCTCCACAATTATATAGCTCTAACATTTTCACCTCAGTGCAGAATTGCAACGAAAATTATAAGAATTCAGGAGCACTTTCTGATAATCGAAAGCTAATGACATCCATCAACCGAGCAACAACCAAACAAAAAAACAACGATAGTTTCCTTTTTTTATCAAACTTATAAGTCCTCGACTCCTTCACAATAATGACAAATATAATAAAATCTGGTTCAACATTAAGAAAAACATATACTCCTGTAAGTATGAGAACCACATGTAGTTCCGTAGTTTTGCAATAGCAGTTTTGCATGATATTCAAACCACAATATTAAGAAGTTCTGTAACAAAACTCTCTCTCTCTCTCTCTATATTTCTGAAGTCATTGTTATTTTTCAAGAGATCCCAAAATAATATACACACTTGTAAAATTAATATAAATTCATATTTACAATTTAGATATGACAAAATATTTTTTTCCTTAAAATTTGAAACCATCCTTTACGGTGAATAGTAAAGCCCGAGTTTCTTATACATACAAAGAACCAAAAAACACAAATACTATCAGTTATGCCAAACTCATTTATATGGACTCAAAAAAAAAATAGAGAAAAAAATCTTTATTCATGAAACACAACTCTTCTCAATAATAACCCAAGGAAAAAAATACAGAATCATCTAAAGAGCAACAAAATACAAGCAAAACAAAATAAATCTTGACAAATACAAACCTTCAAGATATAGGAATTGTCTCAACACACCACCCTCCTCAGCCAGAATAAATCAGCAAGAATATAAAGACCAGCAGCTAAAATCTCAAACAAAACAAATGTTAAAAAAATGGAAGAAAACATCAACACAAACTCTGACGGCATTCCAAGTAGTAGAAACAGAAGAACAGCTTATATAATGACCATGGATTATCCCCATTTACCCTACCCAGAGACAAAAAGAGAAAAAGAATGAGAGAACAAAGCACTATCATCTCTTCATATGCCCCATTATCCTCTCTCTATTCCTCCCACTTATATAGACAAACAGAGCAGATGAAAGGTTTGTATACACATGATTGTCAATGAAAGAAAGACAGAGAGAGCATATAGGTATGGTTTACATGTACCGTCATCATGAGCATCATGGCACACCACACCCCTCAATCGAATTCGTCTTAACCAATATGCACGTTGACTGTACGTCACTGAAATTGCATGTCCATCCAGTCGATTACAATAATAAAAAAAAAATCATAACAAAAAAAAGAAAAAATCACAATAAAAACCCAAAAGACATCCAAAATAAAATCAACAAATCACCCATTCAAATGTAGAAAAAAGCCTGCAATAACACGCTCATAATAGAGAGAGACAAAGAAAACACATAGGCATGATCAACACGCGCTGTCATTATCAGCATCATGGCACACCATACCGTCAATCGTCGAACCAAACCATAACAACAATAAAAAAATCACAACACTATCGTTAAAACAATAAAAACAAAACAAAAAAGTAAAACAATAATGGAAACAAGTTTTAAAATAAAAAAACAATAAAACAAAGAACAAATCATCTTCTAACTCACCATCCATCCAACCCACCAACGAATCACCTTGGGCCAAATGGAGGATGACGAATCCGAGGTGGCAGGGGTCATTCACGCTTATATCTATATTGTTAATGTTAATAAAAAATATTTGTGATATTTTTTAAAAAATATGTTAAAAAATCCAATAAGGAAAAAAAATAAAAATAAGATAAAAAAACAAAAAGAAAAAAAGGATAAAAATATTAATTTTTAAAACTATTATTTTAAAAAACATTTATGATATTTTTTTAAAAAAACATCGTTAAAAAAAACCAAAAACAAAAGAAGAAAAAGAAAAAAAAAACAAGATGAAAAAAAAATAAAAAGAAAAAAAGAAAAAAAATATGTTTAGTCGACTAAGACATGCCTTATAGTCGACTAAAGGGGCATGATATTGTTAATGTTAATAAAAAACATTTGTGATATTTAAAAAATATATATATGTTAAAAAATCCAATACAAAAATAAGATAAAAAAAAGAAAAAAAGGATAAAAATATTAATTTTTAAAACTATTATTTTAAAAAACATTTATGATATTTTTTAGAAAAACATCGTTAAAAAAACTAAAAACAAAAAAAACAAAAAAAAAAAAAACAAAAACAAGGTGAAAAAAAAAAGAAAAAAAATATGTTTGTCCGCTAAGCCATGTCTAAATCGACTAAAGAAGCATGAGATAATTTTTTTTTTTCTTTTGAGAGAGTGAGAGAGGAGAGGACAAAGAGGAGGAAAAAAAAAATACAGGTGCCTGCAAGTGGGTCTTGCATATCACGATGGAGGATGACAAAATCTGATATATTCATGGGTAATTCACGTTTGCTTATATATATATATATATGATAATAATGAAGATGGCCCAAGAGACGTCTGCCAATTTTGATATTTACATTGTCACCGTTGTTGGAAAAAATTACCGCCCCAGATGCGTAACTCCCAAGAAGAGTCTTACAATAAATCCCCTCATTATTTTTCTTGCGGTTTCAAACCCTAATTAGAGTTTGTCTTGTCAGGACGTAAAATTTTACTATAAAAAAAAAACTACAGATACTCTAAAAAAATATTCCTAAATCCAAATAAATATCATATTAAAGTGATAATAAAATTAAATTTTTAAAAACCATAATATATGTTTAATAATTCACTTAAGTTGATGATGATGTTAAATAATCAACCCAAAGGTCTCTATTTGTACTTGATTTTGGGGGGAAGACTTGCTTACATATCCATGTGGGATTAGGAGTCTTGAGCAATGAGAGAAGCTTCTTCTTCCAAGGGACCAATGTGGGACAATGAATGGAGAGACCCCTCTTCTAGGTGATGTGGGACAAGAAGGGATGAGCCACTTAACATGTCTTGAAGTAGCTCCTTTTTCATTAATGTGCTTCACCATCTCCATTTAGTTTTTCGAACAATGTCCTCCGAACTCATCATTTTCCTAATCTCATTTACACAATTTTCTCGGAAACACCTAATCTTAAGACCGCTAATTTTTCATTGTTGCTGCTGATGCAAGCTCCATTGGTGGGTGTATAGGGAAATTTTTTTTCAAAATGTCCAGGTATAATACCTATGGATGCTGGTTCGTATTTCTTCAATTTTTTTGAATTTTATAATTTATATGTATCTTAGACTAATTTGATTTGTCTAGTTCAAATTATTAAATTTAATGATGCTTCTTTGCATAGAGATTTGATTGGTACAATGACAAATCTCTTCTTTTGTCCAAATTGGTCTTCATTTTCTATTCTTTGTAAGTTTTTGTCCTAATAAATCGAAAATTCCCACGATGCTTGTTCTCGTTTGTAGTTTATTTATTTATTTATTTATTTTTGTAATTGTTATATGCTTTTAATTAGACATATAATCTGATGATGTTTCTTTCTTTCATAGCTTTACAATGGTGTTTATTTGTCCAAATTAGTCTTCATTCTTCTGCGGTGGCTAAATGACTTTGAAATTCTGCTGAAACAGGAGTTACTCTTAGAAATTCTATGAGTTAGGTGGCTGAAAAGTACAAACATTATAGTTCAATCAAACATCAAACTTGACTCTTCTGTCAGGTTTAAGACATTCAATGATACAATGCTTTTTTAATTGTTGTCTTAGAAAAAAAGACGTGCCTTTTTTTTTTTTAGCTTGGGCAAATTATAATTTATAACTGAGGCTGCAAGGTGTTTTCTGGGAAAAATCTTCTGTACAGATGCCCTATGAATTAATTTCTATTACGAATGATGGTGAATTTTTGCTTTGATGCCCTTGAATACTATTCATATATTTTGATTGGACAAAAATATACGAATAACCAAGTGACATGAGCAAAATATCCAAAGGAATTTTGCCTTTTGTTTTTACATATATAGGAAATTATGTACACTGGTCCCTACTCTATGTATTGCCTATGAAATGGGTAGCTCTGTAGGTGGCATCTGGTTATGCTTCTATCATGACTTCATAGATTTGAATAAATATGTGACTCACAACCTTGGATGGCCGGCAATGGGAAAAGTAAGCCAATTGGATCCTTCCACTGAATTCTTGTTAGCATACTGAGCTTGCAAATTGAAATGATACTTAGGCAAGGAACCTAACTGTGAAGAGAGAGAGAGAGAGAGAGAGAGAGACTTTCTAGAATGAATAGCTTCTTGTCTGCTATGTTATACTGCTCGCTTCTTTATTTCTTGTTTATTATTGTGAGTACTGCTTCTGATACTCTTACTTTGAACGGTTCCATCATGGATGGGCAGACCTTAGTTTCCCGTGGCAATACTTTTGAGTTGGGTTTTTTTAGCCCTGGAAAACCAATGTATAGATACTTAGGAATATGGTACAGGAACATTTCAGTTCCGACTGTTGTGTGGGTTGCAAATGGAGACTTCCCACTATTGGATAAATCAGGAGTATTGAATATTGGCAAGGATGGAAATCTTATTCTCTTGAACAGTACGAGAGGCATAATCTGGTCTTCAGGTTTGTCCACCATGGTGAATGGCACACTTGCACAGCTCTTGGATTCTGGGAATTTGGTGTTGATGGAAAGTAGCAGTGCAGACTCGGGAAACTACCTCTGGCAAAGCTTTGATTCTCCGTCCAACACTGCAATTCCCGGAATAAAAACAGGTCTTAATGTACGAACCGGAGAAGAATGGTATTTAAGATCATGGAAGGATTGGGATGACCCATCTCCAGGTGATTTTACTTTTAAACTTGACAATCCAGAACTACCCCAGCTGGTTATCTACAACCAGGATGTGAAGAAGTTCAGATTAGGACCGTGGAATGGTGTTAAGTTCATTGGTGAAATCCCTACAAAAATTATGAACCCAATTTTACCTAGCAATATGATCTCAAGTGGGGATGAACTCTATTTTTTGACAAGAGCTACTTCGGACACTATCATTGCTAGGGCTATTTTGAATGAGGCAGGGCTGCTTCAAGAGTTTTACTGGAATGAGCAGACCAATCAATGGGTTGAAATTCTTATGCTAGATAAGTATAAATGTGGAAATTATGGTATTTGTGGCTTTAACGCTCTTTGCAGAAGTCAGGATTCATCTATTTGTCAATGCCTACAGGGGTTTACTCCAAAGGTACCACAAAAATGGAAGTCTCTAGACTGGTCAGAAGGTTGTGTTAGAGTTACTAATTTGAGCTGTGGTGCAGAAGATAAGTTTCTATCTCTAGAACAAATAAATCTTCCTGATCTTTCACACTATCAGATGGGGTACGGCATGCCCTTTGATGAGTGCCGGTCAAAGTGCCAAAATATTTGTTCTTGTACTGCATTTGCCATTCTAGATATAGTTGGTCAAGAGAGTCGATGTCTGCACTGGTTTGGGGATCTAATCGACCTAAAAAAGGATAATGAAAATGAATCGGTTCTCTACATCAAGGTGCCAGCTTCAGAAATTGGTATTTTACTGATTATGTTTTATCTCTCTCTCTCTCTCTCTCTTAATCTGTGGTTGAAATACTGGTTATTAAGTTGATTATAACTGATCAATATTTGCACTGATTGCTTTTATGCTGAAGGATTTGATAGTAATTCTAACAAGACGGGCAAGAAACGGGTTGTGGTTGGTGTCCCAGCTGCAGCAGGTGTGATACTATTAGTATTATCATGCTTCTCCCTCTGGTGGAAACTGAGAAAAAATGAGAAAGGATGGATGCTGAGTATGAAGAAAAGAGCTAAGGAACAAGGTAAGCATCCTCGGATGCAGGTCCTAGTTTGATGTCATTGAATTTTCATCTTACTGCTCTCCGGTCAAACAATTGACGTCTGTATTGCATACATCAAAATGGACAGGAAGAGTCTTGTTTCTTCCAATCTGGAAGCCCCTTAAGAAGCATGATTTGGCTTGGCTTTAATTATTTCATTCCATGAATTTCTTTAAATAACTCTTTTCAAGTTTTAGAGTTTTCCAATAAGAAATTTCATCACGTTCTCCAACATTGTATCTCGTCCTATGTATTATATTTCCTTCAATGCACCCCGTTTGTAATCCTGGACCCAAAGATATTTCAGATGCACTCCTGTTTAATCAAACTCGTTTTTCGGCTTAAAAGTTTTCTATTCTTCCTGATAACAAATTTGCAGGTAACAGCATAAACCTTGAAGATTCTGAATGTAGCAGTCATGAAAAAGATTTGGACTTGCCTCTGTCCGATTTTGACGCCATCAAAGCCATCACTTGTGACTTTGCTGACACCCAAAAAATTGGCCAAGGTGGTTTTGGCCCTGTATATAAGGTAAATCCAACAGCCTTTTTCTATCATACTTGGGTTTTATTAACCGTCAGCAAACTGCAATTAACTGTTTGCAAACTACATTTTGATCAAAATGTTGACCTACAGTCTGGAATGGGTAGATATGGGAGAACCCAAAATAAAACAAAGAGGCTAGCCTAAGTTTGATTTCTTGCTTATATAATGCTTCACCTTGTCAGCAGAAATTATAGATTTGCTGTGGACGGGCTTTTTGAGTCAAACTTAACCAGTGACAAGTTGATACTAAAGATTATCTTAGTTTCATATTGGGTGGATATTCACTCATGCATTTGATGGGTATCCTCAACTTTTCATAAGTAGTTAGAGATTGTTTTAGTTTTAGGATTTTGATCGTGTAGGAAATAAGACTACTTTTAACCAAGTTGGGATATATCAAGTCTTGACTCCTGAATGGCAATAAATTTTCTCAAGATAAGTCGAGTAAAGCTTTTGTGTCCACCTTAGGTTACATGTGAGGATTCATTTCATGGTTTGGTGTCAATTTTCACCATGTGTTCTCTCATGTGCTGGGTTAGGTACCTCAATGATATAGAAAACAAAATTCTTGGATGTTAGGCGCATGACTTAAATGAGCTTGCTTTCTATGTAAAGCTATCTTTGCTGCTTTTCCTAATGATGGATTGTCCAACACTGAACACTATGGATGAATATTCAAAACTATGGTCTGCTTCTTACACTAAGCCTCGTAAACCGGTAATGTTGAGAAAATTGAAAGGACAGTTAAAATTCGGTACTGAAAGGAGGAGATGATGAGTAAAATCTGACAATGATGCATTTGCATTCAATGATTTTATTCTTTACCAGTATTTTGACATTATGAAATTTTCATAGGCTAAACTGCATACTGGACAAGAAATAGCTGTGAAAAGGCTTTCCAAGAATTCGAGACAAGGCCTTTCAGAATTCAAGAATGAGGTCATTTTGATTGCGAAACTTCAGCATCGAAATCTTGTTAGACTTTTTGGGTGTTGCATTCAGAATGAAGAGCAGATACTCATTTATGAGTACCTACCTAATGGAAGTTTAGATTCTTACATCTTTGGTTTGCACTCTCAACCGATCACATTTTCAGTTTTCCATTTCTGGTTTGTTTTGCATCGAGCTTGTACTTGAGAAAATTAGTGTCTTCTCCTTTTACTTCATCCATTTTTTCTTGCTTGTGCTACTTACTCTGTGGCATGGATCGCCAGATCCTGAACGAGGTCATTTGCTAAATTGGCAAAAAAGATTCGACATTATTTTGGGGATTGCTCGAGGGCTTGTCTATCTTCACAGAGATTCAAGACTAAGAATTATCCACCGAGATCTCAAGGCTAGTAACATTCTACTAGATGTTAACTTGAACCCCAAAATATCAGACTTTGGCATAGCCAAAACTTTTCAAGGGGAACTGGCAGAAGGAGTAACGAGAAGGGTGGTCGGAACATAGTGAGTTCATTAGTTCATTTGTTTAAGGCTTTACTAAGCTTCATTACGTTGATAATGTTTTGATCATTTTGCATGTAGTGGGTACATGTCCCCTGAGTATGCCATAGATGGACTTTTCTCTATTAAGTCGGATGTCTTTAGTTTTGGCGTTCTACTATTGGAGATTGTGAGTGGCAATAGGAACAGAGGATTCAGTCATCCACATCACGACCTCAGCCTTTTGGGACATGTAAGTATATCAGTGATTGCTTAGTGCATTATATTTCGGTATTTGTCACTAAGGCAAATACTGTGTTTTATATAAATGCAGCTTATGCAACTCCATTATTTACATGTATGTGTGCTGCATATATATGCTTGCGAATACATGCGCCTTTGTGTACAGTGGTCTGTAGTTTTTTCTCAATGTTAATCAAGTTATGCACTTCTTTAGGCTTGGAATCTTTTGAAAGAAGAAAGAACTTTGGAGCTGTTAGATCCATCTGTAAGTGATTCATTCTCGATGTCAGAAGTTTCAAGGTGTATTCAAATTGGCCTGCTGTGTGTGCAACGGCTTGCCAACGATAGACCAACAATGTCTTCTACACTGTCAATGCTGGACAGCGAGAATGCGGTGTTGTCTCAACCCAAGGAACCTGGTTTTTATTCGGAGAGATGTATTACTGAATTATCAACTTATGAAGCACCTATTACCGGTAATGAGCTGACAGTTACTTTTACTGAGGGTAGATAATTGGATCTATTGATCCATGTGTAACATATTCACAGATGTGTACTTTTTTTTCCACTTACCATTTGATAAAGCAGAGAATGTGCTATTACGTAACATGCTTTTTATGTTTAAAGTGAAATCTTTGAAGATTTTGATTGTTTAATGTTCAGATGTGTGTCTAAATATTGAGGTTGTATTGGACCTGTTTAGTGCAGGTCACCCCCGAAGTTTCAATTTTTTTTTTAATAAACTATCTATATCTGATAATCACGTCAGTTATAATTAAATCCGATTCAAGTCAATAAATAAAATTTGAACTCAAAATCTTATTTTAGAAGACTAATATCCAATTATTGGACCAAGTGTTGGTACTTTAGTTTCAATGTATTGCTCTTTTACTGCCCTTCTCATAAGTAAGCCCAGTCACAAGAGTTAGTTCGGCATTCAAAACAAATAATATAACAAGATGCACGACTATTTTTATGATAATAATATTAAAGAGATTAAATAAATTAAAAATTAATAATTGAGATATTTTCTCTCAAGAAATTAATGTGGCATGTGAATTTGGTATGATTGATTAAAAATAGAAGTAAAAGGTATTTCATTTCAAATTTTATGTGAAAGTCTACTTGAGCATATGGATTAAAATTTTTATTTTTTATTTTACTTAATTCGAAATGTGCATTGTAACCAAATTCAAAAATACTTAAATTTCAAAATTTTTATTAATACAGACAATAATCTAAGATTTATTTCATTTGATTTTTGATTGGTTTGTTCCATATATTATTACTTATTAGGTAGTATAACTATTGTTATTATTTAGCTATAGTAAATGTAGACGAAGCTAGTTCCAAATCAGGAACTCCTATTTTAATTTGTGGTTCAAAAAGAAAAAATGGTACCATCATATCTTGGCTTTTCAATATAATAATAATAATAATAATAATAATAATAATAATAATAATAATAATAATAATAATAATAACAACAACATCTAATGAATAGGAAAAATACAAACATTTAATACCACCTTTTTGAATTTTCAAAATAATATTTTATTTAGACATTAAACTAAAGAATTATTGATTTGTTATATATTCGGATAATATTAATGTCTTATAAATTTAGTGATAAGAGTATTGTATTTTTAATATTTTAATTCAAATCTTAAAAATAAAATAAATAGACAAAGAGATCATTTTTTAATGAATTTTTGATAATTAATTTAAATCGAATTAATCGATATTAATAAATTAATTATCACATAAAAAAAATATACCCAAGTTACTGGGTTTTGAAAATCATGGACTGAAAGTATTCTTCCATTCCATGTATAAAAGAAGTCCAATTAGGTCGTTGCAGTCTGTTTTGGCATTTAAGTGTGGCTCAGTAATGTCGGCCGGACTAGGCTTTGTTAACTATTTTTTGAGCCCATCTGGTCTGGATATGTTCTACCAAATTACAATAATGTCCTTAAAAGGCAGACTCTACCGAAACCCTTTCGTCTTCCTCCAGCTTTCTCTGCTTTCAAATGGCACAATCCTCCGCTAATGATTTCCTTCGAAAAGAAACATCATCTTTTATGTTCATGTAAAGAGAAAGTCTTCATAATTCTTACTCCTCAATTTTTTCTTAAGGTCAAATATTCTCTCTCTCTGATTTATGCTGGCTTCCATATTTTGAAACTACTGGATTTTATAGAGGGTCAGAAGTCAGAACCCAAATGGGTCTTCGCAAGATTTTGATTCTTGATTTCCATGACGATTCTTGGGACAAACTTCCCCCCAACCTTTTTAAGGCCAGCCCTAACCTGGAAACTTTGATGTATTTCCTTTTTTGACGAATAGCTTGTTGAACATGGTTTCTCCAAAAACCGATCTTTTTCCTCTCTTCATTTATACCCACAATGCAGTGGTTGTCTTTATGGGTACTCAAAAATTATTCAATATATATATATATATATATATATAATTTTTTTTTTTTCCCTTCAGAAAAGCCCTAGCGATGCCTGGTTCATGTTGGTTAAATAAAAAAAAAATGTTTTAACTTGTTGACACCCTTTTCTGGGGTTGTGAATTAAAGAGGAGAGAACCAATTGAGGTCAGGTTCTAAACCTATCATACAATTTGGTTGTGTAGAACATTTAATTTGACGACACTTCTTTCTTTACAGATTGGGTTGTGTCCATGTTGGACCCCATTGTTATTATTTTTTGTTTGTTTGTTTTGATTAGTTCAAAACTCCCCATAGAAGCTTCTTCTTCTTCTTCTTCTTCTTGGTGTCTTGAAAACCCGGAAAGAGCAAGATGGTTAAATCTTTGTAATAGGTAAGAATATTAAGTCACTTCGCTGATTATTTTTGTCAAAGCTCTTGGTGTCTAATCTTGATTTGTTGCTTTTTACTGCTAATTTTGATTGTTTATGTTCTTCGTAACCGTGATCTGATGATCATTTGATAATTTCATTTAGCTTGTTCTGGTCTATGATTATTTTTATCTGATCTGCAGTTTAGACTGTACTCGATTGTCAATTTTCTTTCTTTTATTCTTTTTCCCTTTTTGCATTTTGTATCATTGTCCTTCTCTATTTTGCCTGAGGTTGGTGGTTTGCCTTTTATGTAGGTTCTTCCTTTTCCATCTAAAGAAATTCTCTTTGATAGTTTCGTTCAGTATCTACCTAATAGAAATTAATTAAAACAAAGGGCCTTGATCTGAATCTTTGGATGATCTATATATAAAGTAATACATTCTTACACTCCAACCTGATGACCAAGGAATCGTAGTCAAGAGATTCATCTCAATCTAAATCTGTATCCATTGAGCAAAAAAAGAGAAAAGAAACCTAGATCTGTATCAATGTACAAATTATGACTATTTAAGATGAGTTAGAAATGCGCGCGAAGTATACTAGCCCTTGCTTGGAGCAGATTAATTCCCAGAAGGATCAAAATTACTTGGGGAATTGAAGGTTGATTGTGACTGAAGTTAATATGGTTGGTCAAAATATTGACCACCAACAAAGACATGTCCAAATAGTACTGCTAATTACTTTCAGAATATTGAAAAAAATTGAGCTTCTGCCATGACCCTACTGGAAAGATTAGTCGCACCATGAGACAAGAATGTTAAAGCTTGATCATGATTGATTTTTGAGCATGTCTGAATTTTTAGTATTTGTTAGACATATGAAGTGAGATTTCATATACATATGATCAGATTAAAGCTATTTTTCATCTTTCATAACGTTCGGTTTTGGTTTATACACATGGTCGCATACACGAACTGTGATGGCGGCTTTCTTTGATTTTTCTGTTGTTTGTTTGTATTATGCTTTTTCTTCATAGAAAAGTCGAGAAAGTAACATGTCCAGTTCTTTTACACCATGCTGAAAGAGGTTTACTTTAATTAGCATCGAAGCTGCCTAAACAGAAGAATCTAGAGCAGCACTACACTGATGAAGAACATCTTGCCGATTGTGTTTCACTGCACCTTTTTTTGTTTTTTTCCAGTGCTTGCTCCTGCTGTAGATACACTTACGTCAAACAAATTTATCAAGGATGGGCAGACTCTAGTTTCTAATGGCAAGACTTTTGAGTTGGGCTTCTTTAGTCCTGGGAATTCCTCAAACCGTTATCTGGGAATATGGTACAAGAATGTTCCTATTCAAAAAGTTGTATGGGTTGCAAATGGGGAGACCCCGCTATTTGACAAATTTGGGGTTGTAACAATCAGCAACAATGGAAACCTCCTTGTTCTGAACAGTACAGGATGCATAATCTGGTCTTCAAACTTGTCCATCTGGGTGAATAATGCTATAGCACAGCTCCTGGATTCTGGGAATTTCGTTTTGATGGAAAGTAGTAGTGCAAATTCAGACTACTTGTGGCAAAGCTTTGATGATGTGTCCAATACAATCATACCAGGTAAGAAATTTGGCTTTGACTTGAAAACTGGAAAGGAATGGTATATCAGATCATGGAAGAGTGTGGATGATCCTTCTCCAGGGGACTTTACATACAAACTTGAAAATCCAGAGCTACCCCAGGCAATTCTTTGGCAAAAAGATGTGAAACGATCGCGGATTGGGCCGTGGGATGGAGTTAGAATGAAGGGTGCAGCGCCATATGCTATGACCCCGGTTCTGCAGCCAACTTTGGTCTCAAGTGGGAACCAAGTTTATCTTATGACAAGGACTGTTTCAGAATCCATTATTGCTACATTTTCTTTGAATGAGTTTGGAATTCTTCAAGAGTTATACTGGAAAGAGCTGATTGGTCAGTGGGTTGATATTCTGATGGTCCAGAATTGGACATGTGGAAATTATAATATGTGTGGATCTAATGCTGTCTGTAATGGTGATGATTCATCAACTTGTCAATGTTTAAAAGGGTATACACCGAAGGAACCAGAAAAATGGAAGGCTATGAACTGGTCAGATGGTTGTGTAAGGGACACTGCTTTGGCATGTGAATGGGAAGATAAATTTTTAAAGTTAACTGATGTAGGATACCCAGATTTGGTGAACTATTGGATAGACAAGAGTATGAGCTATGACGAATGCCAACTGAAGTGCCAAAATAACTGTACTTGTACTGCATTTGCGGGTTCAGACATAACTGATGTTGGCATTGGCTGTGTGCTCTGGTTTGAGGATTTGCTTGACTTAAAAAAGGACAGTAGTGATGGGCTAGTTCTCTATGTTAAAGTTCCAGTTTCAAAGCTTGGTAAACCCTGCTTTCTTACCCCCAATTTTGTTTTTGGCATACATGTAATCGTATTGTTAGCTCATCCTAGTTACCGAATTAACTGATGCTTTTGGAGCAATTGCATATGTTAAAGGATCTAGTGGTGGTTTCAAAACGAAGGGTAAGAGAAGTCTTCTGGTTGGTGGTTCAACAGTGGTAAGCATGCTTATCATGGTCTCATTCTTCTGGTTTATCACAAGGAAAGGGAAAAGTAAAAAGAAAGGTGGTAACCAGATGATTAGAGATGGAAGCCAAATCAATGAAAGTAAGCATATTTGAAAGAAAAAAATATTCATCTAGTAGGCTGTTTAATTGGTGCCAACTTAATTCTATTGCCATTCATTCTCATCATTCCTGGAAATTCCTTATTATAAGCTCAAAACCTCAAGATGATATTGGCTTTTTATGAAGTTGAATTCTTCCTTCAACATTTTCTTTTTTGTTTCTGATTGAATTCTAATTTGTAACTGTATGAATGATCAAATAGGTGAGATCACAAGATTTAATATAGCACAATCTGAAGAGAGAAGCTATTGGGAAGACTTGGAGCTACCACTTTTTGATTTTGAGACAATCAAAGCTGCAACTTCTGACTTTGCGGATGCCCACAAAATTGGCCAAGGTGGTTACGGCCCTGTTTACAAGGTCAAACTCTATATTACCGTCTTTCATACAACATTGTGTTTATAAGCACTAATTATGCTAGTTTAGAACTAGACATGAATTTAGATAACATCCTGCTATAAGTATGCCTTGTCTTCTAATAACCTGATCTACCATATTGGGGATGTCACTATATCAGAAAGCTTGCTAAAAATGTAGAAAATGTAAAAATGAGAGAACTATGCTTTACCACTCTGGCTTCTGAAAGATTGCGGCGCAAGTTCTTCATTTGCCAAGGACATGCTTTTTCATGACCAATTCTTTCCAATATAATTCCTAGGTACCATAAGTTTAGTTGCAGCTTGGGTTCATGACTAGTGAGTGTTCAAATTTCACTTTTTGATTTGAATGAATATAATTGTCTTAAGTTTGAGCATCAATTTGAAAGAAGCTACAAAATGCAAAAAAGATAAAATAAAATCCAAGGATTAACAATCATATGAATTTTTTGACGAATTTATAGGCTCAACTACAAAGAGGAGAAAGTGTAGCAGTGAAGAGGCTTTCCAAGGATTCAAGGCAGGGCCTCAGTGAATTCAAGAATGAGTTCATATTGATTTCCAAACTTCAGCATAGAAACCTTGTAAGACTTTTGGGTTGTTGCATTGAAAATGAAGAACAAATGCTTATTTATGAGTATCTGACAAATGGAAGCCTAGACTCTTATATTTTTGGTTTGTGCTTACAACCTCTTACCTTTTTATGTGTTTCAATATTCTGTCTTCTGGTCTGTTGGTTCAAAGATTTCCTTTCTATGTCTTTAATGTGCATTATGCCAAAATGATTTCTTAATATACACTATCAGACCCTGCACGAGGCCATTTGCTGAATTGGCAAAAGAGATCAGAAATCATTTTGGGGATTGCTAGAGGGCTTCAGTATCTTCACAGAGATTCGAGATTAAGAATTATCCATCGGGATCTCAAGGCTAGTAACATTCTACTAGATGATAATTTGAACCCCAAAATTTCAGACTTTGGCATGGCAAAAACTTTTCAAGGGGAAGAAGTTGGAGGGAAAACAAGAACAGTAGTAGGAACATAGTAAGTATTCACCTTCATTATTTATAATCCTTTAACTAGGGAAGAAATTTCAGACAGATACACTAATGAATTATGTTTGACCATGGTATTTGCAGTGGTTACATGTCTCCAGAGTATGCTATAGACGGACTCTTCTCTATTAAGTCTGATGTCTTCAGTTTTGGCGTTCTAGTACTAGAGATTGTTAGTGGCAAGAGAAATAGGGGATTCAGCCATCCAGACCATGACCTCAGCCTTTTGGGACATGTAAGCCTTATAATTTATGTTGCACTCTGTGCTAATAGATGCGTAAACTTTGACTAGTGCTTGATATGTGTAGGCATGGAACCTCTCAAATGAAGGCAGAGCTTTGGAGCTGATGGATCCATTGATGGGCATCTCATTCTCAACCTCAGAAGTTTTAAGGTTTATCCAAGTGGGTCTCCTGTGTGTGCAACGCCATCCTAAAGACAGGCCAACAATGTCATCAGCCTTGTTGATGTTGGATACTGAGAAAATAATGTTGCCCGAACCTAAAGAACCTGGTTTCTTATCGGAGAGATCTCTCGGTGATTATTCATCAAGATATGAGGCAGCCATCACCCCTAATGAGGTAACTGTAACAATAGTTGAGGGAAGATAAGAAATGATATGGCCAAACAGATTTTGCTAATGCTGTTGGAATGAAAATGGAAAAAAATTTAGCATCTCAAGTAATTTTGTTGGCTTATTCCATATTCATTGAATTATTTGTCATTATTTTCTATTTCTTTGTCCTCATTTGTATTAGCCATACACATTTTTGCAAGTGGTGGTGAACATTGTGTTTTTATTTTTATGTTGTAAAGGAGGTATTTTCATTAGATATTCCCTTGTAGACATTGCACAAGGAAAACTTTTCCTCCCAAACTAAAATGATGTCATTGCTAATCTTTCAATCTAATGATCCAGTTTGAAAGAGCTAGGCTATTTTGCTCTGCCAATTGGGACATCAGATCTTAGTTGCTGAGACTCGAGCGGAGAAAACTGCATGCCTTTATGCATTTCTTTCTGTATTAGATGTCTTGAAGATTCAGTCTTATAAAAAAATAAAAAAAAAATAAAAAAAATTACTCATGCACATAATAAATTATGGATAAGGGAAGCGCCGTATGAGGCATGGCACTATTCTGTTTACTTGGGTAGCATTTGGTACACTGCAAAAAGATAGAAGGGAAAAAGATTTAAAGGGCAAAGATTTATCCCAATGATACTTGGGTAACTTTTTACCTTATTATTATTATTATTATTTTGTGTTAACATTAAGTAGCAAATAACCTTACTGTCTTATAAATTTTCACTATTATTGGTTATTGTTAACGTAAAAGATAATATTTTTCATTTTTTCTATAATTTGCTTAAATGCAAAAATTTGAAAAACCCCTCCTTTTTTTTTCAATTTTTTAAATATTTTGAGTTCTCTGTCTTCCCCACCCCCCAACTTGTACAAAAGAAAAAAAGAAAAAAAAAATCCTCATTTTTAGAAAATCAACAGCCTCTCTCTTCAGCTCTTATAACACAAATTTTCTTGAGCTTTTTGTTTTTCCATCTCCTCTCTTATTTCATTCGATCTAATTAAAACTCCTTTCTTTTTTAAATTTAGCCTTTTAAGTTAATTTCTCAAAAAGTAGTGGAATTTTGGCTCTGTGGTCTTCTTGTTTTGAGGGGAGGGGGGCGTAATTAATAATATAGTTTTTTTCTTTTTGAGAACTTTATTTAGAAGTTAATGATTATTAAATTAGAATTTGTGTTAAAAAAAAAGGTTTACATTTTTTGTCAAAACAAAAGACGGAGAGGACAGAGATCCAGAAAATCATGCCAAATTTAGAGAGGGAGCCGAAGAGACACTTACGAAAATAACATATTTGGGGGAAAAAAATTTAAATTAATATAATTGAGAAAAAATTTTTTAATATAATACAATTTTAAAAGCTTAACATACATTATTCGTAAACTCGATAGGATTTTTATCAAGACAATATTTTTTTTATTTAAAATTAAATAAATAAGATTTTTTTTAAAATTTTTTTAACTAGTGATGTTATGATTTTAAATCATAACAATTTATATATATTAAAAAAAAAATTAATGTCGTGGTCATAGCGCCAAAGAGAACCTTGTATTTGGGATGAAGGACAAAAACAAACCTTGCATTTGAAATCAACGACAAAAACACGTGATAAATCATGGATTTGTGAGGAAGAGTACAAGTGTTAAACTGTTCACAGGAACCTTGCACCATTTGAGGCGAAAATGGATGTCGCAGTCAAGGATTGCGACAATGGTGTCGCTGTCGCATAACTCTAACATCAATTTTTTCTGTCTAAAATCACTTTATAAACGGTAAATATCTAAAAAATATGATTTATATAAAAAAATCTAAAACTCGACGTATGATTGTCGGTATTAGAATTTTTTTCTGTTGTTTCATTTTTTTTTTTTTTTTAAATGGTGTCACTTTGGTACATGTATCGGGAACCTAATTTTACGGGGAGAGGAGAGAGAGAATTACACTAGGATTCAGAGAAAGCGTTGTTGGAAAGAACATCAATGAATCAAAATTCATGGCGAACGCTTTGCCCCGGAGAGGGAGGGGGGGTTAAAGATTACTAGGATCGAGTATGGGTATAATATTTTTTCTGTTTTATGGGTATAATAACCCCCTTCTAAATTTCACCAAATTTTAGTTTTGTATTCTAAACATCGGAAAGGGGCAAAAACTGGGACAAACCTCCGCATGATGCAAATAATTCGCCACATGATTGGATCACTTGATAACTCCTTGACGTTGAAATTAATCTGCTGGCTTAACTATGAATAGGACAAGAAATAGCAGCAAAAAGGCTATCCATGGATGGAAGACAAGCTCTTCATGTTCCAGAATGAGGTCATCCCGATAGCAAAACTTCAGCATAGAAACCTTGCTAGACTTTTGGGTTGTTGCGTCCAGGATGAAGAACAAACACTTGTTTATGGGTTTCCGTGAGAAGACAGCGTTTCCCCCATTTTAGTCCTTGATCATGATATCAAATTCTCAGACCCACAACAGCGCCGCTTGTTGAGTTGGCAAAAGCGATTTGGAATCGTTCTTGGAATTGCTCGAGGGCTTCTTTATCTTCATAGAGACACAAGATGAAAAATTATCCACCGTGATTTTGCAGACTTTGGCATTGCAAGATGTTTTCAAGGGGTTTGGGGGACAATGGAAGGGAAAACGAGAAGAGTAGTTGGAAAGCAGTGAGCGTACTTTCTTGTTTTACTTTGTCTTTTTATTATTATTATTATTATTATTTTACCGTGAAAAGAATGATTGCTTGCTTAGTTGTAAGAGTAATCTTTGCTCAATCAACCTTGAATGCAGTGGCCATATGTCTCCAGAATATGCCATAGATGGACTATTCTCTTATAAGTCGAACATCTTTTATTTTTGGTTGTTTTAGTATTGGTAATTGCTAGTGGAAAGAGGTAGTAGGGTTCACTCATCCGAATCATGGTCTTAGCCTTTTGGGGGCATGTAAGCTTATTTATGAGCGATTTATTGATTTGCTTATTTTACCCAGATTAAGAGATAGAGAATGCCTAAGTCCATGAAAACTTGCCTACATATTTCTCATGTCCATGATCTTCTACAACGGATACGTATGCTGGGTTTCTCTGTTGTGCTTAATGTTGATTCCTAGAATGTGTGTTAGGCATGGAACCTTCTGAATGAAGGCAGAGCACTGGAGCTGATGGATTCATTGATGAAAAGAGTCCTTGTCTGCATTAGAAGTTTCGAGGTGTATTCACGTGGGTCCCTTGTGTGTGGAAAGCTGACCTGAAGATAGGCCGACATTGACTTTGAACTTCAGATGTTGGTAAGGGGGAATGCACCATAGCCTCAACCTCAAGAAAGTCTATTGCTAGTTTGTCTTCATCATATGACGTTCCTCTTAAGTCTTAATGAGATCTGTGTATCATCGATCCATAGTAGATAAATGATTTATATGTTGCTCTGAAAAGTATATGGAACATTGAGTATTAGTGCATAGGATTCAGGAGCTGGTATTAGTTGCAATTGCATCTTGCTCCCACCCTCTTGGAATGTAAACTCACCCTTTTCTGTGAGTAACGTTTAATTTATTAATTCTCCAAAAATGCAGTTGTCATCCTACTTTTCTAGAATTAGACTTTGACTTCATTATTTGGGACAAAATGGATGTCTGGCTGCTGTTTGATTGTATAAATTTCTCCAATCTTCTGTTCCCGATTTTAATTTTTCTTTCTTTTATCTATCTAAGCTATTCCCTATTACATTTATTGGAATGGCTACAGAAACATAGAATTCGAGGAGATGTAACCAAAAAAAAAAAAAAAAGTCATCTGCAATCAGTTTTTGGTTTTCTCACGTGTTTTCCGCAGCTGGCCATGCTTGCCATATTGCGAAATGACAACCACAAATGGAATTGGATTTTCAAAGAACGAAGCTTCCTAAAATATGTTGGTTCCGGAATTGTGTGATATAAGCCTATAAGCCATGGAAATCCATGCAACATCATAGGTGGTTCTAGGTGTCACAATCAAGTTTGTCCGATTTACACATTGGTTATTGAGTTTTAAAATAATAAATTCACTTTTCTCGATTGATTTAAAATTTTGTAGGAGTTCGTTATATCGCAAAATTTCTCAATGACTACTACTTTGGGAACAACATTCGGTGTTTCCTTGCGCGTGGGTTTGAATGGGTACTTTTTATTATTACTTTGGGGAGGGGGTGAGGTCTGCCTCCCTTTCCCCTTACTGTTCTTTTGGTGGTACTAGTACCATGTATCTAGTAGCTTCCGTGATTCAGTGTTGGATTGATCATGCCTCACTGATTGCTTGCTTGTGTGCATAGTTTAGATTGCTTTCCAATTGTCCCATTTGATTTTTGTAGGCATTCATTAACTTGAGTAGAAGTATAAGTAAAATGAAGGCTTTGATCTCTGTTCGTGCTACAATTGTTGTAAAGGTTCGCTGAGGCCTGAGCCTAGTTCTAGAAGACCACCCTTGTTTATGAGTATCTTCCTATTGCTAACATCTTAACCAAAGGTTACGATTTCAGACTTCTCAAAATTCTTTGGAGACAGCTCTGGATGAAGGCAAAAGTCAAGGGTTCCAGTTAGTGTCGAAGACTCATAAGCATGCTCCCCTTAATTTACGTTTCCTTTACAACTCTTCCATTTCACCATTTACTAATCTTTCCAAACATCTATGTGAATGAACAAAAAGTCATTAGTTCCTCACATGAGACTCGCAAAATCAATGCTACAAATAAACCTTGGAAGAAATTCAGTCATGGAGTATAAACCTTTTATATTTTATCTGAGATGTACGCAAGATCACCCAAGACTTTAGGGGAAGTAAAGAGGATCTGGTACTATGCAAAAGTCCCTCAAAAAGTATGTCATACTCTTGTAATATTGATTTATGTCGGCATGAACTTATGAATATCACCTTTATATATATATATATATAAATTATTACCTTTGTGCATGTTTTTGTTCTCCCAGAAGAGTTACTTTCTGCTATTCTGTTTTCGTTTTGGTTTTGTCCTCTTTGAAGGGTTGCATTGTGAGTTATGTTTAATGAGGATTGACATATTTGTTCCTAAGAGTCGATGCAGAAGAGACTGCCATTCAAAGTTGGTGCATACTGCCATGAACTAAGAAGTCGTTGGCAAGAGATAGACAATGAATTAAATTGTCTTTCTTCTCTTATTTCTGGATGCGTCATTCCTTTGACTAGTTCATTGGGTTGACGAGAATAATACTTTCGTTTATTATTTTCAGTGTGTGGGTGTCCGCTTATTTCATTTTCCTAGGAGTTAGTCCACAGATCCTACAATATCAACAAAAAAAAAAAAAAAAAAAAAATTCAGCTTATACAGGTACAGAACAAAGACAGCTATGAACTTTTTCTTTCATCTCCCTTAAACAATTCTATGACTCCATAATCAACAATTTCCTTCTTTCCTGCAAGTTTTTAAAGGGGTTACCTCATAAGAATGTTGTGAGTACTCTGTTTTTGGGTTGTAGGAAGTCCTCTGTTTTTCTCTGTTTTGAGTGGTGGTCTGTCTCTCTGTTTTGATCCTTTTCTTTTTAATTTGAACTGTTTAAATATTTTCCTTGTTCTTTGCCATTGAAAGTCTGAGATTCCTACTGTTGTGGTATGGAAGCTGATATGTAAGTTGGTTCTTCTTCTTTTTCCTGTGCATTTTACTTCAGTTTTCTGTGCTCCTTTTTGGGCGGTTTTCTTGTGGACTCTAAAATTCTTTTGTTGACTGCGCAACCTGTATCAAAAGTTTAATCTATATTATATCCAAAAAAAAGAGTTTAATCTATCTCCATATTTTCTTTTTCTTCTATTTTGTCGTTTTTCTCGTATGGTATTACTTTTCTTCTGGGTTCTGCTGTTTATAAAAGAAAAAGAGAAATACAGATCTCCTCGGAAGTGGTCTTCTTGTGGCTTAAATTCGACTAATGGGAAGTTCAACATTGTTTCACCCCATCCGTTGATCAAAGCATGAGATTGTTCATTATTTTTCGGCAGTAGCACTCTGCATTACAAGAAGAAAAGTAAGATAAAGCCAGTATGAAAAGTTTCTGGTTTATCTTATCATGTGGAGTGGCTCATTTGCTTCTCTCGTCACTTGCCGTTGTTGATACCCTTGGGCATAATCAGACCCTCACCGATGGAGAGACTCTAGTCTCCAGTGGCAATATCTTTACATTGGGATTCTTTTCTCCTGGAAATTCTACATACCGTTATGTGGGGATTTGGTATGCAAATGTGCCAATTCAAACTGTTATATGGGTTGCTAATAACCAAAACCCGATGAATGACAGATCTGGAGTTCTCAAAATTGCAGAAGATGGAAATCTTGTCATAGTCAATCAGTACAGGACTTGTTTGGTCTTCAAATATTTCAAAGCTGGAAATGATACATCTGTTCAGATGTTGGACAGCGGTAATCTGGTTTTGAGTAATAATTCAAACTCACAGAACTATTTATGCAAAGTTATGATCACATTGGAAACACATTTGTAGCGGGAATGAAACAAGGGCTCAATTTGAAAACTGGTCAGCAATGGTATATTCAATCATGGAAGAGCTTGAATGATCCTTCTCCGGGAGATTACACTGACAAACTCGAAAACCCAGAATTTCCTCAGCTGATTATAAGAAACGGAGATGTGAAGCATTATAGAATTGGTCCATGGAATGGTATTCGGTTCATTTACGGGGGTATTTCCTTAAAAACTGGTAAGATTTTCTCCCCAGCCTTGTATTCTGATGAGAACGAAGTGTATATTGTTGTGAAGACTTCTTCTCAGTCAATCACTGCAAGGGTCATTTTGAATGAGATTGGTGTGCCTCAAGATTATTACTGGAACCAGCAAATGGGACAGTGGACTGATGTCCTTATGATGCAGCAAGAAGTGTGTAAGAGATACAATATATGTGGCAACAATGCTGTCTGTGACAGCACTGCTTCTACAATTTGTCGTTGTTTGAAGGGCTTTACTCCAAAGGTACCGCAAAAATGGCTGTTGCAGGACTGGTCAGATGGATGTGTAAGGCAAACTGTGATGAACTGTGAAAAGGAATACACACTTCTGAAGTTAACAAATGAAGTGAACTTGCCAGATCTGCTGCATTACTCGGTGAACAGTAGTATGAACCTTCAAGAGTGCCAGGCAATGTGCCTTAGTAACTGCTCTTGTTCTGCATTTTCTAATTTACAAATAATTGGTGAAGGGAGTGGCTGTGCACTCTGGTTTGGTGATTTGGTTGATATGAGAGCAGATACTGATGATGGGGTGGTACTCTATCTCAAGTTGCTGCCTTCACAGATTGGTATTCTACAATTTTGCAGCCTTTTCATTTGGGTTATGCGTATATGAAAAACTTCCTATGTTTTGAGAAATAATTACATTTGAATTTCTGTATTGTTTCAGATTCAGGAGGTGGCTCCAACAAGAAGCGAAGAATAATAATAGCAGTTACAACCTCTGTAGTTCTTGCAATTCTTGTACTAGTTCCACTTGGATGGTATTCTCGAAGGAAAGCAAGAAGAGATCTAAGAGGAGGCAAATCTCTCTGAAAGATCAATTAGCTGTTTATTCTGTTTTGATTGATCAGTACTTCTGGTAGTCCCCCTGATTGTTTTGACAAGCTTTGGTTTAGGAAACTCAAGGTTCTTCTCTGTTTTATCGCTGATGATATCTAATGAAGAGTACTTCTTAATTCCATTCTTGATGCTTTTTAACCACTTTTTGTGGTAAAACAGGTGAAAGTATGTTTACCTTCCAAGAGTTGGGACACGAGGAAGATCTGGGGTTGCCTATGTATGACCTGTTTACCATCAAAGCCATCACTGCAAATTTTGCCAACTCTCAGAAAATTGGTGAAGGTGGGTTCGGTCCAGTTTACAAGGTAAAATCCCCATATCCCTCTCTCCTGTTTATATTTATTTTTCATTAATTTGTCATAAATTCTATTGGTGATTCTTATTAGATTCTTTATTTAATTCATGATTGCAGTCCAAAAAGTTGCCAAAAGAGGATCGAATAATAAAAGAGCCCTTGATCCGCATCGTATGAAGACATAATATCCGTTTTTTTCTTTTTCTAATGTCATATTTGTCATAGGCTCAACTGGCAACGGGACAAGAAATTGCGATAAAGAGGCTCTCCAGGAACTCCAGGCAAGGCCTAAATGAGTTCAAGAATGAGGCTACCTTGATTGCCAAACTTCAGCACAGAAATCTTGTCAGACTTTTAGGTTGTTGCATACAAGATGAGGAAAGAATACTAATTTACGAGTATCTTCCAAATGGAAGTTTGGACTCCTATATCTTTGGTCAGCACTCTCATCTCCTTCCCTTTTTCTTTTTCTTCCTCTGCACAAATTTTTGCACCGTTTGCATGTGAAGCAAAATTAACACATCGCACACCTAATTTCAGATGCAGCACATGGTAGTCTACTCAACTGGGAAAAGCGATATGACATTATATTGGGTATTGCCCGTGGTCTCCTTTATCTTCATAGAGACTCGAGGCTAAGACTCATTCATCGAGATCTCAAGGCAAGTAATGTTCTACTAGACAATGAACTGAACCCCAAAATATCAGATTTTGGTATGGCTAGAACTTTTCAAGGCGAACCGGTGGAAGATAAAACAAGAAGGGTGGTTGGAACATAGTTAGTACTCTTATGCACTCATCTGGATTTTTCTTAATATTCTTTCAGATAGAGAATCACCTGACCATGTTATGTAGTGGTTATATGTCTCCAGAGTACGCGATAGATGGATTGTTCTCAATCAAGTCAGACGTCTTCAGCTTTGGTGTTCTACTTCTAGAAATTGTAAGCGGAAAGAGAAACAGAGGATTTTGTCACCCAGAACATGACCTCAGCCTTTTAGGACATGTAATTGACCATTCTCTTGTGCATTATATGAACCATTATATGTTCGTTTTATGTTCAATGCTTCATTGAATTCTTTTTGCTTTTTGTTCTTTCTTAGGCATGGAATCTTTTGAATGAAGGCAAGGAATTGGAGCTTGTGGATCCAATGATGGAAGCAGAATACGCGAAGTCTCAAGTCTCAAGGTGTATTCAGGTTGGTCTATTATGCGTGCAACGCCATCCGAAGGACAGGCCAACAATGTCGGCTGCATTGTCAATGCTGGACACAGAAGATATCTTATTGCCTCATCCTAAAGAACCAGGTTTCTACACAGAGAGGTCACTCCACAAATTTTCCTCTGCAAGTGATGCACCCTTGGTTTCTAACGAGATGACTGTGACATGGATTGAATCAAGATAAAGGATCTATTCTCACATTCATAGGACATGTAAAGTATATATGTAAAATGGAAAATACATTCATAGGACAAGTATTATTCTACCGCAAAGAGTTTTCTGTGATACTTGTTAGTGATAGGAAATATATGTTGAATGTAAAGATCGTAGGAACTTTTAGTTCAATAGGCTATAATTTTGTGGTGTATCCCTAAAAATAAAAATTGAGGTAAAAAGGGAAGCACCATCCTCACCTGCCGTGGGAACTTGTGTCATCAATTTCTGGGTTCTCGATAAAATGTTCGACTTCTCTTCTCAAATTAATGTCTTAAATTATAATGAGACAACCTTGGGACAAGTTCTATGGATTCACCATTGTTATCCAAAACTTCTGTTATTATTTTAAGAAGACAAACCTTAGATAAGTGAATTCCTGGATTAAATAATTGAGCAGAGTTAACCAAAGCGAAGAGAATAAAAAGACTGATAGTGATAGGTCTCTAACTAAAATCAGAGTTCATATAGTTTATGCTTACCTCCCTCCAATGGATTTCCCTTTTGACCAACGTTGTCTAATGATGCATGATGAGAGGCTTAAAGGGTGTTTTAATTATTGAATCATATAAAATACTAGATTATTTCTTGAATATTTAGAATTAATCAAAAACAACAAAAATTGCTGAATTTCAATTGTTATCAAGGACAGAAACCAAAAAAATAAAAAAACAATAAGATTGCATTAGCCGCCCGCATTTTTTTCTTTTTCCTTTTCTGGATGATTGCTACTTATTACTCGTTATGTTGTATTAAATATATTTTTTTATATACAATTGCAATCTTTGTATTGAAAATTCCTAGACACAGCAAAGCAATGAATAGTATTAAAATTAATCATAATTTAATGGAAAATATTAATTTGGGGTACGGTGTTTTAAGTCACCAAGGCATTGTTGGTGTAATAGCAATGACCGAATTTTTTTAGTATTAAAAATAAAAAAATTAAGTGTCCGAACAATTTGTCTTAAATTAATCAAAATTAATAAATTAATTATATGTTAAAAAAATAGCCTAATACTTATTTTTGGTTTGTATTCCCTACTTCTTGCTAATTTTCTTTATTATACACTTACAATGCATTTACCGAATCGAACAAAATAAGTGTGTGAGAAGACAGCGTCTCTCCCCATTTTAGTCCTTGATCATGATATCAAATTCAAATCATTGACATGAATTGTCAGACCCACAACAGCGCTGTTTGTTGAATTGGCAAAAGCGATTTGGAATCATTCTTGGAATTACGTGAAGGCTTCTTTATCTCCATAGAGACGCAAGAAAAAAAATTATCCTCCGTCGATCTTACAGACTTTCGCATTGCAAGAAGTTTTCAAGGGGATTGGGAACAATGGAAGGGAAAACGAGACGAGTAGTTGGAAAGCAGCAAGTGTACTTGTCTGTTTTACTTTTTCATTTTTTTAACATGAAAAGAATGATTGCTTGCTTGGTTGTAAGGCTAATCTTTGCTCAATTAACCTTGAATGCAGTGGCCATATGTCTCCAGAATATTTCCCAAAATGGGGTGATTTTTAACCAAAATCCTTCAAATAGTGTGATTTTTTTTAAAATTCTCAAACTAGTGAAATCGCGATTGGCAACCGCGCTTTCAGTTTTTTTTTTTTTTTTTTTTTTACTTTAAAATAAAAATAAAAATATTATTATTATTATTATTAAAACATATAAATATTAATAAAAAATTTTATTAATTAAAAATTTTTATTAACTTCATTTTTTATTTTTGAAAAAAATTAAAATTAATAAAATTTAATTATTAACAAATTAATTAAAAATAAAAAATTGTTAAAATATTAATTAAAAATAAAAAATTTTTAAAATATTAATAAAAATTTACTGATTATATTTTTTTAAATAAAAAAATTAATGATAATTTTTTATTAATTATTTCTTTTTTAATTAACAATTTTTTATTTTTAATTAATATTTTAACAATTTTTTATTTTTAATTAATTTGTTAATAATTAAATTTTATTAATTTTAATTTTTTTCAAAAATAAAAAATGAAGTTAATAAAAATTTTTAATTAATAAAATTTTTTATTAATATTTATATGTTTTAATAATAATAATAATAATATTTTTATTTTTATTTTAAAGTAAAAAAAAAAAACGTGATTAATCGCGATTTCACTAGTTTGGAAATTTTAAAAAAAATCACACTATTTGAAGGATTTTGGTTAAAAATCACCCCATTTTGGGAAATAACCCTCCAGAATATGCCATAGAAGGACTTTTCTCTTCTAAGTCGGTTATCTTTATTTTGGGTGTTTTAGTATTGGTAATTGCTAGTGGAAAGAGGTAGCAGGGTTCACTCAACCGAATCATGATCTTAGCCTTTTGGGGCATGTAAGCTTATTTATGAGCGATTTATTGATTTGCTTATTTTACCCAGATTAAGAGATAGAGAATGCATAAGTCCACGAAAACTTGCCTACTTACTCTCATGTCCATGATCTTCTACACGGATACGAACGCTGGGTTTCTGTGTTGTGCTTAATATTGATTCCTAGAATATGTGTTAGACATGGAACCTTCTAAATGAAGGCAGAGCACTGGACCTGATGGATTCAGTGATGAAAAGAGTCATTTTCTGCACCGGAAGTTTCGAGGTGTATTCACGTGGGTCCCTTGTGTGTGGAACGCTGACCCTGAAGTTAGGCCGACGTTGACTTTGAACTTCAGACGTTGGAAAGTGGCAATGCACCATAGCCTCAACCTCAAGAAGTTGGTCTTGCTCAGAGAAGTCTATTGCTAGTTTGTCTTCATCATATGACGTTCCTCTTAAGTCTTAATGAGATCTCTGTATCATCGATCCATAGTAGATAAATGATTTATTTATTGCTTTGAAAGGTATAAGGAACTGTGAGTATTAGTGCATAGAATTCAGGAAGGTATTTCTTCTTCTCTACCTGCTGTCTAAGGAGCTGGAATTATCTGCAATTGCAACTTGCTCCCACGCCTTTGGAATGTAAACTCATCCTTTTCTGTGAATAATGTTTGATTTATTCATTCTCCAAGAATGCAGTTGCCATCCTACTTCTCTAGAAGTAGACTTTGACTTCGTTATTTGGGACAAAATGGATGTCTGGCTGCTGTTGGATTGAATAAATTTCTCCAATCTTATCTGTTCCCTTTTCTTTTTAATTTTTCACTCTTTTATCTATCTAAGCTATTCCCTGTTACATTTATGGGAAGGGCTACAGAAACAAAGAATTCTAGGAGATGTAACCAAAAAATAATAATAATAATAATAATTATCATCTGCGATCAGTTTTTGTTTTTCTCACGTGTTTTCCGCAGCTAGCTATGCTTGCTATATTGCGAAATGACAACCACAAATAGAATTGGATTTTCCAAGAATGAAGCCTCCTACGGCGTGTGGGTTCGGGAATAGCGAGATATAGCCTATGAGCCATGGAAATCCATGGAAAATCATAGGTGGTGCCTAGGTGTCACAATCAAGTTTGTCCGGATTCCACATTAGTGATTGCTGAGTTTTAAAATAATAAATTCACTTTTCTCCATCAATTTAAAATTTTAAAGGTCAACCATCAAGTGATGTCCGGATGAAATAAAATGAGAGAGAGATTAGGAAGAGAAGATAGGAAGAGAAAGAGAAGAAGGGAGGAGGAGAGAGAGGGAAAGAGAAAGATAGAGAAAGAAACATATTGTATTCATTTATATTTATTACAAAAACAATTAAGACTATTTATATACCTTAAAAAGTTGGTTGTAACTAACCCAACTTCTTTAACTAACTTCTGTTATTAAAACTTCACTAATTGTAGTTAGTTATGACAGTTAGTGTAATAACCATTGTCTTTAAAATGCTAAGATTTGCTATTGTTCAATGCTCAATTCCTTGATTGTTACGCATCCTGTCCCTTTAAAAGCATTCCTTATTCTCAATAATGGAATATTGGGAATTGAGACCGAATAAAACTCATATCTTCTCAAGTTGCCTCCTCAAGACTCAAATTGATCTATTTGATTAGCAACTGAGTGACTAGTATATTGTTAGCTCTCAGCTTCTTTTTGAGCATTGACACATGAAACATAGGATGCATCTTTGATTCTAGTGGCAACTGTAGCTTATAAGCTACCTCCCCGACTCTAGCTATGATCTGAAATAGTTCATAAAACTTCGAGGATAACTTGAGTTGTTTTCGAAGTTCAATAGACAGCTGTCTATAAGGCTACAGTTTCAAATAGATCCAATCACCTACTACAAATTCTCTTTCAGTTCTCTTCTGATCTGCATTTGTCTTCATCTTGCTTTGTGCTCTGGCTAAATGATCCTTCAAAATCTGTAGCATGGCTTATCTATTCTGTACAAAGCTCAAGGCAATTAGTATCACTGAGTCCAGATAGGGCCCCCAAGGAATGGACCTAGGTTTATATCCATACAATGCCTCGCATTCTTGAACAAACTTAACTACTATTGTTCTCGTGGAAGGCCAGTAAAAGACAGTCTTGACCCTCTAAAAAGTATTGTTCTGTCTTGAGTATCCACCTATTGCAGAGCTATGCATTTGCCGAATTATCTTACTTCTGAGATTGTTTCCGCTATCCACATATATTTTCTTTCTAAACTTTAGAATTCCAATCTGTAATTGGAATTTTGGATCCCCATCAGGCTCCAATGTAAGTTTTGCTATCAGTTTCTTACACTCTTCATCTCCCTTATAGCTTTGAAGAATCTCCAGGATCCATTGTGGTTGAGCTGCAGTGATTGCCAAGATCACCTGTTGAGAGCACTTTTCCTCTGTAAATTCCTTTCTAGATAATGTATTTGCCACTCTATTTTCTATCCCTTTCTTGTACTGTATTTCATAGTCCAACCCTAGTAGTTTGGTGAGCCACTTGTACTGTAATGTACTAGTTAGTTTTTGTTCCAATAAGTATTTCAGACTCGGGTGATCAGTTCAAATGATAAAATGGTATCCAACCAAATAATGCCTCCATTTTGTAACTGCCATTGTCACAGCCATGAGTTCTTTCTCATAAATGGACATTCCTAGGCTCCTAGGTCCCAAAGCTTTTCTCAAGAAAGAAATTGGTTGGCCCTCTTGCATTAGAATAGCTCCCCACCCTCTTGAACATGCATTAGTCTCTATAATGAATGGTTTGGAAAAATCAGGTGGTCTATGACAGTAATTGAACTTATTGTTGCCTTGAGGTGTTGAAAGACTCGAGAGGTTTCCTCTATCCAAATAAAACTATCCATCTTTAATAAATCAGTGAGAGATCTAGCAATCAATCCATAAAGCCTGATGAACCTCCTATAATACCTAGTGAGCCCTGGGAAACTCCTTAATGCCTTGGCAGAAGTTGGCTCTGGCCAGTTTAGAACATACTCAACTTTCTGTGGATCCATTTTAACTCCCTCTTCAAACACTATATGTCCTAAATAATCTACTTGAGTTTGAGCAAAAGTGTACTTAGAAAGCTTTACAAATAGTTGGTGTTATCCGAGAATCAATAACACTTCCTTAAGGTGTTCAATGTGAGCTGGTAAGTCTGGACTATAGATAAGAATATTATCAAAGAAAACTAACACAAATCTCCTAAGATGCTGTTGAAATATATAATTCATCAGTGCCTAAAAAGTTGTCAGGGCATTAATGAAGCCAAATGGCATAACTAGGAATTCAAAGTTCCCATGGTTTGAAAAACTGTTTTTGTAACATCTGTTGGTCTTACTCTGATCTGATGATACCCTGATCTGAGATCAATCTTGGAGAATAACCTAGAGTCATGTAATTCATCTAATAATTCATCAATATTAGGAATGAAATATCTATCCTTTATGGTAAGATTATTGAGTTATCTATATTCCACACAAAATCTCCATATATCATCTTTTTTCTTAACCAGCAGCATAAAGAAGCAAAAGGACTGTTACTATGTCTGATTATCCCATCGCTTATTATCTCTTGCACCTGCTTCTTTATTTTGGCTTTTTAGGAGTGAGGGTATCAATATGGTGGAGGTTTGAAGGGTTGTGCATCTTGTTTGAGTGGAATAGAATCGTCAAGTGATCTCTCAGGTGGCAGTGTCTCGGGTGTTGAGAAGACATCCTCAAAGTGTCTGAGTAAATCAGTAATAACTTAAGGTAGGGACCTATGTTTCTTTTCTGCAGCCAGTGTCAATGTTGTACAACTCTGAAGCTGTTGTTCTTTATATTTCCTTGTAGTTTTTCCCTTAACTATCTTTATCTTAGGATTTTCCACCATGCCCATTAATGCTACCTCACCTCATCTTTAGCTATTTTGACTTACAGAAGCTTGAAATCAAAAGTGATGGGACTGAAGTTATATATCTAATCAACTCCTAATATTATGTCCCAACTACTAAGATGAATTACTCTTAAATCAAAGGAGAAATTATATCCTTGCATATTCTATTTAACTCCCTTGACTTGGATAAAACTAGTTATTTTACTCCCATAAGCTAAAACAACATGCAAGGTTTCAGCTACCTCTAGTTTCAGTTTCAACTCCTCCACTAATTTCTGATTAAGATAGCTATTAGAACTCATAGTTTCCACTAATGCAGTTATTACTACGTCACCAATGGTGCCTTGTAATACTATAGTTTTGCACTTCAAAGAATTAGAGAAAACACATAAAGAAACATCATAAATCTCACCTGCTACTTCTATCTCTTCCTTGGTGTTATCTATTTCTTCTTCTTCCCCTTCTTCTGCAGACATTATCAGGTTGAGATATCTGAGCTTACACTAGTGTCCAAGTGTATATGTTTCTCCACATCTGAAACAGAGGTTGTTGGTTCTTCTATATTGCATTTCTTGCGATGACATTCTGGTTGTTTTGTCCTCTATAGCAGTATCACTAACCCAAGGCTTTCCCTTTTGATTGATTCCTTTTGGTAGTACCATGGGTTCATTTATTGTACCTTTTTTGTATTTGGTAAACTCTAGCATTTGTTCTTAAAGTATGACAATCTCAAAGATTTAAATAGTGTTGTTGTTTCAACATTCTCAGGATAGGTTTAATTTCCTCCTTTACACCACCTATGAAACTTGAAATAAAGTATGATTCAGTGAGCTTGGGGTTCTTACATAACATGATTGATCATAGCTCTTCAAAATTTTCTTGATACTCAACTACTAATCCGGTTTGCTATAGCTTATTGAACTCTTTAATCTCATCGTGAGTTCCTTTGTCTTCAAAGCGTTGACACAGTAGTTTGGTAAACTCAGCCGAATCTAGTTCTTTTTTTACCATCTTAAGTCCTTGGAACCATATTTCCGCCTTACCATCCAAGTATATTTCAACGATTTCTATCCACAACGAGCTTGAGTTTTGGTAAACTGCAAAGAACTTTTGGCATTTCCTTAGCCATATTAATGGATTTTCTACAATAAAAATTGACAATTCTATTCTAGGTGCATTTGGTATAGTTCCCCTGCAGACTAGATTCTTCTTGGTTAATTGAATACCATTGTCTCCTTTTGTTCTTCCTTTAACAGGTGTGAGCAGAATTGGGGATTTATTGATCTTTATTCCTATCCTTATTCATTGATCTTATAAAGAGATTGAATCATTCTTCCATGCTAACTACAAGATTTTCCACTTTTCTACTTTGTTCTTCAAGCTGTCTTCCCAGCTCGGTATGTTTTTCCTTAATTTCTATAGCTAGTTCTTGAATTCTGACATCTTGTTTCTTAATCTGATCCTCCAATGACTTAGATCTTGCTCCTTCCGCCATTTAAGTTTTCTGTACTAAGGACCAAAAGCTCTGATATCAAATTTGTTACAAACTTGGGGATGGCGGCCAGCTGGGAAGCTTGGGCGACTGGTTGGAGGTGATGGAAAGTCAACCGTGAAGTGATGGTGGGAATAAAATGAGAAGAGAGAAAGATTAGGAAGAGAAGATAAGAAGAGAGAGAGAGAAGAAGAGAGGAAGGGAGAGAGGGAAATAGAAAGATAGAAAAAGAAACAACTTGTATTGATTCCTATTTATTACAAATACAATTAAGGCTATTTATATACCTTATGAAGTTGGTTGTTACTAACCCAACTCACTCAACTAACTTCTGTTATTACAATCTCACTAACTGTAGTTAGTTATGGTGGTTAGTGTAGTTGTCACGCCCCGAACCGGGAATCGTGAACAGCCGCCCATTGCCCTGGATACCGACTGTATTTTTACAGAAAATCGGGCAGAACCTCCCCATAAATCGGAGGTCTCCCATATACAAATAAACCTGTATAATTTAAAATCATCCTGTAAATTAAACAAATGGTCATCCCGACCTCTCCAAAACCAACAAATCCCACAACCAACATCCAGAACAATGCAAGGATAAATAAATTACCAGCAGTCCTAGCCACAGACCTCTACTGTCATGCCCAAATAGAGCATGAGTAGCCGCCACACCGAGCGGACCTAAATTTATACAAATATATTATAAATTCCCAAGTTAACACTTTAAATATTTACAAATGCCTCAATGCAAGTGAAATATGAGAGTTTCGCAAACAAAAGTCCAAAAATTATACAGTCATCCCATAATAAGTACACAGCCAACTACGGATCTCAACAAGATCTCGCAGGGTCAAAAATAAAATACGAAAATTATCTTTTAAATTAAACTTTGATCTCACCATCTTGAATCACCCAAATCCATCAAAATTTCCAAAATCTGAAGCGTCGCTCCGACACAACAATAATCATGTCTGAGGGGGGAGAGAGGAGGGGTGAGTACTCGGGGAAGAATACTCAAGTAGTAATAGTGTAGGTGAACATTGGAGTGTCAAATAATATCATTCATAACCAATAATTCAAATTTTTTAGTAAATCATGATATGTTCGATAAAATGAACTCATTTAATCATTCACACGATATCATACATATATGCATCCATTTAAAAATCAAGTATATCATAGAGCAAGCCGAAAGAATCCTGGCAATGGTCAACCATGACCAAGGACAGGCGCATCGGGGGTTTTGTTATGCATAAATATTTAAAAGTTGCTCTCTATCCCGACATTGGCTCGTATAAGCAACTCCCAGTGCTAGACCGTCTATTTTGACGGACCTCCCCTTTCGGTTCAACTGGGCCCATACGGAACATCACAATCATGTACAAGCAACTCCCGGTACTAGACCGCCTATACTGACGGACCGCCTATGCTGACGAACCTCCCCAATACATGGTTCAACCGGGCCCATACATATCACAATCACGACGTTTACGGATACCTCTGGCCAAAGCGTATCCGGGCAACCCGTGCCTCTACAAACGCCCTTCGTAGCTACGGAATCAATCAAGAACATCCGTCCGCCACCGGAACTCAATCACATCATATCAACACAAAATTAGTGGGCATCCACCCCTCATAGTTCATCAAAACGATTCAAATCCGTGTGCCAATATATTTCATCAAAATCATTTCAAATCAACAACTGATACAATGATAGAATAAAAAACATTGAAGTTCTCAAATCATGTCATAATTTCATTTCATTCAAACATGGATGCATAGTCATAGAAATCATAAGTTTACGACACTCCAATAGTCATAAAACAGATTTGAGATTTAATATCACACGTCGAATCAATGCATATCAAAGCATGTTTTGTTTAAAAGCACGGTAAAATCAGATTTTCACTATTTCATGCAAGAGATTAGGGTCCCACTCACATTCTAGGGAGGGTGGTCACTCCCTATTTCCACAATAAATCTGAATTTGACTTCTCGAGTCTCTAACAAGATCAACCTAATCAAATTATCACAATAGTCATCAAATTTTCAATTATTCTTAGTGTTTATCATTTTCCCTAAGTTTGTACAAATCATAATTCTCCAATTTTTGAATATACTCTAATGTCATCAATTGCATTTCATTTATAAATAAATAACAAAATCGAAATCAAGCCTAATTCAACCCTAAAACCACTTGAAGTTAAAAATACGCTTAAAATGAATAAATTTCTTACAAAATAGAAAATCTTTGAAAAATCATACACTTTCCTATTTCCATCCGATTACTTCATACCATATGTCATTTTCAAAATATGGAAATCTATTTTCATAATATAGAAGTATTTCGATTTCTTATATGCATGACAACTTATAATGAAAAGACCGCATCAATCCTTAAACTCAAATCTCAAATTTTTGACTGTTTTTATGCATTCGTCAAATTAAATTCTAAGAGAAGCTATTCTAATCAAGTCAATACGATTCTATCATCTAGAACAATCCAATTCATTTAAAATTCTATACTTAGCCTTAATAATCACATATAAATTGTCAGAAAATGCATTCTAATCAAATATAACGTATATTCTAAGCATACACAGATTTTTTCACCCTAAATTTCATTCACTTTATCAAAAGGGTACGAATTTCCTCACCTAAGGTATTCACAGTTCACGGACTTAACCTCCCTGTGTCATTCATTTCAGTCCAAACCTGCAATGTGTCCAATTCGAACTAAAATTTCAATAATTTAGCTAAATCACTAAAAATATCGAAACCTAGACCTAATTCATCCTTACCTATGCAGAAAGTGGAGTCAGCAGATTCGGCCTAGGGTTTTGAAGGCTTCCTGCTGCTGGGGTTTCTGCAAGGATCGCAGAAATGTTCGCGGCTGAGGAGAAGCAGGGACGCGAGTGAACAGAGGGAGAGGGGATTTCGTCGCGCGCGAAGGAGGGAGAAGAGAGCGAGCGCTCTCTGTCCGCGCAAAAAAGGGAGAGAACAGAGGGAATAGAGAGGGATAGAGGGAGAAAGAGAAAGAGAGAGTGGGAAGTAGAGAGAGATCGTGGGAGAAGGAGAGGGATCCGAGAGGCAGAGAGAACTCGAAAGGGGAAAAAGAGAGAGAACGAAGGAGAAAAGTGTAACAGCGGGAGGGATAGAGAGAAAAAGGGACGAGGAGGTGATGGTGGTGGTTGAAGGCGGTGTTGAGGCAGAGGAGAGGGCGGAGAGGCGACGGAGATGAGGGAGGGAGAGAAGGCGGTGTTCGGTCGAAGGAGAGGAGGAGAGGGAGAGAAAGAAAATCCAATTAGGGTTTTCCAACCCTTAATGGATTTGGGGGAAGTGCTGCGTTTCACCCTGAAACACAGCATCTTCTCCCTTTTTTTTGTAATTAATATATATATTTAAATAAATAAACAATTATATATATACAAATTCACTCCCTCTTCTTCCTAAAATTTAAATTTTTCATAAAACGAGATTTATTACTATTCGCGAACACGATAATTTAAAATATACCAAAAATTTTTGATTTAATACCCCAAAATCGAAAATCAATATAATTAAAAATTTTCCTATATATATATATATATATATATATATAAGCTGAGAAATATTTTATTAAATTTCATAAATAGGAATACTAGTACGGACACCGTAGTTTTGGTGTTACAGTAGTAACCGTTGTCTTTAAAATGCTGAGACTTGCTACTACTCAATGCTCAATTCCTTGATTGTTACATCAAGGTTGGTTGACGCCTGAGCCTAGTTCTAGAAGACCACTTTTGTTTATGAGTATCTTCTGGTTGCTAACATCTTAACCAAAGGTTTTGATTTTAGACTTCTCAAAATCCGTTGACAGCAACTCTGGATGAATGCAAAAGTCAAGGGTTCCAGTCAATGTCGAAGACTCATAAGCATGCTCCCCCTAATTTACGTTTCCTTTACAACTCTTCCCGATGATACTATACAAAAGGCCCAATAAACGGGCTAAGAGCCCATCAAGTCAGGACCCCTACCTTCTAGGTCGAGAAAAGATAAGGGGGTTCTCTCGAAGCTACACATGGATCCTTGGCGTCCCACTCCTCAGTTATCCTACTCTTCCTTCTCAGTACCCCAGTTCCTCAATCCCTCATTCCTAGGATAAACTACCTCAAAACTACACACCAAACAACTGCGGGGAATAACTATGACCCCAGGAGACTCATAGAAAGAATGAATCATCAACCTTCCTAACAAGAATAGGAATCTTCTCATGACCGAAACGATCTTCGAAATACGGACACTTATCTTAACAAACATAACCTCTAAGGAAAGTAGTTTCCCTATCTGTGGATCTCAACGCTTAAGGCAGCGAGTTTTCCTCCCAACCTTCCGTAATCACCTCGAGAATCTCGGAGATGCGTTTTGATGATCCGCGTAGGCAACTAGGGTTAGGGGGTTCCGAAAAACCTTAGAACTCTCTTAGTAAGGGGGCAGATATATAAGCGAAATTTCACTCACTGCACTGGCAAGCTCTTTGGAACTGAACACCATTATCACACATAGAAATCCTCATGTGGAAACTCTTGTTGGTCTGTTTGCCATATCTTAAAAATCGCTCTTTATTGACTTGAGTATTAGAGTCTCCCCGTCGAAACCCCTTCGGACGATTTTTCGTTGGTTGCAAGATCCAAGTCATCATCGGCTTTTAGAATGTAAACTTATCCTACTCTGTGAATAATGTTTGATTTATTCATTCTCCAAGAATGCAGTTGCCATCCTTCTCTAGAAGTAGACTTTGACTTCATTATTTGGGACAAAATGGATGTCTGGCTGCTGTTTGATTGAATAAATTTCTCCAATCTTATCTATTCCTTTTTATAATTTTTCTCTCTTTTATTTATCTAAGCTATTCTCTATTACATTTAGTGGAATGGCTATAGAAACAAAGAATTCTAGGAGATGTAACCCAAAAAAAAAAAAAAATTGTCAACTACAATCAGTTTTTGGTTTTTTCACGTGTTTTCCATAGCTATCCATGCTTGCTATATTGCGAGATGACAACCACAAATAAAATCGGATTTTCTAAGAACTAGCAGGTTGTATATACACCGCGCTTTGCGTGATATGTGCTGTAAACAAATAGTTAAAAGTAGTTATAGATAGTAAAATTCAACCATGATGGGTTGATTGAGTATCGGAGGTTAACTGCATGAACACATTAAGAACAAACCAATAAAAAAAATATACTCTTCTATAGTTGAATCATAAATTAGTCTGAATCACAAATTAGTCCGTATGTAGAAGAGAAGCAATCATAAATGGAGTTGCACTCATAAATCTGAAACATAACTACTTGTAATGGATAAAGAAATTGACATTATAATATATTATATATACTTAGTATGTGTTTGTGATATCACAACTATTACAACTCCTCTTCCAATCCCGTGATTCGGGATTCAAAGAGAAAGTGAGGATTTGTGCATCTAGATCCACCCACATGAAAAACTCTTTGACATAAGCTGCTCTACTACGGAATGAATCCGTTAAGTGGAACAATTCAAGAGATGAAATAGCTATCTTTTGGGACCTCAAATTCATTTTATGATATCCATATTTGAATATTAGTTCCATATCACTATTGATTTCCATTACTAAAAGTAGAGATTTTTTATTACTATTATTTTTTTTAGATGAGAAGATGGAACCGTCACTCTTATGTTGAATTTTTTTTTGTTTTTTATTGGTTTTTTTGGGTTTTTATCTTTTGCTTTTATTGTAATTTTTTTTGTGTTTTTATTCTTTTGTTGTTTTTGTTCTTTTTTTATTCTTTTTAATTTTCACCACTACCATTACATTATTATTAATTATCATAAACTCACCACAATTTATCATTACTATTAAAAATAAAAAAATAAAAGAATAAAAGAATAAAAAAAAAGCTCAACGTAATAAACTAATAAAAAATAAAAGAATAAAAAAGAATAAAAAATAAAATAAAAAAGAATAAAAAAGAATAAAGAAAACAAAATAAAAAAGATTAAAAAATAAAATAAAATAAAATAAAAATTAAAAAAAAAAATTAAAAAAAAAAAGTTCAAGATAGGAGGGGTGGTTCCATCGGCGGTGGAACCCCCCTCCTATGTTGATTTTTTTGTTTTTACTTTTATTTTTTTATTTTTTTTGTTTTTTTAATTCTTTCGTATTTTTTTTTTATTCTTTTATTTTGTTCTTCATTTTTTATTTGTTTATATTTTTACTACTACCATTATATTATTGTTAATTACTCTAAACTCATGACAATTTATCACTACTATATAAAACAACAAAACAAAAATAAAACAAAAATAAAAAAGAATAAAAAGAATTTTTTTTTGTTTTCTTGGTTTTTTTGGGATTTTTTTTTTGTTTCTTCTGTTTTTCTTAAAATTTTTTGTGTTTTTATTTTTTTATTGTTTTTTGTTCTTTTGTTCTTTTCTTTTTTTATTCTTTTTAGTTTTTACCACTACCTTTATATTATTACTAATTATCCTAAACTCATAATAATTTATCTTTAAAAAAATAAAAGAATAAAAAAAGAAACTCAACATAGTAAACTAATAAAAAAACAAAAAAAAATAAAAAAAGAATAAAAAAGAATAAAGAAAAAAAAATAAAAAAGTTAATACGAGGTGCGGTTCCACCGGCGGTGGAAACCCCCTCTTATGTTGATTTGTTTTTTTTGTTTTTTGTTTTGACTTTTTTTTTTTGTTTTTTCTTGTTTCTTTTTTTTTTAATTGTTTCGTATTTTTATTCTATTATTTTTTTTTCTTTTGTTTTGTTTCTTTTTTTATTCTTTTATATTTTTATCATTACTATTATATTATTATCAACTACCTAAACTCATCATAATTTACCCTCACTATACAAAACAATAAAAAAAACAAAAAAAATCAAAAACAAAATCAAAAAGAATAAAAAGATTTTTTTTATGGTTTTTTTGGGTTTTTTTTGTTTTTTAATTCTTTTGTGTTTTTATTCTTTTATTGTTTTTTGTTCTTTTGTTTTTATTCTTCTTTTTTTTTTTAATTTTTACCACTACCATTACATTATTACTAATTATCTTAAACTCATCACAATTTATCTTAAAAATAAAAGAATAAAAAAGTAAAAGAATAAAAAGAAGTTCAACATTGTAAACTAATAAAAATAGCAATAGAATAAAAAAATAAAAACAAGATAAAAAAAGAATAAAAAGAATAAAGAAAACAAAATAAAAAAATAAAAAACAAAATAAAAAAAAATAAAAAAGAAGTTAAACATAGGATGGGTGGTTCCACCGGCGGAACCTCCCTTTCTAGGTTGATTTGTTTTTTTGTTTTTTTATTTTTTTGTTTTGATTTTTTTTTTATTTTTTGATTTTTTTTTAATTCTTCCTATACTTTTATTCTTTCGTTTTGTTCTTTTTTGTTGTTTTTGTATTTTTACTGTTACCAATATATTATTACTAATTATCTAAACTCATCACTATTTACCACTACCATATAAGATAATAAAAAAACAAAATAATAAAAAACAAAATAAAAAAGAATAAAAATATTTTTTTTGTTTTTTGGGGTTTTTTTATTGTTTTTTTTATTTCTTTAATCATTTTGTGTTTTTATTCTTTTGTTGTTTTTTGTTCTTTTGTTTTTGTTATTTTTTTATTCTTTTCAGTTTCTATCACTACCATTACATTATTATCAATTATTTTAAACTCACCACAATTTAACACTGTCATTAAAAGAAAGAATAAAAAAATAAAAGAATAAAAAACAAAATAAAAAATGAAGAAAAAGAATGAAGAAAACAAAATAAAAAAGAATAAAAAACAAAATAAAAAAAAAAGTTCAACAAAGTGGACCAAAAAAAAGAAGAGTGAGAACGGAAATAAAAAAAAAAAAAAACAGACGGACAGAGATAAAAACAGAGAGAGGGAGTGGAGTGAGAGGGTCATGTGAGTGGTCGTCACTCACGTGACATCTCAAACCTCTTTTAAGAGTATACATAAATAAATTAATAAAAAAATAAAAAAAACTAAAAAACAAAATAAAAAAGAATAAAGAATAAAGAAAATAAAGAAAATAAAATAATAAAATAAAAAAGTTAAACATAGGAGAGGCGGTTCCACCAGGGTGAAACCCCTTAATTTGTTTTTTTGTTTTTTCTTTTGATTTTTTTAAATTCTTTCTGTATTTTTATTCTTTTGTTTTGTTCTTTTTTTATATTTTTACCACTATCATTATATTATTAATAATTATTTAAATTCATCACTATTTACCACTAGCATACAAAACAATAAAAAAAATAAAAAACAAAATAAAAAGAATAAAAAGATTTTTTTTTTGTTTTTTGGGGTTTTTTTAATTCTTTTATGTTTTAATTCTTTTGTCATTTTTTATTCTTTTGTTTTTGTTCTTTTTTTTATTTTTTTAGTTTCTACCACTATCATTATATTATTATCAATTATCCTAAACTCACCACAATTTATCACTATCATTAAAAATAAAAGAATAAAAAAAGAATAATAAAAAAAGCTTGATATAGTTGTCATAAAATACAAACTAATAAAAAAATAAAAGAGTAAAAAGGAATAAAAAATTTAAAAAAAGGAATAAAGAGAATAAAGAGAAAAAAAAGAATAAAAAATAAAATAAGAATAAGAATAAGAATAAAAAGATAAAAAGATAAAAAATAAAAAATAAAAAAAAAAGTTCAACAAAGTAGAAAGTAAAAAGAGTGAGAAAGGAAATTAAAAAGAAAAATAAACGGACACAAAAACAGAGAGAGGAAATGGGATGAGAAGGTCACGTGAGTGATTGTCATTTATGTGACACCTCATGCCCCTTTTAAGAGTATGGGTATGGATAGATGAAGCCTCCTACAGTTCGTTGGTTCGGGAATAGCGTCATGCAGCCTATAAGCCATGGAAATCCATGGACAATCATAGGTGGTGGCTAGGTGTCACAATCAAGTTTGTCCGGATTACACGTTGGTGATTGTTGAGTTTTAAAATAATAAATTCCATCGATTTAAAATTTTGTAGTAGTTGGTTGTATCGCAAAATTTCTCAATGACTACTATTTTGGGTACAAGGACAATTCGGTGTTTCCTTGCGCGTGGGTTTGAATGGCGACTTTTTATTATTATTTTTTATTGGGGGGGAGGGTGCGAGGTATGCCACCCTTTCTACTCACTGTTCTTTTGGTAGTGCTCGTACCATGTATCTAGTAGCTTCCGTGATTCAATGTTGGATTGATCATGCCTCGTTGATTGCCTGCTTGTGGGTATATTTTAGATTGCTTTCCAATTGTCCCATTTGATTTTTGCAGGCATTCACTAACTTGAGGAGAAGTATAAGAAAAATGAAGGCTATGATCTCTGTTCGTGCTTCATTTGCTGTCAAGGTTGGCTGAGGCCTGAGCCTAGTTCTAGAAGACCACCCTTGTTTATGAGTATCTTCCAGTGCTAACATCTTAACCAAAGGTTTTAATTTACGTTTCCTTTACAACTCTTTCATTTCACCATTTACTAATCTTTCCAAACATCTATGTCAATGAACAAGAAGTCATTAATTCCCCACCTGAGACTCGTAAAATCAATGCTTCAATGAACCTTGGAAGAAATTCAGTCATGGAATATCAACCTTTTATATTTTATCTGAGCTGTACGCAAGATCACCCCAAGACTATGGGGGAGTAAAGAGGATCTGGTACTATGCAAAAGTCCCTCAAAACGTATGTCATGCTCTTGTAATATTGATTTATGTCGGCATGAACTTATGAATATCACCTTTATATCAAATATGTATATATATATATCACATTTGTGCATGTCTTTGTTGCCCCAGAAGAGTTACTTTCCACTATTCTGTTTTCATTTTGGTTTTGTCCTCTTTGAAGGGTTGCATTGTGAGTTATGTTTAATGAGGATTGACATATTGTTCCTAAGAGTCGATGCAGAAGAGACAGCCATTCAAAGTTCGTGCATACTTTCATGGACTAAGAAGTCATTGGCAAGAGATAGACAATGAATTAAATTGTCTTTCTTCTCTTATTTCCGGATGCGTCATTCCTTTGACTAGTACAATGGGTTGACGAGAATAATCGTTTCGTTTATTATTTTGTCTGCGTAGGTGTCCACTTATTTCATAGACAATGAAGGCTGCGTAGATATATACGTTAACTCTTCCCTTAATCCTATGCTAAGTCAAGAAATATTTTATAGACTGAGGGAGCTTTTGAGATTAGGTGTCATGTTATTGTGCTTGCCGTAGGTGTCCACTTATTTCATTTTCCGAAGAGTTGGTCCACAAATCCTACAATATCAAAACCAAATTTCAGCTTATACAGGTACAGAACAAAAACAATAGGAACGTTTTCTTTCATCTCCTTTAAACAATTCTATGACGCCATAAGCAATAATTTCCTTCTTTCCTGCAAGTTTCTAATGGGGTTTCGTCATAAGAATGTTGTGAGTGCTCTGTTTTTTGGGTTGTAGGAAGTCCTCTGTTTTTCTCTGTTTTGAGTGGTGGTCTGTCTCCTGTTTTGATCCTTTTCTTTTAATTTGAATTGTTTAAATATTTTCCTCGTTCCCTGCAAGTGAAGGTCTGAGATTCTACTGTTGTGGTATGGAAGCTGATATGTAAGTTGGCTACCTTTTCCGTGTAAGTTAGAGGTTATTACCTTTGTCCCATTATTCTTCTTCTTGGGCATTTTACTAGGGTTTTCCGTGCTCCTTTTTGGAGGGTTTCCTTGCGGGCTCTAAGATTCTTTTGTTGACTGCGCCACCTGTATCAAAAGTTAATCTATCTCCATATTTTCTTTTTCTTCCATTTTGTTGTTTTTCTCGTATTGTATTACTTTTCTTCTGGATACTGCTGTTTATAAAAGAAAAGGAGAAATAGAGAGATCTCCTCGGAAGTGGTCTTCTTGTGGCTTATATTCGACTAATGGGAAGTTTAACATTGTTTCACCACATCCGTTGATCAAAGCATGAGCTTATTCATTATTTTTTGGCAGTAGCACCTGCCCTACAAGAAGAAAAGGAAGATAAAGCCAGTATGAAAAGTTTCTGGTTTATATTATTATGTGGAGTGGCTCATTTGCTTCTCTCATCAGTTGCTGCTGTTGATACCCTTGGGCATAATCAGACCCTCACCGATGGACAGACTCGAGTCTCCAGTGGCAATATCTTTACATTGGGATTCTTTTCTCCTGGAAATTCTACATACCGTTATGTGGGGATTTGGTATGCAAATGTGCCAGTTCAAACTGTTATATGGGTTGCTAATAACCAAAACCCGATGAATGACAGTTCTGGAGTTCTCAAAATTGCAGAAGATGGAAATCTTGTCATAGTCAACAGTACAGGACTTGTTTGGTCTTCAGGTGTTTCAATTGCTGGAAATGATACGTCTGTTCAGATGTTGGACAGCGGTAATCTGGTTTTGAGTAGTAGTTCAAACTCAACGGGCTATTTATGGCAAAGCTTTGATCACATTGGAAACACATTCCTAGCGGGAATGAAACAGGGGCTCAATTTGAAAACTGGTCAGCAATGGTATATTCAATCATGGAAGAGCTTGAATGATCCTTCTCCAGGAGATTACACTGACAAACTCGAAAACCCAGAATTTCCTCAGCTGATTATAAGAAAAGGAGATGTGAAACAATATAGAATTGGTCCTTGGAACGGTATTGATTTCATTTATGGGGGAATTCCCTTAACAACAGGTAAGATTCTCTACCCAACCATGTATTCTGATGAGAATGAAGTGTATATTGTTCTGAAGACTTCTTCTCAGTCAATCATTGCAAGGACCTTTTTGAATGAGACTGGCGTGCTTCAAGATTATTACTGGAACCAGCAAATGGGACAATGGATTGATGTCCTTACGATGCAGCAAGATGTGTGTAAGAGATACAATCAATGTGGCAACAATGGTGTCTGTGACAGCACTGCGTCTACACTTTGTCGTTGTTTGAAGGGCTTTACTCCAAAGGTACCGCAAAAATGGCAGTTGCAGGACTGGTCAGATGGATGTGTAAGGCAAACTGTGATGAACTGTGAAAAGGAATACGGATTTCTGAAGTTAACAAATGAAGTGAACTTGCCAGATCTACTGCAGTACTCGGTGAACAGTAGTATGAACCTTCAAGAGTGCCAGGCAATATGCCTTAGTAACTGCTCTTGTTCTGCATTTTCTAATTTACAAATGATTGGTGAAGGGAGTGGCTGTGCACTCTGGTTTGGTGATTTGGTTGATATGAGAGCAGATACCGATGATGGGGTAGTACTCTATCTCAAGTTGTTGCCTTCAGAGATTGGTATTCTACAATTTTGTAGCATTTTCATTTTGGGTTATGCGTATATGAAAAACTTCCTATGTTTTGAGAAATAATTACTTTTGAATTTCTGTATTGTTTCAGATTCAGGAGGTGGCTCCAAGAAGAAGCGAAGATTAGTAATAGCAGTTACAACCTCAGTAGTTCTTGCAATTCTTGTACTAGTTCCACTTGGATGGTATTCTAGAAGGAAAGCTAGAAGAGATCTAAGAGGAGGCAAGTCTCTTTGAAAGATCAATTAGCTATTTAATCTGTTTCAACTGATCAGTACTTATGGTAGTCCCTCTGATTGTTTTGACAAGTTTTTCTAGGTGCTTTGGTTTGGGAAATTCGAGGTTCTCTGTTTTATCATTGATGATATCTAATGAACCTTACTTCTTAATTCCATGCTTGATGCTTTTTAACCACTTTTTGTGATAAAACAGGTGAAAGTATGTTTACCACTCAAGAGTTGGGACACGAGGAAGATCTAGAGTTGCCTATGTATGACCTGTTTACCATCAAAGCTATCACTGCAAATTTTGCCAACTCTAAGAAAATTGGTGAAGGTGGGTTCGGTCCAGTTTATAAGGTAAAATCCCCATAACCCTCTCTCCTGTCTATCTATATTTGAGCAATTTTGTGCCTTTTCACTAAGTTGTCATAAATTCTATTGGTGATTCTTACTAGATCCTTTGTTTAATTCATAATTGCGATCGATAAAGTTGCCAAAAGAGGATAGAATAATAAGAGTCATTGATCTGCATTGTATGAAGACATAATGTCCATATTTTTCTTTTTCTTTGACATTAGTTATATTTGTCATAGGCTGAACTAGCAACAGGACAAGAAATTGCGATAAAGAGGCTCTCCAAGAACTCCAGGCAAGGCCTAAATGAGTTCAAGAATGAGGCTACCTTGATTGCTAAACTTCAGCACAGAAATCTTGTCAGACTTTTAGGTTGTTGCATCCAAGATGAGGAAAGAATACTAATTTACGAGTATCTCCCAAATGGAAGTTTAAACTCCTTTATCTTTGGTCAGCACTCTCATTTCCTTCCCTTTTTCTTTTTCTTCCTCTGCACAAATTTTTGCTTCATTTGCATTTGAAGCCAAATTGACACATCGCACACCTAATTTCAGATGCAACACATGGTAGTGTACTCGACTGGAAAAAGCGACGTGACATTATATTGGGTATTGCACGTGGTCTCCTTTATCTTCATAGAGACTCAAGGCTAAGACTCATCCATCGAGATCTCAAGGCAAGTAATGTTCTACTAGACAATGAATTGAACCCCAAAATATCAGATTTTGGTATGGCTAGAACTTTTCAAGGCGAACCAGTGGAAGATAAAACAAGAAGGGTGGTTGGAACATAGTAATTACTCTTATGCACTCATCTGAATTTTTCTTAATATTCTTTCAGATAGAGAATCACCTGACCATGTTGTGTAGTGGTTATATGTCTCCAGAGTACGCGATAGATGGATTGTTCTCAATCAAGTCGGATGTCTTCAGCTTTGGTGTTCTACTTCTAGAAATTGTAAGCGGAAAGAGAAACAGAGGATTTTGTCACCCAGAACATGACCTCAGCCTTTTAGGACATGTAAATGACTGTTCTCTTGTGCATTGTATGAACCGTTATATGTTCGTTTTATGTTTAATGCTTCATCAAATTCTTTTTGCTTTTTGTTCTTTCTTAGGCATGGAATCTTTTGAATGAAGGAAAGGAATTGGAGCTTGTGGATCCAATGATCGGAGAGGAATACCCGAAATCTGAAGTCTCAAGGTGCATTCAGGTTGGTCTATTATGCGTGCAACGCCATCCAAAAGACAGGCCAACAATGCCTGCTGCATTGTCAATGCTGGACACAGAAGATATCCTATTGCCTCATCCTAAAGAACCAGGTTTCTACACAGAGAGGTCACTCCACGATTTTTCCTCTGCAAGTGATGCACCCATGGCTTCTAATGAGATGAGTGTGACATGGATTGAACCAAGATAAAGGATCTATTCTAACATATATAGGACATGTAAAGTATGTAAAATGGAAAATACATTCATGGGACGTATTATTCTACCGCGAAGATCTTTCTGTGATACTTGTTAGTAATAGGACATACAATGTAAAGATTGAAAAAACTTTTATTTCAATAGGCTATAGTTTTGTGGTGTATCCCTAAAAATAAAAATCGAGGAAAAAAGGAAAACCTTGGAGTTTTGTACCATGTAATTTGAACATAGGTTAAGAAATTTGTGCATCAAGAATTAAGGAAAACAATTAAAATTGAGAATATCTTTAAATGTGATGTAATGTTTTTCACCTTGTTGAAGTCGCAGAAGGCAGCTGAAGCAATATCCTCGCCTCCCGTGGGAACTCGTGTCTTAAAATGTACGACTTTTCTTATCAAATCAATGTCTTAAATTATATTGAGACTACCTTGGGACAAGTTCTATGAGTACACCATTGTTATCCAAAGCTTCTATTATTATTTAAAAAAAGACAATCCTTAGATAAGTGAATTCCTGGATTAAATAATTGAGCAGAGTTGATCGACCAAAGCTAAGAGAACAATGAATCTGATAGTGACAGGTCCCTAACTAAAATCTGAGTTCATGTTGTTTATGCTTACCTCCTCCAATGGATTTCCCTTTTGACCAACGTTATCTAATGATGCATGAACATAGAAATAAGGGGTGTTTTAATTATTTAATCATATGAAATACTAGATTATTTCTTGAATATTTAGAATTAATCAACAACAGCAAGAATTGCTGAATTTTCAGTTGTTATGAAGGACAGAGACCAAAAAAATAAAAAATAAGATTGCATTAGCAGCCCGCATTCTTTCTTCTTTTTCCTTTTCTGGATGATTGCTACTTATTACTCGTTACTTTTTGTTGAAGATATCCTATACATACAAATTGCAATCTTTGTTTTGAAAATTCCTAGACAGAGCTCAGCAATGAACTGTATTAAAATTAATCATAATTTTATGTAAAATATTAATTTGGGGCATGGTGCTTTAAGGCACCTGCATCTCTTGCTTCAATGACAAGGACACTAAAATTTTTTAATTAAATTGATAATAATAATATGAAC